>CAMZMU010000092.1:21292333-21892333 GCA_947311845.1 Poa pratensis | reverse complement strand
TTTTCCTTTTTTGTTTCTTTTGGGCTTGTTCTGTGCTGTTTGGCCCCAGCGGTGGTATCACAGTTGTATCGGTTGGTTGCTATATTAATATAGCGGGGCGTAAGCCTATTTTGTGACTGTTGTACACACATGCTCAAGTGATTTTTTTTTCAGGTTGACTAGTAGAGTAAAAAGACATCCATAAAAAGTGTAGTTCCAAGTTCCAACCCTTTCGCCGAGGTTCAGACACGAAAATGATTGCAGAGCAACCGCAATCCAGAATGTCGCAGCTTAAAACTTACTATCCACGAAAGTTTGTCCACTTTATTAGGACGCATTTGAAGGTAACACTAGGAATCTCAATAACGACAAATAGAAAGCGCGACAGAAAGGAAGGTGATGTTACTGATGAACGGAAAGCATCAGGCAGATTCATGTTTGCAGTTTGAATGTTGTACAAACATGCTCAAGTGATTTATTTTCAGGTTGACTAATAGAGTAAAAAGGCATCCATAAAAAGTAAATCCAACCGGTGCTAATTTCGCCGAGGTTAAGACATGAAAAGGATTGCAAAACAACTGCAATCCAGAATGCACCATAAAAAAAATCCAGAATATATTTCACAGCTTAATACTAACTGCCCACGAAAGTTGCTCCACTTTATGGCGATGGATTTCAAGGTCACACTGGGAATCTCAATAATGAAAAACTGAAAGCGAGAGCGAGAGAAACGTGATGTTACTGATCAACCGAGAGCAAACACTACGCAATTATGCGTATACCTGAGGCATTGGAGAGGAGAAACACGAGCAGAAGAATGCCGCATCCCTGCAATCTTCTGGTCAACATCCTCCTAACACCGTCCCAGCAGACCGTTTGATCCTCCACGAAGCCCTGCCAAAATTCAGAGATGCCGCGTGAGATATTGGTACCAAACTGTGTATTCTCAACATATTAAACATAAGTTCAGTAAGCGACGTGTAGAGGAAAAGGGAAGACTGTCTTCCCAAGACAGTGAAGCGTGTCGCTGTCAGACTCGATGTTTCTAATAATCCAACTCTTTAATCGCTGTCCAATGGCAGGAATTTGTCGGCACGAACTTATTTTGTGATGTACTAGTATGATACTGGTATCAGTAGTATTGTCAGAGTTTGCCAACGTGTGGTGCAATTATCCGATGTACTGCCAAATGGTAAGCGGCCCAACAAAAATAGAGCTAGGAGCCTAGGATGATTGGTGGAACTGAAACGTCTATAGCTACATGGTACTCGAATTATTCGTTGAATATCGTCCCAAAGTGCTTAACTTTGTGTATGGAGACTAAGATGACGGTATGGGGCAAGCATTCACCTACTACTATCCATCGCAAGAGCATGCATAAGCATGCTTTTTTTTCTTCTATCTAATATCAGAAAAATTATTGAGTTGCCACAGTTCAAAACCTTACTGTTTATTAAATTTAACACATTTTTTTCAGACTCGATAAATAAGATATGCTCATGGAATGAAGAAGATGACAGATTTCTTCCATGACAAGAACCCAACGGCGGCAGATAACCAAAGTTAGAATTCGCTAAAATATGAAGGAGAAAGGGATACAGAAATTCAGAAAAAACAAGCTCTGTGAACCTAAACTGAAGCAAGCAGGGCCATGTTATTGAAATACCTACTATAAGATAATTTCAGGGGATTAGCGACATCTATCGACAGAAATCAGCAGGAGAAAATCAAGAATTATACGAGATATCCCAGCCAGAGAAGAAATAAACAGAAACGAAAGCACTGGCAGCACGCCCTAGACATCAAGAACAAACAACGGAGAAATCTTTTCCCCCTTTTGGAGGGAGACCAGAAACCTAATCCAAAGAGCAGGAACATCAGAAGCTCTATAAGAGCAGGAAAATCGAGGTGAACCGTACCTTAATCAGCCACCAAATCACTAATTGGTGCCGCCAAGAGCAATCCCTGCTTGGTTTTTCCTCTGGACGGAAGCTCTCAGTCAGAGGGACGGAAGCACCGCCTAAAAGGAAAGCAGTATAAGTGACCCTGCGCTGCCTTTATTTGGCACTAATAAGTTGGAGTAATCAGGATTTATCTCGCTCCAAGCAAACCACAGACGAGAAGATGTAATTAGCGTTAATGGTGAAGACAGGGAGGGAGAGGAGCTAATGTAACGGTTGAGAGAGCACACCGTCGCAGGGAAGCCGTAGTAGAGAAGGGGCAAAAGAATCAGTAGGCCGGTTTCTTTCTTCTGTGTTTGTGGTGGGTGATCCTATCGCGACGTGTATATGCGCGAGTCCTTTTCACAAGTGCGCCATGCTAGCTATATACAAACCACAGCGTGCTATCGCGTGAAATATGTCGACTGTCGACAACTTTGTTCTGACCCGGCAGAAAAAACACGAGAAGCATCTAAACAATTCTAAACATGATACCTCAATCTGAACAAGAATAAACGAGATTCGGAATGCGAGGAGTTAATCTTTAGATGAGATGAACCGTACAACAAGCGCTTCTAAGTCAACCTTCTCTCGTATAAAATAAAAATCGATGTTAAATATGTTTTTCATGATCGAGAAAAACATTGATTGCCAGGTAAGTCACATCCGTCTTCATGAAGGATAGATTTATTATGGAAAGTGTGGTAATCTTGCATGACTTTTTGCACGAAGTACAAGAAAAGAAATTGTCTTGAGTCCTTTTAAAGTGGATTTTCAAAAGGCATGCTAATGTTATCTTGGCCTTTCTATATAACATAAAGCTCAAAAACGTTTTTTCTGACAGATGGAATGGCTTAATTTTTAGCAGTATTACCAATGGAAAGATTAATATAACATAAATGATCAACTGGGTGAATTATTTAACAAATATAGAGGGGTGAGAGAAGGGGCACCCTATCTTCCATTTTCTTTAACTTGTAAGTTGACTCGATTAGTGTGATGATACAAATTGCTCAAGAAAACTACATTATTTATAAATGGTCCCTCATTTGCAGGAGAATGGAATGGCCATCCTCTATATGAAGATGATACCATCTTTTTACTTCAGGAAGGATATGAAAATGTAGAAATCTTAAGATTCTATTAAAAATGTCAGGGTTTAAGATTAAGATCTGAAGATTGAGATTTTCTTGTTTTGGAGATTGTGTCGAACAAAGGGAAATTTGTGGTGATATTTTACTTGCCAAATTGTGACTTTGCCTATTAAGTACTTGGGTTTACCTGTTGATAATATAGGCTTCTCAACAAACATTGAAACCCTGCTGAAAAAAATGGAGAAAAACTAGGATGTTGGCAAGGGAAATGCTGGAGATTGGATCTGGAACCATTCTTCTAAATTCTTGCTTGACTTCCATTGTTTTCTACATGCTTTTTTCTGTAGGTAATTAACTCTTTACTTACTACATTGTGTGTTTTTTTTATTCCTTGGTGCAGTTGTGAAATCCGCACAATTCCCTCTTCACGTATGGTTACCCGATGCTATGGAAGGGACCAACCCCCATTTTGGCTCTTATACACGCAACAACTATGGTTGTTGCGGGGATTTTTCTTCTAGCTCGGCTTTTTCTTTCTTAGGAGCTACTTTAGCTCTTGCTCAGAGTGATATTAAAAGAAGCTTACCTATTCTACAATGTCTTAGTTGGGTTATATGATGTTACTCGATAAGTGCCAATATGCAATGGGTAACTTGCCCAATTTGGAAAAAAACGAAGAATAGATCGATACCCCTCTTTGTTTATCATTACAATCGTTGGGAAAACCTTTTGGTGCTTTTAAAAGCAGACTCTTGTGGCCGGAGGATCAGGGGACTAGGAAATACGACTTGATCGATTGGGAAATTGTATGTTGCCAAAGGATCTAGGAGGTTTAGGGATCCCTAATTTGAACCACGGTCGTTGTTTAGATAGTCGATCGGAGGAACGTGGCCTTTTGGAGCTCGTGTCACATGGATGAGCTGCTGAATTTGCAGAGGAAGAGAACTCCCCCGCGTGCGCATGCTGCTCCTGCATCCACTCTTGACTACCAAGTTTGACAAAGTATTTAGCCGTAATGACCCCATAATCCTTTCGTAAGCCTTCGCTTGTAATAGAGGAGTTAGGTACAATATTTAAGCAATATACTACCATTTGATCACAATATCTTACCTACAAGCATGATTGGTATAGATTGTAACTTTTTGGAAATAGATTGTAACTAAACACGGCAAGTTTCTAAATGGATTCTTTATATTTAGTTGAGAGTAGGAGGATCTAAAAACTGATACTCCATAAAGATCGACCGTAAAACTAGCTACCATAAGAAAAATATATGTAATATAGATAGTTTGTTTTGTTAATTCCGAGTCGATTGAGAAAGTGTTGACTGTCGAGAACCATCGATCGAACGTTGAGATCCGTGTAAAATTTATATGTTTCCCAAACTCGAGAACAGGCCGTACATTTTTTGCACTATGTGAACAGATTTTCCAACATCATGAACATTTGTTTAAATGTATGAAGA
The DNA here is from genome assembly GCA_947311845.1 of Poa pratensis. Lineage (NCBI taxonomy): Eukaryota > Viridiplantae > Streptophyta > Magnoliopsida > Poales > Poaceae > Poa > Poa pratensis. The sequence continues at coordinate 21,887,855 of CAMZMU010000092.1, read as the reverse complement.
AATTTGTAAAATTGACTGAGACTATTAATTCTTAGTTGACTAAGCCTTAGACCTTCCGTTTAATTATATATGCACGTGTTTACATAAAGATCATACACATTAATCCATGTGTCCGCTTAATACCTGGCATGAATTTTCACTTAATTTTGAACTTATGAAAATTAGGCGTCTCATGAGACTAATGTTTGCCCTACTATTTTTTCACACATTTTGCATCTTATCTTTTTTTCGACACATGTTGTCTACGTGACATGTGGAGGGAAGATAGTGGCAAAGGTCGTTGGTACTACCGCATCGAGCACCAACAGGGTCCTGATCGAGTGCTCTGTACTGGTCAGTCGTGGAGAGCACAGTCGGCTGTGGGCGCAGGCCATTGTGGAGCTTTCCATCCCCATCACTTCGATGGCTACCAGTAATATTTTTCGCGTGTCAAACTTTTGAGTTTAGGTCCATAATCCTACTCCATATATTCTTATCCCTCCCTATCTGAAGGGATAACTAAATCTTTGGACAGATTGGTTGGTCCCTCGTAGCAAATGTAGACTGTGTCGCCTGATCATCATTTTTTTTTGCACTCAACCTGATCATTATTCATCTCGATCTTAAACTAACCATAGTGGGGAGTATCAGTATCATAGATTGTTATCATATACATATTATACTTTGGTATGATACTACCGTATAATACATAGTATCATATAGCAATATTATAGCCACACCTTATTTATTTGTTTGTAGAATCTCAATATAAATATGTGTACAAGATTTACTTGCTATTTGAAATATCTTGTTTTACGTGTCATTATACCGTAACATAGGTAGATACCACTATCATCTCTTTTCTTATTAATTGTTGTGCCATATCGTATTTTTGGAAACATGGCATGCATGATACTAATTATAATACCCCCGCTATGGCTAGTCTTATACTCCCTCCGATCGGAAATGGTTGGCATATATTTGTCAAAATATGGACATATCTACACACTATGCGTCTAGATACATCCGTATTTAGACAAATCTGTGTCAATCATTTCCAATTGGAAGGTGTATTACTTAATGTGGGATCAAATTAGGGTCTATTTTTACTATGAAAAAAATTGCTTGCCATTGTAACCTTGACATATAGGATTTTAAAGAATACTAATATTTATCTCCACTTCCCTAATTAAAATCAACAAATGGATTATTATTTATCGTCGTCTCTTCACCTCCTCCTGGTCGACATTTTTGTGCTCTAGGTTGGTCGGCTTTCCCTTCTGGATTCAGCATGAGATTGATATGATCTCGGCGTCGTGAGAACGAGCAATCGGGTCTATGGAGGTGAATTTTCCAGCAATTTTTTAACATCATCGAGTCTGGTAAACGGAGATACTACTGTGTGCTTCGACGCCTGACAAGTTCGATCCAGTATGGGTAGTAACTACGAGCGGAACTGAGCATTCAAAAATCAAACCAATAACTTTATTTTTAATGAAGATTTTTTAAATATTTTTTGCAAAGTTTGACCAATATTATATGAAAAATGCTCGAACATCCACAACAACAACAACATCCACAACAACAAATAAATAAATAGAGTACTAATTTGGTGATGTATATGCAATATTTTCTATATTTAGTTTGTGTTGACAATATGTAGAATACAATATATTATGAAATGAAGGGGGTACTAAAAATTACATGTATCTCTAATTCATATATTAGGATAATTTGGCCCACTACCTTTAAAAGAATTGTCTTCGTAGGCTGTAGCTACCTCAAATTTGTGTTCTTTATAGACAAAAGATCGATGGTAAGTTAAAGAAACGTTGAATAATTATTGTACGTGATTGTGCTTTGGGCTCACTAATAGGTAACTAGAGGTGCAATCTTAGATTTGACTATGTGAATCATAGTATGGGACAGCACCCTTGTACATAGCGATTGCAGGCGTGCATAAAATCCCCAGAAATAACCTCAATCCAATAGAGGCGATGACAGGTGGCAGATGCCGTGATGAGGAGCACCTCCGCCCTCACGCTCAACCACAAACAAGCAGGGCGTAAGCAGGCGGCGATGGGTAGCCGAACGACGACACCTTGCGGTGTGCAGAGATTACAAGAGAAAAAGCAAACAAAACAAGGGAAACCTTACAAGTAACAAGAAATTGACATTCTTGATATAATTCCCCATTAGTACTTTGTGGGAGTATCCTACTTCTCGGTTGATCTTTACTACGGTACAAGAAATCGAGGACTTGAAAATCAAGCTCCCTGCAAAATGCAGGAAACGCCGAGGCTGTATCCTGATATGGGTGTATATGCAGATCATGAGCAGAACCTTTGGAAAGTGCAGTGGCGTTGAGGTGCTGGGCATATGGTCGTTGTTTTTCCCGAATAGGGGATAACCCCGGCCTCTGGCGCATATTGCAGTGTCAGTCGGGATCTGCAGTATGTTGCTTGCATCCCCTGGGACCAAAATGTTCTGAAGTACGAAGGACAGTCTTCCGGCACAATGCACAGAACTGCGTCTGGCATGACCCACACGTGATGTGGTTATTGTTTCCAATCTGCGAACAAAGTAAATACAAATCATGAGGCGTTGTTCTGTGCAATGTGAAAAGAAACAATAAGAAGAACCACAGCTTCAAGCAGTTAAACTCTGAGCACGCAGGCTCAAGCCAACAAGAAATTACACGGCTTGAAGATCAGCCGCTGATTTACTTTTAGCATTAAACATTTAAACTACGCCAACAAACATTTTCTTTGTCAAAGTTATATCATAGTCATGAGTAGTCCAAGTTATATGTAACTGAATTTCGAGTAAGCAGTTTAAATCAAATAATCATCATACCTGCAGGCACGCACAAAGAATAAGAGTAAAAGCCCTAATGGCAACACTTTTCTTTTACAGAGAATGAACTGACCACAAATAGTTGTGTAAGAAACAGCGCTTGTTTGATTTTTTGATGCAAAAGAAAGGCAACTGACAGTTTCAAAAACAAAAGGTAGGCAACTGCGTCACTCTCATTTTAACTATCATATGGTTGCTTGTCTAAGATATCTCTATGAAAAAAAAAAACTAGTTCACGTTACCTTTGGAATTGGTTTGCCACATGTAGGACAACGGTAACGATATCGTCCTTCAGGCAATGGGGCAGGAGCTGGAGCATCCTCTTGCCTCCCTCTCCCTTGCCTCCCTCTCCCTGGATTCATTTGCGCTTCCCATCTATCTATTTCCTCCCGAGAAAATAGATCACATGCGCCCGGTCTGAACGCAACAACATGTTTCTTTTTTGTCAAGGCACATATATGACAATGGGGGGAAACTATATACTAAAAAAGAACTCACTTGAAATGATCATATCCAACAATTGCGAAGTTACATTGGTAGCAAAAGTAGTGCCCGCAGTTCGAACACGTCATCTTATTGCATCCTGATATCTTAGATATAGCAATCTTGCATCGTGGGCACTGTTTTGAATCCCTCATTATTGCCTGGAGGTTGAGCACTTCATCTATCATATTCTGATCGCTGCGTTGTTGCCTAGATTTAAGCCGTTCCTGCACGAAACAAAAGAAAGTTAGTTTTCCTATCGATAATTTAAAGACATTACAGATCAAAATGACACCCTCCAGAAATAATACATTTTGGCCTCATTTTTACCAAAGTTGGTCAAAATGCAAAATCCTCTTTATCATAGTCATCAAACAAATGTAAATAGAAAGAAAGAAAAGTACATGTGCATCTATGCTATAAAACACCTAGCCATTAAGTGCAGTGAACCACATACAAATATTAGTAACAAAAGGCAACTTATATGGCGAATTGGTATTCAATACATACAACAACAAAGAATGCTGGCATTTGGCAGCTTAGATATCCATCAAGTTAGCCTAAAAATAAATCTCAAAAAAAAGTTAGCCTAAAATTAGAACATCAACTCATCAAGTGCCCCTCTTAGTGTTAGCGAGTAATTCTATTGGTGTGTTTGCATTCTTTATTGGATGCAACAAAAATCCCCTGTTGGATGAGGTAGGTTAACACTCGGCCACCCAGGGACTGCAGGACATGATCTGTTCACCCTGCAGGGCCAGAGGCTGATGATACCATGAGACAAGTAACCTGGTAGGAACATTCTATAACATTATATATTGATGTGTCAAATATAATTAACTGTCTTGTTACAATTTATGTGCACATTCACTATTGCCATCACTCCTGTTGTCCCACGGGATCCCAAAATAGTGTCACTCTACTAGGTTTCTCGTTTTCTCTGTTTGCTACTGGATATATATTAGTAATGAAACATACCCACAATTTAACCATATCCAAAATGAGCTAAATATATGTGAGATAAAGTTCCCGTACCTCCAACATACGAATTCTTTCCTCTGCAGTCATACATTGTTTCCCCACATGACGGTGAGATGTACAAAGTGTGCAGAAGCTGAATAGACAACTTGGGCACACTGCATCGTTACTTTCATCCTCCAAGCATGCAGTTTCGCACCTTGGACAATAAACTAAATCATTCATGGCGTCAAGAGTTCTCTGAAGAAGCAATTTTTCCCAACGCTCAAACTCATCCTCAGCCAGAAGCGTTTTCAATATATAAGGAGAAACAACACCTTCACATTTTGTATCAGGACACGTCAACTTCAATACAGATCCTTCCTTGACATGAATTTTACAATATGTCTGCATGCATTTCCGGCAAAAGAATGATGGCATGGAAGTATGATGAAATCGACACCTGTGAAATAGTAATAAATTCTTATAAATTGTAGCAAAGTACTGAATTAGAATTAGAAGAAACATCAATTAATTGAGATACAATGGGTTAACAAAATGGAAAATATCAAAGTTGGACATGGCAGGCATCATGAATACCTCATTGCACTATAAGACAGTTCCCTTCAGAACAAGGGAAAAAAAATGCCATCTATACAGCGATGTTACAGTTGTAGTATGTAGTCAACTCTAAGAATAAGGATCATGCATTGGCTAATGGGGACTAAACTGAACGTAGAGTGATAATATCTAGCCAAAATAGGTCTATGTCGTACAACCACAAGGCCAGCACACACCGACCATTGTTAAGTATTCCGTATAACACAGCTCAAGACTTCTACAGTATAAGTCGGTATAAAACACTACAAACAGTTGTGAGAAAAAATAAGACTTACCAGGACACTCGCTGAAGCAAATCATGCAGTCATGAATATCATGTAAGAAGGATTCATGACGCTTATCATCATCGTATCTCATAATCCTTGTAATTATAACATCAGGTGCAGAATCATCTAGACAAGCACGTTTATCCACACCATTTTCATCACAGATTAGATCACCCTTGCTTAAAGTTATCTCATCAGTAAACCCTAAGTGAGAAAGGGAAGAGTTTTGGAGCCACTGAACCCACTGATATATTACTTCCATGCCCTGTTGCTCTTCCCAAATCATATCCAACATTTTACATAATGACGAAATCTTCACTGTCCAGCCATTCGGTAGAGATAGTGAAAACGGGAGGTTGATGACTCGGGTAAGACGAAGGCAGGTAGCATGTTAGCAGGATTGGAGGCAAATGCTCAACTCTAAACTTGTAAACAAGATTATCAGAGGCATCACCATCACATTTTCCCCATAATTTAGTGTTCCAGTACCATAGTCGAGCCTTGCCGAGACATCTATACCATCTGGTATCTCAATATGCACATGAACCTGTCGTAACAACATGAATATTAAAACCTTGCCCTCACTAGCAAGAATATGGCTGAAATATAATCGGACATACCTGGAAAGACCGCTGACCTTCTTTTTGTTTAAAATGACTATACTGTCTCCAAAAATTGCTTCCAGTGCAAATATCTGGGCATTTAGTGTAGTTTGTATCAGACAGAAAAAAGTGATCACCATACGTCCAATTTAAAAGCAGACACGCACTTTGGTGTGTGCTCGAGAAAAAAACATTGAACGAGAAATCAGCACAAAAGCAGGCATGTCTTAACTACAGAATATGTCTTCTCTGGGTGTGCAAAACACACCCAAAAAAGTCTTTATAAGCGTAGGGCAGCTACTTCACACAAAATGAAATATAATTCCAGTCCCAAAATCGGCCATCAAAATCAGTAGGAAAAAACATAAAGTCCACTACGGTGATCTATTATAGAATCTACTCTTTTCATTAATTTATTTCCCTGAGGCAGTGAAGCTACTCCAATTATGCTTTACCATCTACTGAAGAGGAACATCATCCCCAAGTCTGAAAGAGAGAAAAAGAAAACGGCACATCACCTCGTCCTGCTGCATCTGATCGTTATCGCAGCTCCTCCTGACTCAACTCCATGCCAATCGCGACCAGTTTCTTACAATCTCCACGAGAGATCCTCAATGGCGACGGGGACGTCCACTATGTCCACAAACGCGTTGTCGGGGACCTCGGCGGCGCGGGAGCACTCGGGGACCTCAGCGGCGCGGGAGCACTCGGGGATGGGGTTAGGGTTTAGGGCCTTCCAGTGGAGCTCCGCCGGCGCTGGCGCGACACATCCGGGGCCTCCCCTCGGCTTCCACGACTTCCGCGGCATTGCCTTCCAACGCCTTGATTGCTACCGACTACTAGAATCGGGGCAGGGCGGCTCCGAATTTGGCGTCGGGACGGGCGATTAGAACAACAGTGTTTTGTGCTTGCGCCTCTCGCACCTTAATTTGTATCTACTTTGATCCGGACAATGCTAAGACTTATTTCAAATTCTACCGTCCCCTAAAAGTCTGTGACCAATCGATTACGAGGGAAAAAGATACTACTAAATCCAAACTCTCTTTTATTTTCCATTGCTTGAAAACTAAATGTGGTGTAAGGCTATTTATGTTCGTTTCGGACTCCTTGTGTTTTTGTGATATTTGTTTCTTACTAGTAAATTTGCACGTGCAACGCACGTATGGATCGACTCGAAGTATTAGAAAATCTTCAATTTATAGATATGTGGTTTCACTAATATGCCAACCGTTTGGAATATAATCAGAACTTATCAGTGGCGAGAATTTGTATAAATCGATTATCATAGTACAAATGCACATACAATGCAGATCTATAGGTTCAAAAAATGCAGGTCTATAGAATCCGTCAAAACACTTGGTGTGGATCAATATAAAATTAATGAGTCAATTCAGAACCTTTGATAACAATAATAGGGAATCGTTTAAAAAATATTTCAAATGAGTTCATTAAGCCTTGAGAAACAGAGCTACCAATAAAGGTTGTAGATCGACCTTAAACCATCTTGTCAGACTGAAAATGTACACATTATTCCGATTACGAATGATACTTTGTACATTTGTTTCTCACTGGCTTTTCTTTTAAATGAGGTCTGCAAGATAGATCTTGAACAACATTAAAAATATATATGAATAAGCTGCAATCCATGTCTGGACCAAACAATTAATTTGTCAAACAGTTGCCATGAAAAAAATATCGTGCTAGCACAAACTTCCTATTTTGATGAACCAAAATTTCACCAAACAATTCTATCAATTGTGTCCGTGCGTTGCATCAGAAGATACAAAATGTGTAATGTGTATTTCCCAAGTCATAGTTGCACAACGCGCACGGGCCGCACGAAGGTTACAAAACAACCACTCTGCAATTTACATATCACTTAATATAAGTTATATCAATTTTGCAATATTATGTTCTTTTTATGCCATAGAACTAATAACATAAAAATTTTGTCACCAGTGGCAAACAAAACATATTTTGATGAGAGAAATCCAGAAAAATACCGACCTTGGCACTCCATGTACTGTAGCATAAATGCAAAGTATCTATAAAATGTTTTTTAACTACATTGTATTGCAGATCTGTCAGCCACGTCTAATCATTCATCAAAATAAAATCATGGTGAAATTTCCTCAATCTACAAAATCAAAGTATGAACGAAATTACCAATATTTTAAAACATAACTGAAAGTAGAAATTAATATGATCATGATGTACTTACAAAAATAGTATCCCCTTGGGTAATGCTTTCCATCCAATAGGAGGAACAGTACACGATCTGAAAGACTATTTCCTTGGATCGAGTATGCAGTTCTGGTTGAGCTCTGCAAACTCAGGGACATTAGATGCTTTCATGAGACCACGTCTGAAATTCAAATTCGTCCGGGCATCCAGGACAAGATGCAAATGCTCTTGATGATATCATTCACGGCTTCTCTTCTCTCCTACTGTTCTCTACAAGAGAGGATGCAAGCGGACACTTGCCATGCCGCCGGCGCGTGCAGACATCGCTGCGGCCTACCAGTGCGCTGTTCAAACGCTGAAGCTGCTGCATATAGCCATCGAACTTCGCCCAAAATTAACCAGCTGATAGGAGCTGTTGCTCATGTATTTGTTGGAAGGGACTATGCAGCCAGAGGTTGCCCCGGCGCGACACCACCTTGGGCATCATCACCTGCATGTAGAGGGGAAGAGAGAGAGCGCATGAAGCAGACATTGAGCATGAAGGTTGTCGTCATCCTCATTGTTGTTGTCGCGGAATATGCCCTCAGCCCACTGATTCACGTAGCGCTCGCCGAAACTACACCTGCGAGAAAGGAAGGAGGAGCACTTACGATATCATGTCGGCGCAAAATTTGCATGCGTCGAAAAAATGGATCGATGAATATGAATTAGAATTTTTAGTATACATGAAGTAAGTAAAATAAGGTCACCATAGATAACCATTTTCTAATCCTACTGTCATGTACAGAAAAAACATTACATCCTGTTTGTCCTTTTTGCTGTAGGACCAAGAAAAAGGGCTTCTACTCTTATTATGTTGACATGAAATTTCATGTTTCAACAAAAAAAAATCACTGTGAGGACCTGCTATGTATCCTCTTAAGTTTCGTATTTTTAGGAAATTGTCAGCATACATTTTAAAGGAGATAATGAATCTGACAAACAACCAGTCTAATCTATGATTTTGTAGTTTGTCCATCTGTACAAACACCTTTAGATACCCTGCACTTCATTGAAGAGGTAAAATACTATAAGATGGGATTCGGTGGTTAAAAAAATAATATAAGACGGGAACCACAGATCTCTATCAAATAAAATTCCACAAAGAAAATTTGAACTCCACTCAAATATCACTGGAATGTCCTTACACTTGATTACCAGGAGAGATGATGAGGTCCACACGCTGCCGGCCGCCATGGAATACAGTCGGTGTGCGTGCTTGTCAACCTTCACCCGACCAACTGCAGAGCATTGAACTATGGATACACTGAACATCTCATTCACAAGTCAGGTACCACTTAATGATTTTCTGCATGAAGGTAGTGCTAATGATGCAGTTGGAAGTGATCAAACCTGTAAGCTTCGGTAAAGAAGAAACTGAAGCTAGAAAAACAGAGATGAGATATCATAGGAACACCTTCGATATGTCCTATTTCTGCAGTTCAATTTTGCTTAGAACCTGTAGCCCCATATCTTGGATATCCCTTGTACAACGAACTATTGGTTGGATCCACGTGCAACAGCAATGTTAATCTGGCTTTCTGCTGAAGCCAGTATAGTTTCAGTGTGACGATGACATCATATATAAATGGGGTCAGGCACCACCTTGAGATTATCCATGGTCCATGGAGAGTGCAGGTTGTATTACCCATTGATGCCGCATCCAGTCTGCACCTTGCACTACGTATGATGACGGAGGGCGATGCAGCACATGCATGGGGCGGTGTTGGGCAGGATGCCGACCGGAAGTGGGTAGGTGCAGCACGAGCGGGCGACGACGGATGCAGTGCTAGCACCGGGCGCCCGCGTGTGCGGTAGAAGCGAGCGGCGGCGGCCGGTGGGTGCGGCAGAAGCGGGTTGTGATAGACAAAAATAACGATTCGTAGATGAGTGGCAATTTAGTAGTATTATGTGATTTGGTGGGAGGTTAAAACGGGAAAAATCGGGCATTGTTGAGTTGTCAAACATTGGGACGATCTGGACTGTTTGATCGGATATTGAACGGTCCAGATTTAAAGTATCCCAACAAGTTTGCTCTTTTAATAGTAGTATAGATAAAATGTCTCTCTAATATAAATCGGCGGCTTTCTCGTCTAATTTATTTGAAATTGTAAATCTCTTTCATTCAATCAGTGCAACATAAAACCTCAGCTTGTGCCATTTATTGTTCGCTTGCAACATTGTTGCAACAAATTCCACCACCGCGGCCGCGAAGAACTCAGACAAATTTGTTGCAATGATTAAATTATGTTTATGCAGCAAAAAAATCTAGGTATGCAAGATGAAATATAACAACCAAGGGCACCATAACACATTTGCAGCATGAGAAAATTCCATTCAACCAAGGGCACCATACACGCTTACAGCATGTGAAACACTCTTCACAAAATAAGATTCCTAGAAATCGAATTCCAACATCAACAATTGTGCCACCGTTTGGGATCGCGGACTATGAATCTGGCTTATTGAACGTAGGCGATTGATTGAACGACCCATATACATTCCCCTTGGTTCACCGTATTTTGTGTGCTCAACGCCTCTAGGAATATTCTGTTTTCAAGCTCAAGTATGAGTTTGTCCATGGCATCGAGTTACATGAACTATCCACCTGAGCAGAGGAGGAGAAGTATACTCCCCGTACCGACGCGGTGGCGAAGTTAATTTATTGGGCCATGCAAATGTATGCGGTGGAGTTGTGGTATGCTCACTCGTCTATAGCACGGAAAAGAAAGAAGAGAGATATATTATGGAGTGGCGGAAAACAGATCACCTGTTGAGTAGCAGAAGAGATCAGAAGCTGAAGCTTGCCACCCATGCTGCGGTAAAGATTTTTTTGGGAGAGACTGGCGGCTGATTTTCTGAAATAAGTCGGTCGATTTGAATCAATTTTGTATGTTTATTCCTCCATTGTATGAAGAAATAATACCATATCTAGAGAGAGTGCAAAAACAAAACCTCTCGGATCCCAAAGTATATTTCCCCTTCCATATAAGAGTTACTAAGTTTAGATTGGGTGAATACAACTTAAATGGCTAGGTTCCAGCGCACGGAGTGGTGTAAATAGATTCTTCCTGATTTTGATAATCTGCATAAACATAATTCAGGTATATGTTCACAGTGATCAATACATCTTAAATTTCTTTTAAAATGAAGTGTACAACCTCTCAGCATTATATATTATTAGCTTTGTTCTTAATACAAACCGTCTTGGTAGGCTAAAATGACCTACCAAACCATCTTATATTCTGGAACAGAGATGGTACAATATAAGAGAATGTGTGCTTCCGCAAATGCAAGATCAAATGCAAGATGAGACTGGAAATACATGAGGCTCTTTCCACCACTTGGCTATACCTCTCTAAATATAAAATAGGATATACCTTTGTTTGTGCCAATTAAAAAGCGAATCAATAAGGGTGATGCTGAGAGCCCATCAGGCAGGGTTTCAAAGTCGGCCCTAAAACTTAAAGTATGGGCCATCCAACCCTTGCAACACACCTCCACCTGAGAGGCAAATTTTTAGTGTTGCAATATCGCCGCAACAATTTTTCTCGTGGTGGGTCAAAGTCATAAAGAAAAGTCGCAACAATTCGATTTGTATTATTTTCAATCTATATCTTCCTTGAAACATACGGAAAGACTCGTGGTGAATTTGTCCTGCTACTTGCTATGTGTATGACAATTGCTGCAGCCGTGTAAACATACCAACACTTAATTATTCCGTAAGAAGAAAACCTGTGATTGGATAGATAGGAGGGTGGTTATATCCTATCCCATCAGAATTCAAACCTCAGGTTTGCACCGGTGTATCTCATAAAGTTGGAAGATTATTTTAGTGGGAAGCGACGTTTCCATCGGTAGCGAGTCGCCTATATATGGTGATTTCGACAATTTCATGACCCGATTCGCCGGCTCCGTCTTTCGAAGGTTCTCCTAGGGGTAAAATATATGTGTGTACGCACGTTCAAAGGGTATTGTAAATGTGTGTATGGTATTGTGTTTTTGATTAAAAAAACAAGATATAAAATTTAACCGCCTAACGTCACACATGTGTTAGACTCTCCCTCTCGATGTAACCGGATCGGATTTCCCACTTACCATATCCTATACCATAGTTTTTCAACCGATTGGGGGGTGGGGGGGTGGGGATCGAGTAATTGCCGATTGCGCATTCAAATACGGATATAGCAAACAGAGGACTCGAATGGAAATGGAATGGACTCGGGCGGAAACAGTGAATCAGATGGATACACGCATAAGTAAATCGACAAACCATACAACGAAAATAATTTTATAAAAATAGTTTAATAAAACACTCATTAAATAAATAATTGTTTCATGGTAGAATAAATAAATACAACATCGACGCATGCTCAGTCGGTCGATATCCTAACAAGTTTGGACTCATATTCGGTACAATTACTATATAATTGAGTTGTTGTTTAACATCTGAACTCAGCAACTTACTAACTACTAATTGTGGTATATTAATTTCGATATTTTGGTAGAAATTGAATTATTCGGTGTAAAACCATCGGATAATTTTTTAAAAAAAATATTGATATCTGGGTCCTATTTAGAATACCATATTTTATAATGTATCCGAATGTCAAGTTCGGATTCGGATATTCTTATCAGACGAATTCATGAAATGATATGGATTGTTGAAAACGGATTCGAAATCAATTTTTGTGTTGAAATTATTATTTCTGTTTACACCATAATATCTGAATGCAAGATATGCTACTTTACTCCCTCCGTTTCATATTAGTTGACTCACATATATGAGATATGGATGTATCTAACACTAAAACGCGGCTATATGTATTTGTATCTACATATACGTGAGTCAACTAGTATGGATGAAGTAGTTAGCTTATCCTTTTTTTTCTTTACGAATGTGGCTTCCCCGTCGGAGGCCTGCACGTGGTTCGAGACCGAGGAATATGTGCGGTATGAGAATTTTTTGGACGAAAAGAAGGAATATCGCCGGCGCCCTCCTCCTCCTACCTATCATCGTACTCCTCCGCAATGCCGCCACGGCCTCCCGCCGGGCCCGCCGGCCGTGCCGTTGTTAGGCAACCTGCTGTGGCTGCGCAACTCGGCGACCGACATGGGGCCCCTCCTCCTTTGTCTCTTCAAGAAGTACGGCCCAATCGTGACGCTCCGGATCGGGTCGCGGCTCTCCATCTTCGTGGCCGACAGGCACCTCACGCACCAGGCCCTCATCGGCGCCGGCGTGGCGCTGGTCGACAAGCCCCGGGAGGCCACGAGGTCCCTCCTCGGGGTCACCGACAACATCATCACCCGCGCGGACTACGGGCCCGTACGTCTGGCGCCTCCTGCTCCGCAACCTCGTCTCCGAGACGCTCCACCCCTCCCGCGTCAAGCTGTTCGCGCCCGCGCGCGCCTGTGTGCGTCGCGTGCTCATGGAGAGGCTGCGGGCCGAGGACACGCCCAACGTCATGGAGGCGTTCCAGTACAGCATGTTATGCCTCCTCGTGCTGATGCGCTTTGGCGAGCGCCTGGACGAGCCCGCCGTGCGCGCCATCGAGGACGCAGAGCGCTCGTGGCTCCTCTACATCTCCAGGAAGCTCAGCGTTTTATTTTTCCTCCCGTCGGTCACCAGGCACCTCTTCCGCGACCGCCTCTGGGTCGCGCACGTCCTGCGGGCTGCGGATGCGGCAGAGGAGTCTCTTCGTGCCTCTCATCCAGGCGTGGCGGGAGTACAAGAGGCACGGCTAGGCCAAGGAAACCACGTTCCAGCACTCGTACGTGGACACGCTGCTCGACGTCACCATCCCCGAGGATGGCAACCGCCCTCTCACCAACGACGAGATCGTCGCTCTCTGCTCCGAGTTCCTCAATGCGCACCGACACCACCTCCACCGGCCTTCAGTGGATCATGGCCGAACTGGTCAAGAACCCGGCCGTCCAGGAAAAGCTATACGACGAGATCAAAGCCACGTGCGGAGACGAAGGCGAGGAGGAGGTCCCGGAGGACAAGATCGAGGCCGCCAAGATGCCGTATCTCCAGGCGGTGATCCTGGAGCGCCTCCGGAAGCACCCTCCGGGGCACTTCGTGCTGCCGCACAAGGCGGCGCAGGACATAGAAGTCGGCGGCTACCTGATCCCCAAGGGCATGACGGTGAACTTCATGGTGGCGCAGATGGGCAGGGACGAGGGGACATGGGAGAATGCCATGGAGTTCGTGCCGGAGCGGTTCATGGAGGACGGCAACAAGCTGGCGACGGTGGACATGTATGGCACTAAGGGGATCAAGATGATGCCCTTCGGCGTCGGCCGGAGGATCTGCGCTGGGCTCAGCATCGCCATGCTGCACCTCGAGTACTTCGTGGCCAACATGGTGAAGGAGTTTGAGTGGAAGGAGGTGGCCGGCACTTCGCCGAGAAGCGCGAGTTCACCACGGTCATAGCCAACCCTCTGCACCCGCGCCTCGTGCCCAGGAACTGAATGTCAGATCCTCTTTCTTTTTGGGTTTAGTTAGCGGTACAAGTTTGCATATTATATACACTTACACAGTACTGGATTAAAATGGTAGCTTGCTTCAGAATTTCAGATAATACTTGTACAGTACTTGAAGTTATCCTTGCTGAAACTGGTAAATCAGAAATTCAGTTAGTAGCTTGAGTACTCTCTCTGGTGTAGAGTAGCCTGAACTTTGATTTTATCATCTATTCTATATACAATACTTGACAATGCATTACAGCCGTAAATAACAACTGTTCATGCGACAAACATAATCCTTAACACAGTAAATATAAAATTCTAAAGGAAGTCATTGTTTGGCACATCACTCTCGTTGTTTGTCTGAGGTTTGCTTGGGAGCTTGCTCAGCACTTTTCTGTTCCTTGATATACCTTGTGATGGCCTCAGCAATAGTAGCTACAGCACTGGTGCTGACAAAGGATGTATTGCTTATGTGCTCTTCGTTAACTTCATATTCAATGGTTGACCTTATTACAGAAGTCTCGTATGTTTTCTCTGTAATCTCAAACCGTACCAAATACTCCCTCCGTTCCATAATATAAGATGTTTTAGATGTTACACATGTTGACTAGATTCATACAAAAAAGTGTGGACATGTACACTAAAACATGTCTACATACATATGTGTGCATGTGAATGTGGCAAAAGGCCAAAACATCTTATATTGTGGAACGGAGGGAGTACTTCATAAAGCCATAATTTAAGAAGCCTCCTTCTACAACTATTGACTCCTTCACATAGTTTTCATTGTCAACCTTGACGAACTTTTCTTTGTAAGATTCTAATCCAGGAGTTCCTAGTAACAAGAATCAAACAAAACTGAAATTACCTGTAGCTGGGTGCACCGTGCACATAATATGAAACTAGAAAAAATTGGCTAACTGAAGTGTATGTGTTCAGTTTCTTACCAGGAGGGAAGGTGAGAAGCAAGACGGTTCCAAGGCCACCATCGCCGTCGATAAGCTCGACCTTGGAGAGCATGTCAGGAAGCAGTTGAGGCACCAACTGCCCAATAAGGAGGCTTCCATAGACCTCCCACACATCAGCAGCGGGGAGGTCAGTCTGGTACTCATGGCAAAGGCTCCCCTTCATTGCTTCAGTGAGCTCTCAGTAGCTCGCTAGTGAATCCGCAGCGGGTTCTCGGTAGATAGACTTTTTGTGGAAGTTGCCGGTCACTGTATCCATAGAATATATGGCTTACAGGCTGAGATGTCACTCCCCTGGAGCAGTTTTTTTTTTGACGAAAAGGCAGGGGCCTGCTTTTCTTATTTCATATAGAAGAGGAGTACAAGATGTACGAAGAGCCGAAAGTAAAAAAACACACAAAGCTAATCTAGCTAGCTCTAGGAACAGCGCAGCAGTACACGAACTAAAAACAAGAAACTTAGTCGGGCTCGCGTGGTCTGCACAGCAAACTTGCGACACCAGTTTTGCCAGCTTCCTTCCATTGCTTTGCGTCATCTATGATGCAGTCAAAACATGCGGCTAAATGTTGCTGCTTTGTTCTGAAAGATTCTTGAGTTACGCTCCTTCCAGATGGTCTACCAGGTAAGATGAACCAAAGATATCCAGCTTTTCTTCATAGCGGCCGGCTGGGCCTGTCGAGTGGCCGTAACCCAGGTCAGCAAGCTGCTAGTAGCAGGGTTTGGTGCTAAGGTGGCCGGGAGGTTCGCAGTTGTGAGTATCTTCCTCCAAAGTCTTGCAGTGACCGGGCAGGCAGCAAGCAGGTGCAGCGCCGTCTCCTGCTCGCTAAGGCAAAGGACGCAGGCGGCATTGTGTGGCCAGCCTTTCTTCTGTAGAGTATCCGCCGTGTGGCACTTGCCAAGGATTGCAAGCCAACTGAAAATACGTCATTTCAGCGGCGCCTCGCAGTTCCAGATCACCTCCTTGTAATTGCATCTCATAGATCCTTCAAACTGCATTCTGTAAGCAGAGGCAGCTGAGTAGGAACCATCAGTGGACCACCGCCAGTCACCTTGTCGGGGAAATTTTCCGTCAGATGTAGGCCCTCGAGCAAGCCGTGTAGCTGGAGGAATTGGTGCAGTGCCGCATTGTTCATGCCACGCTTGAAGTGGCGCAGCCATTTGTCGTCTCGAAGGGCAGTAGACACAGTCACGTTCCTCAAAGTGCAGAAGTGGAACAGGTCCGACATCATGGCGTCAAATGAGCGGCCACCCAGCCACGGGTCACGCCAAAACAGGTTTTTTGTCCATCTCCTAGTTGGAAGGAGACCGCAGCGTTGAAGAGGTTGCGAGCTCGTGCGTCGATGTTGAGCAGCAGGCCTGACCATGTCTTGTTGGGTTCGTTCCAGGATTGCCAAAGCCATCGAACGCGCAGGGCGACCGCCTTACGATCGAGGTCAGTGATGCCGAGGCCCCCAAATTCATGGGGCCGGCAGATGGCAGCCCAACGAACGAGGCACCGCCCTCCAGTGGCCAGCTCGTCGTTGCTCCAGAGGAAACCGCGGCGCAGCTTGTCAATCACTTTGATGAGCCAGGCCGGTGGATCAATGACCAGCAGCTGGTAAATATGCATAGCCGACAGCACATGCTTGACCAGCAGCAGGCGGGCGTCGATGGAGAAGTTGCCCTTGTTCCAGCCTTTAACCCTTCCAGCAAGCTTGTCAACGGCAGGTTGCAGATCACCCTTGCGTAGACGGCGGTCAGATAGTGGTAGCCCCAAATACTGGCAAGGGAATTGTTGTATAGGGCATTGCAGGCAAGCAGCAAGAGAGGCAACATTAATGTGGTCACACTGAATTGGGATCAGGGAGCTCTTAGAATAGTTTGTTAGCAGCCCGGATGCTTCTCCAAAGCATTGCAGGATTAGCTTGATCGATTTGAGCTCGTCTTCTTCAGGTTCAGTGAAAATAACAAGGTCATCTGCATACATTGCAATCCTGCTATTTGGTTGGAGAAATCTGTTGGTGCGTAGAGCTCCTCCCCGGTCAGCCATTGCAAACAGCTCCGCTAGGACATCAGTGGCAAGGTCAAACAACAGGGGGGATAATGGGTCGCCCTGTCGAGGCCACGGCGGTGAAAAATGCTTTCAGTCAGCTCTCCATTGACAAGAATCTTGGTGGATGTCGATCTCAGCAGGCATGCGATCCAATCTCTGTACAGCTGCCCAAACCCCTTTGCTTCAAGAATTTCCAACAGAAACTCCCAGGATAGAGAGTCAAAAGCTTTCTGGAGGTCAAGCTTAAGAAGGAGAGCAGGCATCTTTTTCTGGCGAAATAATCTGGCTTGTGCTCTGACAAAGACAAAGTTGTCGTGGATTGCTCGCTTCTTGATGAAGCGCTTTGACAGGGGTTTACCAGCTCCTGCATCCGCGGGCGAAGCCGTAAGGCAAGCAACTTAGTGAAAAGCTTGCCAAAGAAATGGACTAGACTTATAGGTCTGAAGTCTTTAGGATGTGCAGCATCTGGAGTTTTTGGAAGCAGGATCATGGTTGCAGAGTTCAGCAGTTGGAGATTACGCGAACTTCGGTCTTGTAGCGCAGCAACCGCTCTCATGATGTCAGGGCTAATCACAGACCAGCATTTTTTGAAGAACAGAGCAGAGAAACCATCAGTGCCAGGCGCCTTGTCTGACGGCATGTCCGCAATAGCAGCTCTCACTTCCTCTGAAGTGAAGGCGCCTCCTGATCACTTAGGTCAACACGTTGGATGCCCACCATTGCCAAGTTAATCGAGTGTTTTCGTTGCTTCCTCTCCCCGAGAAGTTGTTGGAAGAAGCTCCAGAACGCCCTCTCTTTATCTTGCTGGTCAGTCAGCACAGCATCTTCAAACTCCACTCTGTGAATGAAGCTTTTGCGCCGGCGTGCAGAGGCCTTGGCGTGGAAGAAGCGGGTGTTTGCGTCACCCTCTTTTAGCCACTGAATCCTCGACCGCTGCCGCCATTTGGTACGCTGGATGGCTTCAATTCCCAAGCGGTTCATCTTGAGCATAGCTCTAAATTGCCTCTCTTCGTCGGTTAGCTGCCTTGAGTCCATCGCTTGATCAAGCCGCAAGATTAGTTCACTTGTGATAGCTGCTCTCAGCTCAAGATCAGAGCAAAACTTGGAGTTCCAGCTCGTGAGTGCACGAGCAGTAGCAGCTAGCTTGGCATGCAAATTTAAGAACGGGTCAGACCGCCAAGGAATGGAGTTCCATGCAGTTTGGACCACATCAGGGAAGTCCTCGCGCGAAACCCACGCATTCTCGAACCTGAACCTCCTCACAGGTTTAAAGCCAGCATCAGTGCTTAACAGGATGGGACAGTGATCCGAAATTTCTGATGAGATTGCTTGCAAAATGCAGTCAGGGAATGCAGCATCCCAGCATTGGTCAAATAGCACTCGATCCAATTTAACCATCGTGGCTGCTTGCTGCTCATTGCTCCAGGTGTAGCGCCTACCATTTAGGTAGAGATCTTTGAACTGCAGGTCATTAATGAAACCCTGAATGCTGCCATGTTTCTTCGGTTAAGGTTCAAGTTATTCTTGTCGCTGGCTTAACAATCATGTTGAAGTCTCCAACAATGATCGGCTGTTGCCGCTGGCAGGTCAGCAACAATTCTGTCCTTGATCGACTGCAAGAATAAGCCTTCTCGTGTCCACCTGAGGCCCATAAACTGCAATCAAATTCAGCGGCGTCTGTGTCCGCGGCATGATCCCATGGATAGCCACAGACCAAGGCGAGGTGAAACTAGCAGAAGCAGCAAGATGCTCAGGTTGCCAAGCAACTAGGATGCCACCTCTTGTACCATCAGCTGGGGCATAGCAAAATTCAGTAAAGGACTGTCCACAACATTGACGAACAACACCAAATCAACAAACTGCAGCTTGGTTTCTTGCAACATACGACGGATACATTGTGCTTTCTAACAACAGCAAAGACAACAGCTCTACGGGCGAGATCGTTAAGCCCTCTAACATTCCAGACTAAGAAGTTGCAATTCATTGGGAAACTCTTACGACAAGCTGCAGACAGGCAGACTCACTGAACTGGCTGCACCCGGCGCAGCAGCCTCAGCCGCGCCACGCCGGCGGCGTGCGCCCTTGACCATCTTGGTGAGGGCCTCCATCTGGGTGCCGGCGAGCGGGGAATCGAAAGCTGAGTTGTACTTCTTCAGCGTCTCATCATCCGACTCCTCCCCCTTCTCCGCGATGGCGAGGCCGCGCTTGGAGACAAATGATACGTCTCAAACGTATCTATAATTTCTGATGTTCCATGTTGATATTATACCAATTGTTACATGTTTTATATACACTTCATATCATTTTTATGTATTTATTGGACTAACCTATTAACAAGATGCCACAGTGCCAGTTTCTGTTTATTATGTCTGTGTATTGCAGAAAAGGCCCGAAAACCAAAGTGCTCAGAAAAATCCAGAAAAATTCCAGAAATTCTATTTCGTCAGAAGACCCACGGAGCCAGAAGGGCAATTCCAGCGGAGGCCCACAGCCCCACACCATGGGCCCGCGCGGCCAGAGGTGGGCTACGCCGTGGTGTGGTGTGGCCGCCTCGGTCACCTCCTCGCGACGCCCTTTGGACTATATATTGCCTCCGCGGTGCAAACCCTAAAACGATCGACGATTTCTCCAGAAGAGTTCCGTAGCTCCGCCGCCACCAAAAACCCTAATTCGGGGGACATAAGTCTCTGTTTCGGCACCCTGCCGGGACAGGGAATTGCCCCGGAGCCATCTCCATCGACGCCACCGCCATCTTCATCGCTGTTGCTGCCTCACATGATGAGGAGGGAGTAGTTCTTCATCGGGGCTGAGGGCTCTACCGGTAGCTATGTGGTTTATCTCTCTCTCCCATGGTGTGATCTTTATGTGATCATGAGCTTTGTAATCTAGTTGAATCCATAGATGTTACTCTTCATTATCTTATATGCTACTTGAGTGGTTTTATTAATGTAAACTCTGGAGTCACCTTTGTCCCACGGTGCGAAGTTGACAGTGTGCACACCATGTGTGGCTCTTAGGCTAAAGATTACAGGAATACTTATCATGAGTTATTATTTGTGTTGGATGTCTCTATGAAATTGTGGTGTTTGTCTAGTACTATTTTAGGGCGCTCAAGTTGACAGTGTGGGGTTCTCTAGATGTGGAATGCGAATTTAAGGTGTGCTTTTATAGCCCTACGCAGTAGATTGGTGTTCGTTATCCAACGAGAGAATAATTCGAAGTAGCATAGTGAAGAGGAAATATTTATGTATTCAATTATATTATTATTGTTGAGAGTGTCCACTAGTGAAAGTATGATCCCTAGGCCTTATTTCCAAGCATTGAAACACCGTTTACTCTCATTTTGTCTCATGTTTGCTTGCTGCCATTTTTATTTCAGATTGCAATTACTACTTATAATCATCCATATCACTCGTATTTTAATATCTCTTCGCCGAACTAGTGCACCTATACATCTGACAAGTATATTAGGTGTGTTGGGGACACAAGAGACTTCTTGTATCTTAATTGCAGGGTTGCTTGAGAGGGATATCTTTGACCTCTACCTCCCTGAGTTCGATAAACCTTGGGTGATTCACTTAAGGGAAACTTGCTGCTGTTCTACAAACCTCTGCACTTGGAGGCCCAACACTGTCTACAAGAATAGAACCGTGCGTAGACATCAACAAACAGCTTGCGGGCGAGCTTCATCGTGTTGCCGCCGCTTTTTTCTCCAAATGGATACAGAAGGGATAATCAATCACAAGATGACCCATCACGTCCAGTCAGAGTCATATCTTGTGTACTGATTTAGGGCATGTTCGGCAACCCTCCGCGCTCCAGCTCCGCGGTGCTCCGGTGCGGAGCAGCACCGAACATTTCAGATCCGCGAAGCCAGATCCTCGGAGCGGTATGTTTTCGCTGTACAAATCGCGGAGCACCACTTCCGGCGATCCGCGGAGCACCAAATCGCGGAGCAACGTGTATTTACGGAGGGACTGCCACCGCCAAGTGAAGAAAACCGTTCGCTCCTTTTTCTTTCCTCCCGAGCGAGCCACTCCCGACCGGCCAGAATCCTTTTCTCTCCTCAACTCTCTCACCGCGTGACCTAGCCGCCACCTGCCTCGACTTCGTCCACCGCCGGCCCTCGACTCTGACCGCCGCCGCCCCCCGACTCCGGCCGCCGCCCCGACTCCGCCTCCCACCGGCGGCTCCCGTCAAGGTTCTTCATTGGCCCGGCCTCCAGATCGAGTTGCTCCGCCACCGTCCCCAACCTCCGTTCCCCTTCAGGTGAGAAAATCCTACTACGTAGATGTGTTTGATATCAGTATTGGTGAGCAGCTCGAGAGGGAGAGGTTCACAGGCGGTTGATTTGCTCTATATTTGTGCACTGTTCTTTGTAGTGGTAGAATTTTGTTGAGAATGGCTGTTGAGTGGACTGAGGACAACACTAGGATAATCACAGATTTGTTTGCCAAGCAAGTGCATATGGGTAATAGGCCAAACACTCACTTGACGCCTAGAGCATACGAGGATGTTGCTAAAGAATTCCAAGTGATAACCGGACTGGACTATAAGCAGCCCCAACTTAAAAACAAATGGGACAAGCTGAAAAAGGATTACAACGCATTCAAGCAGCTCAGATTGAGGGAGACTGGAGGGGGATGGGACATAGAGAGGAATACCGTAAGACAAGATGTCGAGTGGTGGAAGAAGGCGGCAAAAGTGAGTTGTCATGCTTATGTTTTGCTTCGTACAATTTAATTAACTTAGCTTATTGACATGTTGTTTGTGTTGTATCGCAGGACATTCCAGGTTGTGGCAAGTTCGAGAAGCATGGACATTCCAGGTTGTGGCAAGTTCAAGAAGTATTCAAAGTAGATGGTTCGTTTAACCATGCTCTGTTATTTGTGCATTTGTGCACTTTGTATCAACTATGGCCACGAGACTATTTATGCACTTTGTTGAACCATGTACTATTATTTGGCTTGTATCAATTATTTGGATAATATTTGTGCACTTTCTTGAACCATGTACTATTATTTGGCTTGTATCAACTATTTGGATAATATTTGTGCACTTTCTTGAACCATGTTCTATTATTTGGCTTGTATCAACTATTTGGATAATATATGTTAGCAGTTATGAGTCTCTTGCTATGTTTCTTTGGACATTCGGTGGCTGTGAATCAAATAGGAGAACACAAAACCGTTTCAAACATTCAGCCGACACTGTGCACCGGAAATTTCATGAGGTACTAAATTGTGTGGTTCGTATGTCCTCTCACTACTTGAAGCCTAAGGATCCAAATTTCCGCACCTTGCATCCTAGG
The DNA here is from genome assembly GCA_947311845.1 of Poa pratensis. Lineage (NCBI taxonomy): Eukaryota > Viridiplantae > Streptophyta > Magnoliopsida > Poales > Poaceae > Poa > Poa pratensis. Next base: position 21,865,089 of record CAMZMU010000092.1, on the reverse strand, counting down.
ATTAGGAATGATAGACGTGCGTACCCACATTTTAAAAACTGCATTGGTGCAATAGATGGGACTCACATTAGGGCAGTCATTTCTCCGGCCCTACAAGTGAGATACATTGGAAGAACAGGCGCAGTAACTCATAATGTGATGGCGGTATGTGACTTTGATATGCATTTCACTTATGCTTCAATTGGACAACCTGGTGCTATGCATGACACAAGTGTCCTTTATCATGCACTTGACAAGGATAGGCTCACCTTCCCCCATCCTCCAAAGGGTGAGCATTTCACAAATACTATCGTGTAATTATTTGCATGATGCAATATATGTCACAACTAATATGCAATATTTCCTTTGTTTTGTTTAGGCAAGTACTACCTTGTTGATGCTGGCTATCCTAATAGAAATGGATATCTTGCACCATACAAAGGAGAAAGGTATCGTGTTCCTGAGTTCCATAGAGGTGTAGAGCCAAATACTCCTGTCGAGAAGTTCAACAGAATTCACTCCTCCAAGCGCAATATAATTGAGAGAGCTTTCGGGGTATTGAAGATGAAATTTTAGATCCTTCTCAAGATGCCAAAGTTTGACATGGCTACCAGAAGATGATTGTCGCTGCAACTATGGCATTGCACAACTATATTCGTGCCCATGATAGAGAAGATATCCATTTTCAGTGGTGTGATAGAGATCCTGATTATGTGCCCGAAATTCCGGAATGATACAAGCGGTACGTTGTTCCTGCTGGTGCTTCGGATTCGTCAACTCCGGAAGCAAACAGTGCTGACATGGATGCGTTCAGAGATGAACTAGTTACCTCCATTGCTCTAGGATGGTGATTCAAATGGCATGTTACATATATTTGTACATGTGCTGCTTTTGGACTTGATACCGCCACGTGATGCTTTTGGACTTGATACAACCACTGGAATTATGCTTGTATGAGACTTCGTGGCAGTGAAATATTGTCTTATATCTGATTTCAAATTATCTAAATATTTTATATGGTGACCAGCAAAAACTGCTCTCTTTTTACCCTCTGTAGAGGCAAAACTGCTCTCTGTAACTCTCTGTGTAACCCAAATATCGCGAGAGAAAAAAAGAGTCGAACGCTGCAATCTATTGCTCCCGAATGGCCAAGCCCAGCAAGCAAAAGAGCCCACCCGGAAATTGCCACTCCTGCTCAAATGCTTAGCAAATTCGGGCTGCAGCCCCTATTTCTTAGCAGGCCAACCTCCCGCAATGGGCTTTGGGCCCAGAAATTCGGTGAGCTGTGCCGAACGTTTTCCGCTCCACTGCAAACGCAGGATTCGCTCGCGGAGCCGGATCGACGGATTTGAGCGGAGCGGAGGGTTGCCGAACACGCCCTTAGTGATTTGGCTTAACTGGCCGTTTCTGCTCCTTTGATGTACCCTGCAAATCTTTCAGCAGTCGCAGCCAAAGGTGCAGTATTGTCCATAGCTTCTAGCACGGGACGGCCACCATCAACCTCATCCACTATGTATTGTTGATATTATTTTTGCAGAGTTTGGCCCTTTCCTTTCTCTATGATCTCGAACCTGACCAAGGAATCCAAGGTTCAGATATCACCATCGATTGTTTCTGCCTCGTTGGTACAATTTTCATTCCCAACTTTGGTAAATTTCTCTTTGTATTTCTACAGGCGGGGGAATTCCTGTGAACATCTGAAGGATTCAGTGATATGGATGATTTTTATGCAAGCAGCAAGGCAGATATTTGTCAACATACACATCGACGTCCAGATTGGTTTCAGAATCTCACGTGGAGCCTGGAGAAAATGTCAGCTGCAAGATGGTGCCAACGCCACCATCGGCACTGACAAGCTCAACCTAGACGAGGACGTGTGGAACCAATTAGCTCTGCAGCACGGATTGTGGCGTAGACCCTCTGCAGCGCAGAGTTGGAGACATTAGTCTCGAACTCAAAACTCATGACTCTGGCTTCCCTTCATCTCACTGTCTTCGGCTGTGGTGCTTAAGTCTGAGATGTGGCAACCAACAAGCTCAAAGGGATTGGATTGGTGTGTAGTTCAGGTTAACAGTTTACATAGGGAATATGAGTAGTCGAAAAGACTATCATAGTTATCACTTGGAATCTTGGAGGTTGAGATGCTACGTGTAACACGGAAAGTCGTTTATGCTCCCGAGCTCCAGTGATCCCGCCCATTTCAAAAAATTAAAAAACATATTTAAAAGTTTCAAAAAATAAATAAAAATCATGCATGTTCCTATGATATGTCCTATAATCGTGCAAAATATCAATGCAAAATACTTTATGATTTGAGCTACACAAAAAAGACAAAAGTTGAAATTTTGAAACCTTATATTGTTCACTATACTCAGATCTGCACATTTCTCTTTTTTGTGTAGCTCAAATCGTAAAGTATTTTGTATTGAGATTTTTCAAATTTGTAGGAAATAATAGTAGGAACATGCATGAATTTTTTCAGAATTTTTTGAAACTTTTAAATATGGTTTTTAAATTTTTAAAATGGGCGGGATCACTGGAGCACCAAATCTGCACTCCTTGTAACAGTCCAATATCCATATGATGCTTTAAAGCTGTAAAATATTTAGTCTAAATTAAGACCGCTAGTCAAGGTTGCACCAACGGATCAACCCATGCATTGTTCTAAAAGTTGAAATCATCTAAAACTCCGCAACAACGGAAAAAAAGATATTCCCTCCATCCTAATTATATGTTTTAGTTTTTCTATGTCACATGTATATGGACATTAAAACATGTTTTATGTGTTTCTTAACTCATTTCGGTCCCTATGATGTCCATATTAAATATCTAAAAACATCTCATAATTCGGTACATATGAAGTAATGATCAGTGTGTCGGCAAAGTAGATATTATGCAGTTATATGTAAAAGTAAAAATATTCTGTTTTCAATCTTTTTTTGCATACAACAAAATAGTTAAGTAAATTAAATCCCTTGCTTGACAGAATCATAAAGCAAAGGAAAATGCCACAACAAACAAACGAAATTGGTAAACATACAAGTAGTTATCTGACCTGCATACACTGAAACCTATTGGAATATTAAGAATTTTTTAGATGAGGTTAATCAACAAAAACAATATCACTAGTAAATCGAATCACACATGACAAACTAGACATATCTAACTGACATGTATATGAACAAAATACTAGTGTAAATAGAGATGGGTATATGTATGTGATGATCATTGTTCATATCACCCAACCAACATCACTAATATGTCTGTGATTGGTTTAGTAAAATTAATAAGAAAGATAAAATACAAATCCGTGTGGAATGCACTTTACTTTGGTCCAAACAAAATGTACGAAATAATTTTATTTTTAACGAAATCAGCTCCTTTTGTGTGCAGATTGTCCATTTACTTTTTTGATTAAAAGGCCAACCAATTTATTGATCATCAACAACGGTATAAAGAATTCCAAAAGTAATAAAATTACAAATAGATCTCCGGACCACCTAGTGACGACTACAAATACTGAAGCGAGCCGAAGGTGCGCCGCTGTCCTCACCCCTCCCACACCGGAGCCGGTAAAGCTTCTCGTAGTAGAGATTGTTGTAGTAGACAGACGGGAAGTCGTCGTGCTAATACCCCGAGGGATCAGCGCACCAGAGCGGTAACCAACGCCAATGATGACAACCGTAAATCGGAAGGGCCAGACCTGTAACCACAAGGACGAACACGAAAACGGATGGATCTCGGGAGATCTGGCGGACACACGCCTCCACGCGCCCTCCGTTGGCGCTAGACGCACCACTAGAGCGAGGATAGGACGGGAAGGACCTTATTATGGCTTCAAGATGTAGCCGCGCCTCACCATCTCGAAGAAGACACTGAAAAAACCTAAACAAAGGACGGGAACCCTCCCGCCGATGACAGGCCGTGATCCGCCACGCCTCCAAGGCCCTAAGGCCATCGGAGACAGAGCGGACCAGCTACGTCACTGGCCAGGGGACGAAACCCTGATGGGTTTCTACGATCGCTGGACGATCGCCCCTCTCTCTCTCTTTCCTCACGTACCGCTTCGTGCGTGCAGATTGTCCATTTACCTACCCATTGAATTCGTATATTGTCTTATCTCCCAACCAACATCACTATTATGTTCGTGATTGGTTTAATGAAATTTATAAGAAAGATAAAATACAGAACCATGTGGAATTTTACACTTTACTTTGGTCCATCTAAAATGTACAAAATAATTTTATTTTAACAAAATTAGCTCTTTTTTGTGTGCAGGTTTTCCATTTACATACCCATTGAATTCGTATATTGTCTTATTATCTCCAGCCGGTGGAGCAGCGGCAGGCCATGGATACTAAATGCAGCTGTTTGAAAACTGTTACACATGATTTGTGTGACCGGTGCGGCTGGCGGCTTAACAACATGATAACATGTTGATGCAATGACGCTTCATATTGTTGGTGATTTTTAGATAGTTGATTCATTTACTGACCTTATGTTTTTTGCGAAAACCAAGCAGACGCTCATAGATATCCGTTTGAGGGTAAAATATACCCTTAACTTTGATTATTTAAAACTTATTTGGATTTTGAACATTTCCGCGTGGACTTTTCCATAGTAATGAAAATGCTCTTGGCTCGACATAGTATGTCTATTCGTCCCGAACCAAATTTGTGTTGGGTTGTTTGTTTGATGATACAAGAAGGAAGTTTTGTAAAAGCAACAGAAAAAATTGCTCAGATACCCGTGAGTGAGGCTTTACTAACAACCAGTTTTCTTTTGGGCGCTGCTTGCCCGCTGGATCTTGCAACTCGCTGAGGCATAAAGTTGAAGATTTATCACTGGTTAATGTTACCACGCATACACTCATCACTATGAACGCACACACACACCCCTACCTCTATGAGCATCTTCGAGATATTGAGCAGGCGGGGCGGGTCATGGGATGACGAAGTTACCACAGACCTCGCTATCAACGGGAACATCTTCTCCCACTGAAAAATATTCCACCTTAATAAGAAACACCGGTGTAAGAACTGGGTTTCGAACTCTGGTGGACATTGGGTATAACCATCCTTCTAACCATGCAACCACGGGTTCATTCTCATTTTATCGACCTTATGTGATCCATGAGTTGTACTATTTTGTGAATCTTACCATGATGAAATAAATGGCTATATACATCGATCGATGTAGAGGTCAAGCTTCCCCTTTTTTAAACAGGTGTGTGTTGGCCCGGAAGGTCACCACTGCCTCATTGCCAGCGATGTTGTCGTTGTCGGCCATGGTGATAAAGAGAACATTATCATGCGCTGGTTCAAGTAGTCGATCAGTCAACGTGAATGTAGTAGAATGAATGCGAACCGTCGTCGAGACGCTCTAAAAAATCTTATTGTTCGCTCTCCCGTGCGTCTCTGTACTGGTATCTGAAATGGAAAAGTCTAAAAGAAACACAACAGTGAAAACTTGGCAATGACAAGCGAGAGAGAGTTCTAGCCGTAGAGGGTGAACCGTGAGAAATCAGCTGGTTTGGTAACCATGTAGGGCAAAGAATTAAGGAAGTTAATATTTCCAATAGCTCATGGATCCTTGATGTCCGTTTCCCTGAGAGCGCCAAGCTGTAACGAGCCTCGACATGACGCTTCTTAACGTGTGGCATAAGAGACGTTGACGTTTCTTAAACTGGGTTGAGAACGAGGGACGATAGCTCTTCAGGCCTGACTTGGTCAAAGAACCCAAGGAGCACATCCAATTATTTCAGAGGGGCTTCATGTGACACAATCTCGTCAAAAGATGTCCGCGATAGTGGTAAGCGAAATGAGAGCGGTCTAAATTGTGAATCGGGTGTGAGAGAACTGGGACCCAATGAGCTGTCACATATACTTTTTTTTAGAACGGGAGAAAAATATAACCTTCGTCTTTTTTGGGTGAGAAACCTACTGACGTTACATCGGACCATGCCATATATTGTTTTTAGAAATTTGCAGATTGTTTCCTTTTTTTTTAGTGGAACCAGATTGTTTCCAAACGAGGAATAGTGTGACTGGGCCTCTTCTTCATTTTTGGGCCTTGATGGGCCGTTTCTCCCTCACCAAATAAAGGCAGCGCCACTCCCGTACCATCGGGAAGCTTCCGGACTCTGCACGATACACCGTTCCTGATCTTCCCCCGAGTCGAGCGCCGCCCGCTCTGTTCGATCCCAATCGCTCGAGGTAATTTTCGTTCGATTTGCTCTGTCGGTTCGTTCTGATCATCAGTCTGGTTGTTTCTGTGAATCTCTCCGATCTATTCCTGAGTACGTATGATGGTCCAGTAGAAAATTTAAGCGAAATTCTCCAATAATTGGCCGGTTGTGATTGACGGTTCCGCTTATGGTATGATCCTAATAGAAGATGCGAGTGGGATGATTGGTGGTTGTTCTATTCGCACCTCAGATCTATTGGTTTGTCCGCGCGTCTGGATAGGTCTGAAGCAGATTCGTGGTGCTGCAGCAGTCTGATGTTGTGTTGTTTGTTACCCTGAACTTTGCCTGTGAGGGTTCATATCCGTGCTTATTCTTGATCCTCTCGTGCAAAATATATTTAGAAAGTTATGTCCACCCTTGTGTCTGCGGACCTGATTTAGTTTTAGAAGATAGCTTGTGCGCTATTCATGTTCTTTTTTTCTTCGAAGATCAGGCACAATTACCGGGATCCCTTGCCCTAAATGTTACCTTTAGGAAGGGAATTACGTAGCAAGACATAAAAGTGTATTGTTGGTGTTATCTTTAGCAATTGCTGCTCGCATCAATTTAACATTATCTTCTGATTGAAATTAAATAGAAGGATGACATCTTGTATAATAGAGAAAATAGTGATCCCTTGGGCTTGAACAGATAATTGCAATCTTCTCTGTACTCCTATGTGGAATCTTATGCATCACGTCATTGTAAATGTCATGAGACTTAAGATGTAGGGTGCTTGATGTTTAGATTGCCCCTTTCTGAATGTTGTTTTGTGCATACTGAGGCTTTGTAAGGTGACTTTGTGGCGTATTGAATCATTTCAATAATACCATCTTGTGGTTTTATTGTAGAACAATATGGCAAGAGGCTACAGTTACAGTCCATCCCCGCCACCAAGAAGCTACAGGGGAAGGGCACGCAGCCCAAGCCCCCGCGATCGTTATGCTACCCGGGTAGAGATATCCCAACCAGTCTTTTGGTCAGGAACCTTCGTCGGGACTGCAGGTAAGGTTTTCGCTGAACTTTCTACTAGGCCAGTAATGGGATCTATTCTTATGTGTGGTGTATACACCATATCCAAGCCCATCTTGGGGTTAAACATATTAAGAAAAATGTTTTAAATGCATCTGTGGCATTCTATACTCATCATGTTTTGAAGCAAAGGTGTATTCATCTTCAACTAAGGTAGTTTTATAAGTTGATGCATTTAATTTCGAATATATCTTGGCGGCAATAAAATAATTATATCTTCAATTTGTTGCCACATGCCTTTCCATTTGCGTGATTTAAACACTGATCATTAGGCCATAGTCATCAATTTAAAATGCATCCACACATCGGCGTTTAGTCACGTGTACTAGTTTTTACCTCTGCAATCTGCTGTTTACTGGCATTCTTCTGTGCACCTGTTTTATATTCACTGTTTTCTTAATTTGAAGATTTTTCTTTTCTTGATACTCCTCTGATCTGAAAAATATGTCGCCAGCTATGCCTAGAAGTTGTACGTACGATGCTGTTTCCTCCGACACTTTATACGGATCGGAGGGAGTAGTAGTTTTCTTATGTTTGTAAGATTAGGGAATTCTCTTCTTTCCTCCAAGTCCTCTTAACTCATGATGATATATTATGAATGCAGGCCAGACGATCTTCGTAGGCCATTTGGACAATTTGGTCGTCTTAAAGATGTGTATCTTCCAAGGGATTACCATACTCAGTAAGACACTTGATCTAGACTTCTGTTCATTGGCCTTTACAACTGGGCATATTGGCAATTTATTCATATAAGAAAATGGCAATTTCATATTTGTTAGTTCAGCTTTCTATGGTCGCGCATGCCCCTTTAGTCCTGTGACTATGCACCTCGCCAAGTTGTTTGCACTATAGTTGCATTCGCAGGCATTAAATACTTGCATTGAAATTAACAGTGGAAATAATTTTTTTGGTGACAAGTCTTAAGAGTACTGTTGAAGAGAAGGAAGGATAGAGAAGTTGCAAGTTAAGAAACATGCAATTAAAGATTATTGTTGAAGAGAATGGAAGAAATAGAGAGTTGCAAATTAAGAGATACACAAATGTGACTAAGAGTACTATTGAAGAGAACAGAAGATATAGTTACCGGTTTAAGAGATTTGCAAGTCATCATGAAGAGTTTGAAGTTTGTATTAGAACTCTTACAACTTGCAAGTGTAAGGTCAGCAGCTCAGTTTAATTTTTTACTTTATTTGCGTGTGTCTGCGACTACGGGAAGTTAACACTGGTCTGGTTGCTGTGTACTTTAAGAAATTTCTATTTATTGCTCAGGACCAGAAGTTTTGTCCTTTTTGAAGGAAGGATATAATCCCTCTACTTGTTTTGGATCCTTTACAGGGAGCCCCGAGGATTTGGGTTTGTCCAGTACTTCGATCCCGCCGATGCTGCTGATGCAAAACACTATATGGATGGACAGGTTGTTCTTGGCAGAGAAATAGCAGTTGTATTTGCCCAGGAGAACAGGAAGAAGCCCGGTGAGATGAGAACCAGAGAAAGGTATGCTGTTTATTTCTTCGTAACACATGCACCTTATCATCGTTAGTTAAACTCTAAATGCATTCATGGCCGCCCCCATTCACTGCTTTTTTTGCACATTCCTGCAGTAGCAGAGGTCGATCTTACGATAGACGGTACTCTCCTTCCCCAAGGGGCCGTCCATCTTACCGCGGCCGGAGTTACTCAAGGTACATCTTCATTGTTTTTGTTGATTTTCTATAATACATTGTTTTGTTGATTCATTTCCTTCACTCTTGAGACCCGAATGACTCACCAATCCTACTACCCATCCTGACAGGTCTCCTTCTCCTCGGTACGCGAGGCGCAGGTACAGAGAGGAGTCCTACTCCCGCTCACCTGCTGACAGCGGATCAAGGAGCCCGACGCCGGTGGATCGACATTACAGGAGGTCTGCACGAAGAGAGAGGTCGGTCTCTGTTAGCGGATGAAGTAGTAGCTCTGCTTGGGTTTTAGAAGTGCAGTGGTGACGACTAGCGCGTGGTAATGCAGTTGTGAACTCTGTGGATCTATATAGAGATCAGCATTAAGTGCTAGCAAAAGTATGAATAAACTGCAACTGGGGCGTGTCAGTGTGTATGAAAAGATGATTTACTGTTTCCTGTACCGGGCATGTTCGATATATATATCATTTCAGTGATGTTTAGCCTTGGAGAACTCTTCAGTGGTCTGCCTGCTTCCCTTGGGGCTCATCTGGCTGAAGCTATATATATATCATTTCAGTGATGTTTGTGGCTGAAGCTGCAGTGTTACAGGGCCGGCTCCTCATGTGCTTTTGCCCTCTCTGAAGCTGAGGCAACACCTTGCACCATTCTGGATTGGTTCCTCTTCTGTAGTGAACGCTCTGTAAGGCCAAATTCTGATGCCACGTGAAATGGTCGACGGGGTTAAACGTGTTGCACTTGCATAATTTTCATGTGATGCAGTGGTGAGTCTTAGCACATGAATTAGATGACTGCAATTCCAGTACAGCAGCAACCCGTTGATAACATACAGACATCCTTGAGAAATATCGCCATATGGCAGTATATAGTGAAACTCTAGGAGAGCACTCATGTAGGGATAATAACCCCTGCTAGAACACACTGGCTGTCCTTGGAAGTACTCCCTTTCCCAATTAATTGACTTCTTTTGTACATACATGGATTTATCTAGACATGTTACACGTATAGATACATCCACATGTGGACAAATGGAAGTCAATTAATTTGGAACGGAGGGAGTAGAAGATATGCACAGTGCCCAGATAACATGCCATCGGAAACAATCAAAACATTCTCCATCAAATTGGCAGGAAATTTCCCATTGGAATAGGCTTAGGCGGTTCAGCAAGTTCAAGGCCCAAACAAGTGGCTCGCTGCATTCGCGTGGGCTGACTGCCTAAAAGGCCCAAAACGAGTATACTCTGGCTTTGCTGGTGAGCATGTTCAGCGTGGAGAGCAGCTGGCGGAGCTGGGCGTTTTGGTTTAGTCCCACCTCGCCAGCGAAGAGGGGCGGGGCAGGGAGCTCGGCTATATAAGAGTGCGGTGTGCGTGTAGAAAAAAAGCACGCAGCTGCGTGGTGAGCACAAGCGAACTATTCTTTCGCCTTTTACTAAGAATACCGTGTGCACGCCACAATAAGCAGCATACGCTAATTTTTAAAGGGTGTTTTCTCTCTGTGAGAAAGCCCCAACAAATCTGAAGTTTAAGTTTTGGTGATATAACTTGGGCTAGGCGTTGATCGGTTATTCGCTATGGCTATGTTAACAAAGAAAAAGAATCCATTCCTGGCTGGCTTGAACTATGCAAGCTCAGTAATTTGTCATAACCATGGATCGATGAGCGGGCGTGCCGCGGTCCAGACTCCTCCATAGTTTAAGAAGCGCGACAGCTCAGGGCTATCCCTTCCCAAGCTCGTTCGAACGAAGAACGAACGTGTGTGAGGTGGGTATACTGTGGACTTTACTAACCCTCGCTAGACCATGAGTAAGATCACTTTCATGCACGGACAGCTAAGATGAACACGCGTACGCGTCGACTTCGTTTCGGTTCCGGGGTGAAACGAATGTCGTGGTCGGATAGGAGATTCGGTCAATTCGGCCATTAACATCCATCACTGATACAATGGATAAACTTTTCTTCTCTGAAGATAAAAGAGAGAAGTTGCAAAGGATAAGCGTAGCGCTAGCTCGGTCGCTGTCATTTGCTTACTTCATGCGAACTTTAATCATCTACAGGTTTACTTACATGGTGCCCGCGGTGGCTGATGTGCTTCGTTTGTCGGCGAGGCCGACGTACGTCCCGGAGGTGGATCGATAGCTATGGCTAGCTAGCTTCACCGGTGCCTTGGTCGTAGGCCGAGTTAGTGATTAGCCTTGAGACTAAATCGAACGGCTGAATGCCTGAATATTAGAATCCCAGAGCCTGCCCTGCCCGTAGTTGCTGTAAGCCTGTAAACCACATGCAAACTCTCGATGGCGTGTACTGTGGCATCAATCCTGGTAGAGTATAGTAATACCGCAGTACGAGACTATAGACAAAGAATATAGTGTGCCGGTTTGTATGCAGAGTCTCCCTACAAACAACTGTTACTGAATCAAGGATGATCAGAGCGAATCTCACAAGAAATATTCTCACCAAAAAATATTGCAAGCGATGAGCATGCACATGTCACTAAGATCTTCACAGCCGGAATAAGTACGTACTGCTACACGGTGCAATTAGTCTACGACTTGATTAAACCATGGCTCCTTAATGCATGCAGCCCAACAGTGGACTAGTTGTTGGCCGAGCTGGAGCCTGTTGATCCTACGCACGCACCCTTACTTAATTCGCCAATCATGCTACTACATGCAATTGCTTAATTTCAGTTCTGATCAGTGACCAATGGCTCAACCCAATCCACATCTCCCTCTTGCCTTGCCTATCATCTGGGATTTTCTTTGTCTAGTTTTGTGTATTATTAAGTCAAAGGGCCAGAGGTGAACTTTTAACCTAACATCACATATAATGATATAATATATAAGTATCCTTTTCGAGAGAAAAAAACATAAGTAGTTCTTGGTGATGCTGCATAGATCAGCATCAAGATCATGGAAAGTGGATTGGAGGGGCTGGCCGGAGCTGCCTTCCGAGCTGTCCTGTGTAGAGGGTGGTAGCTGGTGATTGCTTCAATGGATCTGTGCGTGCAAATAATTGTGCGCGTAGCATTAAACTAGTACTAGCTCGTAGCACTTTGGGATTAGGTTGTATTTTTCCCATAGGCTAGCTAGATAAAGTCAATATTTGTCTTGTTCTGTATTCGATTTTAATCACTGGAATCACGTCCTTATCTGTAAGTACCCTCCAATCTATGTTTAGTCAAACTTAACTTTGTAAAATTTGATTAAGCTTATAGTAAAAAATATCGACATCTACATTAGAAGAAATATTATCAGAACATCTACACATGATCACGTCGATATATCATGACCATCTTGTATTTGAAGCCATACAGGGTCATCGATCCATTACCTGATGATATCTCGCTAGTCGGATATCACTGGAAGCAGGAAGCATATCATGACATCTCGCTTCCAGTCATTGTCAAACAACATTCGGTCCACCTCATGGGAGACAAATGTATGTTTCTTGTGTATTGACGCTAGCAATAGGTATGTCACGATGACTCAACATGAGACGCCTCGTGTTACACCCGTTGATCCGGACCAAACCTATATGGAGGTTAAGGGGGTGTCCCATACCGCCGTGAGGTCAGAAGCTCCATTTTGGGGATGTTGAACTACATTATGCATTTTTAGAAAGACCCAAAAGTAGGTGAGATGGTCAAAATAAATAAACATTCAAATAGGAAAATTATTTGGGCAACGAGCATAATTTAAGGAGTGCTAAAGGCAACCTATTTGTAAGCTCAGATGTGCTTTCAAAAAAGCACGAGCTAATGAAGAGGGTGTTTAATTGGTTAGGTTTACTTTTAGCTTTTGGATCTTGGCTTATAAGTTTAAGGACAACACCCAAATATGTGATTTTGGATTTTTGGTTTGTACCATAGTGCATTAATACAGCCAAAGACAAAATAAAAAAGTACCTTTTTACGTACTTTTTTTTACTTCTAAACTAAAATCCAAAAAAAACTAGAAGTAAGCCTAATCAAACACCCCTTACGGATTTTTGTTTATACCATCTTACGTGTTCATCTTAGTTATGCCTCTCTACTTGTCGGGGGGCTACCCCGGATAGGGTCATGTCATGATGTGGTATAAGCAAGGTCCACGTGTGTGGCCAAGATACAGTAAAAGCCGACATACCTGGACCTTGGAGGGACCAGGGTGTGGAGTTGGTGCATACCGACATAGGAGAACGAGGTAGCCGGGCCAGAAGGGACCGAGGTACCATGCTGGTGCAAACCGGCATATGTTGACCGAGGTATGGGATCCGAGATGAGGGATCCGAGACATCATGACGACATATGTATGTCGGTATCTTGTGTGTTTTCTTATGTGCAGGGAAGGTTATTCAGGAAAGGGAATCTGGCACATCCATGCCGGGTTATCCTTATGTCGGACGGAGGTCAGCGCTGCTGTCACATCCCGTCTGGCACGGGAGCGCGGCGTGCGGTACGGCGCATGTCTGAGGTGACTGGGCTTACCTCTGCTACCAAGGAGCAGGAGAAGGACACCGCTGACCTCGGCTGTACCTAGGAGCAGATATTTGGGACAGGACATGGGCAAGCCACGTCCTGTCTACTGTGCAGAGACAATCATGACGGGCAGGCGTGCGCGTCTGCAGCGCCAGTACGGAGATGTGACGTTTGCTAGTGGAGGGGCACTTCAGTAACTCGGTTTAGCCTATATATAGGGCTCACCCCTCCTGCGTGGACGACGATGCCCTGAGACACATTTCCCCCATAGCTTCATCTTCTACCTTGTGTTCATCCCCATTGCTGGGATCGTACAGCTCGAGGAGCACCTTGTATTTGTGATACCTCGGTATAGAGAGAGAGGCAGGCAGGAGTAGGGGCTTTACTCTCACGAGGGCCCTGAACCTGGGTAGATCCTGGTGTGCTTGTATGTTCTTCGTGTGTGCTTCTTAGCGCGCTAGCCCTCTCCCGGATCCACAGCGTCCATCGGCCCACTCTTTAGCCATCCTATGGCATCTGCCGTGATCAGTGGCGGATCTGGAACAAAATTGGTTGGGACCTCGCCAGTTGTCACCAAATGATGCACGGTACAAGTTGGACAGGATCTATATGTCCGAGATGCTGGAAGAGCAAGGTCCACCTGGCCCTGCATGTTTTGGACCTCAGATCATGAGGGAACCACCGGTGCGGCACTTTCAGTTGAACCGAGGTGCAAAGACATATGACGGCAGTACTAAGCCGGAGGACTGGCTGACAGATTATGTGTCGGCAGTACATATCGCGGGAGGAAACCGCCGATGGGCGGTGAGGTATATCCCGCAGATGTTGGAAGGGCCAGCCCGGATTTGGCTGAACAACCTGCGAGAGGGCAGCATTAATTGCTGGCTGGCCTTTGAAGAAGCATTTGTTAGCAACTTCTCCAGCACGTACAAGAGACCGAATCGTCCTCAGCAGCTTGCGATGTGCAAGCAGAGGGATAATGAAACTGACCGGGATTACTTAACCCGGTGGAGTACAATTCGCAATTCCTGTGAAGTAGTTGTGGAGGCGCAGGCCATATCTTGGTTTGCCCAGGGATGCCGACACGGCTCCATGCTCTGGCAGAAGTTGCAGAGGGAGATGCCGGCCACCCTGGCCGAGACAATCCGGATTGCGGATAGCTATGCACTGGGTGATCCGATGCAGCCCTTGCTGAACTCGGGGAGCCGAGTAGAAGATACCCGGTGAATAACAGACCCGGGCCAGTCAGGCAGAACGATCGCCAGGACTTCGGAAACAAGAGGAGAGAGCCGGATTACCGGTATGGCTCAAACCAGGTTGCAGCGGTAAACCAAGACCAGCTAGATGCCGGCAATAGCCAGCGTCCGAAGTACAACGGCCCAGCATGGGGCCAGAATCAAGAAGGGAAGAGGCCATGGGGTGACCAGAAGCAGTCCTTAACTTATGAGGCTATGTTGGATGGGCCTTGCAGTTTCCACACCCAAGACATTCGCAGGCCCGCGAACCATACAACTCGGCAGTGCAGCTGGTATTAGCGCACAAGGGGAGATGGAGCTAGAGCCGGAGGAACCCAGGCGGGGGCACCTCAGAGAATTCCGCCGAGGCAAAACTTACCGCTCACCGGAGCAAATGCTATCCCGGTGAATCCGCTAGCTCCGAGGCAAGCAGATTCGAAACATGTGAATCAGGTGAATGTCGAAGGGAACAACAACAACACTGGTCCCAGCAGGCGGGGAGAGTATCCCCAGGGAGATTACAGAGAAGCTCATCAGAGCTATGTGGTCTTTGTGACCGAGCCAACTGACAAGACAAGTTTGCATCGGCGTGCACTGGAGGTGAACGCAGTTATGCCGGCAGTGCCGAGGTATTTGCACTGGTCCGAGCAAGAAATCATTTGGAGCAGAAGGGATCATCCCCGAGTTATGCCAACTCCGGGAGGTTATGCATTGGTGGTGGACCCAACATTCTTTGGACCCACCATCAATGTTCGGTTCACCCGAGTTCTCATTGATAATGGGAGTGCTATCAATATCATGTACCGAGACACCATGGTGAAGATGGGTATCTCGGCAAATATGCTGCAGCCGAGTGCTACAACCTTTCATGGTATAGTGCCGGGTGTTTCATGTGCACCTATGGGCAAAATTTGGTTTGATGTGTTGTTTGGCACCAAGGAGAACTGCCGAACTGAGAGCATCCAGTTTGAGGTAGTGGACCTCGAAAGTCCATACCATGCTTTACTCGGCAGGCCTGCGCTGTCCAAGTTCATGATATCAACCCATGTGGGTTACCTCAAGATGAAAATGCCAGGTCCTAATGGCATCATCACTATCTCGGGGGATTACAAGCGTGCACTGGAGTGTGCCTCGGCTGGATCGTGCTTGGCCGAGTCCCTGATTATCGCTGCAGAGAAGAGAAGATCCATGAAGTGGTGGCATTGGCTCAGTCCGCGCAACTCGGCATGCCGGATATGGCTAACCCGGAGCAGAATGCAAATTTCGAGTGCCCAAGGAGACCAAGAAGATTAATGTTGACCCGACATGCCCGGACCACAACGTCATCATTGGTACCGGGTTAACGGAGAAGTAGGAAGGCGAGCTCAGTCACTTCCTCCATGAGAACCGGGATATCTTCGCATGGTCAAATCAGGACCTACCAGGTGTTCCGAGGGAGTTGGCTGAGCACTCTTTGTTCGTCAGACCGGATATGAAACCGGTGAAGCAACCTATGCGACGTCTCTCGGATGAGAGGAGAAAAGTGATAGGCGATGAACTGGCCAGATTACTTGCATCTGGTTTCATCATGGAGGTGCTGCACCCGGACTGGTTGTCTAACCCGGTCCTGGTGGAAAAGAAAAAAGATGACCCGAACGTGGCCATTGTGTGGCGCATGTGTATTGATTACACGAACTTGAACAAGGCATGTCCCAAGGATCCATTCCCGCTGCCTCGGATTGATCAAGTGATCGTTTCCACAGCCGGGTGTGAGCTGTTATCCTTTGTAGATGCGTATTCTGGTTTTCACCAGATACCACTGAACCCTGCTGATCAAATGAAAACTGCTTTTATCACCCCGTATGGGGCTTATTGCTATCGTGTCATGACATTTGGTTTGAGAAATGCTGGTGCTACTTACCAGAGATGTATGCAAAAATGCTTGCATGATCAAATAGGAAAAAATGTGCAGGTGTATGTCGATGACATTGTCATCAAGTCTAAGGAGAAATCCACTCTGATTGATGATCTCAGCGAAACATTTGCGAATCTAAGGAAATTCCGGATAAAACTTAACCCGGACAAATGTACATTTGGTGTGCCGGCAGGCAAGTTACTCGGTTTCCTCGTGTCGAGCCGAGGTATCGAGGTGAACCCGACAAAAATCCGTGCTATTGAAAGCATGAGGTTACCGACATGTCTCAAGGACGTGCAGAAATTCACCGGATGTTTGGCATCCTTAAGTCGGTTTGTTAGCAGGTTGGGAGAAAAGGCATTGCCTTTGTATCAACTCATGAAGAAAACAACCCACTTCGTGTGGACCCCGCAAGCAGATGCGGCGTTCACCGAGTTAAAAAAGATGTTGGCAACTGCGCCGATACTAGCCTCACCATTACCCAAAGAGCCGATGTTGCTCTACATTGCAGCCACAAACCGAGTTGTGAGTGTCGTATTAGTAGTGGAGCGAGAAGAGGATGGCAAAACTGTGCAAAGGCCGGTATATTACCTGAGCGAGGTGATCTCGTTGTCCAAGCAGAACTATCCTCACTACCAGAAGATGACATATGGTGTCTATCTGGCTGCTAAGAAGTTGAAACATTATTTCCAAGAGCATTCAATCACTGTGGTATGTGAGGCTCCTATCTCGAAGATCATTGGGTGTAAAGATGCAACTGGCCGAGTAGCCAAGTGGGCTATCGAGGTGTCCCCTTACACTCCCCACTATGAAAGAAGAGATGCCATTAAATCTCAGGCACTGCTGGATTTCTTGGTGGATTGGGCCGAAATGCAATATGAGCCACCATTGCCTGACTCCAATTACTGGAGAATGCACTTTGATGGTTCCAGGACGAAGATTGGTGATGACCCACAAGTATAGGGGGTGTATCGTGGTACTTTCGATAAATAAGAGTGTCGAACCCAACGAGGAGCAGAAGGTGCTGACAAGGAGTTTCGGTAAAGGTTTCACTGTAAATGCTAGCAGACAAGTTTTTAGGGGTTTTTGATATAGCAGGTAAATAAAATGCGAGTAAGTAAAAGACAGTAATAATAATTGCAGCAAGTGGCCCAATCCTTTTTAGAGCAAAGGACAAGCCGGTTGGTTTACTTATGATGACCAAATGTTCTTGAGGACACACGGGATTCTGGTCAAGTGCTTTCGCTTCACATAGTTGATTAATCTTTATTGTTTTGATAAGTGTTGTGTGGGTGAACCTATGCTAATGCACCGCCCTTACTTGGACTAATACATACTTGTGATTATACCTCTTGCAAGCATCCGCAGTTACAAGAAAGTAATTAAGATAAATCTAACCACAGCCTTAAACTCTGAGATCCTACGCTCCCTTGTGCACCGGTATACTAACGGGGGTTTAGGTTTCTGTCACTCCGGCAACCCCACAATTAGCAACCAAATACACAATGCACTCCTCTAGGCCCATAATGGTGAAGTGTCATGTAGTCGACGTTCACACGACACCACTAGAAGAATAACACCACAACTTAAATATCAAACCATTAAATATTACTCAACATAATTCCACTACTAACAGCGTGACTTCTCCCATGTCCTCAAGAACTAATCGAACTACTCACGAGACATCATATGGATCATGATCAGAGGTGATATAATGATGGATAACGATCCGAACATATACTTTAATTCACCGATAAAACTCAATAGCATCAACCACAAGGAGTAATTAACACCGGGAGAGTTTCCCCTATGAACTAAACAAAGTATAGCCCTAGATGTTACAGCGGAACGAGATGGTGCAGCGGTGATGGTGGTGATGGCGGTGGAGATGATGATGATGATGATCCCGATGAAGTCCAACGCGATGACGATGAGGATGGCGATGATCTTCCCCCTCCGGGAAGGAATTTCCCCGGCAGATTTCTCCCTGCCGGAGAGCTTTTCTCTCTGTGTGGTTTCCGCCTCGTGGAGGCGGCGGAATATTTTTTCACGGACTCCCCGTGTCTTAGGGTTTCTGGGGGATGAAGTACGCGAAGGGGGAGCGCCTGAGGTGGGCCAGGGGCACCACACCTGGCCAGGGCGCGGCCAAGGTGGGCCCCGCGCCCAGGGGTGGTGTGGGCCCCTCCTGGCCCATCTCAGCCTCCCCTTTTGGCTTAGTCCATCTTCTGATAAAATAGGAACATCTGTCTTCTCGGAAATATTTTTAGTGCTCCAGAAATATAGTGCCTTGACGTTGCTTTTTCCAGCTGAAATCTGACTCCGGCAGTTAATTATCCAATGATCATCAAACATGCAAAATAAGACAAAATAACATAAGTAACTCCTCTTAA
Source organism: Poa pratensis (assembly GCA_947311845.1). Lineage (NCBI taxonomy): Eukaryota > Viridiplantae > Streptophyta > Magnoliopsida > Poales > Poaceae > Poa > Poa pratensis. The sequence goes on along the minus strand of CAMZMU010000092.1, from coordinate 21,846,201 downwards.
TATGAAATATATCATTGAATAACAGTAAATTATGCTATAAAATAGTGATGCGAAATGGACGTATCAATTGGTTTAGGTGTCGGGGTAGTCCTTACCTCGCCAAAGCATGATCAGCTGAGATATGTGTTGCAGATTCATTTTGCGGCATCTAACAATGTGGCCGAGTATGAGGCACTTGTTCATGGGCTCAATGTGGCCAAGGAAATTGGTATTCGTCGGATAGAATGCTTCGGAGACTCGGATCTGTGGTGCAGCAAGTCTCGGGAAATTAGGATGCTTTAGACGCCAACATGGCGTTGTATCGGTTTCATGTCCAGAAGATCTCGGGGTTCTTTGAAGGTTGCGAGCTCACGCATATACCTCGGGCTGAAAATGAAGCAGCCGATGTACTGTCCAAGTTAGGTTCATCCCGGATCCAATTCCACCCGGCATAGCCTTGGAGCATTTGAGGAAGCCATCAATCAAACCATCACCCGAGTCCGAGTCAATCTTTATCCCGGCGAAACCGGAGTCTGGTGCTGTTCCCATGGACGTCGATGTCGGATGCATTTGGGAGAACCCGGGGACTGCTTGGCAGAACCCGGGGACTGGTTGCTCAGTCTCGGAAGAAGCAATGTCGGTTGATCTCATGGAGGTGGATGATCCGGTCTTTCCTGTGCGTCCTGTGCCGGAGTGGGCAGATCATCCCTCTTTCTCTTTGGTTTACACACATTCAGGTATTTCACTGTTTGTCATTGCTTACTGATGAATCAGGGCAAAAGTGTGAAGAGAATTAATTGGTTAAAGTTGTAATTAATTGGGACTGGGCACCCCGTTGCCAGCTCTTTTTGCAAGTTATTGGATAAGCGGATGTATATGCCACTAGTCCAGGTGTAAAGTCTGTTTGACAAGTAGAATAAAGGATAACCACACTACTTCCTCATGAGCTAGTAAACATTGACACAAAAGGGAATAATAACATTTTGAATAATTTAAAGGTAGCACATGAAAAATTTACTTGGAGTGGCAAAGAAATACCACATATAGGAAGTTATGGTGGACACAAATGGCATGGGTTTGGTTCAAGGATTTGGATGCACGAGAAGCATTCCCTCTCAGTACGGTGGTTAAGGCTAGCAAGGTCATGTAGCAAGCATAAAAGTTGGGGGATACACACAAATATATATATAATAGAAGCAACCATGCTATCTTCCCTGTAAGCACAAATGTTTTAACTCAAAGAATACTAATCTTATTGGCTAGCAAGAAAGAAAGATAAAGGGATAATATTTTTGCATGTAATTCCCTCCTTCTACTTAAGTTTTCATGGTATTGCTACTAATGACCAATACTAAGTTTGCCACAACTAATATAATTTACTTAATGTACCCAAAAGTGGCGTCAATACTAATGGCAAGATCAGCACATAAAGAAGATTGCAGGCTAAAATAAAATGTACCGAAAGTAAAGGTGGAACTTCTCATTAATATTCTGAACAAGACACACTCAAACCAACGGATACATGGATAACTAAAGGATTGACACTCCACATCGCAAACCATCTTATAAGATAACTTCTCTACTCATGATATGACCACGAAATTATAAAAACGAAAGGATAAAGATGATACTGGGCACTCCCCCAAGCTTGGAACAAGCCAAGGGAGTGCCATTACCCCTGACGATTTAGGCTTGATCCTTGGTGGCGACGGTGGTACTACGGCGATCGGGGTTAGGAAACGTTCGAGCATCCGGCGGAGCCTGTTATTCTCATCTTGAAGTATTTCCACCTCAGCTCTCAGGATACGAAATTGGTCACAAAACTCGTTCGTGGTTCGGAGAGCTTCAGCGCTGCAGGGGAAAACCGCAAATCTGGAATTGGTGGGGTGACTCCCTGCACATTATGAGAAAAAGCACGTTGAGGATTAATTGATCCCACAAAGGTGGAGTTGCTCGGCCTTGATTCTCCTTGTTGGCGAGGCTGGCCAGCTTGCACCTCCTCTCTGATGCTTCGATCCATGTCAGCTCTCCTAGCAGCAATCTCCTCCTCCGTCGCCCAACCGACGAAGGTTCCCTCTTCCACATCGCGTTCGAGTTCACGTCGGCGCCTTGCTGCATACTTCTCACCGCACTCCTCGCGACGCCATGTAGGGACTTGAAATTCCTGTCAGAACAGCTTGAAAACGAAACACGGCGAAAACACGATATACGGACCTCGGAGATCCGGGTGATTATATAGCAAAAAGTTTTACGCAAAAGGAAGGTACAGGACGAAACGGGGTCGGAGACGGGCTCCGAGGTGCCCACACGCACCCACGGCGCGGCCAGGGTGGGGCCCGCGCCCAGGGGTGGTGTGGTGCCCTCGGGCACCGTTTCCTACCCTTTTCCGACTCATAATTTTCCATATTATGTAAAAACAATAAATATTTAGGTTGAAAAGTAAATCGCGAACTTTTTCTTACCGAAACTGTTACCTATTCCAAATCAGCTTTTGCAGTTGTCTGAATTTGACTTTTTATAAAATCCTCTGGAGTTACCACTTTGATAAGATCAACATCTTCATTATAAGAATCTCCAGAAATGTAATGCTTGAGTCTTTGACCATTAACCACTTGTGGTCTGTCCCCATCTAGTGAATTGATTTTAATCGCACCTGAGCGATAGACCTCCTCAATGATATAAGGTCCTTCCCATTTTGAAAGTAATTTTCCTGCAAAAAATCTGAGACGAGACCTATACAATAAAACTTTTTCACCTACGTTAAATTCTCTCTTAAGAATTCTTCTATCATGCCATTGCTTAACTTTCTCTTTAAAGAGCCTAGCATTTTCATAAGCTGCATTTCTCCATTCATCTAAAGAATTCAAATTAAGCAATCTCTTTTTACCGGCAAGTTTAAAGTCTCTATTAAGTTCTTTCACCGCCCAATAGGCTTTATGTTCTAATTCTAAGGCAAATGACAAGCTTTTCCATAAACCATTTTGTAAGGAGACATTCCCATAGGATTTTTATAAGCAGTTCTATAAGCCCACAAAGCATCGTTAAGCTTTTTAGACCAATTTTTTCTAGATTTATTAACAGTCTTTTGCAAAATAGACTTAATCTCTCTATTTGACAATTCTACTTGACCACTTGTTTGGGATGATATGGTGAAGCAATTCTATGATTAACATCATACTTAGCTAAGTTTTTCTAAAAGCACCATGAATAAAATGAGAACCCCATCAGTCATGAGATATCTAGGCACACCAAACCTAGGGAAGATAATATCTTTAAGCATTTTTAATGATGTCTCACCATCAGCACTAGAAGTTGGTATAGCTTCTACCCATTTAGTAACATAATCAACAGCAACAAGTATGTGAGTATAACCATTTGAGGAAGGAAAAGGACCCATAAAGTCAAATCCCCAACAGTCGAAAGGTTCAATAACAAGAGAATAATTCATAGGCATTTCATTACGTCTACTAATGTTACCTACTCTTTGACATTCATCACATGATAAAACAAATTTTCTAGCATCTCTAAAAAGGGTAGGCCAATAAAAACCTGATTGTAGAACCTTTTGCGCAGTTCTATCTCCAGCGTGATGTCCTCCATAAGCACTTCCATGGCATTTGCTCAATATTTCTTTCTGTTCATACTCAGGAACACATCTTCGCATAATGCCATCTACTCCTTCTTTATACAAATGTGGGTCATCCCAAAAATAATGCCTCAAATCATAAAAGAACTTTCTTCTTTGCTGAGCTGTAAAGGTCGGAGGCAAATACTTGGCAACAATAAAATTAGCATAATCAGCATACCAAGGACTTTCGCGTGAGCTTACCTTTATCGCAGCCAATTGTTCATTTGGAAAACTATCATTAACAGGTATAGGATCATCTGAAATGTTTTCTAATCTAGACAAATTATCAGCAACAGGATTTTCAGCACCTTTCCTATCTACGATATGTAAATCAAATTCTTGCAGTAAAGTACCCATCTTATAACCTAGGCTTAGCATCTTTCTTTTCCATAAGGTATCTAATAGCAGCATGATCAGTGTGAATAGTAACTTTTGAATCAACAATATAAGGTCTAAATTTATCACAAGCAAAAACAACTGCTAAAAATTCCTTTTCAGTAGTAGCATAATTCTTTTGAGCGGCATCAAGTGTTTTACTAGCATAATGAATAACATTTAACTTCTTGTCTACCCGCTGTCCAAGAACAGCTCCTACAGCAAAATCACTAGCATCACACATTATTTCAAAAGGTAAAGTCCAATCAGGAGGTTGAACAACAGGAGCTGTGATTAAAGCTTTTTTAGAGTTTCAAAAGCTTCCTTGCAATCATCATCAAAAACAAAAGGTACATCTTTTTGAAGAAGATTAGTGAGGGGTTTTGAAATTTTAGAGAAATCTTTAATAAACCTCCTATAAAAACCGGCATGACCGAGAATACTACGGATACCTTTCACATCCCTTGGACAGGGCATTTTCTCGATTGCTTCAACTTAGCTCTGTCCACTTCAATACCTCTTTCAGAAATTTTGTGCCCTAGGACAATTCCTTCATTAACCATGAAATGACATTTCTCCCAATTAAGAACAAGATTTGTCTCCTCACATCTCTGCAAAACTTTATCAAGATTGTGCAAGCAATTATCAAAGGAAGTTCCGTAGACGGAAAAATCGTCCATGAATACTTCCACAATTTCTTCACAAAAACCATGAAAAATAGCAGACATGCATCTTTGGAACGTAGCAGGAGCATTACACAAACCAAAAGGCATACGTCTATAAGCATAAGTTCCATAAGGACAAGTAAAAGTGTTTTCTCTTGATCTTGTGCTTTAACAGCAATTTGTGAGAATCCAGAATAACCATCAAGGAAACAAAAATGGGTTTTCTTAGACAACCTTTCTAACATTTGATCAATAAAAGGCAAAGGATAATGATCTTTCTTAGTTACTTTATTGACCTTTCTAAAATCAATGCACATCCTATATCCCACTACTACTCTTTGAGGAATAAGTTCATCATTTTCATTTGGTACAACAGTAACTCCTCCTTTCTTAGGGACACAATGCACAGGACTTACCCATCTACTATCAGCAATAGGATAAATTATACCAGCATCAAGAAGTTTTAATACCTCATTTCTTACCACTTCTTTCATCTTAGGGATCAAGCGACGCTGATGCTCAACAACAGGTTTTGCATCGGGTTCAATGTTGATGGCATGTTGACATATAGTAGGAGAAATCCCCTTTAAATCATCCAAAGTGTATCCCATAGCTCCTCGATGTTTCTTTAGTACTTCTAATAACCTTGCTTCTTCATTACCTGAAAGTTTAGAACTAATAATAGCAGGATATACTTTCCTTTCATCAAGATAAACATACTTAAGATTATCAGGTAACGGTTTTAAATCGAAGACAGGATCTTCCTTAGGAGGCGCTGAGGTACCCAAATCTTCCACAGGCAAATTATGCTTAAGTATTGGTGGTTGACGAAGAAAGGCATTGTCAATCTCATTCCTCTCCTCCATAAATACTTCACTTTCGTGTTCCTCCATGAATTGCTGCAAGGCATTGTTAGGAGCAACAGCAATAGAAGCAAGTTGTTCAACTTGAAAATTCTCATTAGGTAATTCAGTTTCATAAAGTTGTTTACCAAACTTAGAGAAATTAAACTCATAAGATTCTCCATTAAATTTAGTGTAAATTTTCTCTTTCTTACAATCTATAATGGCACCACATGTATTCAAGAAAGGCCTACCAAAAATAATGGGACAGCTTTACTAGCAACAGAACCAAGTACTAGAAAATCAGCAGGGTATTTAGTCTTACCACATAAAACTTCAACATCTCTCACAATACCAATTGGGAGATAGTTTCTCTATTAGCAAGCTGAATAACCACATCAATCTCCTCAAGTTCGCAAGGACCAATTTCATGCATAATTTCTTTATAAAGATCAAAAGGAATAGCGCTAGAACTTGCACCAATATCACATAAACCATAATAGCAATGTTCTCCTATTTTGACTGAAAGCACAGGAACACTTGTTTTCCTAGCTCTACGGGATGTGAAACAATATTAGAGGCATCTTCACAAAAGATAATATGTCCTCCTTCTACATTTTCAGTTACCAAATCCTTTACTATTGCTATTGTGGGTTCTACCGCTATTTGTTCAGCAGGTTCTAAAGCTTTCTTTGCACTTTTATTAACCACACTAGCTATGATAGAATGTTCCCTAATTTTAACAGGAAAAGGTGGTTTCTCAATATAAGGTTCTGGCAAGATACGATCAACTGTATGAACTTCAATGTTTTTAATATTGGCAGAATTAGTATTATCTTTGTAAGGCAAATGATACTTATTGCAACTTTCTTTAGGAACATCAAGATAAGAGGCAAAAGCCTTGTAACAGTTTGCAATAACTTGAGAATCAAGACCATACATATCATAGAGATTACGAAAATTATCAGTATTCATAAAAGTTTTAATGCATTCGTAATCATGCTTTATACCTGATTCTCTACCTTTGTCGTTCTCCCATCCTTCAGTATTTTCCTCAATCCGATCAAGAAGGTCCCATTTAACTTCCTCTTTATTACGCGTAAATGATCCAGCACAAGAGGTATCCAATAGAGTTTTATCTTGAAGAGAAAGCCTTGCATAGAAGTTATCAATAACAACATTACCAGGAAGCTCATGAATGGGGCATTTGAGCATTAATGATTTCAATCTCCCCCACGCTTGGGCAATACTTTCTCCATCATGAGGCCAAAAATTATATATATGATTCCGATCTTGATGAATTTCACTAGGAGGATAAAATTTAGAATAAAAGAGAGGCACAATCTCCTCCCAGCCAATAGAACGCCCATTTTTCAGCATCCTATACCATTTTGCAGCTTTACCAGTCAACGATATAGAAAACAATTTCTTCTTGACCTCTTCCATTGAAATACCTGCACACTTGAACAACTCGCATAATTCATGAATAAATAGCAAATGATCCCCAGGAGGGACAGTTCCATCTCCTGCATAGCGGTTATTCGTAACTCGTTCAACAATTTTCATAGGTATTTTAAATGGAATTACTTGATCAGGTGGTTCCTCTTCTACTACCTTAGCAGTGGTAGTAGTATTTCCAAACAGGGATTCAAATGGAGATCTCTCCATGATAAAATAAAGTAGCAAGCAGAAATAAAAATAGCACCTACAGTAAAAGTTTCCCTTACCAATTCCACTTACCAATAGCGCTTCACTCCCCGGCAACGGCGCCAGAAAATAGTCTTGATGACCCACAAGTATAGGGGGTGTATCGTAGTACTTTCGATAAATAAGAGTGTCGAACCCAACGAGGAGCAGAAGGTGCTGACAAGGAGTTTCGGTAAAGGTTTCACTGTAAATGCTAGCAGACAAGTTTTTAGGGGTTTTTGATATAGCAGGTAAATAAAATGCGAGTAAGTAAAAGACAGTAATAATAATTGCAGCAAGTGGCCCAATCCTTTTTAGAGCAAAGGACAAGCCGGTTGGTTTACTTATGATGACAAAATGTTCTTGAGGACACACGGGATTCTAGTCAAGTGCTTTCGCTTCACATAGTTGATTAATCTTATTGTTTTGATAAGTGTTGTGTGGGTGAACCTATGCTAATGCACCGCCCTTACTTGGACTAATACATACTTGTGATTATACCTCTTGCAAGCATCCGCAGTTACAAGAAAGTAATTAAGATAAATCTAACCACAGCCTTAAACTCTGAGATCCTACGCTCCCTTGTGCACCGGTATACTAACGGGGGTTTAGGTTTCTGTCACTCCGGCAACCCCACAATTAGCAACCAAATACACAATGCACTCCTCTAGGCCCATAAAGGTGAAGTGTCATGTAGTCGACGTTCACACGACACCACTAGAAGAATACACCACAACTTAAATATCAAACCATTAAATATTACTCAACATAATTCCACTACTAACAGCGTGACTTCTCCCATGTCCTCAAGAACTAATCGAACTACTCACGAGACATCATATGGATCATGATCAGAGGTGATATAATGATGGATAACGATCTGAACATATACTTTAATTCACCGATAAAACTCAATAGCATCAACCACAAGGAGTAATTAACACCGGGAGAGTTTCCCCTATGAACTAAACAAAGTATAGCCCTAGATGTTACAGCGGAACGAGATGGTGCAGCGGTGATGGTGGTGATGGCGGTGGAGATGATGATGATGATGATCCCGATGAAGTCCAGCGCGATGACGATGAGGATGGCGATGATCTCCCCCTCCGGGAAGGAATTTCCCCGGCAGATTTCTCCCTGCCGGAGAGCTTTTTCTCTCTGTGTGTTTCCGCCTCGTGGAGGCGGCGGAATATTTTCTCACGGACTCCCCGTGTCTTAGGGTTTCTGGGGGATGAAGTACGCGAAGGGGGAGCGCCTGAGGTGGGCCAGGGGCACCACACCTGGCCAGGGCGCGGCCAAGGTGGGCCCCGCGCCCAGGGGTGGTGTGGGCCCCTCCTGGCCCATCTCAGCCTCCCCTTTTGGCTTAGTCCATCTTCTGATAAAATAGGAACATCTGTCTTCTCGGAAATATTTTTAGTGCTCCAGAAATATAGTGCCTTGACGTTGCTTTTTCCAGCTGAAATCTGACTCCGGCAGTTAATTATCCAATGATCATCAAACATGCAAAATAAGACAAAATAACATAAGTAACTCCTCTTAATATGAAATATATCATTGAATAACAGTAAATTATGCTATAAAATAGTGATGCGAAATGGACGTATCAATTGGTTTAGGTGCCGGGGTAGTCCTTACCTCGCCAAAGCATGATCAGCTGAGATATGTGTTGCAGATTCATTTTGCGGTATCTAACAATGTGGCCGAGTATGAGGCACTTGTTCATGGGCTCAATGTGGCCAAGGAAATTGGTATTCGCTGGATAGAATGCTTCGGAGACTCGGATCTGGTGGTGCAGCAAGTCTCGGGAAATTAGGATGCTTTAGACGCCAACATGGCGTTGTATCGGTTTCATGTCCAGAAGATCTCGGGGTTCTTTGAAGGTTGCGAGCTCACGCATATACCTCGGGCTGAAAATGAAGCAGCCGATGTACTGTCCAAGTTAGGTTCATCCCGGGATCCAATTCCACCCGCATAGCCTTGGAGCATTTGAGGAAGCCATCAATCAAACCATCACCCGAGTCCGAGTCAATCTTTATCCCGGCGAAACCGGAGTCTGGTGCTGTTCCCATGGACGTCGATGTCGGATGCATTTGGGAGAACCCGGGGACTGGTTGCTCAGTCTCGGAAGAAGCAATGTCGGTTGATCTCATGGAGGTGGATGATCCGGTCTTTCCTGTGCGTCCTGTGCCGGAGTGGGCACAACCAATAATGGCATATATGATGGACGGGAGTTTGCCGAGTAATGAAGTTGAGGCCAGGCAAGTGCAAAGAAGATCCAAGGCATACACCATCATCAACCACGAGTTATACAAGAGAAGTGTGACCGAGGTACTGCAGCGCTGTGTCGAGCCGCAGGAAGGGCAAGAGATGCTCCTGGAGATTCATCAGGGAGAATGTGGTCATCATTCCTCATCAAGAGCCTTGGTGGCTAAGGTATTCCGGCATGGGTTTATTGGCCCAGTGCTTTGAACCATGCAGAAGATATCGTCCGAAAGTGTGAGAGATGTCAGAGATTTGCTAAGAAGATACACCTGCCAGCCTCGGCACTCAAGACAATTCCAATCACTTGGCCCTTTGCAGTTTGGTGTCTGGATATGGTGGGAGAGTTCAGGCCAGCTTGAGGTAACATGACTCATATGCTGGTGATGGTGGACAAGTTCACCAAATGGATCGAGGTAAAGCCAATCAGGAAGTGTGATGGTCACACAGCTGTGTCCTTTTTGAAGGACATCATTTTGAGATATGGTTACCCCCATAGTATTATTTCGGGTAATGGCACAAACTTTGTTGTGGGAGAGTTTGCTCGGTTCTGTGCGGAAAAAAGAATTCGGTTGGACATAGCCTCGGTGGCACACCTAGAGGTAAATGGGCAAGTGGAAAGAGCAAATGCGTTGGTGTTAGCCGGTATCAAAGCCCGGTTGATTGAACCACTGTTGCGAACTCCGGGATGTTGGATAGAGGAGATACCAGGAGTGTTGTGGGGTCTAAGGACCACACCGAATCATTCAACTGGCTATACGCCATTTTTTCTGATCTATGGAGCAGAAGCGGTCCTGCCTACCGACATGGAGTATGATTCGCCGAGAGTGGCGCTGTACACTGAAACCGAGGCAAAGAAGCTCGGGAAAATGATGTTGATTTGCTCGAAGAAGCACGAGAACTGACCTTATCTCGGTCAGCTATATATCAGCCAAATCTCCGACGCTATCACAGCCGGAAGATCAGCCCTCGGGTATTCCGAGAGGGAGATTTGGTGTTGAGGCTGGTGCAACGCAAAGCAGGCCGACACAAGTTTTCACCTCCATGGGAGGGACCATTCATTGTGAGCAAGGCTCTGCACAATGATTCATACTATCTTATAGATGCGCAGGCACCGAGGAAAAATGTGATGGACAAATCCGGAGAGGAGACCAAAAGACCCTGGAATGTAGCTCTACTCCGCCCCTTTTACTCATAAGGGCGCAATGTATGTATCTCGGTTTTCCTTTGAATAAAATGCCGGCACTCCGAAAAGAAACTCGGGGACTGCCCTGTCCATATGCTTGTGTTTTATCTCGGTTTTTTCTGTGTTGTTCATATGTCGGATGATTTTGAGATCTCGTTTCAAAGTTCAAGTAATGTATGCTATTTTGTTGTGATCTTGTGACTCGACTGACGAACGCCGAAATGGTAGTCAAGAGCAGAGGTTATGGTATATGGTAAACATGAAATGAACTCGGGGACTCGGTCCTAAAAAGATCCGACATATGTCGTTTACTAACCCGGTTTTTTCCCTTTCTTTGTGTCGGATGACTCTAAACCTTACCTCAAAATTTACAAGTATTGTATGCTATAATGTTGATCTTGTGACTCGACTGTCGAACGCCTAAATGGTAGACAAGAGCAGAGATTACTAAGTATAGTAAACAAGAAAGTAAACTCGGGGACTTGGTGCAAAGTGATCCGGCATTGAGCCTGTCTTGTTAAAACTAATGTGATAAAAGTAGCACGGATAAGAGTAGCACTGTGAGATACTTAAAAGTATATTTACATCTGCACCCGGCATTCCGGGGATTTAATGGTTCAGTTTGTGATAAGTTTAGGCAGCTGCCTCGGAGGAGCTCGGAGCAGTTGGAGCGGTGCGAGGCTCAGGAGCAGTCTCGGCGGCAGGAGAAGCTTCGGTTGTTGGAGCAACCTCGGGTGTTGGAGTGGCTGCCGAGGCACCGGCAGTGTCGGATACCGGCTTTTCAGAAGTGTCGGTCGCGGTCGACTTGAAAGTGTCGGTCGCGGTCGACTTGGCAGTGTCGGTCGCGGTCGACTTGGCAGTATCGGCCGCGGTCGGCTTAGCAAGGTCGGTTGCGCGGGCAGTGGCAGTGTCGGGAGCTTCGGCCTCGATCTCCTCATCAACAACATCTTCCTCGTCTTCACCCTCTTCATCATCCTCGTCATCTTCTTCATCATCCGAGTAGGCGGGACCAGGAATGAAGTGTCGGGTGGGAGCATAGCTGGCCATGAAGGTGGCTGCCTCCTTGCGGCTCGCGATGAGTGTCGGATCTGAGGTCCATTTGGAGCCTTGGCGCAGGGAGCGCACGGCATTGAGGTTGATGGCCTCATACCAGGAGAGCACAAAGGTCAAGGCTTGATCAGCTCCGGCGCGATCTGCATAGGATCTCCACTCTCGGACCCTGGCCTCGGCCCCCGACAGACACTTGGACAATTCTTCGATGCTAGCTGGAGTCTGAGATCCTGGCCATAAGGCTCGGTAAGCTCGGATGCCAGCATCAAGAAGATCCATGCCAATGGCCTTCAGAGGAGAGATGCGAGCATTCAGAGCGGTCAGGTGATCTTCAATATCCCATTCCTCCGGGATTGGGCCAGCCTCGGCTCTTTTTGCTCGTGCCTTGCGGACAGTGTTAATTGCAGCAGCCTTGGAGTGGGAGAAGTGATCTGAAGATAGAAAAGCTATCACCGAATTGAGTTATATACCGGCATATACTTAATGTCGGTACAAGCAATAGAAACAAAAAGAAAGGATAAAGGAAACTTACTGTCCATCTCCTTGTTAAGCCGGGTAAGCTCGCGGAGCCAGATGTCGGATTTTGCCTTGAGGGCATCCAGTTCTCCTTGAGCCGAGGTAGCGCGAACCTCGGTCGCCTCGAGGGTTTCCTTATGCTTCTGCGCAGCTTCCTCCCTCTGCATCAGGGCCTTCTCAATGCCGATCTTCTCGCCCTGGACCCGAGCAAGTTCATCCTGGAGCCGAGACACTTCCTGTCGTTCCTTCTGGAGGGCAGTGGCGTGCGCGGCTTCCTTGTTCTTCAGCGTCTCCTGAAGCTGCTTGTGGGACCTCTTGAGTTTGTTGTGGTCCAGAAGCAGCTTCTGAAATACTGTGGTCCGGGCGTTGGTGCAATCCTGAAAAGAGCAAAGGTTAGTATGATTTTTTGAAGATTCATGCCGAGTAAAAATGAGTGTCGGATTTTTTGAAGATTCGTGCCGAGTAAAACTCGACAAGAATCTCGGGGACTGGATGTCGGATTTTTTGAAGATTCTGAGTGTCAGTTTTTTTGAAGCTCCTGAGTGTCGGATTTTTTGAAAATCCTGAATGTCGGATTTTTGAGATTAATGATGGGAATTTTGTGAAGATTCGCGCCGAGTGATCTTTACTCGGGCGAGCGTCGATCACTTGACCCGAATCTCGGGGACTGGGGATTATATATGTTTATCATCTATTATAAAGGAAAGAAAGGTCTGGCTAAGAAAAAAATACCTCGGCAAGCTTGCTGGCTCGAAGGGTCGAGAGTTGCAAATTGTGCATGGCCTGAGCAAGTGCGCTGGGTCCAGCTGGATGTTGGGTGACCGGGTTCGCAGAGGAGACCTCGCTAGTATCGGCGGCATTCCAGTCCTTGTGGTACTGCTTCTCCGAGCCTAAGCTATGTCCGCTTTGAGTTCGGAGCTGAGGAAAAACCCAGCTGCCAGTGGTAACTCGGGAGACGGAGGTGGTGAGAGCTTGGTGCTCCGGTGTAGTGGTTGGAGTCAACACCACTTGTTTCTCCGGATTCACAAGTTGTTTCCCGGTGGCCACTTGGCTCTGTGCCGGCTTGGCTAGTGGAGTAGCTTTCCGAGTTACTAACTCGGTGGATTTTGTGGTGGACTTCGGCCGTGGTGGCTGTTTTTGTTGCTGCTGTTGCTGTTGCTGCTGTTGCTGTTCCTGTTGCTGTTGCTGCTGTTTCTATTGCTGTGGTTGCTGTTGGTGCGGCTGTTGTTGTTGTGGTGGTGGTTGCTGTGGGACCGAGGTCACCGAAGTGTCGGCCCGCGGAATGCCGGAGTCCGTGGTGGGGCACCCACTAGTACAGAACGACACATCGGAAATGGGCCAAAAACCCCTTCGGCAACAGAGAAAGGGTCCGTGTCCCCGACCCTGTCACTGATGTGAAGGCCTTCATCGGTAACGGAGGCAAAAAACCGTCACCGATGAGGCATAAGTTGGCTACGGTTGCGGACCCATCTCCGTTTCCGATGTATCGGTGCATCAGTAACGGAGATTCTATTTTACTCGTTAGCATTGAGGTTCTTTCAGAAGCCTACAGGAGCAATTCGGTTGCCAAATTACATTCAAAATCTCACAGCAGAAGCACAAAGTTGCTACCAAATCCATTCATAACGTATATAAGAATTGTCATCATTACATAGCATCAAAAGATGAGTTACACATGCCTCGCTAATCCTATCATTCTCATGCCTCCCTAAACTTAACTTTTATGACACTCCACTCTTCTCCAGCCCCACCTTCTTCCTCAGTTCTGAAGCGCCGAAAACGGAATTCGACCTAGCAAAAGACTCGAGTAGCGGTTTCATGCTTCTCCAAATCACATCTGCAGCCAAATTGCTACACACATACACAAAATAGATGTTGAAACTAAAAACAAGAAACCACACCGAGCTCGCAAGACTCCTTAGCAAATTAATCTTGCCAAATTCTTCGTAGCGAGGCTTGCTCCATCTTGGACGGTGTCGCCGAAATATAATAACGTCACCGCTGTGACATTTCGGCCACGCTGTCCAAGACACACTTAATTAAAAAAGTGTTTTGAACAGTGCAGCGAAACGTCACAACAGCGACGGTTCACGGATATGATCCCACTTTGTATTTAGCTCTTTTAAAGCTTGTTTAGATCTGCATGGCGCTTCTGCATATAAAATACATGGATGTCTAGTTAGAAAAGAATCAAATATGATGCTACATGACATAAATACAATTTAAGATGAAAACAGTTTACACCTTAAGCGCCTATATCCGTGTGCTTGCTGTCCGATCGAAACGATTTGGAGGCAGAACTTGAAGGTGATGTTACCTTCAATTGCCTCACCATTTTTATGCATTGTCGCCGAAATATACTATTACTTCATACACTAGCTACACAAAACCATAACGAGGATTAGCACATTGACAAAGGGTTGAAATTAATCTATTAGACTTCAAATACTAAAAACAAACACAACACAATACTAGACTTCAAATACTAGACAAGTTGAAGGTAATGTATTCATCATCGGCAGTACTAAAAACAAACACAACACAATACTAGACTTCAAATAATAGACAAGTTTTATATGCTACTTTAAAAAAAATGTAAGATCTAGTGTTGAGGGGTGTATTCATCATCGGCAGTACTACAATACTAGACAGAACACAATACTACAATACTAGACAGTACTACAATACTAGATCAGTAGATGCTACTTTAAATAAAATGTAAGATCTAGTGTCGAGGGGTGTATTCATCATCGGCACTAGACAGAACACAATACTAGACTTCAAATACTAGACAAGTTTTCTGTGCTACTTTAAACAAAATGTAAGATCTAGTCGGCTACATACCCGAGGAAGATGCACGGCAATAGACCAGTAGATCCACGTCGGCGACATACTCGGGGAAGATGCGCGGCGGCTCACGACGCGCCGCTGGGGGAAGATGCGCCGACGCGCCGCTGGGGAAGATGCACGGCGGCGATGCCGGCCGGACGCACCGCTCAGATCTGCGAGATAAGGGTTAGGTCTGGAGCCGCCGCCACACTATGACTGTGGAGTGAGAGTGAGAGTGAGAGCGAGAGCGTTAGGGTTGCCGCAGTGGCACATTTATAGCATATCACATCGCAAACAGAGGCGATAAACAACCGTTTCCTCTAATTTCTTCACTGACACACTGGGCCTACTTACAAAGGATCGATAGAGTAATTGAACTAACTATCTACTCTACTTGTTCTGCTTACGTCCTGCCTCCGCGCTATTGTCATCCGCGGCGTGGCGTCGCTTCTTGCCGGTTGCCTTTTCCTCAGGCGCGTGCTCCTCCTCCTCCTCCTCCGGCTCGTGCTCCTCCTTCTCCGGCCGTGCGTCCTTCTCCGGCGAATCCTCCTCTCGCGCCTCCTTCTCCGGAGCGTGATCCTCCTTCTCCGGCGCGTCCTCCTCCGGCGCCTCCTCCGATGCCTCCTCCTCCGGCGCCTCCTCCGACGCCTCCTCGTCGTCGTCGGCTTCGTATTCTTCCTGGCTAGAATAATATGGCTCCGGCGGGTCCTCCGGCTCCTCTTCCTCCGGCGACTCGTCCTCTTCGGAGTCGTCTTCTCCTTCGCGTGAAGACGGCGGGTCCGAGTCGTCGGAGTCGTCTTCTACAGAGCGTGAAGATGGCGGGTCCGAGTCGTCGAGGTCCGAGTCCGGTGGCCCGTCTTGATCCCACCATGGAACTTCACCGCGGTCTTCCGCACTCGCGTCGTCGCTCGGGACTTCCTCGTTCTGCCACCAGGGTTCCTCCATGGCGGTTGTGCTAGTGTGGTAGATGATGTGGGAGAGAACGAAGGGGAGAATGCGGGACCTGCCTGGCTTCGCGCGGTTCCAGTCACATTTTATTAGCGTCGATCAGGCGGTTCCAATCCCTCGTGAATTAAGCCGCATTGAACAGCGCGCTTCCAGATTGCAACTGCAATTTCCCAAGCACATCGCAAACGGATATACATAAACAACCGTAGCCATAGAGATATATATTGGAAATGGAGACAAATTTATGACCGTTGCCAATACTTTTGGTAACGGAGATATAAAATTCTCCGTAACCAATGTTGACGCACCAGCCTCTGCCAGGCCTCGTCCGCAACGCTAAAATCGCGATTCTCTGTCGCCTAACTCGTGCCGTTACCATAGAGGGGTATCCGATGTGTCGTTCTGTACTAGTGACTGGAGCCAACATCTTCGTCGAGGACCACGACCTCGGGAATGACGGATGAAGTGGCGGGTACCCCGGAATCACGTGACTGAGGTTCGGCTGCACTCGGAAGGGGTGAGCGCATGGAGGAGGCACTCTGGTTAATTTCAAGGGCGGCACTGCATCAAGCAAGAAAAAGTGTTATTTCGGGAATGATTATCCCGGAAGAAGAAAAAAAGGAAGCGAGCTTGTGTCGGCAAAGAATATCTTACCCTTGAGTAACTGGCGGTGTCTTCTTGGCCTTCTTCGGCTTAACCGCTCCTCTCTTCTGCCGCTTCGCCTTCAGTGCTGCTGGATCTGAGGATGTGGAGGTCCCGGTATTCGAGGTACCGGTCTCTGCACGCTTGCGAGATCCCTCTTGTTTGCCTGAGGTAGCAGGGCGTGCACTCGGAGCAGGGCCGCCCGGGTTAGCTGATGCCAAGGATACTGGGTGAGCATAGGCGATGGGGCGAGCATCAATTATCTCTAACATTTCGCAATCATCGTCGTCCGACCAATCTCGGATTGAGGCTCGGGCTCGAGGCTTACCCGAGGTAGGGGCGCCAGCAGCCGGAATCGGTAGCTGATCCTCATCATCCGGGTCTTCTACCTCGGCGACGGCCGGGGCAGGGATATCTTTGCCCCATTTGGTGCACGGATCCTCTCCATCTTCAGTCTTTTGCTGGGCAAACCTCTGCAAGCCGGAAGCAGTAAAACCGAGTTACTTTATGAGCAGAGTATGGGGCCGACATAAGAGTTATCTCGGTAGAAAAAAGTATGTCGGTGTAAGTTGCAAGGTTACTTACTTGTTCCGTAAGCCGAGTTCTGTCATGAGGTTCTAGACCCCATTCCCATTCTTCGGTCATCGTCGTGCGGGCAATTGCCTTGACACGTCTTCTGACCTCAGCTTGGGTCAGCTCGTGGGTGCTGATCTGAGTTAGATCATACTTGCCACTCATGTGGCAAATCTTGTGAACCCGGTCTTGGAGGGGTGATACTCGGCGGCTGATAAAAGTCCTCAGGAGATCATCGCTCGTTAAGCCTGCTCCCACAAGCTCCTCGACGATCTTGTGAATCTGGTTGATCTCGAGGTTCATGTCCTTCGGGTTGAGGGACCAGTTAAACTGTTCAGAAGGGGTGGCGATGTTGAATATCGGCAGGTTCAGAAGGCCGACATTGTCTGGGCTGTCTGGGTTCTTCACGTAGAAGAACGTGCGCTGCCATTTCCGGCATGACTCCATGCCTTGAATCCGAGGCAAGATGGAACCTCTCCAAGGTATAATGGTAGCGGCTCCGCACGGGGTCATCTCCTTGGGGAAGTTCTTGTTTTCTGGATCCGGGACAATCTGCTTCCGGAGTTGGAAGTATTTGGCCCAAAGCTCAACGGTGGGCCAGAGTCCGAGGTATCCCTCGGAGAAAGAGACGCACGCAGAGAGCGTGGTGATGGCGTTGGCTGGAAGGTGATGGGGTTGAAGACGGAACCGATCCAAGAAAGATCAGAAGAACTCGCTTGCCGGGAGTCCAAAGCCGCGCTCGAAGTGCGCGACGAAGACCACGCGCTCACCGGATTTCAGCTTCGGCTCGGCCTCTGTGCCGGGAACCCGGCATATCACTTGTGCCGGAATTCGCTTGGTCCGGACCAGCCAGTCTATCTCGGCCTGGGTTACGTCGGAACCTTCCCACCCGGCGCGCTCACCCTCTTCGACGACATCCTCGGCAGGGTCCGGGTATGGCTGGATGACATCTCGGAAGGGATCTGTACAGAGGCACAAGTTGAACCGAGATAAGTATCTCGGAATATTTGGGCAACAGAAGAAAAGTGCATAAATGGCGGGAAACACAAATCTGTGGCTAAGTGTTTGGCGGAAACATCTACGGAGAAGGATAAATAGAAGATAAATGCAAGATTTATAAGTTGAAACCTAGGAGAATCTATGGAGGAACTATTGCAAGGATGATAAGAACCGCGATGAAGAAAATCTAGATGGGATCTAAGCAAAGGAATTTAAGAGCATCTACAGAGGGGATGAGCAAGTTCATCGGAGAAAAGGAGCAAGTTCATCGGGAAAGATGAACGTGTTCATCCGTACTGCTAAGGACGAGGAACTCACCGGAGTTGCGACGGCGATGCGAGGAGAAGAAGCGCGGGGCTTGCCGTAGTTGAGTGCGTCCGGTGGCGGCGCGAGGTGTCAGGGGAATACTTTCTGGATTAACCCGTGGCCCAGTGCGACTTAACTTACTCGCACGGACAAAAGGCCCACTTGGGAGCAAGCCCAATATTGAACCGCCATAAGGGGAAAGATCTAGAAGACATATCCCGGAGGACGTGAAGACCAAGTAGTCTCCGAGTAGGCCTCTGTGGATGTATTCCTTATGGGGAAGTTTCCTTTTGTAACCTAGCGAGCCTCTGTGTATATAAAGAGGACTCGCAGGACTTAGAGCGGGTCAAGCTATCAAGCCCCAAACCCTAGCTCATACGGCGAGTACCAGATCGGATCGCCTCCATTGTAACACCTCGATTATCATATCAATACCAATCTAGGGTAGGCAGGAAGTAGGTCTTTTACCTCACATTGAGGGGGCCGAACCTGGGTAAATCTGTGTTGATCTTTGTTCCTGCGATCCCAAGCTCGGAGATGCTTGACTCGCATAATCCCACACCTACGAAGTCATCTATGACACCTGACGTGACAAACCCACGACAGTTGGCGCCCACCGTGGGGCCTGCGGTCAAGAGCGTCACGTTCCGCGCAGGATCCATGAAGGGAGCTGAAGATCTTGTTGTTGGCCGTATCATCACGGTCAATGGCACACCCCTCATCGACGATTCAAGCTGGGGGCCGGAAGCAGATTACTTGGAGACCGGCCACGTCATCCCCTTTGGATCCATCAACGTCTTCGTCGGCTTCATTGGCGGCGAGTCAGAGGATCCATCGCAACATGGCGACTCAGAAGAAGGAGTCGCGGTAACAGTGGACCAAGAAGAAGAATCTATCAACTACGAGTCGCTGCCTCTCGAAGACGAAGAAGGCCAATCCATTGAGTATGTCCTTGAGGAAAGGCTATGCGGAGGCCCTGTGGATAGTGGCTCGCCCTCTGTAGAAGATCGGCACGTGAAGGGGTCTACAGGACCACAGAAGCGACGAAGGGCTGGGCATGCCACCAGGCAGCTTAGCCCCCACACCGCCGGAAGCAGCAGAACAAGCCGCGCTAGACGCATCAGGAGTCGCGGCATCCGCTGCGATGACGCCAGGAGTCGCGGCCTCAGGAGTCGCAAACAGAGAGACTCCACCTGGAGTCGCGCCTGCGGAATCAGGGTCAAGGGTAACCCCCAACGCAGCGGTCACGCCGCCACAGGGAAGCGTGTTGTTTACGCCAATATCTGCGGTTAACGCGGCTGCTAGGGTGACAGAATTGGAGGCTACCAGGATCGGGCTATATGATGAAGTCCAGAGAATCGCAGATGAGAGAGCCAGGCTGGCGCGTGAGGAACAGCGCCTCCAACAGGAGCAACTGCGACTCATCGAGGAAACCAATACTCTGCAAGGAATACAGGCCACCTTGCCACACAGACGCCACGCGAGTCGCCTGCAGCCAGGAACAGTAAACCCTATGGAGCTGTTCCAATCACCTACCGCTGAACCAGCAATTGCGGTCCCGTCAGCCGCCACCAACACGATCCCATCAGTCGCCACCAACACGGCGCACCCGGTCGCATGGTCAGGGGTCGCACAACCTTCAGTCGCGGTACCCGCACACATGGCACCATCTGCCATGGTTATGCGGTCCGTGGCCCCGTTAGCTGCGCCCGCGGTTCAAGCAATCGCTGTACCATCAATCGTACCAGCGGTTCCATCTTTCGCAGCACCAAGAGTAGCAGAGATACCTGGATCAAGGGCCATAGTACAGGCTAACAACAGGGCCATGATGCCCCCGCCATTGACGCAGCCAACCTTTGTTCAGCAGTCGCCACAGCAGCCTCAAAGGTTCCACACGCCGCAAGGGCATTATGTTAGCCCAGTGGAGAATCTCTTTGCAGCCACAAACATCTTGGCCAGATTAGCGCCAGCAGGAAACACGCCAATGGACAGAGAGGCACGGCGCGCCATTGAGATGCTGAGCACAGCAGTAATACAGCAGGCGAATATGTCCGAACACGCAGGACGGCTGCACTCCACCCCTTACAATAGCAGAGCAACGGCGGAGAGAAGCATCCACGCGGAGTCGCCACACGTTGCGACCTCGAGTTCGGCTAGGCGACAAAGGGAAGATCAACCTGCGGCTCAAAATCAACCTCAGCAAATTCAACCCATAGAGATTGTGCAGCCGCGCGCGGCGGCCAATCCAATAGGAAGGCCAGCTTCGTCCAACCTATCGTCGCGACTCAAAGGCCCAGTCTGTTTCAGCGAAAGAATCAGGTCTGAACCGTTTCCTGCAGATTTCAAAGGGCCTCGCAAGGTCGCCAACTACAACGCCAGCATGGACCCTGTTACTTGGCTCAACAATTACGAGATGGGCATGAGCATCCTAAATGCATCCGAAGAGATCTGCGCACGTTACCTAAACATGATGTTAGAAGGCGCAGCCCACATATGGCTACAAAATTTGCCACCAAATTCAATAAACTCTTGGGATGAGATGAAGGAAGCTTTTATCAAGAATTTCCAAGGAACATGCAAGCGACTCTGCAGCATAGAGGACCTTGAGCGTTGTGTACAGAAGGAAGGCGAGTCGAGTCGCCACTGGATGAGAAGGGTCGCAGAGATCATACATTCCTCAGATAACATACCACCCAGTTCAGCAGTCCTTGTCATGGAGAAAAATTGCAAATTTGAGCCGCTAGTCCACAAACTAGGTCGCATGAAGGATAAAGTCAAGAGCCTAAGCGAGGTAATGGCGGCGGCCAACAAGTATGCTAGCTCGGATAAAACCAGGGACGCATCTGATGGGGAGGAAGAGGAAAACACTGGCAAGGGAAAGAAGGCCAGTAGCAAGCCTCAACAACAGCAAGCTAGCAATGCCAATGCGAGTTATAACAAGCGCAAAAACGAGGAAGGAAACTCAGGGTTAGTCGCAAATACGAACACTCGTTACAAACAAAGCAGCAGCAGAGGAAGGAATTTTCACCCAGTTAATTTGGAAGAGGTTTTCAACCGCCCCTGCGACATCCATATAGGAAAAGATGGGAAACCACCCAACCACACGAAGGCACAGTGTTATCATTACAAAAAGTGGAAGGATGGACAGCCACTCAACACAAACTTCAATCATCAAAACAACGAGGAAGGTAAACACGGCGGAGGCAACAACAGCAACAACGCCGTCCCAAATCCGCAGCCAGATCAGCCACAGTTCCCAAAACAGTTGGGTCAGTATCATACCATTGTGGTGAATACTTCAAGGAGGGAACAAAAGCTGCGACGACGCAATCAGGCTGTTAACGCCATAGTACCAGCCGTCCCACAGTGGCTAAAGTGGTCCGAGCAACCAGTAGTTTGGAGCCGCGAGGATCACCCAGGAGAAATAAATGAAGAGGGAAAACTCGCGCTGGTGGTTGCCCCTCAAGTCGCAGGGTACAAGTTGAGCAAAGTACTGATGGATGGAGGCAGCAGCATCAATATATTATACTATGAAACCTTCAAAAGAATGAACCTTCAAGAAAAGCAGCTACACCCATCAAGAACAACGTTTCATGGTGTCGTGCCAGGCATATCAGCTCAGCCATTGGGGCGAGTTAACTTGGAGGTCGCCTTTGGGACACAAAGCAACTTCAGGAGCGAGTACATTTGGTTCGAGGTTGTAGATTTCCAGAGCCCATATCATGCGCTGTTTGGCAGAGAAGCATTCGCAAAGTTTATGGCTAGGCCGTGCTATGTGTACCTAAAGCTTAAAATACCAGGCCCTAGGGAGTCATCACCATCAATGGCGACAAAAGAATAGCTCAAGAATGCGAAGAGGCGACAAGGCCATAGCCAGAGCAGCTTGCATCGCAGAGAGCGCGCCCATGCGCGAGTCGCAGGAGAATTTTGATGACATCGTGAAGGCCAAGAGGCACCTGCCTGACTTGCGACTTCAGATTACGGCCGCAAGGGAGGCAAGGAAGTCAAAGGCTACAAGCCATTGCCAATAAGGACACATCCCAGGCATCGCGAGTTGCCATCAGCAGCCGCAGCAAAATTATTAAGAGTTTACATCATCAAGCTGGCCACTCAGGGCTAAAAATTTCAATTCTGGTCGCCACTCAGGCGCGACCGACCCAATATGACACTTCTGATCGCCACCTAGGCGCGATCGACCCAATTCTGGTCGCCACTCAGGCGCGACCGACCCATGTAACATCTCTGGTTGCCACCTAGGCGCAACCGACCCAATTCTGGTCGCCACTCAGGCGCGACCGACCCATGTAACATCTCTGGTTGCCACCTAGGCGCAACCGACCCAAGCATCATTCTGGTCGCCACTCAGGCGCGACCGACCCATGTAACATCTCTGGTTGCCACCTAGGCGCAACCGACCCAAGCATCACTTCTGGTCGCCACCTAGGCGCGACCGACCCTATGTATCATATAATGATTCTGAAATAAAGCATCTCAAACTACCAATTGAGCTGTGAGTCTTTTATTTTTTAATCATTGGTCCCTTGGGGGTGCGGCAGCTTTTTAGCGCGGCCTATTCCTTGGGATCGCCAAACAAGTGGCATTTATCGTGATTATACTCAACCTCTCTTGGATGCGACTTGCACTATGCGGCCAAAGTACTGGGGGTGCGGCGTCAATCGAGTTTGATTGCCTATCATGGCCGCTCTCGACCCTGAACACGCACTTTTTACCTGGGAAATACTGAGCCGCGCAAGGGCCTAAGTGAGGAAAAACCGAGACAAATCATAAGGACCAGCCTATTGGTCGAAACATGTACTGCTGAGAGTACTTAAGCAAACCATAATATTGTCTTATGACACATAAATTCTAACAATTATTACAGACCGCTAAGGGCCAAGATCATCAAACCATTGTTTTCTTCTTCACTTGTGCGCAGCTTTTGGCCGGTGGGAAGGAGGAACAGGCGGCTTACCAAGCTTGCCAGAAGGAGCAATCGCAGGCTCGCTGGAGGGCTCTTCAGTCGCGGGCTTGGGGGCTGCAGAGCTGGATACGCCTGGAGAGGGGTTCTTTTCCTGCGGAATCACCGCACTGGATGACGGAGCGGGTAACTTCTCCCATCTGCTTCCATCTGCATTATACTTGCCCATATAGGTCGCAAGATCTATCCCCTCCACCAGTTCAGTCGCGTGGCCGCGCATATCCTTCCAAGTCGCGCATATTCTGAGGCCGTCAGTTCGGTGCCATCCACCTTCTTCGAGGGCCTACCTTTTGCAACCTTGGCAGCATCAAAAGAAGGATAGTACGTCTTGGCCAAAGCAAGAACATGAGCCGCGCCGGTGCGAGCTGAGGACTCCTTCCAGTCCAAAAAGAACTGAGGCGCCCTAAGCAGTCTTTTTAGCAGCCCTTCAGAATCACCGGGGACTGGCTTGGTCGGCAGCAGGCACTTAGACAGTGATTTCATGGCGTCACAAGTTCTTCGCGAAAAATCGCGGATATACTCCAGCTGTTCTTGAGTACTGCCGCGCTGCTCCTTGGCATCTTCACCTACATCGAGGCATGTCTCCGTCAGCTCTACAACATACAGGCAAAGATAGTAGAGAAAACAGATGCAGATATGAGTCGCAACACATACCAGTTAACTCTTGAGTCATGATGCACACTTTGGCGTGGACAAGGTTATGGGCATCAGAAACTTTTTCAACTTTTTCTCAAGCTCGCCAATGGAAACAGCCTTAAGCCTTGCGTCCTCATTGGCATCAGCAATGGCGTCTTTCTGAGCACTGACTTGGAGGTCCAGCTGCTGGACCCTCTCTTGGAACTTCTCTTCAACAGTTTTAAGCCGCAGCTCGGTGGCTTTGGCTTGCTCAGATAACTTGAAGCTTTCATCAGATAGCTCGCCCATCCTGGTTTCCCTCTTCTTCAGCTCAGCGTCACGCTGGCCAAGGAGCTCGCGCAGCCTCTCCAGTTCAGAGGGAGTATCCCCCAGCTGCTTTTCCAAGGCAAGTTTGGCAGCTGTTATGGAGCTTAGTTCCTCCTACAAGGGTACATCAGTTAGTAAGTATATCAACAGCTAAAAGAGAAGCATCAAGTCTCCCTTTACAGTCAAAGAAGAAACTTGATCCTTGGGGGCTAGAGACAGATAACTGGAGATAGAAGTTTACCTTATAAGCCGCAGACAGGTCAGACAGTGCCTTGCGGAGCTCCATGGCTTGCTTGTCATTTGAGGCAATGAAGCCTCTGACAGTTTCTCAGCGCGGCTTGTGGAGGAGGAGAAGCAACCTCAGCACGCAGAATTGGCGACCGCAGGCTGTCCCGCTGGCGACTCAATCACTGGCGCGCAGCATCCTTGGCCATTACATCTATGGAGGAGGGGTTGACCTTCTCCACGTCCTGGATCATAAGGGGATCCGTTCTATCCTCCAGAGCCACCTCTTGGGCTGTGTCAAGAACAGGGACCGTGGCCAGGTCATCAGTGGTGGCCACGCCCTCTACCATGGCGGTATGAGCCGCAGGTGATAAATGCGGCTCAACCGCGGTTCAGGCTCAGTCGCGCGGTTTAGCCGCACTTCTGCAAAAAGCAAGGGCATTGTGTGAAGAAGAAGCACATAAGCCAGAATAAAAGTATTATAAGCACAAGGAAAATTACTAACTCTGGAGCCATCTTCACAAAGGCCATAAGTTCGCCACTTGACGGTGAGGACAGGCCTTGGGTCCCAGAATCTACGAGCAGAAGTTTTGCGTGTCAGTAGAGGAAAAAGAATAAGCATTCAAGATGACAAGACAACAGAAATTACCAGAGTGGGGACCCATGTCTTCTTCAGCAGAGGCGGTGGCTTTGAAACACGCCTGGCAACGGAGGAGGTCGCGCCCGTAGCAGGTTTGCGACGCTTCGTGGCCTCAGGGTTTTCCAGAGCATCAACCTCTGGTTCCTCACGAGATAGCCTCTTGGAGGCTCTACGGGGAGTTGGTCCAGCCGCGGCAACAGAACTCGCGGCTGGCACTGGACTGTCATCCTCGTCCAGTTCAGTCTCTTCACCATCTGAGGCCGCAGAGCACAGAAGGGATATCAGCAGTTCGCTGCCCTCTAGAGTGGGCAGCAACTTCTTTCGTGCGGCACGCTTGGGAGCAGCAGTGCCGGCGACGGTCGCAGGCAGCGACCAGTAATTCTCATCAGCCTGGATCAGGAAGATATAAGTTGCAGTATTAAGAAAGGAATGCGACTCAACTACGAAGGCGAAAAGACAGAGAAGAGGAGTTACCTCAAAAGGCTTGTTGTTAACACTGAAAGGGGCAAGCCCCACCTTATCGAAGGAGATGTCCTTCTCCTCAGTCACGCGGGTGACAAATTCCACCCAATCCTCAGGCCTCCAGTCCGAAGCCTTGATACGATCAACGTCAGCAGAGGTGCCTGTGCACTCAAGGAAGGATCGCTGTCGTGGACTCACGGGCTGAATGCGCCATTTGGTCCAGCAAGAGAGAAGATCAAGGCCAGTAAGACCATGACCTATTAAGGCGCGGACCTTGATCAGCGACTCATTGATGAAGGGCATGGCCGAGTCGCGGGTTTTGATTTCAGTGCCTCGGTAGGCACGAAGAGGGTGTTAGACCAGGAGGGAAGGCGAGTTTCGCCCTCCGGTGAAGTATCTTGGCAATAGAAGAAAGATTTTTGCCAAGCCCTGGGTCGATTCGCCAGGGCTAGCTTGGGAAGGCAAGAGTTTCTATGGCGTTGAAGAGAGATGGCGCCGACCTGAACGTAGGCGCCACCCTTGGAGACAAGTTGGCTGTTGCAGGTGAAAGAGGCCAGCCATAGATCGATGTTGGGGGCTATGCCAAGATAGTCCTCGCACAGCACATGAAAATTGCTCACCTGGAGCATTGAGTTGGGCCCGATGTCGTGAAGACGGAGGCCTAGGCGTTGCAGCAAATTGCGGAAGAAGGGAGAACCTGGCGGCGTGAATCCACGCTCCACGTGCTCCACGAACATCACCAGCTCGTTGGGCTTGGGGCGCGGCTCGATTTCATCGCCTGGCGCCCGCCAGACGCCGTCCTCCTTCGGCGGCAAGAAGCCAGCCTCGGCCAGATCTGCAAGAGTTTCCTCCGTTACCCAGGATCCTTCCCAGTTGCAGGAGATCTGCGCTTATCGTCAGATGGCTTCGCCTTGGGCGCCATTGCGAGGGGAGATTGGATTGGGGAACTAGGCTCGGGTCGAGGAAGAAGACGGCGCGGCTAGGGATGAGGATTGCAAGGGCAAATGGATAATGACCTAGGTGGCCGCAGCTTATAACTGAAGGGGCCCGCAACTAACGGCACATCTGTGCTCGCAACCAACGGCACAATTTGCGCCCGCAAAACGAGTAACGGTCCGCAATTAAAGGAAACAGAATATTTCCAGAAGGGAGATGAGTCGCGCAGATGAGTCACAGCTCTGAATCGCATAAGTCAGAGATTGGTCAGAACGTTTGCAGTGCGGCTCAGAGACCATTTCAAGAGGTCAGAAGGTTCTCACCGTAAAGTCCTAACCAATCTTGGGGGCTAATGTCGGGGGAATACTTTCTGGATTAACCCGCGGCCCAGTGCGACTTAACTTACTCGCACGGACAAGGCCCACTTGGGAGCAAGCCCAATATTGAACCGCCATAAGGGAAAGATCTAGAAGACATATCCCGGAGGACGTGAAGACCAAGTAGTCTCCGAGTAGGCCTCTGTGGATGTATTCCTTATGGGGAAGTTTCCTTTTGTAACCTAGCGAGCCTCTGTGTATATAAAGAGGACTCGCAGGACTTAGAGCGGGTCAAGCTATCAAGCCCCAAACCCTAGCTCATACGGCGAGTACCAGATCGGATCGCCTCCATTGTAACACCTCGATTATCATATCAATACCAATCTAGGGTAGGCAGGAAGTAGGTCTTTTACCTCACATTGAGGGGGCCGAACCTGGGTAAATCTGTGTTGATCTTTGTTCCTGCGATCCCAAGCTCGGAGATGCTTGACTCGCATAATCCCACACCTACGAAGTCATCTATGACACCTGACGTGACAAACCCACGACACGAGGTGCTCCGGTGGACGGTGGCTCGTGAGATCCGGCGTCGTGCGGTGGCGAGCTCACTGCGCGGCGGCGGCGATGTTGCAGGAGAGAGAGAAAGGAGAAGCGAGAACGGCGAAGAAGAAGTTATGGGTCGCCCCGCTCCCCTATTTATGGGGGTGAGGGCGTGCGGTTACCATTTTTACCGCGTGCGGTTCCCGTAACTGCCGCGCGGATTAATCGCGCGTGATCTGCGCGGTTACGGTATTTGCGGCCGCACGATCAGCCGCATCGTGGGCCACAGGGTGGTAACCGCCTGCGGCGCGATCGTGTGCGGTTACTGGCGTGGGAATCGAGGAGACACACCGCGGTCAAACGCACTCAAGTGCCCATGCGACGTGACAGCACGTGACGTGGTCGGCGTGCGTGCAGAGATGTGTCTGTCCACGCACAGGAACCGAGGTAACGCGCTGCGTTTCTTTGCCACGTGCCGTGGAGAAATCTGTGGAGCGATTGTGGGAATCTTTTTGTGTCGGAGAGACCGGCACAAGAGCAGATCTCGGAGGTTGTGGGAAGTTTTGTCCTTGCAGCTTGAGACGAACCGACATAAGAATGTCGGATGTTTGATCAGGTTAAAACAGTTGCCTTGTGTCAGAGCAACCGGCATAAGGGCATATGTCGAAAGCAGTTGGAGGTTTTATCCTGATGCTTGAGGTGTGCCGACACGATTATGTCGGATGGTTGGGTTAAGTTGAGTTGGTTGTGAAAGCTTGACTTGCTCCTTCAGCGGAGTTCTGGTGTCGGAAAAACCGACACAGGGGCAGATGTCGGAATCAGTTGGAGAGGTTATTAGTGGCTTTACGGTTGAACCGACATGGTTGTGTCGGATGCTTGATGTGGTTGTTTCAATTGATTAAACCTGTGGCCCTTCATCCAAGGCTGCAGGACCGCACCAGCTTCGGGGACTAATGTCGGGGGGCTACCCCCGGGTAGGGTCATGGTGTGGTATAAGCAAGGTCCCAAGTGTGGGCCAAGATACAGTAAAAGCCGACATACCTGGACCTCTGGAGGGACCAGGGTGTGGAGTTGGTGCATACCGACATAGGAGAACCGAGGTAGCCCGGGCCAGAAGGGACCGAGGTACCATGTTGGTGCAAACCGGCATATGTTGACCGAGATATGAGATCCGAGATGAGGGATCCGAGACATCATGACCGACATATGTATGTCGGTATCTTGTGTGTTTTCTTATGTGCAGGGAAGGTTATTCAGGAAAGGGAATCCGGCACATCCATGCCGGGTTATCCTTATGTCGGACGGAGGTCAGCGCTGCTGTCACATCCCGTCTGGCACGGGAGCGCGGCGTGCGGTACGGCGCATGTCTGAGGTGACTGGGCTTACCTCTGCTGACCAAGGAGCAGGAGAAGGACACCGCTGACCTCGGCTGTACCTAGGAGCAGAGATTTGGGACAGGACATGGGCAAGCCACGTCCTGTCCACTGTGCAGAGACAATCATGACGCGCAGGCGTGCGCGTCTGCAGCGCCGGTACGGAGATGTGACCGTTGCTAGTGGAGGGGCACTTCAGTAACTCGGTTTAGCCTATATATAGGGCCTCACCCCCTCCTGCGTGGACGACGATGCCCTGAGACACATTTCCCCCCATAGCTTCATCTTCTACCTTGTGTTCATCCCCATTGCTGGGATCATACAGCTCGAGGAGCAACCTTGTATTTGTGATACCTCGGTATAGAGAGAGAGGCAGGCAGGAGTAGGGGCTTTACCTCCTCACGAGGGCCCTGAACCTGGGTAGATCCTGGTGTGCTTGTATGTTCTTCGTGTGTGCTTCTTAGCGCGCTAGCCCTCTCCCGGATCCACCAGCGTCCATCGGCCCCACTCTTTAGCCATCCTATGGCATCTGCCGTGATCAGTGGCGGATCTGGAACAAAATTGGTGGGGGTGCAAAGCTTAAAAACTTCCCTATTATACTTAACATTTAGCAACAATTAGTCCAAATACTAGCAACATTTAGCAAAAAAATAGTCCAAAAATTAGTATCTATATAAATTTCTACATTTTTAGGGGGTGCCATGGCACCCATGGCACCCCCACTGGATACGCCCCTGGCCGTGATACCACCACGACACTACTAGTTGCGTAGAGCTATATGATGAATTCAGAGACTGCAAAAGGACAAAACAATGAAAACAAAGGTGCATCCATAATTTTTGAGATACATGAATATCATGAGAATATGAACTGTCATTTCGGTAGCACTCAAAACCGAAATGCCAAATTAAACTTGAATAAAGAATAAAGATGAGGTAAGGGCGGATGTAATATCCTATGTAATCACATTTTCAAAAACAAATCTTGATTAATATCCCCCGTTTCAAATAATAGCAAACATGAGCCCTTTTCAAGGACACTTCCTGGCTCTCAACGGATCAAATTCCAAATTTGCTCTACGATGGTACACATGCACTTTTTCTTTGGAAATTTGAAATTTATGTCTATATGTTACTAGAAATATTTACAAATAAAACAAATATGGAAGTATGTCCATGTAAATTTTGATGCAATTAATAATATGATTATTCAAAAATTGCAACAAACATAAACGGAGTTATTTTGCTAGCTACAGGATATCATAAGTTTAAAATAATGTCAAAATATCAAATGTAATCCTTCCATAGCTTTCTTATGGCCTTACTTTAGGACTGAATTGCACATTGCATATTCTCTAGATACATGCATAAACTTCTTTTCCTTTCGCTCTTGCAAGGTGACCCGCTAAAAGGGATACGAGAAGTTCTCCACCTGTCTTAGAGCCGCTGGTTACATTTTGCTCCTCCTACTGCTTTGGCGGCGTGATAGCTGGAATAATCATCAGTTTGGTCCCCGTCATTTTAAAGGTTAGGTCTTTGTAGCGTCATTTACCAGATGGGGATTGGAACGCTCGGGCAGATAAGGTTTCACCACTCCTTGCTCTATCTCAACCTCTTCAAGGAGTGTGGTCACTGGCAGAGCTCCATGTGTGTCATGGGGCCACCGCCCCCCCCCCCCCCCCCCCCCACACACACACACACAACTTTAAGGAATTTGTGATGATTTTTTTGGGAGGGCTTCGATGGAAGAAAGTGGAGTCTTCCCCCCTCCACACACACCCGCCCCCCTAGACTTTGAAGAATTAGTGAAGGTGTTTTTTGGGACTATGTGTGGTGGCTTAAACTACTGTTGTAACGGCGAGACGATGACGGTGGAGGCAACTTATCTTTGGGTTTCTTTGTTCTCAGGCTTGGACCCCGTCTCGTCGGTGCTTCATTCGGCATTGGAGTGAACCCCATGAATTGTATGCAAGTACATGAGGAGTTAGTCGATGATAGTTGTTCCTAGGACAAAATGGCCTCAGCCGTGGGCTGAGGGCTTAAGTTTTTCTCGGCATCAATTTCTTCCCCGGGAACGCTCAACCGTGTGGACCATAGTCTTGAAAACTTCCCAAACGCATGTAACACTATCAAGTTGGCTCCGAGATCGGAACGACATCGACTCAGGATAGAGGAAGGCATAGCGTTTCCAAGGGATCTCGTTGCATCCCCGCAACCCCAGATATTCCCTGAAGAAGATATTTGTTCATTTGCATAAAAAAAAGGTGATGTGGAAACTTGTTTGTCCTTTGAAATTTCAGAAGTTGTCATTTGACTAAGTTTTACAAACGGAATCCTACGTGTCCATGGTTGGGTCATTATTTCCGGCCCACATGCATAAACCACTGACCAAATAGTCGCTCTACCTTAGGCTATTGTTTTGTACCCTTGCACTAACCAAATGTCTGTTGTTCAAAAAAAAAAATATATGTCTCGGTTTTCCCAAGATTCGGGAAACATTGTCACCGTTCCTTTACCAGGAGTTTCAGATTCGGGAGATCGCACTGAATTCTTTTACGACGATGCAACGTGCTGTCCAGCTGCGGAAGCAGCCAGCCAGAGCATCTCCGGCGCACGTCGGTCGTACATGCAAGTACTACGTTGGGTACGGCGTCCTTTTTTTCCACAACATGCATATTAAGGGCCTTGACTTGTACCACATGTCCTTTGGATCCAAGATCAGCTGTGCTGTCGTTCGTGCATGTGCGGATGTGAACCCATGATCGCTGGTCCATCTTACACATTGCCTTTTGAGATTTTGACCATCGCATCGCACGCGTCAAGCTCCTGACCTTGCATTCACACGTACGTACCTCGAATGATTCTGGCATGCATGATTCTAGTCAACGAAGTCGTCGTTGCTCGCTAGAAACCAAGACTTTTGCGAGCAGAACAAATTAATGGTGTTTGATCGTTAGGGTGGATTTCATTTTACAGTGCTCATGACAGATCTTCCCATGCAACTATCTACTTTCCGCAATGCAAGAATCGGCAAATTTCCTATGCTGATCAATGAATGAGATGAACATTGTACTCGGACTTTTGTAGTTGGAGGTGAAACAGTGATATGTGTTTACAGCTAAGCTTTGGACGATTGTTGTCTAGCTTCAATGGCGTCTGGCCATGAACGCCTATATATGCCAACGAAGGTATCGATCCGCGATGCTGCAGTCGTCGGCGCATCAACTGCAGGGTACGACGCGCACGGTCGACGAGAGGGGCCACATGCATGGACGACAGCATCAAACTGGGCCACTAATTAATCCTGTCAGAACAGCATGTACAGTACAGTGATGCAGCCTCACGATATGCCACGATACATTGGCGCTCGAACGCGCACGTACAATACACAGCTCGACTACATTCACTAGTTCATGAAGCCTAGCTACTCCCTACGAGCTGTCCAATTATTTGAAATGATCCATAGTCTTCTCTAATTATTTCGCTAGCTGAACTGGCGCAATTAGAAGCCTTGCTTGCTTGCTCAATCAAAGCTACTCCCTCGGATAAAAAATAAGTGTCGCAGTTGTAAAGTGGACTTAGTTCAAAACCGACACTTATTATGTATTGGAGGTAATAGCGATTTTGATTCCCCACAAAAAAAAATTAGGGATTTTGATAACAACCTAGTAACCTGTATAACAGTATGTACGCATTAACGTATATATGTACAACACCATCTCAATCTTGTCTCACTTTTAAAATTCAAAGAAAACATATATATCTCCATCAAGCTTGGAAAGTGTTTCTTGCACCCGAGCTCCAGTGCTTCTGGCATTTTAAAAAATTCAAAAAAAATATTTAAATGTTTCAGAAAAATCTGAAACAAATCACCCATTTTCTCACTGATGTATATTATAAGCGTGCAAAATCTCTTCTCCATCACAGGTTGTGTCACGTTACTTTCTGTCTCTTTCTCCCGGAATGAAGCTTGTTCATCAGGTTGTAAAGTGCAAATACCGAGTTAATTGCACCGGCCATGACACTGCACTTGTGCAAGCTAGCAGAAATAAACAAAATGGGAGAGGGAGGCGGTGACGAAGCTTTGGCACAGCATGACACGTATGCACGGAAGCTGCTTAGTTTAGTTTCATTAGGCGGCTGATTAGAGATGAAGCACACCTGTGTGACACGTATGCAACATAAAGGATATGCACTGATAAGAGATGCAAATTCAAGAAACTTGTTGGAAGCTTCTTGTTGATATATACTCCCTCCGTCCGATAATAACTGTCTCAAGTTTGTCAAAAAGTGAATACATCTATTTTTTGACAAACTTGAGACAGTTATTATTAGACGGAGGGAGCTGTATGCACAGTTGTACCGTTGTACTCCTAGTAGCTAGCGTGCAGTGCAGACAGTGATATCACGCCGTCGCATGATCCATGAGAATAATTAAGCTAACCGATTTGATAATAAAATACTAGTGTTTACGTACTTGCTGAGATTAATTGTGTGGTTAATTAGCGCAGAACCAATACGTACTAATAATGTTTGAATTTGCAGGTATCCCGGATTGTTTCCCCGGTTTCTTACGTCTTACGTATCGTATCGCCTGTTTGGCTTAGGGCACATGACGCGTGCGTGGGTGCAGGTTGTCTCTTGTTATGGGGTCGTAGCGTACCGGCCGGCAACTGTGTTCCATGGTTGAGCGACACACTGGCAGCATAGATGCGAAATGAGTGACACAGAACGTGTTAATTATTTTTCCTAGTCAACGTTTCAGCTGATCCTGTCATCTCGCCTAACGGAAAATGGAATGTGAAAATTGCGCTTGGCCGTTTAAGACAATAGGCTCGAGACGAGCCCGACTTTGAATTAACGAATCCATCAACCGGCTAATTGCTATATGCGCCTGTAATTGAGCCGGAGTGATGGATCTGAGACGCGCACGTACGAAGCAGGAATCCGCGTCGGTGAGTTGCATGCATGCATGACTGGATGTATCCGATGTCCAATTGAATGAGCTTGAATCGCCAACCGCGCGCTTGCTTGGGTCAGGAGTCAGGACAGATCACCGATTTTTTTTTTTTTTTGATAATTAATCGTCCATCACCGATTCACTCGATGCATGGGCAGTTGTTGGGGCACGTAGACGTACGCATGCAGATTAGTTCTCCCTCAATCATTCTTGCCTTAATTTGGCACAGTGAGGAGGACACCAATGTTGGTTGAATTTCCGCATTCGGATTAATTAGTTCACCCTCTCAACCCAACCCAAAATCATTCTTGCCTTGATTTGGCACGGTAATTAAGGAAGACACACCGATGTTGGCAGGGGCGTAGCCAGGTCCCAGGCTACCCTGGCCATGGCCTGGGGCATGGCAGTCAGAGGCGGAGCTGAACCCCTGAACCCCGGGCAACCTGGGCCGTGGCCCGGGTCGCAGCAAAATTTTCTACTTACCATATAGGAAAAAGAAAAATTGGCCCGGGGCGCAGCCCAGGCCTGGCCCAGGCACCCGCTCGCCAGGGAAGGCCCTCGCTACTGCCTCGCTCGCTCGCTAATTCCCCAGCCTCTCTCGCTCGCTCCTCTCTAACCCGAACGACACCTGAAGCGAGACAGATAACCGCGCCGCCATGCAGTCCCGCCCGTCGCCCAGCTCCGGAGCTCTCCCCCGGCCAGTCCTGGCCCGACGCTCCCAGCAGGCTACCGCCGTCGCCGAAAGGCCGGCTTGCCCCACCCGTGCCCCGCATGGCCGCATCAACGCATCTCCCCTTCCCCGAGGCTGCCCCTTCTAGGTTTCGTGGTCGACGCTCGCTCGATCGATTTCTCCTCGCCTTAGGTAATTTCCCTTCGTTCGTCTTGCAATCTCAGATAATCGTTTAGATTCGCTGCCTGCCTGCCCCATTCGATTTACAAATTACAATTGCATTTATTTAACAATCTGTTGACATCGATTTCATTTTTTAGGAACTAAAGATGAAGAGATTTTATCCCTCCATCTCAAAACCGAACCGCTTTGCTGAAAAATCTACTCAATTGTTGACTTGCATTGCTTGTCTTGATCCAAAGAACTCATTTGCTAATTTTGATGAAGACAAACTTGTTGAACTTGCTGAGATGTATGCCGATGACTTCTCCATATATGAGATTTCTTTTGTTCTTAGAAACCAACTTGAGGCATTCATTGCTGATGTGAGAGCTGATCCAGATTTTGTGGCTTGTCATGATCTTGGTAATCTTGCTGTGAAGATGGTTCAGACTGACAGACACACTGTTTTTCCGTTGGTGTATCGTCTCATTGAGTTGGCATTGATCTTACCGGTTGCAACGGCATCAGTGGAGAGAGCTTTCTCAGTCACTGATTTGAGAAATAAAATGGGTGATGATTGGATGAATTACAACATGGTTTGTTATATTGAGCTAGATGTGTTCAATACTGTCAATGATGATGATATTTTATATCGTTTTCAAGCATATAAGTCACGCAAAGGAATTTTACCTCGTCGTTTTGGTAAGTTCTTCTATTTGCATTCTGTTTGTATGCATGATTGAATATTTTACCGGTGCTTCTGCTTTTTCTTATGACACAATTCTTGTCTTTTAAGGTATTGGTCCTTCTTCTACCATTGATGAGGCAATGGGAGGCTCGGATGAAGTAAACAATTGATTTCGTACTATCTTGTGTACGTTTGTGCTACTTTCTTTACAATTTTGTCATCTTTTATGTACTTTTGGTGGACCATTAAGAATCGTAGTTGAAAACATGAGTTCGTATTTGCAATCATGCCAAATTTCTATGACATTACTAGAGTTTTTTCTGTAATTTTTTTTAGCCAAAATTTTGGCCCGGGTCTTGCTCAAATCCTGGCTCCGCCCCCGATGGCAGTTAATTTCTTTGTTGACTGTAGCGATTTTATCTACTGTTGAGCACTGTTATGCACTGTAGCATGTGTTTGGCCTGGGTCTTTGCTCATTCCTGGCTACGCTACTGGATGTTGGTTGAATTTCCTCATCATCCGCTCATCGCGTCGGCACCTCCGACGTAGACGACGGCCGTTGCGAGTGCATGCAAGTGTGTGCATTCTGCTACTCCCTCCGTCCAAAATAAGTGTCTCAAGTTTGTCCAAAAATGTATGTATCCATACATGAAACATGTCTAGATACATTCACTTTTGTGTAAACTTGAGACATTTATTTTGGGACGGAGGGAGTACAACTTTTAACCCAAACACTTTGCCAAGGTTTTCCGTGCGTATCAAAATGGGGCCAAACACGCGATGAACTCACCAACTACGTCCGGTGAACAAGAAGCCAAGGCGGTCGGCACGCGTAGACAGAGAGATAGAGCCGGGGAGCCGCGCGCCCGTTTCCATCACCCAAGTCAAAATCAAGTGGATGGGATGGAGGGAAGTAGGGGGGGATTAGCGAGGCCGTAAGCATCAGACGAGCCCAGCCTGGCTGGACCCAAACCATGCATCTGGGCAACAAGTGGTGGTTTCACTATCAAGGTCCCTCCTGCCCTCGCCTCGAATCAAGACGCGCGCACCTAACAACGGCGTACTCCCTCCGTTCCAAATTATTTGACTTGGGTTTGTGTAAATATAAATGTATCTATACTTGTTTAGTGTCTAGATACATCCGTATTTGGACAAACCCAAGTCAAGTAATTTAGAACGGAGGGAGTAGCTGAAGCGTGTACGTACGTAGACTACGCTGTGGTAGATTTATGTATTGAACACGCTCAGTACAGTTCCCGTGTTCTTTGCAGTTCTCACTCAGGTATAACCATTTGTTACCGCTTAGAGCATCTCTAGCAGAACGTGCTTGGGGCAACTCCAACGGCGCGACACAAACGGACGTAAAATGAATTATGTCCATGTTCTGTCCGTTTGGCTCGCCAGAGAGATAGCTCATTTCCACGCGTGTCCGCTCGTTCGTGCCACACCATATATGAACCGCTTTTGCAATAGCCAATATATATAGGGGGTAGAACACAAACGGTATTTTCACATATATAACTAAACAAAAAATTAAACTAAAATTTTCCTGGGCTTCTACTCGTTGTCGCCGAGGTCAACGTACAACGGCGCCTTCCAAAGGTGGGCCGGTGGCACACGGCCGGCCGCATCGCCGGCTGAGCGGCAGCGGGAGCGTGGGGAGGGGGCCAGTCCAGCTCCAGGACTGGCCGAGGAGCCCTGCGGGGAGGGGACGGGATAGAGTCAGATCCACCTCCATGGCCTCCCCACCATGGCGCCTGCTGCTCCATGGTCGCCTGCTGCTCCCACCGCCGCTCTTTGTACTCGGCGAGGGTCTTCTTGGACTCCTCGAGGACTTGCGCCAGGAGGCCGTCCTCGTTGACGGTGTGCTTCTGCTTCACCACCGGCGGTGGTGCAGGCGCTCGGGAGCGCGACGGGCCATCGTAGCGGAGGTGGGGCAGTAGTGATGAACGACCACGGGGCGGCGCAGGAGCCCGCGTGAAGAGCGCCTGTCGCCGCAGGTTGTGCTCGTCGCGGATCCAGCTATACCAATACGGGGAACCGTCCGTGAATGCAGGGTCGTTTCGATACTCCAGCTGGTGGTGCTCGTGGCGACGTTGGATCTCCAGGGCCCGTGTGCGGCCGCTGGTCGGGATTGGCGGCACCGGGATCCGCTGCGGATTCAAGTGCCAGTGGTCAGACAACTTGGCATCCGACCACGGCACCGCGTGCTACCAGCCCACGGGGACGTCGTGTCGGTCGCGCACGGCCACCTCGACGGACAGTGGCGCGATGGACAACCATGTAGGAGGCGGAGATGGTGTGCGGCGGCGGCGGCCCGACGACGACATCGCCTCATGGTCGTGCTTCCCTTTGCCCGTCCACCGGATCGGCATGGCCGCGGTGGCTAGGGTTTGTCTCGTCAATGGGGGAGCAAGGTGGGGGCGAGTGGGAGTTGGGAATAGGGATGGCAATGGGTACCCATTACCCGCGTACCCTGCGGGTAAAAACCCTATTAGGGTAAGGGTATGAGGCAAAAAATTACCCATGGGTATGCAAATGGGAAAATATCCTACCCAACGGGTAGAGAGGGTACGGGTATGAGACCATATAATCCATACCCGTGTACCCATGTACCCATCTAATATTTGAAAAATGGGGTTTTACTTCCACGCATCGATGCATGAGTAAGATCTATGCATGTGGCCAGGATCCTAAATCACAGATATACATGTTATGTTACGTAATGTAGGCAGGGATTACTCGCTTCACCCTCCGCGGAAGGTAGACTACCACTGACAGTCGCACTATACGGATAGATAAGTATCCCTAATAATAAATCTAATCTATCTGATTGTGAACGACTTCCAATAGAGCAAAAAAAAATCTCTTCCTGATGAATTATGTGTTATTTTTGTGACTATTTTTATCTCAATGTGATGTGTTGTAAATATGGGTATTTTAACCCGCGGGTACCCATTTACCCTGCTGGGTGATGGGTATGGGAAAAAGTTGTACCCGTTGACGGGTATGGGTACGGGTGACGGGTAAACTCGGAGTCGACGGGTAAGGATATGGGGAGGCTCCACCCTTACCCATACCCTGCGGGTGCCATCCCTAGTTGGGAAGTCGGGGTGGCTATCGTCCCTATCCACGGGCACTTGCATTAAAAAGGACAGGCCATGGGAGATCGACCGTCGCCTGTGTCACAGCCAAGTGGGCCAGGAAAGGGTCGCGGAGGACATGCCACAGACAGAAAACGGACACGCAGCTCATTTGCGTCGCCGCTTTGGGCCGTGATTTTGGTCCAGCGCGATCCGGACGGACGCGGGCAAACTCAATGCGTCGCGTCATCGGAGTTGCCCTTAAAACGGGCAAAACTGAGAAATCCTGGCAGCCATACGGGCTGGGGCCTTTTTTGGGCCATTAGAGCATCTCTAGCAAAACCTTAAACCGCGGAACCTTAAAGAAAGTTTACGGTTCGCGAAAAACGTGTTTTACGGGCTGAAAACAGGCGCGGCAGAATAGAAACCGTAAGCCGAACCTTAAAACAGAAGTTTTCCGAACCTGTAAACCTAAAAACATCAAGTTTTCAAATTCATCACAAATATGTCTAATTGCTCACAATTTCGACATTAGTTTAGCAATTAATTTTTTTGATGAAACTAAGACGACAATTAACATAGTTTTGAATCACGTGCCCACAAAATCTCATCCATATGACCAAAAACTTCTATCCAAATTCCCACCCCCATCATCCAAATTTCCTAGACCAAGACATCACCATCAACGGCACCACCACTAGCACCACTACCACCACCACTAGCACCACCATCACCATCACCACCTACAGCACCACCATCACCACCGCTAGTTTTGAGCATCGCTTGTTTCCTTCCATGCAAGATCCACCTCCTTGCGATGTCATGCCACTCCAAGGTGACTTCATCCATTTCACCTCGGTTCATCATCATGATCTTGTTCTCCTCGGCAAGGAGCATGGCCACGGACTTGTTCTCCTCCGCAATGGCTCTTCTTTCCTTAATCTCGGCCTTGCGCATCCCCTTGTCCCGGAGTAGTTGTCACTTTTCTTTATCCTCTTGAGCTTTCTTCTCGGCCAATTGATGCTTTGCCTCCAATGTCTTGGCCACCATGGTCTCATTTGATTGCACCATTTGATCAATATTCTCCCTCAAGCTTGTTGCCTCGGCTAGCTTCTTGACCCTTTCCTTGGCTTTCTTGTTGCCTCCGGGTTTGTTCTTGTTCCTCCCTCCACTGGCGCCATCATCATCATCTTCATCATCCTCAATACGTATTTCACCTTTTTTTGGTTCTTGGTCCCTCAACTTCCATTTCTCACTTTGTTGGAGAATTTTCCAACAATGGTCAAGTGAAAATGGCTTTTTCTTGGATGCCGCCATGTCCTTGTACCATTCTCTTGCAATGCGTTCCTACAAAAATAAAACCATGTCAATGGTGAACAATAGCAAACAATGCAACATAGTGAAACAATGCAAAACTTAGCTCACCCATCGGCCTCTGTGGTACCACTCGGAGGAGCATTGTGCACTTGTTGCAAGCATCCACTCCACCGGCTACATGTTGTTTTGATCACGTCCCAGCGGCCTTGAAGTGATTGGTAGGTCCGGGGCACCGTTTTAGCATTGTGTGGCATGAGTTGGAAGAACTTGTCATCCACTCTTTGCCAATACCGCTTGTTGGCTTGATCATTGCCATGAATAGAATTGAGAGAAATATTCTCCCAAGCACGGATCAATGTCTCCTCTTACAATATAGTGTAGTTCAGACCTTGTTGTTTCACCGCTGACCCATCGACCTCCTCGACCTCATCTTCTTCGCCGGCACCACCATCAACGCCAGCGTCGGCCTCGATGTAGCCAAAATTGCCGAGAGGGGGGTTCTCAATGTCAAACGACCCGACATTCAGCATGTCAACAAATGAATGTGTAGTTACATCATAGAATGGGATGCTACAAATTCGAGCAACAATTTCACTAACCAACTCCAAACGTGAGGGGCGGCGGAAAAGAGTGACAAGTTCATACCTCGAGGTGCCGGCGACGTTCGCGGGCGGAGCGTGCGTTCCGTCGAACACGTCAGGGGGCGGCGGTGGGCTTGGGGGCCGGAGAAGCCATGGCGGCGGGAGCGGCGGTCATGTTGTCCCTAAGCTTCCGCACAGCCGCCCTCTTCTTTGGAGCCTTCGACCCTGTCCCGACGGGAACGGATGGGGAATCGGCCGTCGAGCCGGTAGCGGAGGTGGCGGCGGCGAAACAGTAGCAGCGGCGGCGGCAGTGGCTAAGGCTTGGGCCGCGCCGACGGTATCGAGTCTCCTGCGCTTCTTGATACTGGAATCGGCCGCCAGCACGAGAGCGGTGGCGGAGCTAGCCGCGAACACTCCCCGGATAGCTGGATCTGCCGATGGCGCCGCCCCAACAGGGATGGTGACCAGGGTGGGATCGGAGGAGTTCATGGCAGCGCTTGGGCCAGGGCGCGGTTGGCCGGAGTGGGGGAAGAGGAATCGGCGACGGCGGCGGAAGGAGTTCGGCGATGAAAACCTAACTTTCACGGTTCCGCGGGCCGAATTCACGGGCGCCCTCAAAATCATTTACGGGTCGGCTCGGTATACAGGTTCTATTCTTTCCATTTTTAAGGTTCGAAACCGTATGCGGCAGTTATTTAATTAAGGTTCGGCGGCTTTTAAGGTTTCTGCTAGAGATGCTCTTACAGAGCCCGTATAGTCGTCTCGGCCATAAAAAAATTACAGTACCCTGGCAATCTCCCTCTATCTACTACACGGAGCCCTTGATACAATCCATGACCCGTGCCACTCCGCTGTCGCCGCTCACCAAATTAGCCACCCAATCTCGCCGCCGACGACGACCAGTTCACCTAATTACCAGTGCAATTGTTGTGTTGATTTTGTTCATTGAATTCATCTGGAAATTGCTTCATATTCCAACAAAAAATCTTAGGAATTGCATTTCTATTCTCCGATCCCATAGAAATTTAAACATCTACTTTAAAAGCTTTTTTGGATCACAGGATTATAACATACAACATTTTGACAAGATTGTGAGTGCAATATAAAGGATTACAAAACAAAACAAAGAAAAACTATAGGAATTGTCATTTAGATAGAACACAGGAAAAGTGTCTTGATTCTAAGCGAATAAGTGTAAAAAGATGCTAGGATGGATGCTACAATTCCTTTGGATTGGGGTGTAGAAATGCAATTGATAGCAATTTCGGAGGAGTCGTTCCTTTGATACAGAGGGGCTAAAACCTACCACATTTAGCAACTCAACTGCAATTTGATAACACTTTCCGTTTGAATCG
This sequence comes from Poa pratensis, assembly GCA_947311845.1. NCBI lineage: Eukaryota > Viridiplantae > Streptophyta > Magnoliopsida > Poales > Poaceae > Poa > Poa pratensis. Next base: position 21,804,490 of record CAMZMU010000092.1, on the reverse strand, counting down.
CTGAAACATACCACATTTTTCCGAAGTTTTCGCAGAAAAGCCAAATCCGGTTTAAACGTGAATTGACACCGAATCTGACGAGCGGGACCCACCAATCAGTCTGACGTGGCATGGACAGAGTTTTTTCTGAGGTGGACATGGGACCCACCTGTTCACGGCCTATTTGCGGCTTCCTGCCCGGCCGGAAAGAAGCCGTGAACTTTCCATCCTAACACGACACGCTGAACGCGGTAGATTAGACCTTCGCCGATGAAAATACAGAGAATACTCTCCGGGCCAGCCAAGTAGCCAACGTCGCTCACCGGCTCCGGAGCCTGCACACACGCTCTCTCGTCAACCGGGACAGGTCAGCACGCGCACCGCGCCTGTGGAGATCCGCGTGACATCCCCAGGAACACGTGGAGCGCTCTAGCGCGACGCTTTTCCGCATCCGAGGTCACGGGCCCACCCTCACCGCGCCTACGGCCGTGAAATTTCACAAAATTAACCCTTTTATCAAACTTAAGCAAAAAATAACCCTTTTCCAAAACTATTTCGAAATCTGACCCTTTTTCATAGCGCCCTACCACGGGTCGCTATACTCTACGTTATAGCGCCCCGCAACGGGTCGCTATGGTGCTGCCAGCGTGGCACGGCGGGCCCAGAGGACCAAAGGATAGCGACCTGTACCGGGGCGCTATGCTACATACCATAGCGACCTACCGTGGGTCTTTATGCTTTTTGTATTTTTTAAAAGCATGTGAGCACCGTAGTATCGAAATTTGGTAAAGTGAAGGGATACCGTTGTGAGCCGGAATGTTGCTATTGGATCTATTCTTTACTGTACGCAGCAATTTGTACGTACTTGAAGTGAACGGATAGCACCGTAATACAAAAAAATTCATCGTCTTCTTTACTCTAAAAATGGGTTGAGAATCCTAAATTTGTCTTTGCTCTTGCTTATAAGATAACAAGAGATTTTGTTGATTCCATGGATGAGATACTACAACCCTTGTAGATAAGGCCAATCTTATAAGGTATAGTTGCAGAGAGGAGTGAATTTCAGGAATCGTTATTGCCTTGTCTACATACTTGGCGAAAGAGATATTTGATAATCTGAAAGCATCAGTGCAGAACGAGATAAATTGGATTAAGAGAACTGAAAGAGCAATACTCGAGTATGGATCGGATGACTACAAACCTCCAGCAATAGCTGGTGCTCTCCAGCAGGGCTTATCTTTACTAATTTATCATTCTAGACTTATTCCTAGCATTCCACTAAGGGAAGAATTCATTAGGAGTTATGCGTCACCCATAATATCAGAATTATTTGGTTTCATGTTTCAGAAGTGTCAAGAAGCAGAGGGGCCAACTGCTTTGGCTGATGATGATGCTTTGATCAAAGTGTCACAGACCGTTAATGCAGCTCGGGACGCTGAATCCACGTTGACGTAATGGTGCGAGGATATGTTATTTCTTGAAACGGAAAACCTAGCTCTAGTTGGTGAAGGTGAGAGTGTACTCCAGTAAGAGATAGATCATCTAAAAGGGTTCAGATCAGAATGGGTGGACAAGATTTCTACTGTTATTCTTAGGGCATTTGATGCTCGCTCCCGTGATTATTTGAAGAACATGAGGCAATGGCATGAGCATTGATGGATCACAGAGATGAGGTGTAGCGCCTCCCCGCGGTTCGCTATGCGTCAAAGGGTAACATTCCGGCTCACAACGGTATCCCTTCACTTCACCAAATTTCGATACTACGGTGCTCGCATGCTTTTAAAAAATACAAAAAGCATAAAGACCCACGGTAGGTCGCTATGGTATGTAGCATAGCGCCCCGGTACAGGTCGCTATCCTTTGGTCCTCTGGGCCCGCCGTGCCACGCTGGCAGCACCATAGCGACCCGTTGCGGGGCGCTATAACGTAGAGTGTAGCGACCCGTGGTAGGGCGCTATGAAAAAGGGTCAGATTTTGAAATAGTTTCGGAAAAGGGTTATTTTTTGCTTAAGTTTAATAAAAAGGTTAATTTTGTGAAATTTCACCCTACGGCCAACCTATCTGGCTGGCCATCTCTCACGTCTCGAGCTCTACTCGCTCTCCAACCTGCTATATATTCGCCCAATGGCTCCAACAGCCACCTCGGGTAGCTAGCTAAGCTGAGCTCGCACCAAGAAATACATACAGACAGACAGCTCAACTGTCAACTGCACTCTCATCGATCAAGCAGCAGAGTCAACACGATTTGTTCTGCGTTTCCGCGCGATGGGCGTGCTCTTCTCGTGCCCGGTGGAGGCCGACGACGACGAATGCGGCCTCGTCGCGGCGGAGCCGGCGACGGTCCTGAAGGCATCTCTCAGCTCAGGGAAGCTCCGGATCGAGGGTTCCCTCAGCTTCAAGCAGGAGCAGCAGGCCTCGCTCCAGGTGGAGACCAAGATCTCCATCACCACGCCCGACGCGGTCACCGCGCCGGTGCCGGTGCCCGTGCCGGCGCCGAGGGAGCTGGTCCGGACGCGGTTCGCCGACGCGGCGGCGGGGCCGGAGAGCCCCAAGCAGCAGGAGGCGGCGGCCGTGACGCTGCAGAAGGTCTACAAGAGCTTCCGGACGCGCCGCCAGCTCGCCGACTGCGCCGTGCTCGTCGAGCAGAGCTGGTGGAAGCTGCTGGACTTCGCGCTCCTCAAGCGCAGCTCCGTCTCCTTCTTCGACATCCAGAAGCAGGAGTCCGCCGTGTCCAAGTGGGCGCGCGCAAGAACCAGGGCCGCCAAAGTAAGTAATCGCTGAACTGAAATGGCACGTCTTTGTCAGTTCTTCAGGAAATTTCTCCCACGCCCGATTATTAATTGGTGAAATAGGACTAATTATTGTTCATCTGATTTCAGGTCGGAAAGGGCCTCTCCAAGGACGACAAAGCTCGGAAGCTCGCGTTGCAGCACTGGCTTGAAGCTGTAAGTATTTGTCAGAGGCATTGCAAATTCTTCAGTTAGGTTGCTGCTTTTCCCAAGCAATGTCCTGATGTATGTGCTGAATTTTCCGATGAACAGATCGACCCGCGCCACCGCTACGGTCACAATCTTCACTACTACTACGACTGCTGGCTGCGGTGCGAAAGCAAGGAGCCATTCTTCTACTGGTGAGTGTTACAACTTACAGTTGAGCTGTTTGTTCATGTTCATAGTGGTTGGAACTTCTGAATCGTTGGTACGAATACGATCATGAGTGTTGAAGTTATAGCCTTATGATTTATTATTGTGATTGGTTCTTTAGGCTCGACGTCGGAGAGGGCAAAGAGATCAATATCGAGGACAAGTGCACGCGATCGAAACTTCTCAACCAGTGCATCAAGTATCTTGGTCCGGTAAGTGTTTTCAAACACTTCACGTTGTTGGAGTGCAGTGCAGGTCCATGAGAGTTCAGGAGGACTAATGAACCAAACTGTATTTGTGTTGTGCCTGCAGAAAGAGAGAGAGGATTATGAGGTTGTGATTGAGAATGGCGAGTTCATGTACAAGAACAGCAGGCAAATCCTCGACACGTCTGGCGGACCGAGGGACGCAAAGTGGATCTTTGTGCTAAGCACATCCAGGAATCTATATGTTGGCCAGGTAATGCTCAGACTTTAACTGTCACATACTACCAAGTCGCCAACACTGCATTAGCCTATTTGAACTGGATCATCATCTAATAGTATCCATAAATTTCTTTACTTTCTACAGAAGAAAAAGGGCAACTTTCAGCATTCTAGCTTCCTCGCTGGAGGCGCAACTTCTGCTGCGGGACGACTAGTTGTCGAAGATGGAATCCTCAAGGTACTTAAAATGTGGAGCCTATACCATCTAGCTGAAGATTATTGCGTTTCTCCAACTCGTGTAATTTTTCAGACAACATTCTCTGATACAATCTTATGTTTTTCTTCTCTTCACAGGCTATCTGGCCTCACAGCGGTCACTACCGCCCGACAGAGGAGAACTTCCAGGATTTCAAGACATTCCTCAGAGAGAACGATGTCGATCTCAGCGATGTCAAGGTGAGCAACCATGTCTGTGACTGATGATTGGCATAGCATGAGGTACTTCCATAATGTGGTGGCAATAACGCTATGAACTTGTATTCTAAACTGTTTTCATATGATTGCAGATGAGCCCAACCGAAGAGGATGAAGAGTTCTGGAGCAGGCTCAGAAGCATCCCTTCTGGCCGGTGCGCCGAGGACGGCAAACCCGAAGAAGTAGAAACTGTTCCTGCTGAAGAGACCGTCACTTGCCGGACACCCCAGGCAACTAAAACCACACCTGAAGAGGTCTCCCAACACCAAGAAACGGGCAACAATCCCAGCCAAGCCGTGACATTCACAAGGCTCGATTCATTCAAAGGTGCGGTAAACAACGAAACATCAACAACGACTTGCGTGTCTGAACATCATCACGAAGACGACGATGATCATCAGCGAGCTGCTCCAAGAGAGAAGATCCTGGAGAGGATCAACTCGTATCAGCTGGGGAAGCAGCTGTCCTTCAAGTGGACCACCGGCGCCGGTCCCCGGATCGTGTGCGTCCGGGACTACCCGCCGGAGCTCCAGCAGCGGGCGCTGGAGGAGGTGCACCTGTCGCCGAGGAGCGGGAGGGCGACGTCGCGGTTCTCCTCGCCGCAGAGACAGAGGGTCGGCAGCCCGATGTCGAGAGGGTGTGAACCGCTGACGCCGAGGGAGGCGTTTCATACAGCGCATCTGCAGCAAGGACTGCTGATCAGTTAGATCTTTCCGATATTTGATTTGTAGGATGATGAATGAGCCATTCTTGTTCATCGGTTGTGAATATGGACGGAAGAATAAGAGGTGGAGTAAAAGTACTCCCATGTGTAGGATCTTGTAGTGTTGTTGGATTGGACAAAATGCAGAGATCAATACAAATTCTTTCATTCATTTTATATTTTCATTTCCCTTCTGAAATTATACAATTTACCAGTGCGTAATATATTCACTAGTCAAAGCATTATAATGCCCTGGGCCATTGTTACTGAGTTATAAAATGCTCTCACTTGAAACACCACCACAAACCAAAATCAATCAAAACGGAACAACCCTTGTCCCACAATCATCACTGTTCGTTGTTGAAGCGGCAGAGATAACGACATTTCGTAATTACAGCGTCCTACATTCTTTCGCTATAACAAATTTCATTTTTCGTAATGACGATTAGCCAAGTATTAGTTCTCGTTCTCTAAAACGCGCTAATGAAATACTGTAGCCATTTATGTCAATGACAGAAACGAAAATTTGTAAAATAAAAAAGGAAGAAAAATTTGTAATTGAGAATTGTTGGGGCTTTCTCACAAGGAGAAAACACCCTCCAAAAATCAGCGTATGGTGCTAATTGTGGCGTGCACACGGTATTCTTTAGTAAAAGGCGAAAGAATAGTTCGCTTTGTGCTCACCACGCAGCTGCGTGCATTTCTCTACTCGCACACCGCACTCTTATATAGCCGAGCTCCCTGCCCCGCCTCTCTTGGCCAAGCGAGGTGGGACTAAACCAAAACGCTCAGCTCCGCCATCCGCTTTCCGCTGCACTGCCGCTGAACATGCTCACCAGCAAAAGCCCACACAAGTATGCTCGCTTTGGGCCTTTCAGGTTGCCAACCCGAGGGATGGCAGAGCAACGGCGGGCCGATGGGTGCTGCTGGGCCGTGGATGACGCCGGGTGAGGAGCCTCGAGCCATCCGGGGGCAGAGGATGCTCTGAAGAAAAATCTAGTGGAGAGAGCAGCCGCCGATCGACGGCGATCGACGGATCTGTCGGAGACGAGGGGACTCACCGGCGGCGTCCTATCTCCGCCGACGGACTCCATCTCGGTTCGTGTCTCGTTGTCTCGAATCAGTATCCGTCTGCTCAGTCTATATCTCAATCATATTTTCTTTTTTAAAGAAATCGTATGTTCTAAAACACTGCCGAGATATGTCGTATTCCACTACTGTATATGCTGCGATAGAATCATCTCAAATTTGCTAGCCATAGTGTTGCCGACACAACTGATTGTTTTTATAAGAAGCAACAAAGATGGGATGCATGTTTGCTAGTCATAATAACTAAACTAATAATCACTCTCACGAGAAACATCACCACAACCAAAATCACATCAAACAAGAACAACACTTGTCCCACCACTAGCATCACTGTTTACTGTTGGAGCGTTAGAGGTTACTGGAAATCAAGTGGGTAGGTAACATCCTGTTTTCTCCTCTAGTGGAGCATGCATCACTTGTCGCTGACGATCACATTGCTTGCTCGATCTTGAGGAGCAACCCGTGAAACGTCTTGGACTAGTCATGTTCTGCCGATTCACTCTTTGACATGTTGAAAAAAGTTGTATCTATCCTCTGAAAGGTTTGCAAGCTCTGATCAAGCAGACTAGCAGAGTATGCAAGTTCTACTTCTACCTTGACGGCGAGTCAGTTCTTGTGCCAGATTTTGTATTTCATGGACTTCCACTTGAAGCTGCCTTTTCTTTTTTCCCATTGATAAACCATTTATTCAATCTCTGTCGAGTAACCTCTACCTGAAAAATTAGAATAAAAACCATAATTGATTAGACCACCTACACCAATCTAGCATTCAATATATATTTATGCAATAATTTTTAAAAAAAATATGTTGTCATATGGATTATTGATAACAATTTTTTTATTACAGTGATGGTCGAACAGTTAACGAAGCTTACCTGTTTATCCCAGTCAGTCCTAATTGTTATGAACAGAAGCACAATTGTTTGCACCAGTGTTCCGAGCAGCATGCCAACCCAAACGCCCTATAGCAGCAACCAAGAAGAGTTAGGACCACAAGTGACAAGTCCACAACTTAGAGCCAAAGTGGCACAGCGATAATGAGTTCAGTAACTGATTGACTAATACAACGGTAGCACCTTACCTTCACATGATATCCAAGAACATAACCTAGGATTGCTCCAAGAGGGATGCCAATCAAGTAATATGTTGTGATGTTAACATAGGCAACTACATTTTGCCAACCCGCGCCAACAGCAACACCTACCGGATGATCAAACGAGGTTATAGTTTCAGTAAACCAAACGAATCTCTATGGACATAAAAGCAAAATATTTTATTTCCCTTTTAAAAGGGGGTAAACCAAATCAAATGATTGTAGTATATACACCGTCGGAATAGTAAAATGCTGAAGCAAACCTGATAACACTGGTTGAACACTGTTCAACAAGATGGAGATGGCCAGAAGAGGCGACAGGTCAGCAACTGCGGTAGCTACCTCTTCACTCGTTGTAAATATGTAGGAAAGCTTTCCTCGGAACAAAAGGAAGAACACGAACAACACAAGGCCAATAGAGAAAGAAGTGGTGACGACGTTTAAGATGGCGAACTTTGCCCTTCTTGCACTTCCAGCTCCGAGCTCATTTGCCACACGCACTCTATAACACACCAAATCATCATCGTCAATTTTCTGAAACTGATCCGATTACATGAAATGGTAACAACGAGCTCTTAGATCAAGAATTTACCCTGTTCCGGCCAAAAAGCCCAAAGAAATCATCATCTCCCAACCATTGGATATTAAGGCTGCATATTTCATGTATAGAAACCACATTACTTAATTAATTCATATGGAGCAACAAGGAAGCAGTATGAAATTATGCAATAAGTATATATGCACCAGTGACTAGCTGCCGTTCTTTGAATTAATAGGAATATCCAGAGTGGAGAACCAAATCTTATGTAAGAAACTTCAAGAGCAATGGCATAGTGAGCTATGAAGTAAAGTAGTGAAGATCACCATATCGAAAGAGCGTCAAGTGTAACCTCTGGATTCTTCATGTACCCGGTTAGGAGCACCAATATTGTGCTGTACCACGTTTCCAAACTGAAGAGGCAAGCAGGTGAAAAACATGTATCATTTTTAGGTGCATCTGAAATTTTTTATATGGAAAAATGTAGGCGCATACTTGATCGTTAAGTACATTGCTCTTTTGTTGCGGATGAAGTTATTTCTTTCTTTCTGAAACTGTTCTAAATATACCCAAAACTCAAGGTTGCTCTTACCAGATCATCACACCAGAGGACAGAGAGAGCTTTAAGATGGGGAAGAGGTCGGTAAATGCATTGGAGGAGAACCCGGTCCATGTGAGAGGGCACGCACCACAGAACACAAAGATGAGTTGCCCAGTCACAGGAATCCACAAGGCAACGACCATGGAGGTCATGACCCCTGCAACCCCAAGTTGGAACTTGACGGTCAGGAGCCACGAAAGGAACAGATGGGTGGCGAGGTTGACGAACGCGAGATAGGTGATGATTATATTCTTGCTCTGCGCCTGCAGGTACATCTGGAACGTGAAGTTGCAGACGTTGGCGAACATGACGGGGATATACCAGAGCGAGATGAGCCCTGCGACGGCGGCGATCTTGGGGTCCTGGCCGATGAAGACGAGGAGAGGCTCGGTGAATAGGAAGATGGGGAGCATGAGCACGGCGCAGCTGCTGAGGATGATCCAGGAGCGCTGCAGGTAGATGCCCAACATGTGGTACTGCCTGGCCCCGTACGACTGCCCGCACAGCGTCTCCAGCGCGCTCGCCATGCCCAGCTGCATTCAGTTTAGACACATTAATCAATAGTGTTAAAACCATCAGTTTTTCTTTTCATTTGCAGAAACTTGTTTCCGTTGCACTCAAGATTCAAGACTCCGAAATCTCTGAACTGGTGCAATGACACCTCGCAGCAACAGCCAGGTTTGAGATTTGCATGAAAAGTAGCGGAGCGCATTCTGGCCCAGGGGAGACACAAACATGTTGTTGATTAATTCAGACAGGCTCATGAGGAAATCAAATTATTATTCTTTGAGCCTGAATTATGAGATCCGGTGTTGATACTCCTTATTCCTCCACCATAACTAAGCTTGTCTACTGTAGCTAACTATTCGTGTTCTTGGCAATACTATTAATATTTGACAAGATTAAGACCTACCTACCAATTGACTGATTTTCAGGTATTGTGTAACTACATGACACTCATCGATCGATCTCAACATGTTGTAGGAAGCAGAGTAGTCCCAGGGTAAATACCCCTGGTTTAGTTACCAGTATACCGTTGCCGAAGCGCATGAGTACGGTGGAGACGAGGGCGAAGGCGGCGAGCTCAGTGGGGCCGATGTGGCCGATGAAGGCGAGGCTGATGATAGTGACCCCGAAGCCGGAGAAGCGTGTGCAGATGGCCGGCCCCGCCACCTTCCACAGCTTCCGGTTCTCCTCCAGCAGCAGACGCCCCAGCCCCGCCTCTTCTTCTTGCCCTCTTGCATCACACTGGCGGATGACGCTGTTCTCACCGTGTTCGGCCGCCGCCAACGCTGCCGGCCTTGGCCCAAGCAACGGGACCTTGCGCTCCTCCTCCCTGCTCTCCATGATGTTGGGCTCGTCTGCTTGATCAGCTCGGCATTGAAGAAGCAGATTAACACTGGGCGAGCGTTTTTTATATAGAGAAGGAGCGAGCTAGGCCGCGCTCATGTGTACATGGCCATTTAAGTAACTTCGCGTCCATTCTATTTTTGCACTTTGACGTAGATATTATTGTTCACTCAAATTTCAAATTACTGAACTGTTGGGTCCAAGAGAAAAGCTTCCTCCAGAAAGTAGCGCATGCTGCTTAGTGTGGCATGAACATGGTAGTCCTTTAGTAAAAAGATACAGAATAGTGCTCACAACGCAGCTGCGTCCTTTTCGCCACTCTCACCCTCCCACTTAGCCAAAAACATTCCCCACCGCCGGCAAGGGCCCATAAAAGAACGTTAACAGCCATGCATCCGTGGTGCTCCTTTATGGCGTCCAAGAGTCGAGCGTTCCCTCTTCCCAGTATTCGTGTTGCAGAAGAATCACATTCTTCTGCACCATGCAGACAAAAAACATTCTTGTACAGCCCTTCATGTTGAATACAACCATCCTGGTATCAGTACAAAGCTTCTGTCAAACATTACCAAGAAAAAAATTGGCTACTACATCTGCTCGACTGACTTTCTGTTGCGATCTACTCCATCTTGTGATTTACAGGCATCAGTACAAAATTTCACCAGTTTATTCATTAACGAGACCAAACAATTCATTAGACCAGGTCGGTGCCTAGGACAAAACTGACTATCCTCACCTCCAGCTGGGAAGGTAGTGAACCCTCCCTCCTACCAAAGGTTCATTCCTCATGTTTGCGCTTTCTTGCTTCATCTCTTTTCTTCTGGTCTTTTCTGTCTTGAGCCTTATCTTCGTGGCCCTCGTCCGCCATCCTCATATTTGCAAGACGCCTCGCTTTGAATACCTGAGTGTTCAGATAATCGAGTAAAATCAGTTGACACAAATTTGACACTACAAGTGCTTCTATACTTTCTGCCACTTCTTTTGCACGAAATTTAAGTGTACTAATCTGCGTGAAGCTCAAGTACTGTGACACGTGCTTTGAGATTGTACAAGAAAATCTTGGAAAGAACAAACACACTCCTCACGGATAGTAGTTCAATGTGGCACACCTTTGTAATGTCTTTGGTGACTTCTTTGTCATCACACTCATATGCATCAAGTCGCTTCCCCACATCATCTTCTATCTCATGTAAGAGACATATATCCCTCTGCAGAGAAATCATAATAAGCATGCAGGTTTCACTAAGATTTTTTTTCATTTGTTACCATAACAATAGACATGAAAACAACTTGTATATTTCCGATTAGCTGATGGATAAATTTCATAATTAGCAAAGCGTGATTTCTGATAAATGACTAAATTTACATGCTTGGCAGTTAGTGTTACTTCTGCCACTGAAATATTTCAAGTTAGAATGTAGTTTAAAACTTTCAGAGCTTGTACGGAAATCCCCTAGCCCCTAAATGAATTTTGACCAAATACATGTGAAATTGCAATCATATGGATCTGTTATCCATCTACGTTGACATGAGGAAAGACTCATAAGCTGGAGCATTCTTTCAATTTGGAAAGCATGCTGGAATTTTTATTTAGAGATTTAGGGAGGGGGGAGGGTAATTGGATCAGGGAAAAACATCATGTAAACTCAGCATATATCAAACCTGAGTCACAAAGCTTATAGAGAGGCCTCCCCTAGTGGCTCTCGCTGTTCGCCCAACTCTATGGATATAATCGCGTGGAAATCTATCAAAAGCACCAGCCAAATTTTAGCATTGATCAAAAATATGTTGACAGGGAATAATTACTACAGTTTGGATATATAGCTAGTATAAGGCACCTTGGAATGTCATAGTTGATAACAAGATCAACAGTTTGGATATCCAACCCACGGCTGGCCACATCAGTAGCGATCAAGACAGGGACCTGACCAGACTTAAATCGATGCAACGCTGAAAGCCTTAGCGACTGAGCCTTGTGGGAGTGCAAAGAAATAGCAGGTTGACCAAGCTCTTGCAACACAAAGTCCAAATATTGGCATGTCCTATGAAAGAACACAAGTGACTTTAGTAACATCTGAGCAAAGCATTGAACTTTATAAGGATTATAAATTGCATGCAAGAGTAACACGCAACAGTCCATCAGAATCATCTAACCACAAGAATAATTTGAAGGATATTACAAACAGGGCTGGACAATTTGCAGAGGTGGGTATATCAAAATTGTATAGGTTGACATATTCTGTGGAGGCACTTGCATATTAAGAAAAATTTGTCACACAAATTTGCACTTCTGAATGAGCCAAAACATAAAAACTGCGCATTTCTAGTTTACTTAACTTAATACTGATATAGGAGAAAAATCATTGTGTAGGGGAGCAAACCTGCAAGTTGAAACGAATACTATGGCTGAACGTATATTATCTTCCTTCATTTTTGACACGAGATACAAAAGATGGAGCTCTTTTCCATCAGGAGGTATATGGATATACTGCTGCTTTAAGCCCTCAACAGTCTTGAACCCTTCGTATGCCTCATAAAAGTACGACTTGCTACCCGAAAGCTCAAGCAAAGATCGTAGATTTTCTGACATTGTTGCAGAAAAGAGAAATGTCTGTCGCTTCTTTGGTAAGCAATCAAATATCACCTTGAGGTCCTCCTCGAAATTGGAATCCACGACTCTATCTGCCTCATCCAAGACAAGAAACTGCGATAGAAAAGACAACACAACTTACTAGTCTGGAACTACTAGAAGTACTAAAAAGTCCAAGACGCGGTTCATTGCCTGCTCTAAGAACACAGACTACCAGAATAGGCATGCCCGTGAACACAACACCAAACCATGAACCATTCATAACCAAAACAAAGATTCACAGAGGAACATATGCCACTAGGAATCTGCTAAACTTTAGTGAAATCACACATTTCTATCACTAAGATGTGGTACACTTAGTTTGTTACCATCCTAATGCTAAGGAAACACCTCAGCAAAGAGATATACCTTAATTGATCACTAAACATAAGGAGCACAACATTTCACCACTACTCTACAGTTCTCTAAACTAAATGATTTTTTTTCCATGTGTACCATTGATGTCTTGGATAAACATGCCTTGTGTGTGTCTACAAGGGCATATGTGTGTTTTCATCAGTGGCAATGACCATATGCATTTTGAGAGGATTTCAGTTACAGTTGAACCTATAGGAGCAATCAGCAGCACAGCAGCTAGAAATACCTTTGCATATTGGAGGAAAAAAGAAAAATCGTATGCCCACCTTGGTCCGGGCGAAGACTTTGGTGAGATCAGGGTCGTTTTTGATGAGCGTGGCGATACGGCCAGGGGTGGCGACCACAACGTGGGGACGCCGGGCGAGCCCCTTTGCCTAGCCGAGCGAGTCGAACCCTCCGATCGCCGCGAGGCACCTGATCCCCAGCGGCGAGCCGAGCGCGCGGAACTGCTCGGCGAGCTGCGCCGCGAGCTCCCGCGTGGGCGAGAGCGCGAGCGCGGCCACGCCGAAGGGGTCCTCCCCGAGGCGGTGCACGATGGGGAGAGCGAACGCGGCCGTCTTGCCGCTGCCGGTCTCCGCGATGCCGAGCACGTTCTCCCCCGCGAGAGCGCGCGGGATGCACCGGCGCTGCACCGCCGTGGGGCGCCGCATGCCCAGGGAGCTGCACACGTCCACCAGCCACTCCGACAGGCCGAGGTCCGCGAAGAAGGCGGCGGCGCCGTCCGCGTTGCAGGAGTCTTCGTGCTCGGTCACGACGGTAGGCGCCGGGTAGGCGTCAGAGTCGGAATCGCCGGAGCCGCCGTTGTCGGATTGGACGGCGGGAGTGGGGTTGGGTTTTGGGGGTTTCGGCTGGGCCTGGACTTGAGGCTGGGACTCGGTCCTGCGATTGGACGGCTTGGAGAAGAGGAGGAATGGGCGGGCTTCGCCGTCTACCTCCATCGCTGTCGTGGCGGCTGAGTCGCCGGGCGTGGGAGAGGGAGGTTTCGGCAGGGGCGGGAGGCGTCGCGGGTGAGGGTGAAGGGGGAGGGAAGGCTAGGGTTGAGACGTTGAGTCATGACTCATGAGTGTCTTGAGTCAAACGGCGTCGTATCCTGACCGTCCGATGTAAATCTAACGACAACCACTAAGACATACTTAGAGTACCCATAGTGGGAGTAACATAGCTAGTAACTTCAATGCCATGTAAGCAAAAAAGGTAATGTGGCAAGTAATTAATGAGGAGAGAGTAGGTTGGAGTAACATAGCTAGTTACCGGAATATCACATATTTCAATGCAATGTGAGTCTACAACCTAATTAATGTAGACTTTCATGACACCACTCTTATGTTACTGCTCACAATGGAAAGTAACATAGAGTAGTAACATCATCATGTTACTAGTCTATGTTACTACCTCCACAGTGGGGAGTACCATATGTGTGGTGTCTTATTTATTAGGCTATAGACTTCTTTTGTCTTGATAAGTGTGATGTTACGGTAACTAGCTAAGTTACCACTAACACCTCTCTCATCATTAACTACATGCCACATCAGCAAACTTGTCTTGAAATGTGTGATGTTACCACCTAAGTTACTTCCACTGTGACCAGCCTTATTATCCACTATAGAGGTAGTAACATAAGCTAGTAACATGTGCATGTTACTACTTCATGTTACTCCCCACTATGAGTAGTCTTAGGACAATATTTGCAATTATAGACGCGAGTGAAGTGTTTTGGGTCTTGAGCTCCACTGATCTCGGTACATTAAAAATAAAAAAATCAGCTCTTTAGGTTTGGTGTAGCCAAGCATGGGAAAGCCAAAGGAACGAAAAGAGAAGGGCACATTATCCCATTTTGGGAAAAGTTTATCATGAAGTCTACAAAAACCTACAAGACCTATAATATAGGTTCATGCTTTCCATGAACAAAGAAAAGGTGTGGAGTGAAGCTAGTAGTAAGAGTGATTCTGTTTTATCTGTGTAAACCCTTCGGGAGTTCTCGAAAGGGAAAGTCGTATGGGAATTATATTGTGGAAATGAAGTAGTTTTGTTTTTTTCCTCGGTATTGTTAGCATGTTTATATGGGTTGGCTTCTTATGCTAGGTATCCTATAGGAGAAGCCTCTGTGTGTAGTTCTCTGTTAAGTCGTGTGGTGTTAAAATGAGAACCTCGTAGCCGTAGAGAAGTTTTCCCTCTAGGTGAAACTGTCTGGGAAGATGATAAGAAATAAAATAGAACGTATGATGGCTTAATTTCTTGTACCTCAATATTTCCTCATATTGGTATCTTTTTGTTCATCTGTTAGAATATTCTGCAAGACTATTTAGATGGATATCATATAACCTTTGTCTTCTCTCTTATTGTTGTATTGGGACCAAAATTGTCGAGTATACACGTTGCAGCATCCACGTTGCCTTCATCTTCTTGTCTTCACAATGGCAATCTTCTTCCACATCATGATTGTGCCTTGGATAACTTTTTCGATAATGTGCCCTTCTCTTTTCGTTCCTTTGGCTTCCCCATTCTTGCCTACACCGAACCAAAAGAGCTAATACATTTGGTTGCATACATATGCATGCCGGTGTTGACTTTTTTATTTTATCATCATTATTTTTTATTTAGGTATGTCCTTCGCACCCAAATGATTGATAGTAATATCAATATTCTTGTATAGGTCCTCCATGCGGAAATTATTCTTTACCTGACATATTCTCTCGATCATCAATATTTCAGGATTGAAGAGGGGAATGCTCCCCAGTAAGGTGGAAGTATTCACCTTCGGTATTGAAAATACATTAAAAATATTTCCCCCGAATACATTCAAATTCAAGACTAAGGGCCATATTGTTCTTGATGAAATCCAAGAATGTATACTAGACAATTTTTGGTTCCAATACAACAATGAGAGAGAAGACAAAGGTTATATGATATCCATTCTAAATAGTCTCGCAGAATATTTCAACATGATGAACAAAAAGATACCACTATTATGGAATATTGAGGTACAAGAAATTAAGCCATTATATGTTCTATTTTATTTCTTATCGTCTTCCGAGGCATTTCCACCCAGAGGGAACACTTCTCTACTGCTACAAAGTTCTCATTTGCACACCACACAGCTTAACAGAGAACTACACGCAGAGGTTTCTCCTATAGGGTCCCCAGCGTAAGAACCCAACCCCATAAACAAGCTAACACGACTGAAGGAAAAACAAAAATACTTCATTTTCACAATATAATTTCCATTCGGCTTTCGCTTTTGGGAACCCTCGAAGGGTTTACACAGAGAAGAAGGAAATTACCTTACTACTATCTTCACTCTTACAACTTCTCGAGTACAATGGATTTTATTACAGGGAGAGGGGAGGTACTACTACAGAGCAGCGAGTTTGCTTGCTGACTCGCACTGGCTCTCTGCTTGATGCTAGTGGTTTTCTTGTGAGCCTCTATTTATAGGCAGGAGATGAGCCTTCACCTCTTCTTTCTTCATGAAAATCATGAACCTATTTTCTAGGTCTTGTAGACTTTTGTAGACCTCATGATCACATATTGGAGAGATATATGTGCAGCCTCCACGTTGCCTTGATCTTCTTGTCTTCACAATGACAATCTTCTTCCACATCATGATTGTGTCTTGGACAACTTTTTTCTAAAATGGGATAATGGGCCCTTCTCTTTTCATTCCTTTGGCTTCACCATGCTTGCCTAAACCGAACCAATAGAGTTCATACATTTGGCTACTTACATTCATGCCGATGTTGACTTTTTATTTTTTTTTTATTTTTTTGAATCCGGGTATGTGATTCGCGCCCAAATGGTTGATAGTAATGTCAATATTCTGGTATAGGTCCTCCGCGCCCAAATAATAGCTTACCTAACATATTCTCTCGATCATCAATTTTATTGGAATGAAGAGGTGAATGCTCTACAGTTGGGCAGAAGTATTCACCTTCGGTATTGAAAATACATTGAAAATATTCCTCGAATACATTAAAATTCAAGCCTAAGGGCCATACTAAATCCAAGAATGTATACTCACAAGCTATTCTAATTTCTCATGAAGCATCAATAGATTACTTAAAGCATTTGTTTATCTGTTTTATGTAGAAGTAATTTTTTGGAAATTCATATTCACTACCTCCTCCTTTAGTTTTCATGTCTCGATCTTTCAGGATTTTGGCCTCAAAAGTTATTGTAATTTACATTTTTGTATAGAAAAATGCCAAGAGCATGGCTTCAACTCCGTGTATGCGGAACACAAAACAAGTTTCTTTTGCGAAGACATGAAATATATGGTAAGATCAAGTGTCAGGTAGATGATAAGATAGATGATATACATTGGGAAAGCACTAGGGAAAAAATCCCTCTCTACAAGATGCATCAATGTTCATGTTTTAAGACCATCATGCCGTATTTCCCCTTTTTACCAGTAAAAACCGACATGCTTTTGGTCTAAACTATCATGGTGTTCGTGTGGCACATCCCACATGCTGCTATATGTTCCAAACAAAAGGCCTATTAATAGTTTCTGCCTAGAAAGATGACGTAGGTCCTCTCATTATCGATGCAACATCCTTGGTTACTTAAAGTTGCATCCAATACAATCAGTTCAGAGAAGTGATGAACATAAATATTCAATTACACAGCCGAGCTGGCTTCCCACTTAGTAGCTTCTGCAAGGAACATACTTGAACTGATACAATCACTGGAAGCTTTCTATTTGATTGATGCTCCATGAGAAAAGCATGTACAAGTCTCCTCCACAAATGATACACATATGCTTTTATCAACTATTCATCTGCCATTTCGACAATATTTTGTAATTTCATATTCATTGAAAATCTTGACCACATATGTAGTTCTGAATTGTCTGCCAAGTGACACGGTGTAGCAAACTCTGACAGGATTCAAACTTACACAATGTCATGAAAAAATTCCGCTGCTCATATGGATGCAAGTGGGAACTCACTTATATCCCACATCTAACTCATCCAGGGTCTCTAGTCCAAATTTCGAGCAACAAATTTAAACTAGAAATCTTTAAATGACTTAGCACTAGGATCCCACTTGACTCCCTACTCGTCACTCGAGTGCAAGCACATCGCAGTCCATGGTTCTCCAAGTATCCAGTAGTCCAGGACCTGAAGTGTTGTATTCGCTACATTTTCAAAAGAAAAGTGGAACAAATGAAAATATTTCCTACCAGGTATCCAAGAATCTATATACCAATCAATTTTAAGCGCATTTTGACAATTTCACGGCGATTTTAGACATGAGAAATATTTATCTCTTGTATCCAAATTCTCATTTGCTTTCTTTTATCTCTAACATTCTGCAGTGAATTGCCACCTAAATCTAATGTTCAGAAATTCAGTATGGAACTTAACAATAGAATTTGAACGAAACACATTATAAGTTAATCATAATCATCATTACATATTCGTCAAACCCAGATAAGGTCAGCCAGCAGCCTGAAACAAAACAAAACAAACCGTAGAGGCTGTTTTAGTGAGGTCTTTATATATGCAATAGCTTCAAGTCTACTAAGAACAACCAAATGAGACATTCCTTGCAGAGTTGCAGCGCGCCGCTCAAAGAGATGATAACACACTGAAGCCGACAACTGATCAAACTATTAATGTAACTACCAGCTGTGACCACATTGACGTGGTCTCCTCTCTCTCTCTAGTCTACGTTGCATGAATTTCCATTACTTAACACTTTGCAATTGACAATTGCAATAGAAGATTGCTGGTACGCCATAGCTTCCAGCATGTTACCATGAACACAAACAAAAACACAATTCGACAGTCTACAGTTTCCAAAGGCTATTCAAGGTAGTTAGGTAAGTGTTACTTATGATGGTCTCATCTGTTCTCACTCGTAAATGTGTAAGTTCACTGAAAGTTCGTTTCTAACTCAAGAACATTTAGCAACACACATATGGGAACAGACAAGAAATGGAGAGAAGTCCCCAAGCTAACTCATGAGGACTTAGAGAGCAGAGGTACTACAAAAGGGCCACTAAGTAACTATTCGGATCTGTGAATTATACAAAAAGAACGGAAGGCGCATATTCAGATGAACCTGTGTGTGATCAATTGAGCATGCCATGACAAGATGTGTCTAGATGGCATGCCTAATGACAAACCCTGGATGGAGTTCCATGAGCACCAATGCGCCAGCCAGTGGGAGAGTATATGGACACCGATAATTATCACAGCACGAACTCATATGTCACAAGTTGCACGTGTTGATTCCGTCTTTGCAATCTCTCGTCAGGTTGTTGAATGTTTCCACCTTTGCCTTTGATCTGTAGAACACCTCCGTGTCCACAATCACCTTCATGTACGCATCGAATGGCACCGGCTTCCCACCAGTGATCGTTGTCGTTTCGTTGTACCATTCACTCGTATTCGACCAAGCTCCTTGTAATCATCAAGCAAATGCACATGGTAGTGTGACCTGAGCTTATCGAAGTAGTAATAAAACGGCTCATTGGTCGCAATGTAGAGGTTCCTCCACTCCTTAATAAGCTTGGTGACCTTGTTTACAATCGCATCAGGCGATGTGTCGTCATCCAAGTTTGGATACATCTTCTTATTCTGTGCCTTCCACCCTCGGATCACATGCAGACCATCGTAATCCCAATCCAACCTGCCTGCGATCTCAGTTACAATGTTCATCAGCCTCTTGGACTTCCAAATAGCATACCAGGGCCTCTGGATGACCTTGGCAGCTCGGCCCTCGCAGACCCTGTACCAGTAGTTCTCAGGCTCCTTCCCATCGAACTGCCTCCAAATGATGTTGCTCTTGTCCCTCTTAAGCTGCATGGGAGTCACCTTGTACGATGGTACCTTTCGTACTGAGATCCGACCTGGACCCTTCTTCTTGTCCCAGCTGTGCCAATCCTTGAGAAAATCCCCTTCTTCCACCAGAGGCACCGACTCCTTGAGGTGCTCGAAATCGAAGTAGAACCTGAAATCTTTGCCATCCACGTCCTTGCCATCCTCCGTGTGAGCCCCCGACAAGCACACGTTCAAATCCATGACGAACGTCCGGTTCAGGAACTTGGCCTCACCAAGGCCGCAGAGAAGCTCCATATGAACTGGTTCATGCTCTTGCAATGGTCGCCGCCTCTCATGTAGTACAAGTACTTGCCTTTCCTGAACTCCGCCTCTGACCCAACGATCGGGATCGTGTCGTTGATCTCCGCATCCACCGGTGGCGCTGCGACGCGCGGGCTCTTATTAGGGCCCTTCCCGCGCGGCCGGCGAGCGGCATTCTTCCCCGACCTGAACTTGCCGACCTTATCGATATCAAGAGCGCATCCGTCGCCGGCGGTAAGCTCGAAGCGGCGATAGTCCCTGTACCGGCGCCAGGACTTCTCGCGCCGGTTCCTGAACCGCCAGGCCACGTCGCACTCCCCGGCTTGGTGCCGGGACCGGCGCCTCGTAGCTGAGGAACACGATGGACTTCCTGAAGAAGGCCTTGGCGTTGAACGCCTTGACGGCGGCGAGGACGCGCGGGTCGGAGCAGTTGAGCGGCGCGTCCGGGTCGCAGGTGCCCGTAAGGGCGTGGCGTTGGGCGCGGCGGAGTCGGCCTGGTCGTCGGCGTCCCGCTGCGCGGCGGCGGCGGCGCCGGGGCGGAGGAGGGGGAGGGAAGTCCTCGCCGGTGGGGAGGAGCGAGTCGTCGGGCTGGAGGAAGGTGGAGTTGGGGAGGACCCGGGAGAGGGAGGTGGTGATGGCGGCGGAGGACTGGAACCAGGGGTCGGGCGGCTGGTAGGTGACGGCGACGACGGTGACGACGAGGACCGCGAGCACGAAGAAGGAGAAGCACACGTTGCTGGCCGCCTTGATGAGCGACTGCGACACAGGCACCTCGCCGACCGCGGACGGCTGGCCGGAGGAGCGCCGGCGGTGGGAGTGGCCGTCGTCGGCGGCGGCGGAGTCGCGGTAGAGGGGGGAGTCCTCGCCGTGGTGGTCGTCGTCCTGGTCGGAGGACGACATGGCTGGATCTGGTGCTAGCTGCTGCGAGATTTGGAGTGGGACTGACTGCGGTGGTGGGTGAGATGTTTGGGTTGGCGTGGGGGCGAGAAAGGAGGGGAATGCGGTGGAGTGGCACTGTCGTGCTCAGCTGTCCTCCTTGTGTGTGTGTGTCGGCGGTCGGCGCCGGAGGAGTAGTATTTTTTTTCGAGGAGGAAGAAAGGAGATCACACGCGCGCAGTCTACCGGAATGTTTTGCACAGCTGGAGGTAGATGTGTCACTGTCACTGCCGAGTCAGTGGCGGATGGCGGTGCTCGACATAAAAACCAGTGATCGTCAGTCTACCTTAAATTCGTGCTCCAGTAAATATATGATTTTTTGTGAATAAAGCAAATAAGAATGTAACAATGTGTAGTGAAAGAAGAATTGTGTTTCAAACGAATCCATTATATCG
Organism: Poa pratensis; assembly: GCA_947311845.1. NCBI lineage: Eukaryota > Viridiplantae > Streptophyta > Magnoliopsida > Poales > Poaceae > Poa > Poa pratensis. Next base: position 21,783,672 of record CAMZMU010000092.1, on the reverse strand, counting down.
AATTGTCAAACAAAATTCAGAAAATATAGGTTCGCAGACCAAAAGTTGTAAAAGTATAGGTTAGAAAAAACAATTACAGAATGTATAACATATATATAGTTCCTCTTTTCGGCATAAAATTCGATTAGTGAAGTGACTTTGTGTATGGTAGTAGATGCAAATGCACGGGGCATAAATTGCATTCTTCCTGGAGGCTCTAAATTTTTATTTCCTCAATGTAGTTGTCTCCTACTAACTAAATTTCCTGAGATGTGTTGAAGCCATAATCAGGCGTTTGCAATTTCGTGGCCACGTCACCGATTCACATTATATATTCGAGTTCTAATCTTCTTCCCAATGGACCCCTTCTTATCCTAGCACATTAGTGCAATAATGGATTCCCCTCTTCACCCGCTAGATCACCACATCTTATTCCTCTCATGTTCACTACTACTCCTACTAATTAGCAAAGAAAAGTGATGGGTTTACATCTCCCTCATCTTCCACGCCCATCTCCTGGTGGTAACCGATGTAGAGTTTCTCTCCAATTTAAACACCGCACCTGCACGTCCCCATCCACACGAAATATGGTGCTCCTCTCCCTTCTCGAGAGCTGCTTTCTTCCCGTAATCCTGGCATATTTTTCGACCCTACTTCACATTCACATCATTTGTTTATACCACAATTTCTTGAAATAATTAACACGAAACTATATGTTTAAATAGTGTTATGTAAATTGACGAATCACCTTGGAATATCCTTTAATTCAAGTACCCATTGTCTTCTTTGTTTGTTTCTTTCTTGACACTAATTAAGGGATCTAGTTTAATCAATATCGAGGTACCCCTCTGCTGTAAACATCTGGCTTTTGAGCCTTTTTATTTGAATGAAAATTCAGGTGGGGAATCCCCCCCCCCCCCCCCACCCCGTTGACCATTAAAAAAATCAATATAGAGAGAATTATGTGTTTTTTGTATATCCTTTATGTTTTCTTTAGAAGCTACTCGAGAGTGATCCTTCAGCCAATTGATTTAGAAGGCAAATTGTTAACTACTCCCTCCTTTACACAATGTAAATGTTTTAGGTGTTACACATGCATGTCTAGATTCATAGTAAAAAGAATGGACACATGCACTTACATATGTATGCATGTGCATGTGGAAAAAGACTAAAACATGTTATATTGTGGAACGGAGGGAGTACATTGTCGCACCAACCTCGTCGCCCACCCTGCCTTTTTTCGATCACTCTCTTCTCTCTAGCTCCTCTATCTCGCCTCATCATCCACCTTCGCCGGTCGTAGTTCTCCTTATCTTGTTGTTACAACTCCGTCATTGCCACAACATTTCATGAGTTGTGCATCATCGCCTCAACCAAAACATTCCCCTAAGCCTGAGGTTACCATTGCCTGGCCGCCGCTAGCCATCGAGGGTGGTCTTGTTGTTGTCACTTGTCACAGTCACAGGGCGTATTTTTTAACAAATCTGGCCCTTTTGAGCAACTAAACGCATGTGTGGCCTCTTATCAAAACTAATTTCAAATCTGGCCTCTCAAGGTCGGCGCCAAATAGGATGGAGCCGAACTTGTTCAGTTCGGCGCCATCCAGAAAGTCTCATAATTTTCTTAAGGACTTAAAAGATTTGAAACAGGGGTCGGCGCCATATAGAATGGAGCCGACATGTACAAGGTCGGCTCCATCTTATCTGGAGCCGACCTCAGGGGACAGATTTAGAAATAGTTTTGCGGAGAGGTCAGAATTGAGATTAGTTTCGCTTAGAGGCCATTTTTAGAAAAAAAAATACTCACAGGGCCAACTGCGGGCCAAGTCACTAGCCTAAATAGCCCAGAAGCACACGGGCCGGGTAAATACAGCTCATTCGTTTCGTCCCACTCCACCTCCAGCCGGACTCGACTCCGGCAGCGGCGGCGGCGACCGACGGGAGAGTAGAGGAGACGACCGGCCGAGGAGAAGATGGACCCGAGCCTGAGCCTGGGCATCCTCATCGACATCGTCGACGAGCAGTGGATGCGCGACACCCTCCCCGCCGACGGTACGCTCGCCCTCCCCCCCCCCCCTTCCGCGTCCGATCGACTAGCCCGAATCGATCCGCTAACGCAAAGGTGTTGCAGATATCCCCGTGCCGCCGGCCATGGCCGTGAAGACCGAGGACGCCGAGGAACCAGCGCCCGCAAGTACGCTCTCGTCCCTTCCTTGCCATCGGTTTCGCTTGGAGAACGCTTTCTCTTCTTGCCCAGTCCGCGACTTCCGGTGATGAGTTCGAGGTCAATCCGATCTGCATCTGGCCGTGACCATGAGGCGAACCCCGGTTGCGCTCAGACAGTTGATTGATGGTTATCAGGGTTTTCCAGATTTTTTTTTGACATTAGGGTTTTCCAGATTACGACGCGAGGTTAACTGTGTAACTAAACTGCTAGAAATGTCACATTTGGCCCATAGGTTCCCCAGCCAAAAATGACATTAGACAAGAGGGGCTGTACCATGCGATATCATTTCCCCGTGACCGCTAGTTAGGGAAATGTGTGTTCTAGAGCACCTCATCAAACTGGAATTTCCATTAGACTGGTTATAGGCTGTTGTTCTGTTCTTGCTGGTGTGGTGCGCGCCCTAGGATAGATTCCCAATGCCACGGTAGTTCATTACTGCACATAACAAAAAGGGAGCTGCCTTATTTGCTATAGAGATGCCGCATTAAAACTCAGTTATCTTGGCTGCTGTATGGGATTGAGCACACATTCTTTTAACAAATTAAGACTGAATTATTTATCACTTGTAGACATCTTCTATCATGCCAGGATTTGTTGGCTGTCTTATTGCACTCGATGGCGTGTAAAGTGAATGCCAAATTTTCAAATTGTGCCCGATGATAAAAGTTTCACCGCATGCTTGCATGTTTGATCTTTGAAGAAACTTGGACCACAAAAGCACCCTGAACTCGATCTTCTTAATTGCTAGGCATAAGTAATGCTGTAGTACATTTCTGAGCTTTACGAATGGTCGAACGTGAATGCTTTACAGTTTTAGGGCATTATTTAGAAATTTGAATGGGAAATATTTGCTATCAGTATGGTCAGTGTCTGGTATAGTATTGCAACTCTTTTCATATGAATTATTTTATACCTAGCAGATCAGGAAAGCCAGCCACCACAAGGGGATGTATGGCGGGATTTTGGCTTGGAGAATATATAATCGTTTATGATCTACAAGGTAAGAATATTGCTAGTTTAACTATGAGCTGTCATGATGCATTAATGCAGCATACACCCAAAAATGTTGTTAGAATAAATTGTGTGCTTGTCCATAAGAGTGATCATTCTTCGGGATCACGTGTTTCATATGCATTTTAGATCTGCATTTTAATAGTCCGAGAGGGATCATGTGCATAGTATCTTATTGCCCAGATAGATAAGTTTATAGCAAACATATGTTATGTGATTTGGTAGCATCAAAGCTGGTGGACTAATCTGTCCGTGGTCTGAATTACAGTGCTTCAAGAGATCTCAAGGAACTTGGCTGGAATTCCAGGAGCTGCATGGTGTACCCTAGCATCTGCCCTCCATAGATCTTCTCATATCCAGTTGATCAACTAGTGTACTGTCTGGTTGAACTGTAGCTTGTTGAGGCCGCATGTAAATGCTCCAGATATTGGTAGCGTGATGGTATTGGACATCGCACTCTGTATCTCGTTCTTGATTCTGAAGTGACAATTTGAGCAGTTTGGTTGTGTACCGAGTTCCTGGCATGCAACCATGAATGGTCATAATGTGTTTTTTTATTGTTCCCTGAACTCCTTTGATTGCTCGAAAGCAATCTGGGGGATTTTGTTGCTTGAGAAGTCCAGATTCCAATATAAGAGAATGAAACGGAACATGTATTAGCTATAATGGTTCGGAGGTGCATAATTAGCTTTTATTAGGACAATGTTGCATGGAGGGGAACATCACTCACACAGAAAATGCAGATTCTCTTGACTTTGTCATAGTTCAAACAGAATAGGATGTATTCATTTGGATTTTGGAGTCACATAATATTTTAATATTATCTTTCACTGGATTACTAATATCCATTTTTGCATATGCCTGAACATAATCCGTCCGAACAGTCGATTTCAGTTAGTGGATGCAGATCTGAAGGCTGAGCTACTTTATCCATAACAAATGTCATAAAAATGGGTGTTCTACAATCTACATCCTTCTGGCACACCATATACTCTGATCGGAACACCCATATCTGCTTCTACAATCTACATCCTTCTGGCAGACCTGAATTGATAATCATCAACATTCCTATCTGCTTCCCTTGGGTTTACCCATTCTAACAACAGATTGTCGCCGTCCAGTGACCAAGGTTGTCTTTTGAGGACAAAGTCCATTGCATCATCATCTCTAAAGTAGGCCCTTGACATCGCATCACTAAGAGCCTGCAGAGGTATATTTCTTGGGGTACCTGACGAGTTTGCAACTTTCATCGGCAGTCTAAAATTTCAGTAGCAAACCAGATTCCATAACACATGCCGTAGCAACAAAAAAGGAACTGCTCGGTGACAACACATCCAAGACCTCCTAACAACATGATCACATAATGATGTCCAAAATGAGATAGGTGTAATAAAACTTTGCACTAATTCAGACCCCAGCACTTACAAAAATTCACCACCTCCTTATGTATACATGTATGAAATATAAGTTGATGTAGAGCAGATAGCTTCTAATCTTCTGGTGAAACAATTGCCGCCAAGGAGTTTACAACAGTAGAAGGGTACATCATACACTTCCATGGATTAGGGCTACATTTCCAAGCCATGTCAGAGATAAGAAGGAAGACAACTACATTTGTTCTGCTAACACATATGGATCACAGATACAATGAGTTCGCAAACATGATGCCCCGGCGTAAGCTCTCGCTCGCCGATCCAAACTTGTTCTCAAGGTTAACCTCCCCAACAGCTTTAGCAGCAGCCTTTAGCTGGTAACAGATTAACATAGTCAGTTGGCCCCAGAAGGAAAACAAGGCAATTTTAAATTTCTTGACTATGTACACACTTTGGAACAGAAAAGTGAAGTGATGGGCATGCAGAGAAGGGGCATAGAACAAAGTGGATGCCAATCAAAGTTCATATATGGAGATAAAAATAACCAGGGAAACATTTACTTACATATGTAGCTACATTTCTTTGTACAGAAGAAACACAAGTCACGTCTACATCCAAATAAACACCACCTATTTGCTACGCCAAGCTATGAAATCAAGCAGTAAAATAACTGAAGTCGGTTTAACCTTTTCGCCCCTAGATCATTTCAGCTAGACTTTCAACTTGTTCGTCATATTTCATCATATTCGGCGTGTCACAGTTAAAATAAATATTCCTTGACACTTCAATGGAATTTTTCTAGAAGCATTGTTGCTTTTCAATTCACATACACATTGATCCAAAGGAGATAGTCGAATGCTGACAATTTTGATTCACATGCATTCTGATCCGAAGGGGATAATCAAAGGGGAATATTCTGATTGTCCAAGTGATTTAGGTACTAGTAGCGAGAAGCAACAGGTGGAATAGTTTCCAAGCAGAGAGGGGAGAAGGAATATAGCTGGTGTACCTGATTCAGAAATTCATCCAGCCTCCTAACTAGCCGTATGATGCTTCCTTCGAAAATGTCAGTCATTTCTATCACCTCTCCGAAGGTGGCGCCCTGTGTCAAAAATAATAATCAGGGATCGACATATAGTTAGAGAAAACTGCAGTAGCAGTAACGATGTAGAGTATAATAGCATCTAATGGGGAAGATTAGACATGAATAAGATATCTAAATGCCTAGAAATTTTCCAAAAAGGCAAGAAAAGCTATATCATCATGAACTGCATATGCATAGTCGACAAACCTTTGACCAGGAGTATATAACATCCATCAGGTAGGGTTTACAAGTTGATTCAACGTATTCCTCCACATTTACATCCAATTTGCACTCTCGTTGTACCTAAAAAACAAGAATGAGAAATCAGAGATCCTAAGCAAGTATAGAGAGACTAGGGAGATGGCAAAGTAGTGATGATACGACAAGTATGCACCTCAGCTATTTTTCTCGCAGCCTCCTGGAGTTGCGTCATTGGCTTAGAAAGCTCATTTCTCAGGCGTATTTGCTCACTTGACTTCTCACACGGTACAAAGCAGCTAACAACAGAAGCAACTTGATGATGATCGAGATCATTAAATGTACCTAGCCACATAAACATATTATTGCAATATTACATATAGAGTAAACAAAAAACTAAACATGGGTCATATTAAACAGTTACCATTAAACATAAGTTCAGTAATAAGCAGCTCATCCCCAGTGTCTATTAAACAGGCAGCACGTCCCTTCAACTGCAGAACACCATCCGCGTCAATGTGACCAAGCATCTTCAGAACGCGAGACCGATTCTTTAGTTCATCCCTAAATTTTTGTAGCTGAATAGAGGAGAATGTAAGAACACATTTAGCTGTTTAAAAAGGACCAAATGCACAAAGATTTAACTAACCTGTGAATCCCGCATCTTTGACTTCAGTTGTTGAATTTCATGATTCAATTCAGCTTTTCTTTCGTACCATGATAGTTGATGTTCACTTTGATCAGACTAATACACAGAAATAGCAAAAATAAGTGGGTCAACGTAGAAAAGGGACTGGCCATTTCTTAATTGAAAGGTGACGAGAAAGGATACCTTATGAAGGGTATGAGAACACAGTTTCTGTTCGAGATCCTCAAGTTTATGAACCAAGTCGACTAATTCAGGTTCTTCAATACCCATGTCCTATTAAATGTGTCACATTATAAGAAATTAAAAGTGAACGACATGAATTCAAAGAGATCGCTTTAGGATGACAGATGGTAATTTAGGAAAAGATGCTCTGAGAAACTGGACCAACCAAATATGACAGGAAGAGATACCAACAGAAAGTACATCTAGAGAGGACATCAGACACGAAGTAAGCAGGTAAAGTGCTATATCTCATCTGGCGAGCTGTGCGCATGTACATCTAAGTCCTGATGAAATATATTTCTGTTTTCTTTTTGATTTTTCGGTCTCTGTAAGCAAAGGGTACGCATAGCTCAAAATTAACAACATACTAAGAAGACATTATGTAAGAACAATCTTCACCGTAATTGGATGTAGCTTTGGAAGCCCTTGGGGGTAACGCTTTCCTAGCTCTTGAACTGCAAAAAGTATGTTTTGTCTTGCTTCAGGTGGTCGTAGATCAGATGGAATGCTGATTCTAACGCTGCTTAGACCAGATAGTAAAGGTAATGGTACAGGCACCTGCAAAGCACTCAACATTAGTCAAAAGTAAATTTTGGGTCACCCTTCAATGACCACCATAAAATGATAATCTAGCGAAATGAAGATATGCCAGCACAATAAGACCCTTTATCATGAGCTTCAACTCACCACATGCATTTCGCCCTTCTCCTCTGGGCGTGGTGGGCATGGCTTTGAACGCGGTCCGTTCTCGCTCGAACTAGAAGAACAATGAAGTAAGGTATCCACTATATAGTTATTACTGCGAGATGCACTTAATGCAGCAGGGAGAGAACTAGATGCTGGAGGTTTCTTCACAACATTTACAACCACACCCCATCCCCAGTTTGTTGAACCATCTCTCACCTTAACCTGTCATGATGCAAATAGCTGAGTGCAAGGGAATTTGTGCAGATTTACAAAAACTAACGTCATAACTCAGAAGTCATAACAAAGCAACAGTTCAACAAAGAAACAAAATGGTGAACATAAGTAGATGAAGTATTCCTGCGGCATTACTGTTTATTATCAGTCAAATACAACAGTGATCACTGATGAACGTGCACCACCTCAGGTAGGAACATAACCTATGAGAAATAGAGTTGCGTACCAGCCTTCCGGGGACCAAATATAACAAAGCTCTCTCTGGTCTAATTATTTCAGACATGATTTTCTTTTCAAGTTCAGATATATCAAGTACTAACTTGTGATATTCAGCAAGATCATTCTGTACAGGGAGAAGTGTTAAGACTGTTAGTCAAACAGAAATGAGATAATGTATAGTACAATCAGAACAGCATATGGCATACGTCTCCAGAAGAGTCCAGCAATGTAGCTTCATTTTCCAACCTTGTTATCTTCTGAACAACTTCAGGTAATGCCTGAAAAGCAAGGGAAGCTAATCATTAACATTGCCAGGAATGTCAGGAGACAGGAGGGACTTTCGATAAGAGAGACAAACCTTTTCATATTGAAACTGGTGGAATGAATTCCGGATCACATGTTCAGCAGTAAATTGGCCCTCCGCACGACTCAGTAAATTCAGAATAGTGTAGTAGCTCAGTCGAAAAGTACTGTTCAGTGGTGCTGGTTTACCTAACACCATATCCTTGATAACACTCATTTCCATCTGCAAAGTCAACTTATGTCAAGACCAAAGGACAAAAGACAAACTAAAGGAAGCACGTGAGCACACAACAAAATCTCAGTGTCTAAGTTGCAAAATAACCACGGCGTACAGAATAAGTTTTCGTATGACAAGCAATTCAAGCATGAACATGGAATAAAATAAGTGTCTAGGAAGACAGTATCAATAGCACAAAATGTTTGCCAACCCAACTACCAAGTCAGAAGTCAGAACAAATTAAATTTGCATAAGAACAATATCTCCTGGGAAGACAACTTCAACAGAACAAAATGACTCTAGCACAACTACTCGGAGGGAGAGCTAGGAACAGGTCATGTATCTTTCAAATGGTAAGGGTTCAGTAACCTGAAAACATATCTTAGATCATAATTACTTCAGGTGGTTCTACATGTTACTGCATACCAATAACTGATGAAACTGTTATAATGCAATATCAAAACTGATAAAGAATTATCGCAATCAGAACCATGACTAAAGGTGAAATAGCAACCATTTGCATTAGACAAAAATAAAGCAGTGATCACTTCACATCTCATGATGCTTAACAACCCAAATAGACAGCTTCAAAATCTGGATGGAGTATGCATTTGAACAAATTATTGTACTGATAAAAGAGTAGCCTTGTTGAGTCAAAAAAGACAAAATAAACCACCTTGCATCGTCACCATGCTATATAAAATTTATTAACAAAAACAAAGATAATCCCAACAGAAGGCTGCACAGCCTAACCTTCTCATCTATCATTATAACACAAATGCCACGATCATCCTTGCCACGCCGACCAGCTCTTCCACTCATCTACAAATAAATATGAAATTATAGTAAGAAGGGCTTGCACATACGCCCGATCTACTAACTCTGCCCATATGCCTGACTTTACTCATATACAAAAGATTTACCTGTATATATTCTCCAGAAGCAATATAACGGTTGCTATCACCGTCCCATTTTTTGACAGATGTGAAGACAACTGTTTTTGCAGGCATGTTAAGCCCCATGGCAAACTGAGGAAAAAACAATCGTGTTTGGTCAAATGCTGCTACTAAAGAGAGTAAGATGCATTCCAGAAGATAAGAACGAAAACCAGAAGTCTCTTTAAGGAAAGTAATTCCACTTATACTACATGTAGAGGGATAAAATAAGTATAAGGTCAAGTGGGATAAGTAGGTTAAAGGGCATACCGTCTCAGTAGCAAAGAGAGCTTTCACAAGACCTTCTTGGAAGAGCAATTCCACCAGCTCCTTAATTATTGGAAGCAGTCCAGAATGGTGTACTGCAATACCTCGTTTAAGAAGAGGCAGCATCAACTCTATAGCAGGTAAACCTCTATCTTCCTCGCTTAAACAGAAAATAGCACTACGGAAAACCTGCTCGATGCTATCTTTTCTTCCTCAGAGTTGAAATCAAGTTTTGACATTGACATGGCATGGTGCTCACATTCTCTTCTACTAAAGCTGAATATTATGACTGGCTGAAACTTGCGGTCCATAATCATCTGCAGATTAGCATTCATCGAAATATAAGATATTAAACCAAAATATAAAACAGCAAGAACTAAACAGTGTATGCCTACAAATGTGATATAAACTGTGCCCTAGTTTTCTAATATTGGAGGTAAATTACAAGATATGCATACAAGTTGAAGAAAGCATAAACCCATCTATTGTTGGTAAAGTAAAAAAGGACAATAAGGCCAGAATTCATCTTGGACTATGTATGTCAGTGGCTGCCTACCTTGACAATTCTGTATATATCAGACGTTCCAGAAGCATTTCCACCTTTTGCAATTCGACCACTGGCTTTAGGCCCACCGCCCTTCCTTCCATCTAGTTGACTAGGTTGCTTTGCAAATGTGTCCTGCAGCTTTACAAAATTATCCTCCCTGAACTGACCATTTTCATCCACTACAAGGTAGAGCCCAGACCCACCTATTGGGAACACATAGTGCTGTAATGGTGTCGGCCTAAAGTCTGTGTACACCACGTGACAAGGTTGCTTGTGCAGATAGCATATCCACTCAGCGAACTCGGTTGCATTTGACATGGTAGCAGAAAGAAAGACCATCTTGATGGCAGGGGGCAGGAAAACTATACTCTCTTCCCACACAACGCCTCTCTCACGATCCTTCATGTAGTGGATCTCATCAAATATAACCCAACCAACTTCCTTGATCACTTCAGAGCCCCTATAAAGCATCGCCCTCAGGATTTCCGTCGTCATGACCAGGCAAGTAGCATTTGGCTGAAGCGTGACATCCCCAGTCATCAAACCAACATCGGTAAACTCCTGACTAAGCTCCCTGTACTTCTGATTGCTCAGAGCCTTCAATGGAGAGGTGTAGATAACCCTCTGCTTGTCTCTGAATGACATTGCAATGGCATACTCAGCGATGGTTGTCTTCCCCGCAGAGGTGTGAGCTGCTACCAGGACAGACTCGTTCCGCTCCAAGCACGCGATCGAGACACTCTGGAAGGGGTCGAGCTGAAATGGGTATGTCTTGGCCATCTCCCCATTAAACACAGGGTTTGAAAGGGTCCCATGTATGGCCTCATCCTTGGACAAATCGTAGCTTTTGGGGACAGCGACCTCATGGACGCACGACCGGGAGGGATTCTGACGCTTGGCAGTCGAGCCAGGCACCGACTGCTGCTCGTCAAGAACTGCAGCGGCGGAACTGTCCTCCAAGTCCACCTCGGGTGCTTTACGCTTGCTGGTATTTTCCACCTCTGCCATTTCTTTGGTACGGAGTACAATTTACCTATCACATCACAGCATGAGCAAATTGCAGCAGTAGAAAGTCAGAAACAATACTTGTACCCCTTATTAAAAGAAAATAAAAACATTAGGAGGAGCAGGCGAGCAGCGATAGACTAGAATCAACACTTAATCGACCAGGTATGGTGTGGATTTGGCAAACAACGAGTCAATGACTAAATCGCAAGATTCCAATACAAGTAAAAACGAGACTAAAACTCTAAAGTCTAAACTACCACGGAGTGTCTCAGGAAGTTCTCAATTTAATTCCCCCAGTCACATACAGAAACTGCCACTTCATCACACCAAATCTTCATACAAAATTACGAGAACAAACGGATTGAGGAGGACATAAAAGCGAAATGAATCGAACCCAGGAAGATATGCTGAGGCAGGGTCTAGATGGTGCTGCGGGTGTGCACCGGCGCACCCGGCATATCTCGAGGTCAGTGTGGTTTTAACTAATCGTGGATGGCAAAAATGCTCGTACCTCGGAAAGACGGCAAACCAATGGCCGAAATTGGGGACGGGCTTGAGACGGAAGGGACGCGGTGAGCTCGCACGGGAACGGAGTTGTCGGCGGCTCCCGGGCGTGAGAGGCGGCGGGGCTGGGGAGCGAGGCGCCGGCGGAGCTGCGGCACGGCGGCAGCTCTAGGGTAAAGCAGTGGTGGTCCGGAGAGGTTTTGGGGCGGCTTTGGAGCTCTCTTTTTTTCGTCGACTGAACTGCTCGGCTTGGAACATGTGGGGAAGTTTGGGCCTGCTCGAATGGCCCAAACCCACTGCGAAATACGGTCCTGGAAGAGGAGCGGAAGGTAGCCTGAGCTTTTTTAGCCTGGGCTTGTACGTGGCTGGAAAACTAAACTAAGAAGGGATACAGTACAAAATTTGATATGTACGCTGCACTAGAATATGGACTTCTGTGCACATGATAATATGACCTCCCCCCTTTCTTCGACGCATTATTCTTTTCATCTGTCGCAATGTTTTTCTGTTATTGAAGGTATACAAATTATTGCAGACTGTGCCTATATCATCACGGATTGTGTTTCCTTTGACATGTGACATTGTGATGTGCATATAACTTCTGCTTGTAGACTAGTATTACCGTTGTGCATTTTTTTTCGAGACCGGAGGGGAAGAATCTCCCGGCTTACTGCTATAGAAGAAATAGTGAGTACGCACTAGTATTCCAAGCACGGAGACTCCAACCCAGGCGGGCAGGCATGCATCAGCACATGCCTACCATCCCAGCTACGCCGTTGTTCTCCCATGTGCAGTGGCGGACCTTCATGGAGGTCAACCTGGGCCATGGCCCCCCAGCCCATGAAGAAATGGCTTAGTATCTGCAGGTATTTGGCCCATTTGTCAACTGAAAATCAGCCTAAAGCCTATTATTTGGCCCCCCAGCCCATTTGCCCCTCCCCACCCAGAATTTTGGCCCAAGGTCCGCCACTGCCCATGTGTATTGTAAACTTGGTTAATTTTCTGTTGTTGCATGAGTGTTCGTATTCTTCCACTTATTCATTTCACAAGTTGCAATTTGTCAGATAGAGAAATTGACAAGGTGTTCTTTCCTTCATGTGATTTGGAAGCAGATGTTTCGTAGGATGAAAATGATGGTGGTCTAACCGTTTATGTTTGTCAATTCATATGGATGTATGGTCCTTCGGCTTGATGCATCCATGAAATTCCATTATCTAAAAAGGTGGTTTGTCACATATTGTTTTGAGCATGTCATGGTATGCAGCACTTTGAGGATCTCTTTATTGAGCTTAATGCCAAATGGTCCCAAGTTTAAAACTTTGGATTGCAGACTTATGTATTTCCTACATAAGGGCTCTTCTAGTACTGTTTTAGCTTTTGCATGCAAAGAAGCGCATAACTTTGCTAGTGGTGTGGTATAGCAATGCAGGGGCGGATCCAGGGGGCTAGCAGGGGTCAGACCCCCCCCCCCCCCCCCCCACACACACACACACCACCACCACCACAACCTGTCGCCCCCCTCAACTATTTTTTTTCATGGTAATGCGATTCTCTAAATTTTTTTTGCGAAACACAGTACAACGCATGCGCTCATATACACGCGCACACACTCACTCCTATGAACGCACGCACACCCTACCCCTATGAGCACCTCCGAGAGACCGAGTCGGCGGGTCGAGTCTTGAGATTAACGAAGTCACCACGGGCGCCTCGCTATCGACGGGAACGTCGCCTCCCACTGAAGAATATTCCGCCTTAAATGAGAAACACCAGCGTCAAACCTGGGGATTGAACTCTGGTGGGCTGGGGTACTGTAACACCCCGGCCCACCCCCGGGCAGGGCCTGTCACCCCTGGCAGCTCGCTAGGATCTCCAGACTGGCCCCACAGATCAACACTAGTCTTTTCTGCGCACTTTGTCCTCACTCGTGCGCACCCGGGAACCAGTTCCCGGTCGGTCACCCATCCTTGGAGTGCTCCGGGCCAAGCACGCTTAACCTCGGAGTTCCTTCCAGATGAGCTTCCGGAAAAGAAGTTGCAACTTGTTTATATGAGTATTCTATCAATCCTGTTAAGCCCTGAGCCAGGATCTCACAGGTACAACCACCCTCCTAACCATCTTGATTCTCTATTTGTACAGCATAGCAATGTACTAATGACCGTATGTAACAATCTATTATCAGTATAACTAAGCCCAATTTTTAAACTAGACCATGTGCCATACGCGCCGAAGCCCAATAGTCTAAGAAAACAGCCCAAACACCCCATATTCCAGTCCATCGTGGGAGGCAGGAAGGTTTAGAAGTTGTCTTTCTATTTCCGTGACGTTGGCATTTGTTTACCTCGCCGGCAGGTTTGCATAGATCAGATCGATTATTGCGCTGCCAAATTGCTACGGCGGCGGCGGTCACCACTTGCTAGCCTCGTGCCCGCGAGTCGCCGGACGCTAGGAGTAGACGGCCGCCATCGAGTGACCCATATGCATTCAGTTCCAACCCCTCTGTTGATCCTACCGTGGAGTCATGCTATTGAGTTCATCGGTCATGGATTTTACATGATCAAGCGCCTAGTTTGAAAAGGTACACCAATATGCACCTTACGGCTCTGTGATGCAAAGGAATTGAAGAAATGAACATTGTTGCTAATACCTAGCGCATAGATTTCTTGGTTCAATATATATTCTAGGCAATATTTTACAATATTATCATTTTATTAATTTACTACTAGATTATACATACTTTTCAAAGATGTGCATATAATCGATAAATTATGATTTCCTTCAACAGTTCAATCTACCAAAGAAATTTTATTGTGATTGATGGATCGAATAGATAGTTCATTAATGGTTACCATCTCTAATTACTTTGTGTGGTTTATATCTTATATTTGGTGGTATTTTCTATTCAGTTTGCCAATCTCCAGATATAGAGATAGGCATTCCGTGCGTGAAATGGAAAATTTCTCTCGAATTGGTTTTTACTATGTTATACATACTATGAAAAATTTAGGTTTCAGCTTGCCCCCCCCCTATGTCCAATTCCTGGCTCCGCCCCTGCTGCAATGCATCAGCAAGTAAATTCTTCGTCGTATGAACAAAAGCCAAGGCAACTATCCATGTTAGAATCGTGATATCAATTTGAAAAGCTATTGATACGTTAGTTGAGTATACAACACCAAATATTGGAGGTTTTTAAACTGACACATGCATTGTGTATTTATTTTCTTGCGTGTTATTGAGGATGTCTTTGCTCTAATTATTACTCTTGAAGTCTTAAACATTTAAACTAGCAATATCTCATTTTGATCACTTAAAAATGTATCGCTATCTTATTGTTTGGCGTGAAATTTTACATTATCATGACTGATTGGGATGTGCTCAGGCCTCCAAGCTATCCGGCGCTTGCTTTCATTTCTTGTTATCTTCATTCGAAATTCATAGCTAATGACTCGTTTCTTTTTAAAATTGATATGCATCTTTAGGCTCCACATGATACATTGAAATGGAACAAAGAGGTCATGGCCTTTTCAATTTCTCAGCAAGTGATGCATTTCTTGAGAAGTCGTTTCATCAGGTTAACAAATTAAGGCTATTTGATTCGTTATTTTTTGACATTATCCCTTAATTTGGATTCAATACTTATTTATTATATTATGTACGTAAATGCCAAGGTACCAAAACAAGATGGTTAAATTTCATAACGAGTATTTATAAGTAAGTATGTCTTGTTTACTTATGTACCATTCGTTGGTTGGTGTTGTCTATATAATGTAATTGGTTGGTTGTGTCTGTATAATATAATGCATGGTACTGAGGTTGACTACACAACATCAGTGATGAGCTAAGAGAAAAGGAAAAGAAAAACAAGAGTCATGTTAGATAAACTTATTTCTTAAATTATTTATGGTTTACTCAAATGTTCATATCTAATCTATTGTTTCATCAAATGATTCATTAGAAGTTAAATTGGATTGTATGTTGAACACTCTGAAAAATGCTATAAAAAGAAGGAGCGTGAGAAGGGATTAACTTGTTGATGTTATAAAACAGTTAGAGGGTTGTTCCTACTCCCTGTCTCGTAAACATTGATACAACTTAGAGAGATGAAATATTTGCTGAAAGTTGTTTCAAAAGGATAAGGTCTGATCTATCTATTTTTTCGTTCCTCCTATTAATCCCTTTTACATGTATATCTCTCCCTAAACAATGCATTCTTTACTTTGTTATTTATGCTAGAATACTTTAGGCACTTCAAAGCTATAAACTTGTTATGTGATTTTCTCAATCTTGATTTTACAAAAAGATATATTTAAAAGTGATAACCAAGACGATGGACCGGCTGTCTTTTTTGTCAGAGGACGTTGTGAAAAGATTGGAGGCACTAAAAAAGAGAGGCTAAAAAAATGTAAGATTAATTTATTCAACATAACACAATGATTTATTTGCCAGAATTACATCTCATATTACATTTTTAATTACTATATTTTGTTGTAATTAGTATAACCTTGTCATGGGGAAAAGTGCAAGGGAATACTTTATTTTTGTTAATTTGAACCAGATTGCTGATGAAGTGATCTAGAAATGAAGCTCATGGAGGAAATTTTAAAGAAGAGGAAAGTCATCTCAAAACTTGTGAGCCAAAGCCATTTGAATGGCCAGGATTATGAACTGGACTTTAACATGGAGGATATATATCAAAAAGAAAAGTGAACCCTACGTTGATGATCAAGAAACTACAAGGTTTAATAATGAAGATGGACAAGAAACTTAAACTAAGGGAATAAATTATTGATGGGGCTGAAAATATTTTTAACACACATAATGAGGAGATTCATCTTGTAGGTTTCAGTGTGAGATAGGAGGTAAGGCTCACACACATTGCCTATTTGGATATGTTTTTGTTGTGTCACCTCACGAGTTAACCAGAATTATACAATACCCTTACATTGTTGCCATCTGGCGCAATCTAAAGCCTACACCATAATTTTAAAATACTCTACAAACTCTAGATAGTCATACCGCTCCTAAATATTTTAATCTAGAGTTGTAAATATCTATACCTTCATAATTCCAGGAGCTTTTAGAACCTTCTTACAAATATCCTCTTTCTCATGTAATACTCCAAAATCTTCTGGAATTCTCCTTAGCATTCTAAATATTTTAGAACCTTCTAGAATATTATCAAGTATGCATTGCTTTTCCACAACAATTAAATGTCTTTTTGGTGATTGTACGAGAAAAAGTTAGAACTTTGGACTATGAATGTAAGCAGCAAATTGTTTGATAACTATTTGAATATGCAAACACTAGGTGGAGACTTCAGATTCTTAGGCTCTAGTGATACCTTTAATTAAAAATATCAAATTCATATTTGTAAGTTTATAAAAATCTGAAGAAAAAATCCTACAAGTTGTCAATGATGTATCTCACAAATGTCTGAACCTCAATTTGAAATACTTTATATTATGATCTATACAAAAATGAAAAATGTGATGATCTGTGTATACACATTTTCAAATCTCTGAAATATATAAGCATTAGGTAAAAGAGAGGGTTAACAATATGAACTTGCAAGTAAGTATTAACAATTATATTTCCTCTAAAAGCGTCTTTAAAAGGCCGATGATACTTTTGTCACTTCTCTTTCAAGATATTAATATGAGAGGCAAAAGTTACAATAGTCAACAAATATTTGAGAATCAAGTCACAACTTAGTATTAAGCTCATTAAAACTATTAGTTTAAACAAAATAATTTTTTTGAAGCGCATTTCAACAAAATAATTATTACAATCATACTCATAATTTACACCTCACTCTTTACTTTTGTCAACCTCCCAATGTTCAGCGTTGCGTTGAATTCTTTCAATAAGATCCCATTTATCATTAACTTGTTTGTTTGTGAAAGAACTCATAGAAGAAGCATCAAGTATTTCTTTGTCATGACAAGAATGTCTTGCATAGAAATTGTTAACAATTATCTACTTGGAAAGCTCATGACTAAGCATCTGAGCAATAGCAATTAAGTCTCCCCCAAGTTTGAGCAATACTTTTCCATCATGAGGCCAAAAATTATAGATATAATTTCTATCTTGATGAACTTCATGAAGAGAATAAAATTTAGAATAAAAGAGCACTTTGAACTCCTTCCAATCAATCGTGTGAGGATTATGCAATGCATATACCATTCCAATGCACGTCCTTCGAGTGATAAAGGAAATACTTTCCTATTAACATCTTTTCTTGACATACCTGTAAGCTCAAAAGTTCGCATGCATAATTCTCTAGTATTAAGCAAATGAGACCCCGATGGACACTGCCAACTCCAGCTAGGATAGTGATTACTCATAACAATTTCAAGATTTACAATCGGTATTTTAAAATGAACACTTTTAGCAGGTGGAGGTTCCATCCTCACCATATGAATGGTGGGGAGGTCCTTCCTAAATAAGGTATTAATATATAGATCTTCCATAATAAAGCAAAAGAACAAACATAAATAGAAACAACACATACGGTAAAAGTTTTCCTTACCAATTGTACTTTACAAATAGCGCTACACTCCCCGGCTACGGCGCTAGAAAAGAGTCCTGATGACCCACATGTGTAGGGCATCTATCGTTGTCGTTTTGATGCTTATAAGTTACTTTTAGGGCTGCTGGTGGTGATGATGATGGTGGTGATTACCTTTGTTAACATGGGGTTGTCGCATGTCGGAGTTACTTTTAAGTTAACAAATAAAACTTAAACCATATGAGTAGAGACACGCGACAGTGAACATGGGGCTGCTGGTGGTGATGATGATACCGATGATGAACGACGTCATGATGATGACAATGGCCTCGGTTTCTATCTTGGGAAGGGAAGTTTCCCCCGACAGAATATGTCCTACGGAGAGCTTTGTATCTCTGTCTGGTTCCGCCTCGAGAAAACGGCGAAAAAATGATGGGAATGCCTTCTCAGACGTTTTTAGGTTAGGGAAAGATATAGAGGCGTAGGAAGGCAAGCCGCCACTGGCGCAGCCAGGGGGTGGATGTCCCCCTAGAGCTTATCTTCTGGCTCCGAGGTTCTTCTGGTGCGTCATATTTTGATTTTTCTCCGTATTTAACGGGCTCTAGAAATTTGCCTTCTCTTTGGGTGTTTTCCTTGTTGTTTCCAGATTTGCGTCCCCCCTCTTAATTGTAAAACATGCAAAATAAGAGGAAACAACATTAGAATCACAACACAATATGAAATATATCATCAAATATAGGTACATTACAGTGGAAAATAGTGATACAAAATGGATGGATCAACTGCTCACTTTCGTTCGGCTATATCAACGCGGAGCACAACTACTTCCTCTATGCATCCAGTGTACGTACGACTACGTCACAATGGTCGACATCGACAATTACCTACAAGTTCAAGTGAAAGACGACAAGTATTCTAGACTAATAACTTCAAAAAGTAGGGACGAAACAAAAAATGATCTTTCTTGGGTGTGCGGTGAGATTGATATTGTGCACATCACTGCAAACACCGTAAAGGCAAGAAGAGTCAGCCTAGACATAAATCTTGTCAATACGACTATCAGTCATAATAAAGAAGGGACTTTTGGGTCGGAAATCCATGTCGGGTCATGGGTGCAGATGCACCCACTGCTCAAAAAACAATTTTCAAAATGTAAAAAAATTCAAAATAATTTTTTGGATATACTTCAAGACATTTTATGTTAGCACAAAAAGTTCCGCGAAGAAAAGACATTTTTTGTGACCTGTGTAAAAAATACAAATCCGGGTGCTCCAAAATGACTTTGTATGAGACATTGTTTTGTCTTTTTTGCACAGGTCACAAAATATATCTTTTCTCCGCGAAACTTTTTGTGCTAATATAAATGTCCTGATGTATATCAGAAATTTTTATTTATGTTTTTTGAAATTTTGAAAAGTTTTTAAAAAAGTTTTACACAACGGGTGCATCTGCACCCATGACCCGAGACGCCGTGTACCTTTTGGGTACGGTAAGTTATCTATTGTTTTTTCAGTATGTCAATCCACGGTCTGGTGTATTAATGACATCTCCATTTGAGCTCTACCATGTCGCACCGGGTTCCTTCGTCATGATAGTGAAGGGGTTGCTTTGCTTCATTATATTATTCTTTGTGTTGGCACTATAGATATGGAGTTCACTTCGGGGAAGATTGTCCGACTGAAGAGCGCGTGGTATGTTCCTGCTATCAAGAAGTATATCTCGTTAGTGGATTACGTCTTCTAAAATATGGGTTAAAGTTGGTGTTTGAGTCCAATAAAATTATATTTTCTAATTATGTACATTTTGTCGGAAAGGATTATGACCGCAAAGGCATGTTCCACATCTCCTCGGAAGACTTATGTGAGAAATTTGTTAAGCAGGTATGCACAAAAGTACATGAAAGTAATGTTTGGCATTTACGATTTTGGCATGCTCCCTCCGATCCATATTAATTATCACCAAATCGGATATATCTACCACTAAAACATGTCTAAATACATCTGATTCAGCGCCAATTAATATGAGTCGAAGGGAGTATTAATTTGGTGGTATGTCGCGACTTTCCTATATGAGTTTGACTCTGAAATTCTCCTTAGTCACATCTCTAAGTGTCAAATTTGTGTGCAAGGTAAGAAACCTCGCAAGCCTCATGAACGAAAGAAATTTGACAACATTAGAGGCCAAACATTTAGATATTTATGAGATGAATGAAGTGCTAAAAAAGGTGAAAAGATATATGTCATGAGTTCGATTCATGATTCTACTAGGTATTGCCATGTGTAATTTTAAACAATAAAGATGCATGAGGCTTGAGGCTTTGAATTGCTTTAAATATATACATATATAGTTGAAAGTTAAGTTGAAATAAAGATCAAAAGGGTTCGTCTAATCATGGTGAGAGTACTTAATGAATTCAGCTTAGTTTGGTTGCTCAACCATTTCCGCAAAACTTACATACTTGATGTTAGTTGGTTCGTAGCAGTTTACATGGTCTTCAATTTGCTACATGTTGATTTTTATTTATACTATTAGCAAAACCATGTTCGCATGATAACTTTGATGGTGACAGAACACCCAAAACATCTTATACTAAAAAACGGAGGGAGTAGTTATCATATGGAGGGATCGGAATAGTTCATACTCAAATGTCGAAGTTACAAAATATCACCATCAAAGTATTATGAATTCATGTATATCCTTGCAACTATCACCTTCTGAAGGGACCACTCAATCATCGGCACAACGCCACGCGTATAAGAAGATACAAACTACCGGCATTGTTATAAACATGCCCAGCGCGTACCCAAATATCTTCATTGCGGTGCCCTTCATGTCACGAGCAATAGCACAGCTCAAGGGTGCTCCAGCACAAATGGCGCAACCGAAAAAAACTACAAACGTGAACTGCAAAATAAGATGGAAGGTAAATAGCGAATCAGAAAAGCTAGAACTTTAAATATATCATGGTCGGAGTGGCTCGAATCCACTTTGGTAGGAGTTTGAAAAGATAAAAAAATAGAGAACTTGCATGCATGCATCAACGAGATGCAATACAAAATGTACTTAAAACTGCAAATTGGAAGAGAGACTTTGGTTGTACTTATAATTATTTTCTAGGAGTACATAAGTTGACTTTGACTTCAAATTATAAAGGCTCGTATAACAGACAGGAAAACAAATTCAATTGGCGCACTGACCCATAGAAGGTAACGCGGGCGTGTTTTCTAGCATGCGTCCTTTGCCTCCTCGTACTGCTGCTCGTCGTGGAAGTAGGCCGCCGTGTCCCCGTGGTACCAGTACTCGCCCACGTTGCCCTCCGCCGAGGCGGGCTGCTGCGACAAGGCGGGGACGACCGGACCGCCGCCGCGCGTGCTGTCAGCCGCTTTGACGACGATGACCGATGGACAGTCTGCTCCGCATACGCTGCAGCATCTGTCGCCGTCGACGAACCGCACGCGGACCATGCATCTGGAACACACCACGCCGTGGCCGCACCTCCCGACCGTCACCCATGCCAGCGGTTCCGTGCATGCCGCGCAACAGCGAGTGGGTTCGCCGGCGCCGGCGCATCCGAGTTCGATGTCCACGACCTGGCGACCGTCTTGTTGGTCCATGCTTGGAAGACGATGGATCGAAACTCGCGGAGTGCCGCCGTATTTGTGCGGCCCCGTGCTAGTTAATTTATTTCGGCAGATAAGAGTCTTTCTCCGTAAGGAAAGGAACAGATAAAGTTTTTCAAAATCGTAAACCTCTTTCAAAAGTACTGATCCAGTATATCCAGGGTGACGAATGGAACAGCCAATCACATACTCACTCTATTCACTGTTATAAGATATTTTAAGTGAACGGATTATATGCTACTACTATCAAATACACGGAAACCAAATTTTATAATAAATCACACTACTATATTTTTTTTGCATGAATCACACTGATATATTCAATCACTATCAAATATAGAAACCACATACTTTTTCATAAAGACTGACTCAATAGGCCGAATCAAGGCTATACGTACCATAAAAAACTAGAGTGACATCTCATCTCTGCCTAAATAGATGTGCACAATGTTTCTTGAAAAATACTCACTACAACAATGAGACGAACGTATAAATGTTGTCTAAAATAAAGGAAACAAAGAGGGAGAACCAATCTGAAGGCTACCGTGTCACCATAGGTGTTAACAATTTATTAATTGTTAATTAACTCTACTTACATGACACATTAAAGAACTCTGTGTGCCCGGTCACCGCAGCAAGGATCTTGCATGTATGAAAGCTCATGCTTAAATGACGTATGAAAGGACACGGATGTCGCTAGAGGGGGGGGGGGGGGATAGGCGATTCGGTTTAGGATTAAATAGATGCGGAATAAAACTAGTGTTTAATTTATCAAGCACGAAACCTACACAAGCCAGGTTTACCTATGTGCACCAACAACTTATACTAAGCAAGATAAGCAACTATGTGAACGCAAGATATAATACTTCAAGCTCGATGGCTATCACAAAGTAAATTGCATAAGTAAGAAGCTCGGGTAAATACCGAGAAACTTAGAGATCATAATTTATCCCGAAGTTCACTTCCCAGTGTAAGCTAGTCTCCGTTGAAGCGGTGCGGAGTCACAAAGTGATCCCCGAATAGACATCAATGGCACACCGTAATCTCCTTCGTGCCTCCACCAATATGGAGTGCCACGAACCACTATGGGACACTTGAGGTTGGTCACCGAACCCGTACAAGGATGAGGCACACTCCACAACTTAATTGGAGCCTCTCATCGGAATCCCGCGGCTCCCAAAGCCACAAGACTCACAAGGCAGGGCGCGTCTCCACAACTCAATTGGAGGCTCCCGGCTAGTCCCCGCGGCTCACAAAGCCACAAGAACAACCAACGACCGTCTAGGGTTTCAATGAACCCAAGAGTAAGAAGTCCTCAACTTCAACTTCCACGTATCACAATGGAGAACTCAAACCGATGCAACTAATGCAATGAGCAAGAACACAAGAAGTGCTCAAATCCTTCACTCTCAAATCCCACCAAAGCAACCAATGCTTATGGGGGGGAGAAGAGAGGAAGAACAAGGAAGAACACAAAATCCCTCCAAGATCTAGATCCAAAAGCTTCTCCTCACTTAGAGGAGAAATTGATTGGTGAAATTGTAGATCTAGATCTCCTCTCTCTTTTCCCTCTAATTGGAGGCAAGAATCATGGAGGAATAGAGAAAAAGCAAGCTCCAAAAGGTCAACAATGGTGGGGGAAATCGTGCTCACGAGTTGGATACTGTAACATCCCAAATTTATAATAAGAATAAATAAGACCCAAAATTCAGAACCAACAAAAACTTTTTTTGAATTATTTCACAAATGATTGTGTTTCCCTTATATTGTTCTGTTTGACCTTGTGTAACTTGATGTTTATGTTGTTTGGCTAGTAAATGTCAACCCAAGAAATCAACCTAAGTAAAAATATATTTAAAACTCTGGTGATCATGTTATGACAAGAATATATTCCATATATCTTTTCCATTCTTATGTTGGCCAAAAGTCTATTTCAATAATGATTTGGTTTTAGCAACAAATAAATACCCTTTAAATTGAGACAGTAAAAGTATTTCCAAAATCACATGTTTATAAAATATGGAGAACTATCTGTGATCTCCTATCTATTCTTCAACCTTGACATTTTACAATTCCTATTTTTATAAACTCCTATGTTTCCACTCCATTTGAAAATAACTCTAGTGGGAAATATATTACCTCACATATTTCCATTCTCAAACCTTTTTGAAAACTATTCAATATATGAGGTGAGACATTTCCTACCCATCATCTTGCCATGATTAAGTGTGATCATTATATGGTAGTATTGTTAAATAAGGAAACTATAGTATGATGAATTCTTGTGGTTTGATTTGTGTGGTCATGTTTGTGATCTTAAGATTGTGGTGTTGTGGATATTGTTGTGTTGTTTGCTTGTGAGGATAGATTCCTCAATTGTGCTTAATACTAAGATAAAACACCCTTTACAACAATATTGGAGTGTGACTTGAATAAAAACAAATCCTCTAAAATCATTCAAACCTAAGTTAAAGTCCTAAATTAATGGAAATGATCTTATTGAAATTCCCTCTCTATCTATTCCTCTATTCCATGAAAACAATTATGTTTTCTTTATCAAAATTCTAGGAGTGAGATGAACTAATAATCATCCCCACTTCATATCACTCCCTCCCTAAGTAAACCTACTTTTCGATTTAAATCAAACCCCTCAAATCATTTATTAAAAAGGAAATGAAGGTCATGAATTAGAAATGGTCTTCATAAATAATTTCCCTCCCCAATTCTCTTTTTCCTCCAAACAAATGTTTTCTCTATGAAAATAAAACTTATTTGAAGTTATCTTATTTGTCAAAGAAGTTCCAAAAGTTCAAAACCATATTTTATCACATGCTTTAAAAATATTAAAGGAGTATCAAATAAAATTTCCAAAAATGATTTATTTAAACCCTATGAACAAATATTGCTCAAAACATTTTATTTTCAAAAACCAATTTTTGTGGAGCTTCTACATGTATATGGGAGGCTACATGAATTTTCTCAACTTTTTATAAAATGTTTAACTGCCCCAATTTAAATCCCAAAACGCTTCTGGTTTTAAAAAGAAATAAAAAGGAATAGAAAATGACTTAGTTGTAGGAAGGAAAAAGACTCCAGGGGGCGTTTTGCAAGATCTTCATTGACTTCCTGTAGCAGCAGTGCAACACGGCACGGTGCCGTGCTCCCTCGCCGATGTCGCCGTGCTCCTCACGCCGTCGTCGCCGTGTCCCCGCGCCATGTCAACGCCGCAGGAACCCCGCTCCTCTACGCCTCGCCCTGGAGGAGAAGATAAGAAGCACGCCAAGCCGCTCCTCTGCTCCCTCACTCATTTCCCCCACTCTCTCCCTCTCATTTTCTTCCACGGAACCGAACCCGGCCGAGCTGCCGTCGCGCCTCGCCAACGATTCACGCATCCCCTTCCAGATCCAAGACCACAGAAAGCTTCGCCTCGCCGTCCTCTGCAGCCTCGTGCAAGGAATCGATGCGGTTCGCCCGGGATCGCCGTCGCTGTCCCGATCCTTTTCACCCCCGGCCGCCGCTTGTCGAGCAAGCTCGCGGATGCTACCGTCCACCATTCGTCGCCATTCTTGTACCTCTGTACTCCCCTTGCCGTTCTCTTTCTCATGAACCTCCCGTTTCCTTTTAGGTCCACCGGATCCACCGCGTCGACCTCACCGTGATCCCCCCCGCCGTCCCGTGCCGCTGCTGTGTAGCGAGGAAGAGGAAGCAGGCCCGGTACCGCTTCGCTCTCGCGCATGGGCCGCGAGCTGGGCCTCTCTCCACACTGCATGGCCCAGATCCAGCTGCAGATCCAGCCCGCTGATCTTTTTCTTAGGTTGTTTATTTATTTCCTGGTATATCTGTTTCTGGACCTTTAGTTTAAATCGTTTTAAAATATGAAAACTTCAATTATGACCAAACCAAAAATAGAGGATGTATCCTAACAAGTTCTTAACCAGATCCAAGTGGTAAATCCACTTTTGGACAAATGTTTTTGGAGAAATAAAATGGGAGGCAGAAACACTGGTTTTTACCAAAAACTCAATAACTATTTTTCTAGGATAGCTAATTTTGCAAACTCAACTGTTTTGAAAAGCCCTAAGTGTTACCTAGCAGTAGCATTTGTCCTCTTATGCAAATGAACTTCCTAAATAAAATGGCAGCCACTTTGGTAAATGACCAGAGAGACATTCTAGGATTTTTGTAAGTTATTTGGTGATGAATTTTGGTGTGAATCCAATTGTGTGGCCTTCTGTATGATTAGGGGTACCTAATCCTAGCTTGGTGTGATTTTTAGAGCTATAGATTATCGTTGGTGTATTTAACTAGTTGTTATGCTTTTCTGTTAATTATTGTAGTAATTATATTCTTTGTTAGAAAAGGGTGTTAGTGTTAGATTTGTGTTTCCTAGCCTATATAGAAGTGATACTCTCTTATATGAGTGTGTTATCTCATTTAATTAGCATGTTAGAAAGGTTTAGTGTGGCATGTGTTTATCTAGGGTTAAGGTTACTAGGGTAGTATCCCCTAGAATTTCCTGGTATTTAGGATTTGTTGTGGATAAAATCATTTGTGTGCTTGATTTTAGAAAATGTTGTTTGAACATCAGTAGCCTTTCATATCTACTGATATTATAGCATGTCACCTCGGGTTGCTTATTATTTTTGTTCTTAGCAAAGCTTGATTAGTTAGGTTTATGGGTAGGATTACTTAGAACTTCCTAGCATGAGTAGCTCTTGTGTCTAGTTTATGTTTTAGTGATTTTTACAAATAGCCAGAGGATAATTAACCTCTTAATGCCGTGTTATGATAGTGGAACACCCACTGATTCCATTGCATATTGATTGAAGAATAGGTTTCCCAATCATAAGCATAGTTCCAATAGCCTTTTATCTACTAGATGTGAGTAGTTGCTTTCTCTGTTGAAAATTGAGTGGTTGTGTTGTGGTGAAGTATTTCCTGTTTAGATAAAAGTGCTTGCGGTTCATCTTTGCTTAAGATAGCTTTGTGATCTAGGCACCTAGCATGTGTTAGTATAAGGCCCTTGTAAGCTTAGATCCTAGTTTGTTGCTTGAATGATTAGTTTGATGCTTGTGGTTGTTATCTGTCTGTGCACCACTTGTGGTTTTGTCTGGTGTATTGATTGTTGTTTATTTCCCTGTTTGCGACGCTAGATAATAACGCTACCGGAGTGGTATTTGGAGAGAATTGACCGAGGAAGGATGGATTTTTATTATATTGATCAACAAGGAGAAGTCCAGGGACATTATGCTGAAACCAGGCAAGCTACTTCACTGAGCTTGCATCCATATACATCTATTTTGATTTACCTGTTTTACTTATAAATGGCATAAATGATTTATGTGGTGTTTGCCACGAAGGCTATGATTTTGAAAACCCTTTTTCCAAGATACAAGTATATTATTGAGACACCCGATATAGAGGTGTCAATGGTATACAACGATTTCGAAATGAATTTGTTTTACTCCAAAGCCTTCTATGAAAATCTTTGGTGGGATTACGAACCACCCGAGTTTTGGTTAAAAGTATTTTGCTAGGAAAATTGGAAATGATTGTGAAAACCTTTTCAAAAGTTTATGAAAAACTATTTTGCCACCTTATGTAGAAATATAAGGTAGTTATTTTACAACTATAGGATGGGAAAAACAATAGTATTCAAAACTCTTTTGAAAGTACTTGGATGAAAATGAAATGCCGAAAGGTCGGTATTCAGCTGGAAAATGGTGATGTTGTTTTTGAGAAAATGCACATTGTGTCCTAGTACTATGACGACCAACCAATACCCTGTGCGACCACATTTACCCACATATGGGCAAGGGCGTAGTCATATAATTTGCTCGTGTTAGTACTGGATGCCTCAATAACGAGGATAACCTCGTTCCATGAGGGGATGGTCTGAGGACCTACCCCCTGACCTGGGTCCTCTTAATAGAAGTCTACCGGAAGCCGGTATGAGCGTAAAGAAGAAAGAGGATTGAAGGGCTCCCTTGGGTCCGCCGGACAGAACTACGAGTCCTCACACTTAGTTTCTGAGGATTTAAGTGTCGATGGAAAGTGTCGTAGAGGCAGGGTCCTATACTAGCATGAGCAAAGGACAGGCTATGGCCGGGAACTCAACTTCGCATACCCTGGTATGGCGGGACGTGGCTGACACGATGAGTGACCGGATGGGTGTGGGAAAAGCGTGCTACCTCTGCAGAGTGTAAAACTATTCGAATAGCCGAGTCCTCGGATATGGACAGTTGGGAGGCTGTCCTAAGACCATGTGCAAAGTTTTACAAAGGTTTAAGTTTAAAATGAAATTGAAGGGAGATGCTGTTACATACCTATACTAATGAGTTAGTATGAGGTTGTTGAAGTTAATTGGACCATAATGAGTTATGGTCGGGAAAAAGGAGGAGTTTTTGAGAAATAACTAAAATAATGATTTCTTAAAGGATAGTTATAAACTTCTTCTTACCTTTTAAATAAATATATAGAGATGTTTTTCAATAAAGATATAAAGATGTTTTTTTCAATAATAAAAGTCTTTGAAATAAAAATAAAACTAAAATAGTGCATACTCAAGTTGGGGTAGTTTGCGAGTACAATCAAATGTACTCATATTGGTTTCGTCCCTGGCTATTGTCTTAGCCAGATTTTAAAGAGGAGCAGTTCGAAGAAGAGGAGTTCACTGGCGTCTTTGCGAACTAGGGCGCTTCCCAGTCAGCTGCCTGTAGGGTTAAGGCTAATGACTTGGGCTCCACGTTGTTTGGTGATTCCGCTGCAAGTACCTGATGAAGTTGATCACTTCAATCAAGTAAGTAAATAAATTCGGTACGTATGGATGTTCTTTGATTACCAGGTTGATTGTGCTTCAGCGACGCACTGATCATGGGATCGCTGATATGTAGGCACAAGGGTATTTCGGACTGCTAGTCCGGGGTCCCCACAGATACCTTTTGGGAAAGAAGGCCCCTTAAATAGGCCCCCACTAAATCTGCCCGTTAGGGATTTTTCTGTGAGGGCCGTCCATGCCGGGCCTGGGGGCCGAACATGGCTGGCCCGGGGCCGGCCATGACCCCGGACATGTCTGGGGTACCACCGGACAATATGGTCGGGTAAAAAACCCCATCGTATGCGAAAACAGTAGCAAAATGAAACATGGTCGGGGCGGTCCGGCCATGTCTAGGGGCATGGCCGGGGCAGGCCGGCCATGTCCGGGACATGTCCTGGTCACCCAGAAAATCTTCCAAAACTGAAAACGTGATATCTTTTGCTTCCGGACTCTGTTTTCAATGAACTTGGGCTCGTTGGATTCGTCACAACGAGCTCTATAAGATAATGCAGATAAACATCATAGTCCACCATGGGAGGATAAAACCAAATGATGAAAGGTTTTACCCCTCAATAAAAGAACAATCGGTAAAACCTCCAATATCAAAACCCAACAAGTTTTTCATGCGAAATTCGTTTTTCATGAACTTGAGCTTGTTATGAAGATCACAACAAGATCCAAAACCCACATAGATAAAATCCAAATAAGAACCAAGAAAGATGATGATGCCAAGTATGCAAAGTTCCGAGCTCTCTCCAACTGATACGCTAAAGCTCAATCGAGAGCCTCTCTTGATAGTACGGTATCTACCCTATAACCCGGTCTCCCAGTAGAAACACGAGACCGGTAAAATAGAAACCCTATATCTTTGCCTTACACATTCCACTTGAGTTGGATGATGACGATCTTGATCTCCTCAAGTGGACCACCTTTCTTGATTGCGCTTCGCTTGGTGAAGACTCACAAATTGCTCTCCCATACTCCACTATGGGCGAGCCTTCCTTAGGCACATCTTTACTTGACCATTATATCCAAATGGGTGGCAAGCTTCAAGCATAGAATTTCTTCGAGATACTTCTCTTGCTTGCGCTTCTCAATCTTGATGAAGATCACCACTTGACGTCATCCCCATGGGTTATATGAATTCTTCATTTGATGCAAACCCATATAAAGATACCATACCAAGAGACACATGATCCCACTTGGTACTTTTTGTTGCTTTGTGTGTTGATCAATATCTTGATCAACCTTGTATCTTTTCTTCTCTCTTCAATAGATGATGTCTTGAAGATAACCATGAATGATCATGGTGGCTCTAGGTTAATAGTGCCAGAAACAATTGCTTGTACGTCACACGTCAGTTGGGAACCCCAAGAGGAAGGTATGATGAGTGCAGCAGTAAGTTTTCCCTCAGTATGAAACCAAGGTTTAATCGGACCAGTAGGAAAACGAGGTTTGCTTCGAAGGTGTTGGTGGAGGAGTGTAGTGCGGCGCAACACCAGGGATTCCGGTGCCAACGTGGAACCTGCACAACACAATCAAACTACTTTGCCCCAACTTAACAGTGAGGTTGTCAATCTCACCGGCTTGCTGAAAACAAAGGGTTAAACGTATCGAATGGAAAATGATGTTTGTTTGCATAAAACAGTAGAGAACAATGATTGCAGTAGATTGTATTTCAGATGTAAAAGAATGGACCGGGGTCCACAGTTCACTAGTGGTGTCTCTCCAATAAGATAACTAACATGCTGGGTAAACAAATTACAGCTGGGCAATTGACAATTGATAAGTGCATATAACATGCATGTGTGAGCTGTGGTGTCTACTATGAGATTCATTTGGGCATTACGACAAAGTACATAGACCGCTATCCAGCATGCATCTATGCCTAAATAGTCCACTTTCCGGTTAACATCCGTACCCCTTCCAGTATTAAGTTGCAAGCAACAGACAATTGCATTAAGTAATGTGCGTAATGTAAACAATACATTCATCCTTGAATAAAGCATTGCTGTTTTATCCCTAGTGGCAACAACACATCTACAACCTTAGAACTTGCTGTCACTATCCCAGGTTAAATAGAGGTTGAACCCAACTATCATGCATAAATACCCCCTCTTGGAGTTGCAAGTATTCACGTGGCCAAGGCTTCAACAAGTAACGGAGAGCATGCAAGATCACAAATGACATAGACATGATAATATAATATTCAGCTCCACATAGGTATCAATATAAGTCAGATCCCAGCAAACACAACATGTAGCATTACAATAAGATGATCTTGATCATGATAGGCAGCTCACAAGATCTAAACATGATGGCACAAGTGGAGAAGACAATCATCTAGCTACTGCTATGGACCCATAGTCCAAGGATGAACTACTCACGCATCACTCCGGAGGCGGGCATGGCGATGTAGAGCCCTCCGGTGATGATTCCCCTCTCCGGCAGGGTGCCGGGAAGAGCTTCAGGAACCCCCCCGAGTTAGGGTTGACGACGGCGGCGGCAGCGAATATGTTCTGGATGAAAGGCTCGGTGTTTTAGGGTTTTCGCGTCTCGGGGAATAAATAGGCGAAGGGGCGATGTCGGCGGACCCCCGAGGGGCCCAAACCACCTCCAGGCGCGGCTGGGCCCACTGCCGCGCCACCTGGTGGTTTAGCCACCTCGTGGCACTTCTTCGTCTCTCCTTCGGACTCCGTGTACGTGCTGGAAAAATAGGGACCTGGCCTTTTGTTTCGTGCAATTCCGAGAATATTTCCAGAAGTAACTTTCTGAAACCAAAAACAGCAGAAAACAGGGAACTGGCACTGTGGCATCTTGTTAATAGGTTAGTCCCAGAAAATGCATAAAAGTGATACGAAGTGTATATAAAACATGTAGCAAATGGTATAATATAAGCATGGAACAGCAGAAATTATGGATACGTTGGAGACGTATCAGATCACATAATCCTTTTCTTCAAGACATACTTGCAATATGCTCAACTCACATATGGCAAATCCTCGGATAACTCCTCGAATAACAACTTGGTCATCACATACTCTTCTTCTTGATCATATCAAATATATATCCATTCACCACGATGATCTTGATGCCAAATACTTTATTATATCAATATTTATGGCATCAACATTGAATCCAACATACGGAGTTCAAGCATTGCCTACGTACAAACACTACAAGACTCATTGCAACCATTAGTCCATATTATAAAAGTTATGGTGGAATCTTACCCTTGGAGCTCGGGGTGCTTGCGTGTTATATAGGAGCCACAATGGCTAGGGTTTACAAGATTTAGTTACAACCGACTAGACTTGATCTACAAGCCATGATCTACTACGTCTTGATCTACAAGACATGATCTGTTAGTATCTACAACTACCCGATCATCTAGATCTACGGTTGCTCACGTGTTTATACACACATGTGACAACGTTACATATATTTCAACATCCCCTCTCAATCACGACTTATCTAAGTTGAGATTGCGCCGAAAAGCCTCCATTTGCCGAACAGAGAGAGTTTTAGTAAACTTGATCTTCTGTAGGTATAAACCTGATATTCAGAAGTTTATTTGCAACCCTTTCACGAACAAAGTGATAGTCCACTTCAATATGCTTAGTCCTAGGATGAAAAACATGATTAGCTGATAGATAAGTAGCTCCAAGATTATCACACCATAGTGATGCAGCCGCAGGATGCTCAACACCAAGTTCTTTCAACAATGTTTGCACCCAAATAACTTCAGCCGTTGCATTTGCCAACGACTTATACTCAGCCTCAGTGCTAGACCGTGATACTGTTGCTTGTTTTCGTGCATTCCATGATATGAGATTACACCCAAAGAAGACTGCAAACCCACCAGTTGACCTCCTATCATCAGGACAACCAGCCCAGTCTGCATCCGAGAACGCACTCACAAGTGTAGAATCTGACTTAACCAATTTCAGCCCATGCGATGATGTATACTGTAAATATCTCAATATCCTCTTCACAGCCGAAAAATGCAAAGAAGTTGGTGCATGCAAATACTGGCATACCTTATTAACAGAAAATGAAATATCTAGTCTAGTGAGCGTCACATACTGCAAAGCACCTACAATGCTCCTATATTTAGTGGAATCTTCACCACTAAATGGATTTCCTTGGGTTACCGAAAGTTTCTCTGAAGTTGATAACGGAGTGGTGACAGGCTTGCACCCTTTCATATTAGCTCGCTTAAGTATATCTCCAATATATTTTTCTTGAGACAACAAAATACCATTGTTTACCTTCTTTACCTCAATTCCCAAGAAATAGTGCAAATCACCGATATCCTTCAAGGCAAAATCAGTCCTCAAATCATGAAGAAGTGCTTCAACAACATCAGGTGATGAACTTGTAACAATGATATCATCAACATAAATAAGCATGAACATTACTATGCCACCTTTACTATAAAAGAACAAAGATGTATCTGCCTTTGAAGGAGTAAAACCAAGTGATTGTAATTTGGTAGATAACCGAGAGTACCATGCACGCGGAGCTTGTTTCAGTCCATACAAAGCTTTGTCCAATTTGCAGACAAACTCAGGTTTTTCTGAATCCTCATATCCTGGTGGTTGCCTCATATAGACCTCCTCTTCCAGAACGCCATGAAGAAACGCATTCTGCACATCTAACTGTCGCATACTCCAATTTCTTGATACAGCAATAGATAAAATTAATCTAATTGTAGCTGCCTTTACTACAGGACTAAATGTGTCCTCATAGTCTATTCCATACCTTTGCTTGAAGCCCTTAGCTACAAGTCTTGCCTTGTACCTATCAATGGTACCATCAGATTTTCTCTTTACCTTATACACCCACTTGCAATCAATAATGTTTCTTCCCCTCTTAGCTGGAACCAAGTGCCATGTATTGTTTCTCATGAGCGCGGAATACTCTTCATCCATCGCTCCATGCCATTTGCCATCATCCAAAGCCTCTTGCAAGTTCTCAGGTTCACCTGTGCTACAAAATTTTCCCCATCGAACACAGCCATCAGTGAAATTAAAAGGTTTTACAATTCCACTCTGCGAACGTGTATGCGCTCGTGCAACGGGCTGTACAGGATCTGCAGTGCGAGTGGCCGCAGAAGATCCTGAAGACGCGTCATCGCGCTGTCCGAGAGATCCTGGCGCAGGAGATGCGCCTGATGCGCCTGTCGATGTCGAGGACGACGTCTCGGTCCGCGCCAGTGGGGAGTCGACGTGTGGCGAAGACCTCGTCCCGTCTGAGGAAGCAGACGCATGTGGGCTTGTCTCCGCATCGTGAGCGCCAGGTGATGGCCCACCACCACCACGTGTCGTCGCCCGACTCGCAGACGTGGGCCGACAATCGGACCGCCCCGATCCCGGAGTGGATCCGTCAGCGCCATGGGAGCCCGTGCGTGCAGTCTGCACGGGAGAATCCATCTTGTGTCCAGCGCTCGGATCTGCTGTGGCCGAATTTTCCTGCACACTTTCATCTGAATTTTGATCATCATTAGTGTTAGAAATAGACACATGATCATCACGCAAATCACCCCATGATCAAATGCTGGAGGATTAAGGAGAGTTGGCGGAAGAAGAAGTACTTCTACCCGAAGTTGAGCACCGGCATTTGGGTGGAGATCAGAAAAAGGAAACACGGACTCGTCGAATACAACATCGCGAGAGATGTACACCCGGCCGGTAGAGACATCTAGACACTTGTAACCTTTATGAAGCCCACTGTAACCGAGAAAAACACATTGTTTTGACCGAAATTGAAGCTTATGTTTGTTGAAAGGACGAAGATTGGGCCATACCGCACAACCAAAAATCCTCATAAAAGAGTAATATGATTTATTATTAAGAAGTTTTTCCATAGGAGTTTTGGACTGAATAACTTTGCTAGGGATCCTATTTATGAGATAAACAGCGGTAAGAAATGCTTCGTCCCAAAATTTAGCGGCATGGATGCATGTGCTAGGAGAGAAAAGCCAACTTCTACAATGTGTCTATGTTTGCGTTCTGCGGATCCATTTTTTTGATGGGCATAAGGACAGGATACATGATGAGAGATGCCAACACGCTCAAAAAAGGAACTCAATTTCTGATACTCACCGCCCCAATCGGTTTGGACGGCAAGAATTTTCTTATCAAATAATCGTTCAACATGTTGCTGAAAATCATGAAACTTCTGAAACACATCAGATTTGTTGCGAAGTAAATAGATCCACGAAAACTTGCTAAAATCATCGATGAAGCTGACATAATATTTATTCCTGCCAACTGATGTTGGGGCAGGTCCCCATACATCTAAAAAAATAAGCTCTAAAGGAGCTTTGGAAACACTAGTGGATCTAGGGTATGGTAACTGATGGCTCTTGGCCCTTTGACATGCATCACAAATCGACTCATGACTTTTATTTGAGTAAGGTAAATTGTTCTCCTTGAGAACTTGATTAACTACTACGAAAGATGGATGACCTAGGCGCCTATGCCAGTGGGAAGAGGATGGTCGGCTAACACCGAGGACATGTCTTCCTTGGATGGGCGGCTTGCATGGAAGAGGGTAGAGGCCACCTCTACTCCTGGCGCGGAGCAGAACCTTCCCCGTTCGCTGATCCTTGATAGAAAAGAATTCAGGCCAATATTCAACGTAAGCAAGATTGTCATGAGTAAATTTATGAACAGAAACTAGATTTTTAGATGCCTTTGGGACATGCAGGACATTCTTAAGATGGAGAGGACGATCATGGGTATGAAATAGCGTGTGACCAATATGCATTATTTCCATACCTGACCCACTCGCCGTGTGCACCTGGTCGGTGCCATTGTATCGGTCACGAACATCAAGCTTGTCCAGCTCGCTGGTGATGTGGTCGGTCGCCCCCGTGTCCATGTACCAGTTGGTATCGACACCGTAGGAGGTCGATGCAGATGCAGTATTCGCCGACTTCTCCTCGTTCAGGAGTGGCGACTTGAAGTTCTTCTTGAACCTCTTCCAGCAGCGGAGGGCGGTATGTCCAGTCTTGCCACAGATCTGGCACACCGGCCTGGGGCCTTGCCTGGGGTTGGTAGGGCCGCCGTTGTATGGGCCGCGGGGCTGCTGATTGTTGTTGTAGGAGCCACCGACGCCACCACGGTTGTCGTTGCCGTACCCGCTGCCACCACCGCCGCCTCGGTGGTTTGGGAAGCCACGTCCTCCTTTGGACGCGAGGTTGACGGAGTTGCCGCTGCCATACTGCGATCCCGGGTTCTGGGCCTCCAGCCCGCCCTCCGCGACCAGAAGCTCGGCGAAGAGGTCGCTGAGAGAGAGAGGAACGCCAGAACGAGCCGTGGCAGAGATCACAGACACGAACGGGTTGTATTCTGCATCGAGTCCAGCAAGGATAAGGGAAATCAAATCATCATCATCTACCTTCTTGCCGGCCGCCGCCATCTCGTCCGCAATGCTCTTCATCTTGGTGAAGTAGGCCGTCGCGGTGAGTCCCTCCTTCTTGGTGCTGGAGAGGAGGGAACGGAGCTGGATCACCTTGGCCATGGACTGGGATGCGTACATCCGCCCAATTGCCGTCCAGAGCTCCGTCGAGGTGGTGATGTCCACCACTTGCGCGAGCACGTCACGCGAGAGCGACAGGAGCAGGTAGCTCAGAACCTGCTGATCCTACGCAGTCCACAGCCCGAACACGGGATTGGCCACCTTCTTGGTCTTGCCGTCCGCGTCCGTCACGTCCACCTCCTTCGCCGGTGCAGTCGTCGTGCCGTCGAGGAAACCCATGAGCTGGGCACCACGGATCGCCGGCAGGACCTGCGCTTTCTAGAGCAGGAAATTGTCCCTCGTCAGCCTCTCGTTCACCGGATGGCCGAGGGTGCCTGGGGATGGCATCGAGGAGGAGGAACCTTGTGACATTGTCGATGTGTTTGGAAGAATGGGCTCTGATACCATATAAAAGTTATGGTGGAAGCTTACCCTTGGAGCTCGGGTGCTTGCGTGTTATATAGGAGCCACAATGGCTAGGGTTTACAAGATTTAGTTACAACCGACTAGACTTGATCTACAAGCCATGATCTACTAAGTCTTGATCTACAAGACATGATCTGTTAGTATCTACAACTACCCGATCATCTAGATCTACGGTTGCTCACGTGTTTATACACACACGTGACAACGTTACATATATTTCAACACATATGGATTGTCATTAATTAACAAAACCACACATGGGGGCGCCATGCCCTTTCAGAATAGATTGTAAAACTCAATAGAGCAGATCGCGATATGTATCTTAATTCTAATATCTTTCATTTAAGTACAATTTGGACAAGCTGAGATTATCTTTGAATTCTTTGAAGTTGCGCATGGAACTCGTTTTGTAAAACCATCTGCAACCAAAATAAATATCCAATTCCTTGTTAATAACTCTTTCTCTCACAAAGTGGAAGTATATCTTAATATGCTTGGCTCTTATATGAAACACTGAACTTTTTTATAGATACGTTGCACCTAGATTACCACACCACATGCAGGAAGGTTAAGTCGACATGACTCCAAGCCCTTTAAGTAATGACTGCACCCAAACCATATCGGTAGTGGCATTTGTAACGGACTTATACTCTCTTTCTCTACTAGATCTTAAAACTGTAACTTGTTTCTTTGCACTCCAAAAAATAAGACGTGGTCCAAAAAAGACAGCAAAATCTCTAGTTGGTCTACGATCATCTAAGTAACATGTCCAATCAGCATCAGACTAAGCACTAACCAAGGTGATGTTTGGCTTGGTAAAAGTTAGACCAAATGTGCAAGTATGTTTAACATATCTCATAATGTGCTTGGCCTCAATCCAGTGTAGAGTTAGGAGCATGCAAATGATGACAAACCTTATTAACTACATAGGAAATATCAAGTACTGTGAGCGTGAGATACTACGAAACATGAACCATGTTCCTGTATTTGTACAATTTTCATGCCCTAGCAGTTCTCTTCACGTGTTGTAATTTTCTCAGAAGATGATAGTGCAGTAGGTGCGGTTTGCAAATGTCATACTCACATGAGCAAGAACATCTTGAGCATATTTTGTTTGAGTCACAACTAGTCCATCTCTCCTTTTGAATTTCAATGCCTCAAAAGAACTGAATATCATGCAGATATTTTAAAGCAAACTCTTTACTTAAATCTTCAAGCAAGGCATATGTTGCATGTCGTGAGGAACTCACCACAAGGATATGATCGACATAAATGAGCATAAAAAATTGTGACACCTTTGTTCTGGGGTAGATGAACAAGGCCGTGATGGATTTTGAAGCAATAAAACCATAATTTATCAAGGTAAAGAGTCGTTTTGTAGGTGCGTGTGGACGTACCAGCGGTAATGGCGGCCAGGGAGCGTTCGCGCGCCGAGCAGGGTATTGATTCGGCTCACCAGACTAAGCTTGTGGTGGGATGTAGTAGACAAGATACGGGAAGACGACGAGGCAGACAAGCGACTAGACCGGGAGCGTAGGTAGTGAGGCAGATTTTTGTCAGTCAGGGGGCAACGCCACTGAAGGGTGCTAATTTGGGGAAGGAGGGCGGCATGGACGTGCACGAGAGCACCATGGGCTCAGGCGTGTAACTGTGAAGGGTGAAACGTTTGCACGATGCACGTAAGATTATAGTCGTCTCACTAGTAAGTTGTAAGTGGGTCCCTCACTTATTTTATGAACGGTCAAAGGGCGTGGACCTACGCAAACACACCGGTTGGTTAATTTTGCGAGGCTAGTTTCAAAGGAGGGGGGAAATTGAGAAAAGATAACACCTGTGGGTAAATCTGAGCGGTACTAGTGATAGTAAGGCGGCCCGGAAATAGTTGGCCCACTTAATTTTTATGCTAACTATGTATTTCTAAAACTGTTGGAAGATGCTTGTAAACAACAGATGATACTGAGTGGACTGCGGATGAGCATATCAAACAATCAAATTGTATTTAAGTGAAAGGAGTAGAATATATTTGATGTAGTTTTTCCTCAGTGATTACTATTAGCGGTGCAATTTGAATACCAAGCACACATCATACACATATTGTGAGCTCATTATTGTACCCACCATAAGTTGCAAGACATACTTGACCATGGAAATAGAAGTAAATAATGATGACAACGTTCAGTGATTACTATTAAATTGTATTTAAGTGAAAGGAGTAGAATATATTTGATGTAGTTATTCCTCAGTGATTACTATTAGCGGTGCAATTTGAATACCAAGCACACATCATACACATATTGTGAGCTCATTATTGTGCCCACCATAAGTTGCAAGACATACTTGACCATGGAAATAGAAGGAAATAATGATGACAACGTTCAGTTTATACCCTGAAAGTTTCCATAATTATTCTTAACTAATCATAGAATAAACCTTCTATTAAGATATTTGTTGGACCATATTCTTATGTATTAGTATAAATATGTACAAACTACATAGTTTATACAGTTAATGGAAATTAATTGATGAAAAAACCATGCTGCAAGATATAGTTTAATTCTAGCATAATGTGAAGTTTATCTTCATATATAGATTATGACTATATAAACAGAGTTATGCAATTAATTTTTATCATTTAAATTATATTGTTAACAATGCCAATGAGAAGTAGAAAATTATAATCGTTAAGACTGTAGCATGATAAAAATAAGTATAAAAGTTTAATATAAATTAGATTCATATCTTGGTTTGCCTCGACCTTGTGCATCCATCGTTTCATATCTAGTTGGATAGGCACAACTTGGCCATGAGTCCCCCAAATCCAGCATAAAACCTTGTGGCAGTGGCAGCGGCGTAGGTACTAGGAAAGGTCATCTCCTGCACCCTAAGATAACTAATTTCATACTTTGTTAGTTTACAGTTCATTTGATTGTGGAACTAATTTCACACAAGCTATTATTTATAAAATCATGAATATCTTGAAAGCTCATTTTGACTTGCATGTAAAGTGGCACACTGCTAGCCGAGAAAGATAATGACCATAATGTGAGTCGAGTTGTCCTACTCTTTCCCTAGCATAATAAAAAGAAAACAACGACACAAGAGTCCACTCACTCGACTTGCCTCGCCACATGATGCAACATGTGTTGTGTGTCGAAATTGAATTCGATGTTGGTGCTTTGGTGGAATAGTATCGTTCCACTCACTCAACCGACTGAGACGTACTGGGTTGTGCGCTTGGTGATATTTGTCACACAACTTCTCCATTGATGCCTTGGGTTATTAATTTTGCCCGCCTACTTGTGCATTTGCACAATCTCTTTAAGGACAGAGGCACTGGCAACTAAAGTTTGTAGTTGACATCTTCTGTTCTTTCATGAGCCTCAGGGCTGCAAATCAAGTATATCTATACAAAAGGAGGGTGATCCATTTCATGAGTCCGGTTCTGTAAAGGGTCGAAACAACCGGTGGAACTACACATGCTTTTGCATAAACTGGGTTCTTGAGTGTGCGGCCTACAACACGCAACTTGTATCTGCCATTGGGGGTTTAAACTTTAAACTTCTTTATTCTATACGAAAAGACACTGGATTATTATTTTTCATTGATGAATGAGGAGTAAAGTTACAAATAACATAAATAAATAAATAAATAAAATATACATAAGGGTAAACTTTCCGAAGAGTGTATTGCTTAACAAGTATACTTTTCTTTTTTGCGGGGCTTAACAAGTATACTTTACACTATACCGTTCTAACTAATCATCCAAGCTGACCTCTCGCCAATCATTGACCATGATTACCGCGTTGGTCCCTAGTGACTTTTCTTTTGTTTGCTAATGATGGATGGCACATGCCAACTTACTCTATGAACACTATAAACTATCATCTTTATTATCATGCTTCAATGAATGGAGTCAAGCATGATGCATTCCTGCTGACTAATCAGAATCTCTCAGCAGTTTATTTGGGAGTAGGATCGAGGCTAGGCACATCTGGTGACGAGGCCAGGCTCTGGTTGTTCGGCAAAAGGGGTGGTCCTTTGGGCTTTGGCCCGCCGCAACCAGAAAACAGGTACTATCAATAATATGTAAATAATTTTTGCCAATTGATCATGACATGATGTATCAATCTTCATAAGGAAGAAACGATATGCTTTTTTTTGTTGTACGCTGTTAAGAATCACAGCCTCTGTAAAACCATTTTAGCGACGATCTGAATTCGCTAATCCATGCTTATGGAACTTCCATAAAAAATGCTTATGTAACAACTGAAAAAAAAAACTAATGAAAAATAACTCAAAATCACACCTAAGTCGGCTTATAGTTTCGAATGGAGGGACTAATTCATTTTCGCCATGGTTATTTTTTCTGACAGAAAGAATGTAATGATTGCAAGATCATTCCACCATCCAAGATCCAATGATCCATACAATAATGTGTACAGAACATCACCAGAGTGCAGAGCAAATAAGCTCATATGCATGCGTAGCCATTAGCATAGTATAATGTTGGTGGAGTGTCAAAAAAAAAATTTGGTGGAGGAGAAAAGCATGTGTCAAAAGCGAATCAGGCCGTAGGCGCCGCCCGGTCGTTGCCGCGCCATTTTTGTAATGCATGCAGCTACTCCGATC
Organism: Poa pratensis; assembly: GCA_947311845.1. Taxonomy (NCBI): domain Eukaryota; kingdom Viridiplantae; phylum Streptophyta; class Magnoliopsida; order Poales; family Poaceae; genus Poa; species Poa pratensis. The sequence goes on along the minus strand of CAMZMU010000092.1, from coordinate 21,742,482 downwards.
CGCAACTTGCATGCCACGGCGCTCTTGATCGATCGGCCGGCCGGCACCATTCTTCCCATGTGCGTGCATACCAACGCGCAATAATGGGAGCTCCTCCACGCCGGCCCGCCTATATGTACGCAAGCCCCTAGTCTCGCTTGCTCCCATGATTCCTACAGCTCAGAGCTCACTCGTCAGTTTGCTTCTCGCCGCCACCTTTAGCTAGCTAGCTCACATCGATAGTCACATGGGTCTCGAGGTGCTCATGGCGAGTGACCGGCCGGGGAGACGCCAGTACCAGCGCCTGCGCGGCGAGCTCTGCGACGGCGAGGAGGTGAGGGGTGACGCGAGGCCGGCGGCGGCGGCCAGGTGGACGAGGGCGAGGCGGCCGCTGCGTCTGCGGAAGAGGGTGGGCATGGCGCCGCGCACGGGCAAGAGGGGTGCGAGGCTGCTGATGCGGCTGCTGCTCGCCATGGTGCCGGCGCGGCGTGCGGCCGCGCTGCTCGCCGAACTGGTGCGTCGGATCGTGGCGGCGGCTGAGTGCCCCGCCATCGTGTTCTCGTCGCAGTGGGGCCTCCCCGCGCTGTCCCACTCCGCGAGCGGCGGCGCCAGCCGCACCGCCAGGCTGCGGGCGTTCTACCTCGAGAGGAGCCTCTCCGCCGGCTCAAGCTCCGGCGCCGGCTCCCCTTGCTAGCTGGCCCACAAGCTAGGTACAGTGGGTAGCCTCGTACTAAACCGTCTTCTTCTCCAATGTAATCATGCATGTCATGCGAGGCTCATGGCGATGAGTCACGCACATGGGCCGCCTCAGCTCAGCTGTAGCTTTGGAAGAAAAGAATGTCGTCGCTGTACTGGCGAGTACTTTTGGGTACGTTAATTGAAGCAACTTGCGATTCGTTTTTGGAACAATGCACAGGCCGTGCTGTACGTGTGGACTTTAAGCTTGTTTGACGTTCAGTGGCATCGTCCATCCATGAACCATGAAACCCAGGATGTACAGAGCAAGCACACCACGACCCAGCCACGTTCAGTTAAGTAGGCTTGTCCGTGCCTGAACAAACTTCAAAATCCGAAGGGAACTGCAACAATCACGAACAATCTTTAATAATTCAAGTAAGATTCATCTGTTATGGCCTAAAAAAGAGATCTTCCTAACCAACTGTTATATCCACAAAATGAAAGAAATGCTAATGAAAAGCCACCACGATGCCGAACGAACCTAAGCTTCACATGTTTTTCTTCTTCTGTTCTTGTACTATGTTTTCAACCTACATAAAAGCGGGCTGAGTAAATCCACTTTCCTGAAACTGATTCCCAAGTTAATTAGAAGAAACGAAGTAGTTGATCTTGCACACTGAGCCAACAAAAGTGCTGCAAAGTGCAGACCATTCTGTAGATCTAGCTGGATCCTTGAAGCCCTTGCAGGTCTTTCCTCCAGTGAACACTATACAACATCTACTGGTATGGAGCTAGGACTTGGAAGACTACCCTGAATTCAGACGAAGGGCCAGCAGGGATGGCAGCAGGTTCAGGTTGCCGTGCACCTTCAGCGCTCTGTATGCCATCCAAGGCTCTTCTTGCGTAGACCGTAAACCCAATTCCTATAAGGACGGCAACGGCAGCAGAGATAACGTTGTATACTATCTCCACCGTTGTCATGCGATGCTTGTCGTACTTCAGGTCCGCGAGTGCGAGAATCAGCCGGCCACTGAGCAGGACAAGGTAGCAAAATGATCTTGGTTAGGAAGGTAGTATCAGTGTTTCCCAACTGTCAAGTTATTGTGTCTGTTTATGCTGTAATCCATAGAAAAGTTAACAGGACAAAGTACTTGGTGTTGATCTCCTAGTTATGTATGATGTTGCATATCTGAACTCTGAATCATACCTGTAGATGTTGACCAGCGCGTCAGGCACCATTCCAACAACCGAGCCACAAATATAAGGGGTGTACTTGATCTGGGTGATGGTCGCGACGTAGTTGAACAGTGTATACGGGAACGGCGAGATTCTTAGCAACGCAATCACACGGAACTGCTGGAACCAACTCCCTTTGCCGGCCAGTTTAATCAGAGCTATCTGCTGAGGCCATTTCTTCTCTAACCATCCCTGTACAACATTCAGAAACAGATGCAGACTAGAGTTCAGGACACATCATCATAGGCAGTTTATGACAAAGAAAATGGGGTTTGAGGAATATTACATGAAAACGATGAAGGAACAAGGAGCCGATCCAATATGGTATGGACATGCCAATGGCAGTGCCAACCATGATGATCAAGATACCCAAGCCGTAGCCGAATATTATTCCTGTCAACCACATGGAGGGAGTGGAAGGGAGGAGCACCGTAGGGAAGAGGGACAGAGAAACAACCAGCACAATTGCCAACACAGGGCGCCCGAATGATGTTGCTTCCATCGCATGATCGGCAAGAGCACCTACAGATGCAATAGCATGCCGCGCAAACAGATTAAGGACTCCAACATACAGATAAAATATTACGTAGTGAATTAGAGTGTGGAGTATAGCCAATTCATCACACAGAAACCTGATGGCATCATCAGTTCATCACTGTAGAAGACTAAAATGGCATGTGGTTATGGATTTGGGCATTATGGATGAAGAACTGTAGGAAATCATGTGTCAAAAAGGAGCTAGATACTGAGGAAAATCAAATCTATAAAATAGTGGAACTGTAGGAAATCATGTGTTAAACAGGAGGAAGATACCGAGAAAAATCAAATCTATATGAACAGTGGAATATTCAGACTTGACAGAGACTGTAAATGCGAGGAAGGACAGGCAGAACCTTCTCTGACAGGAGGGGGAGCCCCCATTTGTAGAAGGCGTAACCGATCGCCAAACCAAGCAGGCCTCCGAGCACAAGTTTCGTCCACGGGATCGCCGACCACGACCACGGTGTCGGCGCCGGGGGCGGGTGCGCAGGCGCAGCAAACTCTCCACTCTCACCTCAGGCGCCGCCGATGCATCCGGAGGAGGCGGCGGCGGCGGCAGGCGGGACCTCCACCTCCGCGCGCCCCTGTCCTTCTGCGTTCTGCGGCCGCGAGCCTATTTCTTCGTCGCATCCCCCGATCCTCCCAAGTGGGGGAGCTCCGCCGAAGAACTCGGCGCGCCTGAATCCGCCGCCGCAGCCGGCGTCTCGGAGCTGAACACAGGAACGTACGGATCAAAGCATAATCCGTGGAGAAATCAAAATGAACATCGCGCGGTGGCCGGAGGACGCATGCGTGCGCGCGCACACACACGTTTACCTTCGCGTCGCGCTTGCGAGCCGTGGGCAGTGCGCTTGCCTAGATACTGCTGCTGAGACTGATGGGAGAAGGAAGCGGCGCGCGTCATGGCGATGGAAAGGAAGGAACGCCCGAGATGATGGAGAGTGCGGAGATGCCACGGAAGAGATCGATCGATCGGGTCTCTCTTCCTCCCGGAACCGCGGGAGATGAGGACTGCCAGATGTAAGCATGGCCAAGACGATACCTATGGGCCAATAAGAAGGAAAAAGGCCCACGAGTCCGAGCACTCCCAGTTGCAAGCGACCCCATCCCCACAAAAACATGTTTTTTTAGGGGAATGCTAAGCTTTATTCAATAAGAATATTCATTGGTACATTGAGAATATCATGGGGGGGTGCCAAGCCAAACATGGAGACCCACCCCTAAAGATGATGCATATTTAGCAAAATTATGGGGTTCAACATTCCGAACTCTGGGTTCATGAACAAAAATACAAGCATCAAGAATGGCAGCTCTCCTGGCCTCGTGATCTCTCTGATGATAGGAGAACACCGTCCCATGGTACCAGATTTGATGTCATCCACAACATCTTTGCAATCTGAAGCAACAAAGACATTGATCAGCTGAAGGTCAGCTGCTAGGCTTAAAGCTTCACGGCAAGCAAGAGACTCTAGTATGGCTGGGTCATCAATATTAGTGAAGACTATCGCAGATGAACCGATTTTTTGTGATTGTTCAGATTTGCCAATGGTTAGTTCTCGAAAAACACTCCCAGGTCCAGGTGCAAGCGACCCCATCCCACAAAAACATGTTTTTTGTGTGATTGTTCAGATATGCCAATGGTTAATTCTCGAAACAAAATTGCCAATCATTTAATTTTGGGCTGGTTCGCATCAATCCCGGTATGATGGGTCCCACCGAAAATCGTGTGTTCAGTTTTTTAGCTGGTGTTTCTAAATTTTCCATGATTATAACTTCTAGACTTGTTTACATCAGCTGAGGGATTGTATATGATTGTTTTTAAAATATTGTATGTACACGATGACACAACATGGATTGGAACACAACACTTAGAGTCGTCTGCTTCTATTACAAAATTAGGATCGCCCCACCACAAGAACTCTCTGCTAGTGAGTTATGGACAGTAAAATAGAATCCCTTGTCGTAGACACTTACGAGGATGACGAGGATACAACTATTTGGACGACAGTAAAATAAAAAATTAACCCCGCAAGACTAAATATCTGCAAGGAGGGCGATGGTCGACAGTTGAAGAGAACGTTTACATTCTTGAATTGAAACGTGCTTTCTACACTGGGTGGTAGTCCATCGCCGTGTTCAAGTCTATGGGTGTGCAAAACCTAAAACTGTGGAAACTGGTTGGTCGGTGGGAGCAGCGCCGATCTAGATACATTGTGGGCTCTAGACGAATTACAATAAATATATTTGTACTAAATTTTTATACTTATTTGTGACTTAATTTAGTTATATTATAATTTGAAAGAGTATATTTTTATTTATTAGTTTCCATAGTTAACCACATTTGAATGTTGATTTATTATTTATACGTTCTCTATTATACAATTGCAGTGTATATGAATAAAAAATTGTGTTGTCAGGTATGTTGTAAAAACGATGCTCCTTGATTTTGTTTTAATAAAGCATAACTTATATAATGTATATGTATATATTTGTATCTGTGTATATGCGCGTGTGTGGTCGAGTATATTTAATATCCTTAGTATCATGGTAGAGATCTCTGAAGCATGTGCTCGAATAAATAAAATATATTAGTAGTGGTTCTTGTGTACAATTAGGTAAACACAATTTTATAAACTTCTAGAGTATAATAATTTTAAACATAGGTAAATATGCCTTTACAAGTTTGGTTTGCTACAAGGTTGAAAATATATGTATGCTTTCTAGTACTCTCTCCGATCCATATTAGTGGGCATAGCTTTGTCTAAATTCATATGTATCTAGTTAAGTATTTAGACTAGATATATGTGTATCTAGACAAAGTTGTGCCCACTAATATGGATCGGAGGAGTAGTACATGGTATTGAGAACACAAGGACGTGCGCCCGACGCGTGATAGGATGGCACGATTGGGTATGTTTCGTACGACGGATCTGCTCATCGGCGCGGCGGCAGCGGCAGGGGTGTCAGTAGTGAGGCGGACGCAACACGTGGGAGGTTGCACGCTCCAGTCCAGTCCAGAGAGCCGCTCCCGTCTACCTCACTCACCGCAGCAGCTACGCCCACGATCCAGTAGTGCACTGTGCGATCCATGTGCCTAGGCAGTAGCAGGCAGCAGCTATCCAAGCAACCGTGGATATATATGGTGTCCTTTTTACTCTTCTCCTTCCATTTTCTACTCTTTCGGTTTCCGATGAGGAAATATGGGCCAAAGTGCCACAATCTGGAAGAAAGAAAGAAAAAAATATATATATTCCCAGAGAAAAAGGTTGCACAACACAAAGAGCAACCAGCTGGAATTCCTTGTGCCGAAAGATCGAAAGATGCATTCGGCTTTGGCATTTTTGTTTGTCTTCATTCTTGAAGATCTTGAGCAATGCCAGCCGTAACCAAGAACTGAAAAGAAAATGGAGGTAGGCAGGAGCAGGAAGGAAGGAATTGATGTGTTCCGTGGCGTGGGCCAATCGATCTGTAGTCTGTACCGTGTGCTGTCGTAGCGCTGCAGTCACAGGGCAGGGACAGGAACCAATCCTATCCTAGGTACTTTGCTTCCTGCGCCTGCAAAGCCCTACGTACGAGCCTTTGCGTTTCTCTCATCTATCTCTATCCTTGCCTGCCACAGCTGCTTCCACGAGTCGGTGAAAATGGTCTGTTGGTTCCCCGCGCTAGTGTTTCCGGTCTAGTTCATGATGATTCTGTAGATCCATGTAACATGTCTCCAACGGGCCGACGCAAACGGACGCGCGTTTGGTCCGTGTTTGGTCCGTTTGCGTCGCAAACGGACGGCCCAGTCCGCCCCTGTCCGCCGTTGGTGGCAGTGCGCCCAACGGCCCGACGCATTGAGTCCGTCCGGGATTTTTTTTTTTTTAGCTAAACATGCCATATATGGGCCTTTTGTAGTCATATATAGGGGGGTGGGCCACAAACGGCTTTTTTACATAATATTTTTAAAAACAAAAATATATAAAAACTCTAATATTTGCCCTTCGCGGGCTTCTACTGTCATCTAGTCGAGGATGATATAATCCGGCTGCTCCCAGAGGTGCGCCGGTGGTCCGCCTCCGCCTCGCGGTGGGACGACGGCCGGCGGCGTGGGCGGCTGCTCCTGCGCCTGCTCCTCCGCCTCCTCGACCTCCCAGGCGCCGCCATTGAAGACCCAGTGCTGCCCTACCAGGCCTCCTGGCAGTGGAGGCGCCGGTGGCAGCTCCACGTCCATGGCCTGCCACCATGGCTGCGGCTCCTCATGACCGCTGCCTGCTGCGCCTGCAGGGCCGCCTCCTGCTCCGCGGCGACGTCGGCGAGGACCATGGCCCAGCGCTTGGCCTCGTCCTCCGCGATGGACTTCCTCGAGGCCGCCTTCGCGGCCGCGAGCGCCTCGTCGTCGTCCATGTCGACCTCCGTCTTCACACGTTGTGGCGGCGGCGGCGGCGGCGACCCAATCCGCAGCGCTCCTCCGCCGCGTGTGCCTCTTGGCACTGGTGGGGCGTCCCTCCGCCGCGTGTGCGGCGGCGGTAACCAACGGCCAGCTGGCGGCGTCGGTGGCCGCGTGTACAGGGCCTGCCGCCGCAGGCTGTGCTCGCCGCTGAACCAGGCATCCCAGTTCGGGGACCTAGCCGCATAGGCGGGGTCGTTGAGGAGGGAGGCCGGGAGGCGCGAGCGGCGGCGCTCAACCTCCAGATCCCGTGCCCGCTTGCTCGTCGGCATGGGGGCACCGGAATGCGCTGCGGGTTCAGGTGCCAATGCTCGGGGAGCTTGACATCTGGCCACGGCAACGGGACTGCGTGGTCCCAGTACCACTGGCAGTCCTCCTTGCGCACGTAGACGCGGTCGCGCCACGCAATCTCGGCGCCCGGCGGCGCGAGCTCGAAGGCGGCGGGTAGCGGCTCCGGCTCCGGGGAAGACGATGGCGTCGGGAGGGAGCGCGGTAGCGGCGGCGGCGGCCAGACGACGACCCGGCCTCGCCGTCGTTCTTGGCCTTGCCGAACCCCGGCCATCGGAGCGGCATTGCGGCTAGGGTTTGGTCGCCGGAGAGGGAACGGTAGTGGGGCAGTGGAGTGGGGGTGGGTGGGAGCTGGCCGTCCCTATCCCCTGGCATTAAAAAGGACTGGGCCAGGGGAGGCTGACCGTCCCCGTGTCACTGCCATGTGGGCCTGGGGAGGACGCCACGCGTGAGCACGCGGACACGCGGTCAGTCCGCAGCGCGTCCGCGCCGACGCAAACCTGGCCCAAATTTGGGCCAGGAATGGGTCGCGGCGGACCAAAAACGGACCGCGGTCCGGATGGGTCGCCCCGTTGGGCCGTGTTTTTGGCTCGCGCGGACGCGCGCGGAGCCGCGCGGACTCGATGGGTCGCCCCGTTGGAGACATCCTAATGGCCTACATAAATAAATGAATAGTAGTGTAATGAAGGCTCTTTTTTTTTAATGTTAGCAACCACGGCTAAATTTATTGATTAGAAAAGAGTTTTACAGGAAAGGGTGAAAAAACAAGAGCAAGAAGCTCCGGCCACCCAAAAAACAGAACAAGAGTAATGAAGGCTCTAATTTTATTGGCTTCCCGCCTTCCCTACTGCAAGTGCTTGGTGTCTATCACTAGTAGCAGGAGGACGTTGCTGTTGAGTTTTATGGTCCATCATTTGTACCCTGTGTGCTATGTATGCTCGCTCCTGCTACCGGGCATTGCCGGGCCGCAACAAACCAATAGGACGAGCTCGGAGTGATGGAAGAATAGGGCCGCAACATGTTACCTAGATATTTTTAAAGTTGTATCAGCTCCTTTAATTGTGACTAGCACAATAGGTTGTAGTGCGTTGCTACGGGTAGATCAAATGATCCCGGTTTTACTAAACTTACCGGCAATACCTTAATCTGTGATAAGTAATTCCGTTCCTTACAAGGAGGCTAGGATGTAAATGGGTTGGATCAAATTTTACATGTACCATATCCTTCACCACATTCCTCTCGAATTCGGAGCGAAGCGAATAATACCGGTTGTGGATTCAAAAATAGATATATAGGATCGTGTATTCAAATGAAAATGGGGCGAACTCAGACCGAAAACAAATAATCGGATAAATATTTTGATATCTAGAGATATATTTCAAACAAAACTTTAGAGGATTTAACCTCTCAACCCTACAACAGTCAGCGAATTAAGAAAATAAAGAAAAGATATAGAGTAAAACTGAAGTATTTGTGAGATTGTATAAATATAAATTGAATAGACATGATGATTACCAAAATGAACCCACTAACTGCTAACTCGCAAGGTTGGCCTTCACTTTTGAGTAGAAAACCAGATTGAAACATTCGGATAATGGTGACAGGTTTTTGGTCCATATCCGCTTGCTATTTGTTTCACCATATTGTACACCACATCCGATATCATTTATGGATTCAAATATCCTTATCCGTCGGATTCTCTAAAATAGAATATAGATTATTTGAACCAATTGTGATCCATATTTGGTACGGAAATTATCCTATATGTTTACATCCCTAGTGATGGTCATGAATTGTAACTCCAAAATAAATTATCGAAGAAGAATCGTGACAGCCATAGCACCGCAACGACACATGGCAAGTAGCAAACAGACCATATAGTAGAACAAAACTTTAACATTCTATGTTTTAAAATTTGTGAAAATATGGATACATGTAGATTGTAGAGCAACCTGCTGTTTAGGTGGTTAGGAGGATCAAATCCTAGATCTCATGTTGTATGTGTCTCATGACAGTGAGATGATAGTGTTGTTTTCATCAATCTCGACTCCCATCTTTAGCGGACGTTATGTGAGTGTGCTTACATTTGTCTACATTGTGTTAGCATCAATTTCTGGCAAGTTGTCGACTCAAGTCAGGTACTCGCCCTGAAAGTTGGCAACCCGAAAAGGCGACTCAGGAAATGTCTAGGAAAGGTGACTCGGGAAGGCGACTCGGAAGGCAGCAGCCCGAGAAGTCTCGTATGGCAGTAGCAGCATCCCGGGAAGGCGCCAGCCCTGGTACGTGGCCACCCGGAGAGAGACGTCGACTCAGTTAAGGCACAGGAGGAATCACTTGGCGCCGCGGGTAAACGAGGACGTGTTCGTGTTCTAACACATTGTACTCGGTGTTTCTAGAAAACTCACTTGCTAGAGGAGAGAACTCTTCCGTGTACTAATGGTAGGTCCGGTTTGAGTGCTCATTCTACTTTGACTCCTTAATGACAAATCCGGGGTGGAGTCTCCCCTCCGGTCTTGTTATTTCACTTGCTAGAGGAACAAAAAAAAGTACCTTATCAATAAGTGCAAAGGTTTTGTTGGATCTTTTGCCGCTCCACCCGCATTCCGTGCCACAGTTACATCACCGGGTCTGGTCTCGTCTCGTCTCACACTCGCACACCAACAAACAATTCGCCTTGGGGCATACTCGGCGCGAGAGGTACTCCTCCTCCTTCCCGTCCATTTCTTTTCTCTTCCTCTTCCTCCCGAGTCCTCTCTGACCTACCAAGTACCAACGCGACTCCCTCCAAATCTCTCCTCTGTCTCTAGTCCACCACCGCGCCCTCCTGGAGTCACCGCCGTACCGTTCCTGAGCGCGCGTCACCGCCGCCCAACGCCTCAGTCCCGCTCCCCGCCTCTCACGCGCAGTCGTCGCCGCCAACGCCGCCCACGCCGGGACACCGCGGCTTTCCTACCGTCTCCGCCCCGCCCGCGGTCTCCGGCAGCGGTTCGAGGTACGAGGCCGTTCCCATCCAGCCATTCGCCGAAAATCACACCGACATTCGCAATTTGTGGGTGTGCCGACGCGCGCCCGCCGCACCGTCTAGATCCGCCCCCGTGATCCGTCCCGTTTTATTTGCGTAATCTGCCATACCGTGGAAAGCGCGGCTGTAGCACAGCGTCGCGGATCAGTCTCTGTGAAATTGTCAACCGAAAATTTGTTTGCCAGCCCGTTCCGTTTACTCGCCATTTCGGCTCTGATGTTTGTTGAGTTTGATCCCACGGCGTTCCTGTTCGTTTTATCAAAGTGTCAGGGCCGTTGGTTTTCCCTAATAATAGTAGCGTGCTTTCTAGTCCTCCGACCCTTCGAAATAACCGAAACAGTGCAATGTCCGGCTCGACAGTAGTTCGGTAAATTGACATGTCCGACCGCTTTCTATAAGATCTGGTATCAGGAAAATAATTGGCAAGAAAAATGCTCTAAACTTAGATGGCCTAAACAGAACTGTAGGTAAATTATAAATAAAATCCTGCTACAGTAGAATAAAATGCCTAATTAAAGGATATCGTTTTTCGGTAACCAAAACCAAGCCACGGCTTGGGAGCCTTCATACTAACTCATTGGTAGAGTTACTTTGTGTACAAGTTTGTTCTCTTTCGAACCAATTTCGTTTATAACTAACTAATCCAGGTTTGATCTTAGCATTTACTCCGTATGTTTTGTAAAACATTGGTCAAGCATGGGGATTAAGGTGGTCATTTAACTAAGGAAATAGTGGTGGGATATGCCCATGGGCCATGGTACCCTTCGTGTTCATACCATGGAAACAAGGGAGATAATGGCCACTATGTGTGTTTTTGCATGTGAAAGAGAGAGGGGATGTAAATTAGGGGAAGGAGAGAAGAAAGCCAATTAATTCTACGGGAATAAGGACGCGTACATTATATCTTGAACTGGAAGGGGCATAAGTAGTTGCTTACAGTCTAATTGTGTAATTTAACCTTTTTTCCATCAATGGATCATTTCATTTATTTTCACCTCTGAATTCTGATTTCATTTGATACATGGTTGTCTTCTTGAACATGCACTATTTATTGCCCATATGAGAAAACATTATATCTTTGAAGGAAGGTCTCTTATACTTGGAAAGATGAAAATGAATGATTTTCTACTTTAGCAATGTTGGCAGTACAGGCATTAAAGGTAACAAAAATAAAAATGTGATTTTTCAATGATACTTAGGCTTGGACAGTGATCGACTGATCGTTTAGGTTTTAATTACATCAACTTATTAAAGTCATTCAAGTCATATAGCATACGGAAGCAGAACAGCAAAGCAGTTTCGTATCATGTATAATCAGCTTTTGAACTATTTCCTACATCAATTAATTTTAGTCGTTACATGACACTATTAATATTTGTTTGTCCTTTATTGTGACTTAAACTCATTTGCGTTTATCTATCTATCCATCTTATTTATGATATTAATTGAATATATAACTGTGTAAACTTGACAGGGCTACGGTAATCTTGTGAAGCACTACAAAACTAGCTGCTTCTATAGAGTTGCATCAGAATGGCTTATGGTGGAGATGAGCAGCAAAGCCAAGATTATCTGTTCAAGATCGTTCTGATTGGTGACTCTTCTGTGGGTAAATCAAATTTGCTAGCCAGATTTGCTAGGAATGAGTTCTTTCCAAATTCTAAATCCACAATAGGAGTAGAATTCCAGACCCAGAAATTGGTAATTGATGGGAAGGAGATTAAAGCTCAGATATGGGACACAGCAGGACAAGAACGTTTCAGAGCAGTCACATCTGCCTACTACAGAGGAGCCGTTGGAGCTCTTCTGGTTTATGATATTACCATGCGCCAGACATTTGACAGTGTTAGCCGATGGCTTAATGAACTGCACGGTGAGAACAAACATTTTACTTTACTTCTTTAGAATATAACAGATTGTCTTGATCTGGTTGGTTGTCTTACTGTTACATGTTTCTACTAACTTAAATTGATCACACCTTGGATTAATTTCTTGTTCGCTTTATCATCTTTGTTTGACTCCTTTAACCTCTAAACAGCTCATTCGGACATGAATGTCGTCACAATTCTGATTGGCAACAAGACTGATCTCAAGCATGCACGGGAGGTGAGCACGGCGGAAGGCAAAGCCCTGGCAGAGGCTCAGGGCCTCTTCTACATGGAAACCTCAGCACTAGACTCGTCAAACGTCACAGCAGCTTTTCAAACTGTAGTCAAAGAGATCTACAGCATACTAAGCAGGAAGGTGTTCCAATCTCAAGAGCAGAAGAGAAGCGAGCTGCAATCGCTAAGCAACGGAAAACCCGTGGTGCTGCAGAGTGACACCCCCAACGAAACAAGCAGTGGCGGGAGGTGGTGCTGTTCATCGTAGAGCCTGTACGTCCTCCCTCCTCTTCTCTTGTATGAAGAAATGCATCATTATGTTGGGCATTGATCTCATTATGTCTCATATTGCTGAACTTGTTTGCGATGAATATGTATGTACTCAGGTTCCAGGACCTGATGACATGAGAGGCCGTGTGGCATGCCATAGAATCCGGAGACACATCAGTGCATGATGTAATGATGCAGATCTGATTAGTGAAAAGTCGTCCTGGCTTTCTTCTAAAGGTAAGTTGGCCGGGGTTGTATGAAAAGTGTGCTTTCCATTGGAGGAAATCTCAATGTATAGTTCGATTGGTCCTTTCGGGGGTAATGATATACGTGCTTGTGTAAAGAGAAGAACTGTGTACCAACTGGCTGTTGTGTCATTCATTTTCACATCATTCTAGCCCTAGACACCACGCTTTTACTGTTCTTTGGCCACGCCTGCTTGCCCTGATATGGTAAACTTGGTCTAAGGTTGTAAACTCTTTGCAAACTTTAGCTCGACAAATCCATGTGCGGTTTGATGCACTGACAGTGGAAAAACAATCTTGTTTTCTGCAAATTCACAACCAAAATCACCATTACCTGTACATCAATGTCGAGGAACTTGCAAACAACTGTTAAGAGACTAAGTAAGGACAAAGCTAACCAGTGTAGCTTCACCAGATCTGGAAGCCCGGGCTACACAATTTCTGAAGTTGGCGCCATTGTAATTTTCCAGGAATGTAAAATTTTGCTCCAGTATTTTTTAAACTCTAGAGCTAGTGCTTGGCCAAAGAGAAACGGACAAGCAGCAGTTTTTGGGACCCAGTTCCAAAACTCTTGTGATGTATGATAAAAAGTAGCAACTGACTCAGAAAAGGAGAGTAAATCATGGCATCAGCTGTGTCCCTCAACAGTGTCGGGTTATCATCGAACTGCAGAACATAAATCTTCACCGAATGATTGGAGCTCAGTAAAAAGTTACAGTACCTTCAACAATGTAGAAACAGAACGGACCAAGTACTACCACCATGTACAGGTGCACTTGCGTCCATCTCATGCACACCGTTCTGATCAATTGACGAACCAGTAAAAGCGGTGGCACCATAACCGATAAAATTTTGTTTTGTCGCGATACTCCATAATTCAGATCAGAGTCACTATTTGCTCATACTTCGGTCCTAAGTGAGTTTTATCACTTGGCACAAATGTCATACTTTTTTTTGAAAGGATCCAACCTGTGTACATTCCACAAAGAAAAGCAAAGAACACACTACATAGGAAAGCAAACCGACGAACTCAACACAACAGCAGCATCCGAAGATCGCTGAACCACCGCAAGACCAACAGCAGAAAACCAACACCGAGCAAGTCGCCGGAGAGGAAGACGCCAGGCCGCCGCAACACCCAGGGAAGAGAGCACCCCCACTCTTGTAGAAGACCGCAGAAGCCGCCCGCCGCAAGCGACGGAACCGAGTACGCTGAACACGCACGGCCACAACGCCTCCTCCCCGCAACCACCCCTCTTCCGGACCTACCTGCGCTGAGCTTGAACACGGTTTGCCGGAGTCGACGCCGAGAGCATTCCTTGATCAAACCATCTCCCCTCGCCGCCACGGCCGGCCGGAGAAGGAAGAGATGAAGCCTTGTTGAACCGGAGCACGCTGATCGAAGCAGACCTCCCCACGCCACCATGGCCAGCAGGAGAAGCTCGAGCACCGCACCGAAAGCCGACGATCGCCTCCGAGACCCAGAAAGTTTCTCCTGTACAAGTGGTGAAGAGAGCCAGCGCCAGGCACCAGCTTCCCACCGCAGCAGCTCCATGTCCTCACGACGACGCCAGGACCCACGTCGTCGTGCCGGCGAGGACCAAGCACAAAATCCACGGCATGGAGGTCGTTGCCGAACCGACCGCCATGAATGGACACGAGGCTCACAGATCCAGCACCTACCGCCGCCAAGCAGGCCACCAGGCGCGGATCTGAAGCACCTTTATTCGCCGCCGCCGCCTCCACCATCACCGACGGCAGCACAACGAGCAGCAGGAAAACCTAAGCTACCTAGCTATACTAACTAGAAGCACACACAGATCCCACCGACGATTCTACCCCCCACCCCCTTCCGACGGCACCAAGGCCGACGGTGAAAGGACACGGATGTCGCCTAGAGGGGGGGTGAATAGGCGATTAAAATTCTTTGCGGTTTAGGCTTGAATAAATGCGGAATAAAACTAGCGTTTAATTTATCAAGCACGAAACCTAAACAAGCTAGGTTAACCTATGTGCACCAACAACTTATGCTAAACAAGATAAGCAAATATGTGATAGCAAGATATATTACTTCAAGCTCGATGGCTATCACAAAGTAAATAGCATAAGTAAGAAGCTCGGGTATAGAAATACCGAGGCACTTGGAGACGATGATTTATCCCGAAGTTCACTTCCCAATGGAAGCTACGTCTCCGTTGGAGCGGTGCGGAGTCACAAAGTGATCCCCGAATAGCCGTCAAATGGCACACCGTAATCTCCTTCGTGCCTCCACCAATGCGGAGTGCCACGAACCACTATGGGACACTTGAGGGTGGTCACCGAACCCGTACAAGGATGAGGCACACTCCACAACTTAATTGGAGGCTCTCACCGAATTCCCGCGGCTCCCAAAGCCACAAGAATCACAAGGTTGGGGCGCGACTCCACAACTTAATTAGAGGCTCCCAACTATCCCGCGAGCCACCAAAACTCCGAGATCAACAAGGACCGTCTAGGGCACTCCAAGTACCCAAGAGGACAAGCTCTAGGGCACCCCAAGTACCCAAGAGTAACAAGCTTCTCAACTTCGATTTCCACGTATCACCGTGGAGAACTCAAACCGATGCAACCGATGCAAGAAGGCAAGACCACTAGAAGTGGTCAAATCCTTCACTCCCAAATCCCACCAAAAGCAACTAATGCTTGTGGGGGGAGAAGAGAGGAAGAACAAGGAAGAACACAACAAATGGAACTTCAAGATCACGATCTACTAGGTTCCCCTCACTTAGAGGAGGAATGGATTGGATGAATATGTAGATCTAGATCTCCTCTCAAATTCCCTCAAAGATATGCAAGAATCATGGGAGGGATTGAGAGGAAGGCAAGCTTTTCCAAAGGTCAACAATGGAGGAGAGAGAGGGGAAAAGCTAGCTCAAGGGTAAGAGAACCGTTAGGGAAGAAACCCCCTTAAAAAGGTCCTCTCAAGAATCTGCCCGTTGCAGACGAAAAAGGCCGCAGCGGTAGTACCGGGCCGATCCCGGTAGTACCGAGCCGCGTTGACTCGAGGAAGAACGAAGACCAGTCAGCGCTCCCTGACTCGGCGCGCAACGGTAGTACCGGACCACTTGTCCCGGTAGTGCTCCCTTCCCGGTAGTACCGCGCCACTACCGGGTCAACTACCGGGTTAAAACTTCGAGAGGCAGAGAGCCATCCGGAGATGCGGTACTGGGCCCGGTACTGCCCGCGGTAGTTCCGCAAGGGGTCACCCGGTAGTACCGGGCGAGGGTCGGTACTACCGGCAAAGGAAGAAACTGCAGAACCAGGAAAGGAGAACCGCAATAACTTTTGCAAGGAAGCTTCAAACGAGATGAATCCAAATCTGTTGGAAAGGTAGTGACAAGAGTTTTACTACAAAATATAGAGGGGATACCACACATGGGAAGGTGTGGACCCTATCTCGAAGGTGGACCGATAATATTTCCAACCAGAAAACGCAACAAGTTTTCCATACGAAATCCGTTTTCGGAGAACTTGGGCTTGTCATGAAGATCACAACAAGCACCAAAACCTAACAAGGAGAAAATCCAAATAAGAACCAAGAAAGATGATGAAGGCAAGTATGCAAAGGTTTGAGCTCTCTCCAACTGATACGCTAAAGCTCAATCGAGAGCCCCTCTTGATAGTACGGTATCTATCCTATAACCCGGTCTCCCAACTAGTACCATGAGACCGGTAAAATAGAAACCCTATCATACCTTTGCCTTGCGCATTCCACTTGAGCTAGATGACATCGATCTTGATCTCTTCAAGTGGACCACCTTTCTTGATTGCGCTTCGCTTGGTGAAGACCCAAACATTGCTCCCCCATACTCCACTATGGGAGAGCCTCTCTTAGGCATATCTTCACATGAACATTATCTCTAAATGGGTGGCAAGCTTCAAGCCTAGGATTTCTTCGAGATGCTCCTCTTGAACTTGCGCTTCTCAACATTGATGACGATCACCACTTTACGTCATCGATCATGGGCCATATGAAATCTTCATTTGATGCAAACCCATAGAAAGATACCAAGAGATACATGATCCCACTTGGTACATCTTGTAGCTTTGTGTGTTGATCAATACTTGATCAACCTTGTATCTTTTCTTCTCTTTTCAATAGATGATGTCTTGAAGATAACCATGAATGATCACATAATTCTTTTCTTCAAGACATACTTGCAATATGCTCAACTCTATGATCTTGATGCCAAATACTTCATTATCAATATACTCATGGCATCAACCTTGAATCCAACATATGGAGTTCAAGCATGGTCTATGGACAAACACTACAAGTAAAACTCAATGCAACCATTAGTCCATAGGGATTGTCATTAATTACCAAAACCACACATGGGGGCGCCATGCCCTTTCAGACGGGAAGAAAGAGGGCGGCGGAATCGCCGGCGGAAAGAAGATCGCCGCGCGGTCGCCTTTACTGTAGAGGGGTAGAGGGAGGGGAGGGGAGCGAAGCGATAAGGTTGTATATACTTCTCTTTCACAAATACGGACTAGTAGGGTAAGGTGGGCTTTGCCGCGCCCGGATGATCTTTGCTACGTCCGTTTTTTAAGTTCATTTCGTACGTACCGATTTTCAACGAAAAAGAACTACTCCTTCCGTTCTAAAAAGGATGATTTTCATTTGTGTGCATGTGAACGTATCTATACATGTAACATGTCTAGATACGTCCGCATGTAGACAAATGGAAGTCATTCTTTTTGAAACGGAGGGAGTACATGTAGATCTAGTTCACATGCCTGAAAATTTGCTAAAAATGTAGTGTCCATCAGATCAACATTCAATGTCTTCTTGTTTTCTTCAACATCTATCGTTTTTAGTTGTCCTTGTCTTAAATTCGTGACAACGAGATGCGGAGCACATTGTAAACACATGTACACATGTACAAGATCTACTCATATATGTCCGAAACAGAAAAGTTACAACACAGAAGTGTTGGAAAATAACAAGATAAATCAATTTCAAACGATCGACCGAGTACAATGAATTTCATAAAATTCATCTAAAAATGATGCTAACTTCAGTCAAAAATCGAGGTCGACAAAATTTGAAACTGATCGTGTGA
Organism: Poa pratensis; assembly: GCA_947311845.1. Classification (NCBI taxonomy): domain Eukaryota; kingdom Viridiplantae; phylum Streptophyta; class Magnoliopsida; order Poales; family Poaceae; genus Poa; species Poa pratensis. The sequence continues at coordinate 21,724,588 of CAMZMU010000092.1, read as the reverse complement.
ATGGAACCTACTCATCGACGCACGTATATTTCATGTACTTTTTTTTTTTCTGGTCATAGCAATGACGTGGTGATGAAAAGAATAGACAGTTGGTTTTCTTTTCTTTTTACTGTCTATTCTTTTATTTATCAATGAGAATCGTATTACCATGCAAAAAAAAAAGAAGAGCATCCTATTTGATTATAGATGATAGAGATGGAAGGGATACGGAAACATTATGTCCTTGTATCCTCACTACTGATCAAGATTTCCAAGAACAAGGGCCTATCATTCTGATTTGACAGGTCAGTGAAGCGGTCAAAGGCGAAATTGCAAGAAGAGAAAGTAATAATATCATCAATCTATTTCCGAAAAGAATATTGACACAATTCATCTGAAATTATACATTGTTCTAATTACGACGCCTAGTACTGTTTTGCCCATCAAGGTGCTACATAACTTCATTATTCAGCAACAAGAGTATGAATGCAAGGAGGCAGACGGGGATATCTGAACCAGGCCATCCACTGAATAAACTTCCAAGCGTAGCACATGACAATAACTTTGTATATCTTGAGTCTTGAAGGATAACCTAAGGAATTGAACTGTACAGTAGGAAATGTGTGTTCTACATCACCCAGTACCTTTTATCTGTAAGAAGACTAAATGTTATTCAGATTGAAAAGTATACAATTAAGTTGATTTGCTGTGATAAACAGTAAACTATCGACACAATACAATTATACAATAGTGAATCAGTTTGCAGAACTTACACAAAGCATACTGAGGATCCTGTGGAGACTTTCTGAGCAGTCTTTGTTCATAAAGAAAGCTGCGAATACCCAGCCAAAAAGTCAAAAGCTTGAAGATGCCGTTCTTGTGAACAGCTAACAAAATAGGTTACCAAATTGCACATGGAATTTTAGTGGCAAACAGAAAACTAGTGCCACAGTTGCAGAAACTAATGCTTGGAAGTCATCGGAAATTTGCAACACAAAAGATAGATTCTGATACTCCCCAAACCGCTACAACACGCTAATAGTCAAATGCATGAAGTATCACAAGTTGGTTGGCGACATGGAATGGAGGGATAATTTACTTTTAAGTGGCGGTAGAGAACATCAAGCCACTTTATGAGAGAAACAGGAGTTCATCTGCACATATTGAGCTAAAGAAGTCTTCACTTTCTCTCTTACAATCCTCCTACCAGTGAAAGTTTTCCCCCAATTTACTCCTCGTCTGACAGCACGGATAACTCAAACAAACAAATCTACTAAAATAGTTTAAGTCACATCAGATTCGGGAAGGACTCAAACTGCGATTACTGAGATGCCCTTTCCAAATCTCTCATAGGGTATAGACATCCCCATTCAATGTTTCTGCCATAAATCCCAGTACAATGAACTGTTTCCTATCACACCAATTTGTCAATGTCGATGGTAAGAAACTAAAATTGCAAGTGGCAAGCAATGCGTAACAACTGATTCATACTATTTTGGCGAGATTAGGCAAGCACTGCCACAATGCAGATCCTTTTCCTTGTACAATGAACTGTTTCCTATCTCACCCAATTTGTCAATGTCGATGATAAGAAACAAAAATTGCAAGTGGCAAGCAATGCGTAACAACTGATTCGTACTATTTTGGCAAGATTGGGCAAGCACTACCACATTGCAGATCCTTTTCCTCGTACAATGAACTGTTTCCTATCTCACCCAGTTTGTCAATGTCGATGATAAGAAACTAAAATTGCAAGTGGCAAGCAACGCGTAATAACTGATTCGTACTGTTTTGGCAAGCACTACCACATTGCATATCAATTTTCCCAAATTACAATGGCAGGTGCAGCAAGCTCACCATTTCTTTCGTAGGCATCTGCTCTTCCTCCCCAAGGATAAACCACTCGTCCTCCAGATCCGCCTGGTCTTCCTCCTCGGGCTGATTCGCAATGATAACGAAGTCCTCCTCCAGTTCCTCCTCATCCTCCTCAAATTCCTCCTCCTCCTCCTCAGATTCCTCATCCTCCGATGTCCCCTGTGGCACATCGCCCTCCTCCTCGAGCAGCTTGGTGACATCCGGGTCGACAGCCTCCTCGATCGTCGTCACCACCGCCGCCGCGGCGACATTGTCAGCACCAACCTCAACAGAACGCGCATCGTAAGCCTGCACAGCACAGTAGCGGGGATTATAAAAAACCTCGAACGGGTGAGATTATGCAGCGGGTGGACATACTTTGACGCTCAACGGGAGGCCACGGCGCGGGGTGCGGCGGCTGGGGATGAATGCGGCGGAGGATCCGCCGCCTCCGGTGGAGGAGAACGAGGGGCGGAACTCGCGGATGTGGGTGAGGTAGTTGTAGCCGTCGTCGGGGAGGCCGAGGTCGAGGATCTCGCGGCGGACGTGCTCGGGGAGGTCGCCGGTGCCGGTGCCGGTGCCGGTGGCGGAGGAAGAGTACTGCGAGTGCTCGTCTTCATAGTCGGAGGACGATTGGGGGAAGGCGCCGTCGTCCTCGCCGTCGGCGAAGCCGGGGAGGTAGTAGGGGTTGCCGTCGACGCGGACGAGGACGCGGTCGGAGGCGTCGGCGGCGCCGGGGCGCGGGCAGAGGCGGAAGGTGGCGGAGTTGCGGGGCTTGCGGCTGCGGCTCTTCCCCATGGCGGCCGGTGACGGTGGCGGAGGAGCCTGTGGCGGGTGTGCGATTTCCGATCTATCTATGCGGGGTTTATTCGCATGGATCTGTGTGGGAGGTGGTTGTTTATAACAAGAAAATCTTTTTTTTAGGGTTAGAATAGAAAAACCTAATGCGTGGTCTACGAGAAGCACAAGCGATGGGCCTAGACTCCCGGGATCTGTTGGGCTTTTCCGGGCCGTTCGAGCCCTACAAGAGGTGGGCCTTGCAAATTGGCCTTATTTCGACTTGGAAAGTCCTTGGTATCCATCTCCGACTCGGTCTCGGAGGCAACGGGTTAGATACTAGGCAGCCTGCTGTTGACAAAGCACACCATCGATCGATCCACAAGCTAGCTTGTGTTGAGATATATTGGATGTGCATTTACTTGTATGGCAAGTCTACTCCTTCTATGTATAGCTAAGGATACGATTGCCTCCCTTGTACCTATATGTACGTGCTATGCACCCGATCAATACCATTGAGAGTTGCATCGTATTATTCTACATGGTATCAGCCAACCTTCGGTCCTTCTCCTCCAAACCCTAGCCGCGCCACCGCCGCATCCCTGCCGCGCCGCCTACCTCTCTCCCTGCCGCGCCGTCCTCCTAGCCGCTGCGCCGCCGTCCTCAGCGTTGTTGTCGCTGCCGCTACCTCGTGAGTCGCCGAGCCGAGCCGCGCGCCATCCTCAGCGTTGCTGCCGCTCGCCTCTACCTCGTGAGTCGCCGAGCCGCGCCGCTGCTCTCTCCGCTGCTCTCTCTTGTTGCCGCCGCGTTCGTCGCAGTCGATCGCCATCCGATCCGCTCGTTTTTCCTCTCGTCTTTTCCTCCCAATCCAATCTCGCTAGCTAGCTTGCTTTTCCTTTTTTTTTTTCCTTCCCTCGCTCCCTGCGCGTGCGTGCGCACGTAGCTCCGTCCAGCTTTCCGCTTCCTTTGCTCTCAGCCGTGCGTGCTCTCTCCCAACAAACACAAAAAAAAAAAAAATATATCCTAGCTAACCAAGCTTCCGTCACCATGTCTTCTCTCTCAACAGCAGCAACCCCTTCGCCTATTCCTCTAGCTTCGAGCTTGCCGCACCCTATCCCGACTACATCCGCGACGTCCAAGGCCACAACCCGTGGACAGACGTGGTGCACGCATATACCATGCCGGTGCCCCGCGCCCCTGCACTCAGCCTCCTCGACCCATGCCCGCCGGCTCATCACGCCCTCCTCGCCGCGCCACAGACGGGTCCCGGCGCCATGCCCTACAACTACGCTACGCCTCCATCTCCGTACGGAGGCGCGCCGCTGCACCCTGGCTACTATGGTGGCCCGCCCGGCTATGCTTCCCCTCAGCCGGCCTATCATCCGGCGCTCCTCGCCGCTCTCCAGCAGGCGCCCCCTCCCGCCTCCTACAACGGTGGCGGTGACTGGTTCATGGACACTGGCGCCTCCTCCCACATGGCCGCTCATCCGGGTAACCTATCTGTTTCCTCTCCCACCTCCACCCCATCTCGCATCATTGTCGGTAACGGTGCTGGTCTCCCTATTTCACACATTGGTTCCACTAATTTTCCTTCGTCTTCTCAACCACTGTCTCTCAATAATGTCTTAGTCTCTCCACATCTAATTCAAAACTTAGTCTCTGTTCGTACTCTTTGCCGTGATAACTCTGTTTCTGTGGAATTTGACACGCTTGGTTTTTCTGTTAAGGATGCCCGTACCCGGATGGTGCTCCACCGTTGTGAGAGCCCCGGCGATTTGTACCCCGTCCAGCAGTCATCTTCATCCCATGCTGCACCTCGGGCTTTCTCCGCCGGTGTTGATCTCTGGCATGCTCGCCTTGGACATCCCAGTTCCACCACGCTTCGTCAAATCATGAGGGATTTTTCTTTTTCTTGTAATAAGACGGAAGCTCACACATGTGAAGCATGCCGTGTTGGCAAACATGTTCGCCTGCCCTTTAGTTCCTCCTCCACAGTTGCCTCTTTTCCGTTTCAGTTAATTCATAGCGATGTATGGACCTCTCCTATACCTAGTAATTCTGGTTTTCTCTATTATCTTGTCATTTTGGATGATTACTCGCATTTTGTGTGGACTTTTCCCCTTCGCAAGAAATCTGATGTCCCCGCCACGCTCTCCGCATTTTACTCCTACGTGTCTACACAATTTGGTCGCCCCATACTTGCTCTCCAGACAGATAACGGGAAAGAATTCGATAACCTCTCCATCCGCTCGCTCCTCTCTACTCACGGCACCATTTTCCGCCTAACCTGTCCCTACACTTCACAGCAAAATGGCCGGGCTGAACGCGTTCTTCGTACCCTCAACGACTGCGTCCGTACCCTCCTCTTTCACGCCCACATCCCACCTTCGTTCTGGCCTGATGCTTTAGCCACCGCCACTCTTCTCATTAACCTCCGTCCTTGTCGTGCTCGCTGGAACTATGCTCCTCACCATCTTCTTTTCGGGTCACCTCCATCCTACGACGGCCTTCGGATTTTCGGTTGTCGTTGTTATCCCAGTACCGCCGCCACCGCCCCTCACAAACTCGCGCCTCGCTCATTGCCTTGTGTCTTCCTCGGTTACCCGGCTAACACTAAAGGCTACCGCTGCTATGATCCGGTGTCGCACCGTGTCTTCACCTCCCGACATGTTTACTTTGATGAGCATTGTTTCCCGTTTGCACAGGAACAGGTGGTGGTCTCTCCTTCGCCCGCGGTTGACTTACCGCGGCCTCGCGCTCCTCCTGCTTTGGATGCGCCGAGCGTGCCGGCCGTCGTGGCTCCCAGCTCTACGCCCACGACCGCACCGGCTTCGTTCCCTTCTGCGTCGCCCTCGAGTGGACACTCGGGCGCCGCTCCGCCGTCTCCTGCGTCGCCCTCGAGCTCTACCTCGGGCGATGCGTCGCCGACTGGCTCGGCGTCTTCTGCCGCTTCACCGCCACCCTCGGCGGCCGGCCCTGCGGGTCCTACTACCCGCGCACGCGCGGGTGTCCTCCGCCCGAGCTCGCGGTACCCTGCGGACGCGTATGTCTGCACTGCATCGACCTCCACTTCAGCGTCGTCGACCTCTGCGCCAGCCCCCTTGCCGGCCTCTGCCCGGGCGGCTCTCCGTGACCCGCTGTGGTTTGCGGCCATGCAGGACGAGTTCGACGCCCTCCAGCGCAACCAGACGTGGCAACTTGTGCCACGGCCCCCTCACGCCAACGTCATCACCGGGAAGTGGGTCTTCAAGCACAAGTTTCGCCCGGACGGCACTCTCGACCGTCATAAGGCGCGCTGGGTGGTGCGCGGCTTCCGTCAGCGCGCCGGCGTCGACTTCACCGACACTTTCGCCCCGGTTGTGAAACCCGGGACGATCCGCACCGTTCTTCAGCTCGCGGTGTCTCGCTCATGGCCGGTGCATCAGATGGATGTCTCCAACGCCTTCCTCCACGGCCACCTCGACGAGCAGGTGTTTTGTCAGCAGCCTACGGGATTCGTCGACACCACCCATCCGGATCATGTGTGCTTGCTCTCGCGCTCCTTGTACGGGCTCAAGCAGGCCCCTCGCGCCTGGTACCAGCGCATCGCGGCGTTCCTTCATCAGCTTGGCTTCCGCTCCACACGCTCTGATGCTTCGCTGTTCGTCTATCGCCAGGGTGCCAACACTGCTTACCTCCTACTCTACGTCGATGACATCATCCTGACAGCATGCACCACCGACCTTCTTCGACAGCTCACCGACCGCCTTCGTGCCGAGTTCGCTCTTAAGGACTTGGGTCCTCTCCACTATTTTCTCGGCATCGAGGTGGTGCGTCGTCCGACCGGCTTCTTCCTCCATCAGCGGAAGTACGCACATGAGCTTCTTGAGCGCGCTGGAATGCTTAACTGCAAACCCGCGTCTACCCCCGTCGACACGAAGGCCAAGCTGTCCGCGACTGATGGCTCTCCAGCTCCGGATGCGCCGTTCTACCGCTCCATCGTGGGTGCCCTGCAGTACCTCACCCTTACCCGACCGGAGCTGCAGTATGCTGTCCAGCAGGTGTGTCTCCATATGCACGCTCCCCGCGACGCTCATTGGACTGCGGTGAAGCGGATTCTCCGCTACATCCGCGGCACTATGGACCTCGGCCTTTCCCTCCATGCCTCCACCGCCATGGACATCGTCGCCTACACGGATGCTGATTGGGCCGGCTGCCCTGACACGAGACGTTCCACCTCGGGGTACTGCGTTTATCTCGGGCCCTCACTCATCTCGTGGTCGTCTAAGCGGCAGCCCACGGTCTCTCGCTCGAGTGCTGAAGCGGAGTATCGTGCCGTTGCCAACGTGGTTGCCGAGTGCTCTTGGCTTCGACAGCTCCTCCAGGAGCTCTCCTGTCCTGTCGACAAGGCCACAGTGGTGTACTGTGACAACGTCTCCGCTGTCTACCTCTCCGCCAATCCGGTTCATCATCGTCGCACCAAGCACATCGAGCTGGACATTCACTTTGTTCGGGAACAGGTGGCTCTCGGCCATGTACGTGTACTACACGTACCCACCTCCCAACAATTTGCGGACATCATGACGAAGGGTTTACCTACGGCGTCCTTCGAGGAGTTTCGGTCCAGCCTTTGCGTCGGTCCCGACGACGCTTCGACTGCGGGGGGTGTTGAGATATATTGGATGTGCATTTACTCGTATGGCAAGTCTACTCCTTCCATGTATAGCTAAGGATACGATTGCCTCCCTTTTTTTTTTTTTTGCGAAACACAGTACAACGCAAGCGCTCATATACACGCGCACACACTCACCCCTATGAACGCACGCACGCACACCCTACCCCTATGAGCACCTCCGAGAGACTGAGTCGGCGGGTCGAGTCTTGAGATTGACGAAGTCACCACGGGCGCCTCGCTGTCGACGGGAACGTCGCCTCCCACTGAAGAATATTCCGCCTTAAATGAGAAACACCAGCGTCAAACCTGGGGTTTGAACTCTGGTGGGCTGGGGGTACAACCACCCACCTAACCATCTTGCCACAGGCAAGTTCTCTACGATTGCCTCCCTTGTACCTATATGTACGTGCTATGCACCCGATCAATACCATTGAGAGTTGCATCGTATTATTCTACAGCTTGCATTGCATCCGAACATGACGACGATGATTGGGCAAGTGTTCAGGATAGTCTTTTACCTATTCGAGGGCGTCACGTTCGTCCTCACGGGTGTGGGAGCCCTGGGATATTTCCCGCACTCGGCGGAGGGGAGGAGGGCGCCGGAGAAGCTGGTGTGCGCCATCTGCCTGGAGGTGTTCGAGCACGGGGAGGAGTGCAGCGAGCTGCCGGAGTGCCACCACCTGTTCCACCGGGACTGCATCGCCGTGTGGATGAAGAGCAAACCCTCCTGCCCGCTCTGCCGGCGTCATATTGTTCCAGGATCAGAACGAGTATCAGTTGCCGATGACATGGTTTAAAAATCAGACTTACAACAAGGTTATAGTTGCATCTGGATGTTGTATGCACCGTTGCTCTCCCACCTTTCTCTGTCTTCTCCGAGTTCTCCCATGGACGATTCAATTTCAGTTTGCGTTGCTGAAATGCGATGTTACTGAACTTAATTTGTAATCTGTTGTAGTCATCATCGAGAAAAACCGAGCTACTGGACATCGAAAAACAAGAGCGTGTTCTACGTCTTATCCAGCTAACGAAGTGTCGTAACGTACTAGACGGCGCGGCGAAAGCGCCGTCTGCCTCTCGTCCTTGCATGTCGTAGGTAACTAAAAATGGCCACCACTAAACAGCAAGCTCTACAGCTCTGTCCACACCCTCCCTCTACAGTTCGAGGTGCTGGTGTTAATTGTGTTTAATGTTTTTTCTCTCTAACATACACAGAACGTCACGCTACGTGCAAACCAAACCAAAATTCACGGCTTTCCCCTTGATTTTTTTCATGGCTTCCATATCTGAATGAGTTTGTTTATTATCACGGTGTTTCGACGGAGTCAAATCACTACACATGTACATATACAACACGTACACATTCATCATCCTGGAACATGATCGACTACACACACGCACGTACGGGTTATTTTCTCGATTCAGCTCTTCGCCTCTCCCTTTTTATCTGTTTTATAACAGCAAGGTGGACGAGACATAGTACTATATGTTGGTGGCACCGCCGACAGTTTACGCAAGCACTGTGGTCTCCGGAACGGCGGCGGACCGGATGTCGACGGCAGCCTCGACGCGATCGCCGACCGCCTCCCACAGCTCCGGCAGCGCCTCCCTGATGTTGTGGATGCTCTCCAGCGCCACGTCTGCCCCTGAAACCAGCACCGAGCTCCCCACCTGCATCATCGTTTCAGAGTGTGTGCATTCTATTTTTAGTCTTTGACTAGTAGTCCAATGATGTTAGGATTAAGACATTAAGAGCTTACGATGACGGTGTGGAAGCCTGCAGCTTTTCCTGTGGCGATGTTGCGTGGGCTGTCGTCGAAGAACACCTGCCAAACAAGGGAGTCGCCTTGTCAGCTACCCGCTTACTACTTTTTTTTTTGCGAATTACCCGCTTACTACTGCTACATGATGACCACCACAGAAGTTTGGCTTGGTTCAGATGCTTACTGTCTTTTTGGGGTCGAGCTTGGCGATCTCCACGACGGCTTCCATGGATTCCAGGGACGGCTTGCACAGGATCCTCTTGTCAGAAGTTGAGCTGTCAGGTGACGGCTGGTTCAGGGTCTCGAAGCATATGATCCCCTCGAAGCAGCCCTCCAGCCCCATCTTCTCCAGGACCGTTGCCGCGTGAGCTTCGTCGGAGTTGGTGAATATCTTCAGTGGAGCAACGCAAATTATAACCGTTGCAGCATTTCTTTCAGTGTTAAAAGCAACAGGAAAAGTGTATCAGAGCTTCAGGTGCATGGAAGGATCGAGCTTACTAATTTTCTCTGTGGCAGTGAGAGCAGTAGTTGCCTCAGAACAGGGTCAGGCCTCAGCTTATCATACGGCAACGCACCATGCACACAAGAGTGGAATTCGTCGCAGTCGAAATCGTAACCCAAAAGCTATTACAGAAACATAGTGGATGCAACAATAAGAACCACAAACGACCAGTCAAAGACTATGAAATTAACGGGTCCTGGGACACACCTTCAGACCGGCCATTGTAGTACCATATTCCCTGTACAAATCTAGGCACATCTTCTGAACGAGGCTCTCGTCGATCTGAAGCTTGTTTAGCATGTAGTCTGCAATTTGGTGATGCCAACTACATGAACAAACAAATTTTGCAGCGTCAAAACCGGAGACACCGGTGCAAATGTTACTTAATTACCTATTATGTTCTTCCGGCAGGCTAGGTTGATTCCTAAGCTCAGTGGGTAGAGGGTGTCATCCATATCTGAACATGTGAGAATAATCAAAGAAAAGCTGAGATAAAAAAGATAGTGCTGGTGGAACTCCCTGTTCGTCGAAATATAGTAGTACAATGAACAACCGTCAGGTAGACCTACCGAATAGCAAGCAATCAAATTTGGCTCCATTCATGTAGGATTTCATCTTCACAGGCTAGCTAGCTAGTGTCTGCAACCATGGAAAAGAACATCGTAAGCGAAACAATGTTAGAACCTACTAAAGCTTTCTTTGAGCATGTTTTTCTTTTCGTCGGGATTGTTCTCAGTAAGCGTACATATTCTTTTAGCACGTTGCCTGAGACTGATATGATAGATGCTACCGTTCAACTACCCTCAGACAGCATAATCACAAGAACCGAGTATATCGCGCAGAGATTAGTAACTTGGAGCGTGGCGGTAGAGGATCATAGTATAAAATCTCCGCGAAATTGAACGAAAAAACAGAAGCAAACTCAGCGTAGGAATGAACAGAACAACTTGAATTGGTTAAACTGGAGACCTGCTGAATGCTGATAATCTTCTCTTGCTATATACTCCTAGTCTCCTACCTTGTTTTAGCAATCAAACATGTATTTTTCATTTCTTTTGAGCACTCGAGAGACCGTAGAGGCTCATGCTACAAACCTCACTGAAACTCCAACGAAACAACAGAATCAAACTTGACGGACTAGCATCAGCAGACCAGTGACCAAACAATTTTGAGAAAAGAAATCGAGGACGGAAACATCAATAACACAGCAAAAGTATCCAAACAATTCAAAGCTGGACATGTACCTAAGTACGTAGATGATAAACGGAAGGACAACGCCGTGCAGTACAGGTCGATGCCATTTCGCCAAGCTAGGCTCCTCTATTTATACAGAGAGTATCACACACGACGAGGAGGCCGCAGGTGCGGCCTGATCCACTCGCTGGAGGATGACACGACACAGTCAGTTGGGCGTGTCTGATTCCGATGACGGCACCTGAAAACCATTGCCTCACCTGCCCTGATGGCTGCTCTGCTCGTCATTTCCCATCGGAGAACACCTCCAACTCCAAGTGCTCTCCCACGCGAGTGATTTCCTAGCTGGACAGCGATTGCTCTGATAATTCTTAGTGGAGTCAGCGTCGGACGACGTCCGGGATCGGCAGCCTACGCCACGAGATCGCAAGGGGTTCCTTTTAAAAGCTTATACTTTTGTTTAACTGCTTGGGTGACACCGACCAAGCTAGCAGACGAGCTCGATGATGATGCGGCATGCTGAAAGATATATAGGATACTCTCACTCGTGGCCGCGTGATGCGTATGGTTATTATTGTTAGAGACTCTCGCTCGTCGAGAAGGCAAGGAACGTGTGTTGTTCGTTTCGGCTGGTTATCTTTTTCTGTTGTCTGGCGGAGAGGGCATGCGTGATGAATCACAAAGCATGAGAATGACAGAGTAATATACTAAACGATCGATCGACAGTGCATAATCTCCATTTTAGGAAGACAGGAAAAACTAAACTCCTATTATTGGATGCTGCGTTCGCCTTCCTTCTCTAGACGAGGGCCAGTGGTAGTGCAGGCGAGCTACCTGGCCACCCGCAGGGACGATGGCTTTAGTTAGGTCTGCATGATCCTGAATCCCTAACTAATCAGCACAAATGCATGAATAAAAGGACTTCTTTGTTTCTTCTTTACAAAACAGCTAGTACAATATGCCTCTGCTGAGTGGATAGCTGATCGAGGAGGAGGAGAAAGAAATCGCCTTGGAAACAAAAAGGGAGGAAATTTGTGTCCCATCCATCATAATCATAGATGTCGGTTCAAAACTACCAAGCTACTACTCTGAGGTGACAAGAATGTAGAGCGTAAAAATATTCCGGGGCAATAGGTGCTGAAAAATAGTCGCCGTGATTTTCTGTATTATAGGACATATGAACCTTATGTTAAGTATGGGGAAGTATCAAAATTAGACAAAAGATGTGGCTGTAGTTTAGTGGTGAGAATTCCACGTTGTGGCCGTGGAGACCTGGGCTCGAATCCCAGCAGCCACACTACATTTTTTTGATTTGTTTTCCAATGATTTTGTTGCCGGTTTATGGGCCGCACCTTTTTTTTTAGAACGTTTATGGGCCGCACCTGACCTGCCCTTGCTAATCAAGTTCAAAAATAACATCTCGAATCCCAGCAGCCACACTACATTTTTTTGATTTGTTTTCCAATGATTTTGTTGCCGGTTTATGGGCCCCACCTTTTTTTTAGAACGTTTATGGGCCGCACCTGACCTGCCCTTGCAAATCAAGTTCAAAAATAACATCAGTCCACAGAAGGCCTTATAATTGGCTTTTCGGCCAGAAAAATAACGACCCATATCTGAACAGTCTCCATGATTTCCGTACATCCGGTTTCTAAACAGATCGGATTGAATTTTGTCTCTGCCATATCCTTTACCATATTTTTTCATCGGTTTCGGAGTGGATCAGATAATGACCGGATTCGGAGGCGGATATATGTAGTCAAGGATTCGGGAACATAACGGATTCGGAGCAGAAACAAAATTAATCGGATAGAAACGTGAATAAGTAAATTGTCAAACCATACAACCAAAAATAATTGTTCAATAACCTAGTAACTAACAAAGTTGTACTACATAGTATTTACAATGACTATTTTTGAGTTGTTATTCAAGGGACGAACTCGACAACTCACTAACCGCATATTATGTTCTATTAGTTTAGCCATTTCGGTAGAAAATCGGATTATTCAGATTAAAACCATCGGATAATCCTACATTTTTTTGATTTGTTTTACAATGATTTTGTTGCCGGTTTATGGGCCGCACCTTTTTTTAGAACATTTATGGGCCGCACCTGAACTGCCCTTGCTAATCAAGTTCAAAAATAACATCAGCCCACAGAAGGCCTTATAATTGGCTTTTCGGCCAGAAAAATAACGGCCCATATCTGAGCAGTCTCCGTGATTTCCGTACATCCGGTTTCTAAACAGATTGGATTGAATTTTGTCTCTGCCATATCCTTTACCATATTTTTTCATCGGTTTCGTAGTGGATCGGATAATGACCGGATTCGGAGGCAGATATATGTAGTCGAGGATTTGGGAAAAGAACGGATAGTCAAACCATACAACCAAAAATATTTGTTCAATAATCTAGTAACTAACAAAGTTGTACTACATAGTATTTACAATGACTATTTTTGAGTTGTTATTCAAGGGACGGACTCGACAACTCACTAACCGCATATTATGTTCTATTAGTTTAGCCATTTCGGTAAAAAAATCAGATTATTCGGATTAAAATCGGATTATCCTATTTAGTTTTCAAATAATCCATATTATGTATTATTTAACATACCATATCCTATACCATATCTGGATGTTAAGTTCGGAATCGATATCTTTACCCGTTGGATTACTTAAAACCGGATATGGATTGTTCAAAACGGTTTCAGAATCGAATACGGTGCGGACATTATCCTATCCGTTTACACCCCTACTTCTCCTACAACCTATACATATCACCAGGAAAATTATCTCTAAAAAAAGGGAAAAATATCATACCCTACATATCTTCCCCTGTTTTCCACGGCTAGTTATGCCGGGGGAGACTTGTATAAGATCTGCTCTTTAGGAGCAATCATGGGATCATGTCACAAAAATCATATTTAGAAATTGCTAAAAAACTGAAAAAATTACACAACATACCTGCGGGCTGTTTCTACAACACCAAAAAATTTCAGCTCAAAATTCGATCTATGGTTAGAGAACTTAAAAGGCTAAATTATACTGTGAATAGTGTCAGCTTTGAGTGAATAGTGTTTCTTACCATTCATACCGAATTTTCTCTTTTTTGCTTCTCTAAGTATAGGTCAAATTTGAAGCAGAAATTTTTTGATGTTGCATATATAACATAGATGTGTGTTGTCAAATTTTTTGACAATATTTAAACATGTTTTGTCCATTAAAAAAATGATCTCGTAGATCCTATCTAATGCTAGTTATGCCAGCCGGTACGGCAACGCGGTCTGGGACAGCTACCATGGGACCTCATTGCGCAGTGCATAGAGATCGGGAAACGATCACACATATCAGTGGTCCGGATCCCTTTCTCCCGAGTGCCCCCATGCCCCCACCTCGCTCCTCTTGAGAGTCGTAGGCATCTTTTCCTTCTGCCCGGCCCGATCTCGGATCTCCTCCGCCGCCGGCGTCGCTGGCCGGAGAAGAGATGAGAGAGGTGCGCGTGGCCTTCTCACTAGTACAGAACGACACATCGGATACCCCTCTATGGCAACGGCAAGAGTTAGGCGACGGAAAAAATGAGCTCCGCGCGCTTCCGCGAGTGTGCGCGCGTCGATGGGCCCGACACAATGGTAACGGAGGCTGAAAAGATCTCCGTTGCTCATATATAGGCAACGGAGGAAAGAATATCTCCGTTGCTGATATTTCCACATCAGAAACGGAGATCGGTCTATCTCCGTTTCCCATGTGAAGGCACATTAAGCGGTGCCGGTATTAATATCTCTCACTCCTGTACTGTATCTCACTCTCACTCTCAGTCTCACTCTCCCCAGTTCCTAACCCTAGCCGCACACGCTCTCCTCCTACTTCACCCATCAATGGCGAACCCCTCCGGCGCCGACGGAAGTCAGGATGGAGCATCTTCCTCCTCCCACCCTCCGAGGCGCAGCCCGGATCTCCCCTACAACTGGGGCGAGATCCCCGGCGACTGCGGTCGCGAGTTCATTCTGAGCCGTCAAATCCCATCCGGATCCATGGCGGCGGCGGCCACCGACGCCCGGATCTCGTCCTCATCGTCCTCCTCGGACGATGAGGACGAGGATCTGGAGGTCGGTCTCCTCCTCTCTCGCGCCTCCTTTGAGCGCGAGCGCGCCGAGGGTGTCATTCGGGCGTCTGCGATGCAGAGAGCTATCCGCATCTCCGCCGCCGAGCACGCGATAGAAGCCGCCGAGGAGGCGTTGTTCCAGACGCGGCTCCGGGCGGCCATAGACCGCTCTCTTCTCCCTGGCCAGGGCCCTGGGCTAGATGCGGCGGTGGCAGCGGTGGCGGCGGCGGAGGAGGAGGAGGATGAGGAGGAGGACGCTCCAGTGTTCGAGCAGGATGAGGTCTCCTTTGACGTCTCCTCTGGCAGTGGCTCCGGCGCCGACGCCGACGCCTGGGACGCAATCCGCGACGGAAAGCGACCCCGCCTCGCCTAAGGTAAATGACCGCTCTGTTAGCTACTTATTTAGCTCGGTTTGCTCTGTTAGTTAGCTCTGTTCAGCTATGTATTTGCTATGTTAGCTACTTATTTAGCTCGGTTTGCTTTGTTTAGCTATGTATTTGCTATGTTAGCTACTTATTTAGCTCAGTTTACTCTGTTAGTTAGCTCTGTTCAGCTATGTATTTGCTATGTTAGCTACTTATTTAGCTCGGTTTGCTTTGTTTAGCTATGTATTTGCTATGTTAGCTACTTATTTAGTTCAGTTTGCTCTGTTAGTTAGCTCTGTTCAGCTATGTATTTGCTATGTTAGCTACTTATTTAGCTCGGTTTGCTTTGTTTAGCTATGTATTTGCTATGTTAGCTACTTATTTAGCTCAGTTTGCTCTGTTAGTTAGCTCTGTTCAGCTATATATTTGCTATGTTAGCTACTTATTTAGCTCGGTTTGCTTTGTTTAGCAATGTATTTGCTATGTTAGCTGCTTATTTAGCTCAGTTTGCTCTGTTAGTTAGCTCTATTCAGCTATGTATTTGCTATGTTAGCTACTTATTTAGCTCGGTTTGCTTTGTTTAGCTATGTATTTGCTATGTTAGCTACTTATTTAGCTCGGTTTGCTCTGTTAGTTAGCTCTGTTCAGCTATGTATTTGCTATGCTAGCTACTTATTTAGCTCGGTTTGCTTTGTTTAGCTATGTATTTGCTATGTTAGCTACTTATTTAGTCCGGTTTGCTCTGTTAGTTAGCTCTGTTCAGCTATGTATTTGCTATGTTAGCTACTTATTTAGCTCGGATTGCTCTGTTAGTTAGCTCTGTTCAGCTATGTATTTGCTATGTTAGCTACTTATTTAGCTTGGTTTGCTCTGTTAGTTAGCTCTTCAGCTATGTATTTAGCTCGGTTTGCTTTGTTTACTGCTTATTGGCTCTGTTTATTAGCTTTGTTTGCTGTTTTTAACAAAGAATATTCGTTGTTTCAATGGCTTGGTGGATGCTTGGTGACGATGCTGCTGCCGTGAAGACCTAGGAGCGGGGCTCCATACACGGTGCCGTCACCAGGAGCAGTACATTTTGCACAGCAGGAAAGACAGTAGATGTTCATCTGGTGGCCGTGAAGACATAGGAGCAGAGCTCCAGCCACGCGCACTGATGAACTTTTGTAAAGCAGTGCGTACAGGAATACGGTGACGACCGGGCGGCCGTCTAGTCGCATGGAGCGGGGCTCCATCGACGGCACAGCCCGTCACCGTGTTTTTTTTGTTTTCCTGTAACCCTTATTAGAAACGGTTATTAGCAAAACTCCGTGTCTAATGTTAAATACATCAGAAACGGTTTATCTCCTCCGTTGCCATTGTGAGGCTTCACATCAGTGACAGAGGCGGGGACACGGACCCTTTCTCCGTTGCCGAAGGGGTTTTTGGCCCGTTTCTGATGTGTCGTTCTGTACTAGTGTCTGTACATAGTAGTAGTAGGCTTAGTTCTAGTTTCTGCCCTTATGGCGTGTGGCTATATGCCGTTTGAGGGTAGGACGGCGGATCTCGGCGGCCAGATTCGCCGCGCCGTGGCTTCCGACTATCTCGCTGCATCTCGCTGGTGGCAAGCGAGGTCGCAAGGGAGATCGAAGGAATCTCGCATCCCTCCTAATAAGGCGCGCAGGGGAAGCATGGAGATGGGGCGCCCTGACCAGCCCTGCCTCTTCGCTGTTCTTCAGCTCTTTGCAGCGGTATTCCCATGGTGGGAATCAAAAGCGGCGACGATGCGGAGTACTGGCGCCTTCTTCATAAAGGTCGGGTCCCTGATCTTCTTTGTCTGCTACTTTCTTCTTGGTCTACCTCCTCCGTTTCGTGGCGGGATTCTGGAGTTCGACGGCGGACTTGCTCAAAAGGTCAAGCGGCAGAGGATCGGGTTCATAGGGAGCTGGAGATGTGGTGATTGGTGTACTGAGCTCTCTCCTTCAATGCGCCATGGTGGCAGCAGAAGGAAGATGGAAGTGCAGCGTCGCTCCGTCTCCGACGACCTGGGAGTAGAGATGTTGTTGATTGAGGAACACTCTCGGAGCCTCTGGCGTCCGACTCTGGAGACCATCTGGTGGTCAACTGCGCTGGCTTTGATGGCTAGCGATATTCCAACCTCCATGTGGAGGCCCTTCCTCAAGCTCGCGACGGCATCATCCTTCCCTTCAACTCCAAGTGGTTTCGTCCCCGGAGCTGTCGCGAATGGCCGTGGCTGGAGCTTGAAGCTCGTCAGAAGAAGCAGAGGACCCAATTGCGTTTCTTATCAGTTGTGTAGGGTCTTTCCTGTTATTAGATGGGACTGCATTGTAATTTTCTTTTTATTGAAGGTCCCTTCTGTAAAATGTACCTGTTTCGTTGAAATTTAAAGCATCCAGGCCCTTCGGGGCCGCTCCTCGTTCAAAAAAGAAAAGAAAAAAGATCACACATATCAGACAACGGTTCAACAAAAAAAAAAAGAGAACTATGTGAGCCATCCCTGTCCGTTAATATTGCACGGCATGAAGAATTGAGGAGTACAGTACATTTTAGCATGGCTCCGTTACGTGCATGGCCTTGATATCTGCGTCGGTACCGTCGGCGGCTCCGTTAAGTTCAGACCAGATCGGCGTTACGTCGAGCGTCGGCTCCTCCAGCTAGGGTGATCTGATCTGTCACATGGCCACCCACGACATCCGCACGATCAGCGGTGGCCAGTGAAGTACACGCCGGTCCAGTGCGTGCATAAAAATTTTCGGTGCCCGCGCATGGTCCTGCTTGCTCCTGGAGTTTCTTCTCTGCACTCCACCAAATGTTCATCGATCTATCTATCAGCAGACAACAGAACATGCACACATGCTGCTTAACTCGAGTCCTTTTGACCACGGCAGGCAACGAATCCAGACATCCAATCCAGCATCAGTCTCGCGAGCAAGATCCACTTCCCATTTCCATGTTTCGGCGACAAGATTCCGGGTCACCGATCGCTTAAAAGGCATGTGTGTCAAGACAGAGACACTGTCATGTGATCACCTGTTCATAGATGCAGTAGTTTATTCGGACAGCCATGCGCGAGGAGGTATGTAACCTCAAATCCCTGCGGAAATTCAATAAAACTAGAAGGGGAGGGCGCGCTTTGCTGCGCTCAAAGGTACTATCGCGGTGATCGATACATGACATGCTTGTCTGAATAAAATTAGTCAATCATACATACATGATCAGGTACAGTTTCATAACCATATAATGCAAAAGTAACAACTTCAAATTTCTTAATCTCCGAACGAGACGAGCTCTGGGCCTGGTGCATGGAGGCAAAGGAGTCTTTGCGAGACGGGGTTGGTCAAGGTGCATCCAGAGGCAGAGCTTGCATACACCGCTCGTGCGCGTGCTTGTAGGGAAGGAGGAGGCACGGTGAGGAGGGGAGGGGAGGGGAGGAGATGAGGGCTGCTCGGGTGGCTCGTCGGCCGAATCTACGCATAGCCAAGAAGCGATGGTGGCCGCGCGTGTGGGGGTGGGGGTGGAGGGGGGGGGGGGGGGGGGTGGGGGAAGAGCAACACAACCCTCAAGCTTGAATCCCTATTGTGCCTTCGAGCATAGGTGGTGAATTCACGGCGTAATCAGTAAGAGTTGTGATGGAGCGACCAGTTCGAGGCCAAACCGGTGGCAGAGGAGGCAGCGCGTTCACCAGAGAAGAGGCGGGAGGGCAACATGAAACTTTCAGTTAACAGTTGGCGTGCACACGTTGCCCTTTTTCTATATAGCAGCAGACCGAGTGTTGTATTTTGCAGCACAAGGTGTTTTTTTACTGCACTAATTAAATTTGGACAAAATTTATATCAAATACAACTGTTGGAGTAAGGTTTTTTGGTCTCAAATGTCCTAAAATGTAGTTAAACGCTAATATATGGAAGCTATTAGAGATGGTTTAAGAGGAGCGATTCGTAGATTCGTCTGTGATAGTTAAAAAATTTGTCGCTAAATTTTGTCTAGCTGAACCAACAAATATTATTATTTTATAAATTTGGACAAAATTTACATCAGTTACAGCTGTTGGAGTAAGGTTTTTTTTGACTCAAATGTCCTAAAAAGTAGTTAAACCCTCAAATATGTAAGCTATTAGAGATGGTTTAATAAAAGAGCGGTTCGTAGATTCATCTGCGATGGTAAAAAATTCATCGCTAAATTTTATGTCCAGCTAAATCAACAAATATTATTATTCTAACCTTAATCTGATGTACACCAATGTATTTAGCGGGAACCAATGAGAGGCTGACATGTGGTTCAACCTCCAAGCTCCAATCCCAGGAGTTTAGATATTGTAGAGATTTACTCGGACAGCCATGCGCGAGTAGATCGTCGATCTCTGCAGCAGTGCAGCTGCAGCCGGCCTTCCCTTAAGATTGTACAGTGGAATTGCAGCTGTACAATTTTAGCTATCGCAATCGACGGCTGGCCTTCCCTTAAGATTGTTTCGGCACCGAGTCGCGCACTCGCTATCCTTAAATCACGGGGCAAATCGTCTCCTTACTTTTGTTTCAAACACTCGGATTCATAACCTGGCTTGTTTAGCTTAATTAGTTTGACATTATCTGTTTTTTCTTTTACCAGAGTTGATGTGCTTCCACAATCCCGTTACACGGCGACATCTCCTCCGCGTACGTGTTTATGGTCGTATCTTTGAGAAATAGAAGAGTGACATTGATCATGGCACCGGCCTGCAGTTGCTGTCCTGATTACAAACTAAGGGCATCTCTGCCAATCTCTTATAATCTAGACCAGTATATTTACTCCTCTAAAGGAAAGCGTTTTTTAACCAATCCCCTAAACTTAACTCCCTAAAAAAATTGTTGTCCCTTTTCACAAATCACTGATGGTGCCTTTGAACATTATTGAGGATATGGGTGAGATTTTCATCAGAACAATGAATTGCCAACAAGGTGCTTTTCCTTTCACCTATTTGGGATTGCCTCTTGGAACTACCAAGCCTACCATGGAATATTTCATGCCAATGGTGCAAAGGGCTGAGAAGGTTATGTGGAATAGCTAATTTTCCTAATTATGGTGGCAAATTGGAGCAGATCAAATCTGTTATGTCTTGTATGTCTATTTTTTTATGTGCACCTTGGATGTACCCGTCACCATTAGCAGCAACTGAAAAAAAAAATGAGACACTCTGCCTCTGCCTCTAGAGGAAACTAGACTTGGAAGATAAAAGACCTACTCTTGTTAAGAGGGCAACTGTCTAAACACCTAAAGACCAAGGTGGCTTAGGAGTGTCGAATATTGAATTCCAGAATAAAGCCTTGTTGCTAAAAAATCTGCACAAATTTTATAATAAGATGGGCATTACTTGGTTCATCTGGTATCGGATTCATATTATTCTGATAATCAGTTGCCTGGTGCACGCTAACGAGGCTCCTTTTGGTGGAAACCTCACTTAAAACTGCTGGACTACTACAAAGGAATGGCTAGATGTAATGTGGGCACTCGATCCTCTGCTTTGTTCTGGCATGATCTTTGGCAGGATAATTGCCCCAGCCAAAATTTTCCACATGTGTACTCCTCCTCCAAAAACATTGATGTTACTGTTAGCTCTGTCTTACAGCAGGATTTTTGTAGAGGATTTATTCCATCTACCTCTAACCATACATGCTTATTAGGAGTTCCTGCAGCTAGAAGAAATCTAGGAAGATGCTAGTCAAACTGCAGCCCTTGGAGAACCAGATTTTTGGGGTTATATCCGGGGAAATGAGAAATTTCATTCTAAGAAAGCATATGCAATTTTAATTGGGGTACAACCTGCATCACTACAGTTCAAATGGATATGGAAGAGCTCCTGTCAATCTAAACAAAAGATCTTCTTTTGGTTGCTTCTTCATGACAGATTGAACACCAGATATTTGCTGGCAACATTTTCGTCTACAGTCTTATAATTGTGCCACTATGTAGGGCGATAAGGAGGAAACTTGGGTGCATCTTTTTTGGACATGCCCCATGGTTGCTGAATGATGGGACCAAGTGTTCCCGCAAAGAAACATAAATTTGTCATTGCAGGAAGCTTTCTATGACATGAAAGAAAAATTACAGGCGACTTTCTTCATGGAGATCATAATTCTATCCTCTTGGAGCATATGGATGATTCAAAACAACAAAATCTTCAAAGATGAAATGCCTTGCTTGGATAGATGGAAGGCAATTTATATGTCAGGATCGAATTGGCTAAAATATAGAATTAAAGCCAAGCGCAAAGATCATTTTAATCTCTGGGTACGATCACAAACATAGAAGTTTTAAATCTTCTTAAACCTTTTCTGTACATACATGCCATTGTAATCTTTGTAACAAATTATTAACAAAAATTGCAGTGGGAAACTCTCCCACTGTTTGCCCCGTAACTTTTTTAATTCTAACAATTCCCGAATATTTCAAATTTAAAGTTTACAAACCAAATTATTCAAATTCTTCACCCATACCCATGAGTCTCTTTGTCTCTTCATCATTGAGTCTCTCAGTCTCAAGTACTCTGGGCAAAAGATGTCAAGCACGACCTTTGTGAATCTTTGAACGACCTCCAAGATTATATCTTCACCGATGCAGACATAGTCGTCAACGGCGTCGGCCGAACACCCATATGCAAGTCGAACTTCCGCGACACACATTAGTGGGTTCACACTAATCTCTCTGGATGGACTCCTCCATAGCTTAAATCATTCATCGTGCTTATCCACAGCTTGGCAATCGTGAGAAAGAGACTTGTATGCATCCGAAATCGTCGGGGAATACTTCTCCGGATATGTTGGAATGGGGTTGAAGTAATCTTTCATAAGTTTGACATGACCTTCCGCTCTATCTCAGTTGATGTACATGCGGACGAACTGGGATCCTAGTCTCGGCCGCCAAAAATCCTCGTTCACTATCACCGCAACAGCCGTTTCGAAGTCATCGTCATCTTCTTCCTCCTCCTCAGACGATAAGTCGTCGAAGATCATCTCCCTCAACCTCTTCATCTACAAAAAAACTCATATGATTATTTCGTCGAACACTTCAAGTGCGGTGGCGGTGAGAAGCTTGGCCGGAAGTGTCGAGCCGGTACCGTAGACCTGCAAAATTGACGTGGCCGAGAAACTGCACAAAATCGAAGGAGAAGCCGGTAGGAGCCAATACCTTGGTTGTTGGTCGCGCCCCAAGCTCACCGCGACCGAATCGATTTTGGTCGGAAGTTTGTTGGCATGCCCTTGATTCTGGCGCCACTAAAGCTCTGTGGCGGTCCTTCTATGTCCTCCTCGTCCCCCACCGGTCGTGTTTTTGCTCAAACCTAGTTGAAAATGAAGAACGTGGCGGCGGACATTTCAGCGACAATGGCCGAGATGGAACGAGAGATTCCAGCGTCGATATCACTCAGCGAGAGGACTCAGTGCGCTGGGGGCGGCGAGGTTGCGGGCGGTCGGCAGGGGTGGATGGTGGTCGCCGGAGGTGACGGTGCGGGCCGAGCGGGGGGAAATTCCGGTGCGGGGTGGAGGGCCAGATTTTTTTTCTCCAACGCCGACGGCTGAAGATTTTTTGTTGCTCCCCTAAAGGATATGAGGGTTCTGCTAGGTGTGGTTTAGAAGAGAAAACACAAAAAATCTCCTCTAACCGGTTATATGGGATCAGCTAGAGTGCCCTAACCCTCCTATTAGTTTCTAAAATTGCAGCTTGGATCATTTAGAGGCGATGAAGCTAAGGGCAACTCCAACGGGCCGATGCAAACAAACACGATTTCTGTCGCCTTTTGTCCGTTTGGGTCGCCAAACGGATAGGCATCCGGCCCATGTCCGCGCTTCCGAGGCCACTGAACCCAACGGGGCGACCCATTCTGTCCACTCAAACATTTTTTTCCCAATATTTCATTAATAATAAGAATTCGAGGATTACATTGAAAATGGACAGCATAATAAAGACCTAATATAGGGCTCCACGTCGTCGTCCTCCTCTGATGGTGGCGGTGGAGATCCCGACACGTTCGTCGGCGCCTCGGTCGGAGCTGGCTCCGCGGCCGGAGCCCACGGTGGCGAAAACCACCTAGGATCTTCACTAGCTAGCCGCGACTCCCATGGAGACCAAGGCTCCCACGGGGTCCATGCCGAGGCAGGTTCCTCCGGCACAGCCAGATCCTCCTTCGGCACGACACTCCTGCAGGGCCGCGGCCTCGTCTTCTCGGTTCGCCATCGCTACGATGAGCAGCGGACCACGAAGAGACAAATTTATAGATGGCCGCACGCGGTTTTGGAGAGAGGCCATGAATCTGGCCGCCCTCTGTGCGTTCAGTTCCATGTGGGCCGCTTGCATCCCTTCCATAACAGAGGCGTCCTCGTCGGTGGCTTCCTCGGGGCCGCCAGTTGGGCGCAGGCGTGGTGACCCCCGCGACCCCGGCGGCGTACGGTTCCTCGTCGGCGTCGAAGACGTCGCTGTAGGCTTCCTCCATCGTCCTCCTCACCTGATTCGGCAGTTGTGGCCGAGGCGGCTGTGGAATGACGTCGGCCCAAGTCGGGCTCGTCATCATGCAGCGAGAGAAGCTGCCGCGATGGCGCCCGACCGGGCTCCGACGCGCTCGCTCGACCTGGTCTGCGGTGGTGGCCGCGGATGCATTCCGGTGACCAGATCTACGAGGGTGTGGTGGCCGCCGTGGCTGGAAGAGGGAGGCCGGAGTTAGGATTTGTGCTCTAGGGTTTGCCCTGCCGGCGGCCCTTTAAAGAGCTCCAACGCCCACAATAAATGAAGTTGGTGGGGGTTGTAGACATGACACGCGGTCCTACGTCCGCGCGTGTCCGGGGCCGACGCAATCCCGACCTAAATTTAGGCCGAGAATGGCTCGTGACGGATAGAAAAGCAAAGAGCGATATGTTTTTTTTTCACGGTGGGTCTTAATTTTCAACCGTGCGAACAGAAACGGACGCTCACGGCTTAATGGGTCGCCCCGTTGGAGTTGGCCTAACGGACTGATTCGAGCTCGGAGAATCCTGCCATGGATGCCCGTGCCGGTTGTTGGTTCCTGAAGCCGTCGAGCCGGTCAGGTTTCGCTTTCCATGGATGGACCAATTTATGGTAGGTACGTACGTGGATCGGTGGATGGCTGGATGCATGCAGCGAGTGAGCCAAATTCAGCATTGCAAGTTGCAAAGCTAACTGGAACAAGTCTGGAATAACTACAGTATATCACAGGGTGGTCCTTTCCGTTTCGTTTGGCGACCGATTAATTCGCGGATCATCTATCTGTCAGTCTGTCTCGTATCAATGCAATCGACATAGATCTTAATTACACACTCAGACGAGAAAAGAGAGTTTAAACGAGACCCCATGGACACTACTTTCTCGTCACAGGTTACAGGGCACACGTAGTCTAAGACGGAAGTTGATGAACTGATGACAGGGAAGCCGGCGACCCTAACCATTAAATTTGATCGACAATATATAAATTATATGTTGTGATATAAAATTGAAATTTTGTTGAGTAAATTAATGGTCAAAGTGTGTTTTTAAACTACATGTGTGTCCTGTAAATTGTGATGGACAGAGTAGCGCATTTTTTTTATAGTAGAAGCCCGCCGAGTTGAGATACTGGAAATTCGGTACTGATAGGATTCGAACTCCGGTCAGCAAACTTGCATCACTGTGACAGTACCACTAGACCACTGCCTAGTTCTCGAAAAAAGAGAGCTTAACTACTACACTGCCGGCCACATTCTGCCTACATTTGCTGGTGCCGCAGCCAGCAGTGATCCGTGGGAGTCTCTCCGTTGGCATTACGGAGTACATTAATTAATGTAGTTAAACAAGTCATCAGGCATCCCGATTTGGGTAAGTACAGCTAGCAGTGGACTGTGAGTGGTGCACAAGACTGCTGTCGTCTGGGAGCGTGGCGACACGGTGACTGCTGCTACAAAAATAAAAATGGAAGGCTGAGATGTGACTGAAACATGGGACGCACAAGCGTAACGATTTCCTTTCTGGACTCTGGTAAGTAACCCCCTTTGTTTGCAAGCATGTATAGATACAGAAGCAACTAAACCATAGTAGGTCGAAAACCTGCTGCAAGTGTGCAACTACAAACCAGCTCGTACTGCTTCAGAAGAAAAAACCCCAGCTCGTACTAAAGCAGCATTGATATCGAAATGGACAGAATGAAAATGCCGTTGTAGTCCAGTACCCAAGCTTGCGGTGAAAAATCCGTTAGATACCGAACATTCTGCTCGATTTCGCATAATAATCAACCGATTCTTATGAAAATGCCGACATCTCGAACGGACTCTCACGACTTTGCGCCTGCAGTGCAGCCCTGTAAAGTAGTAAATGCAGTCACACAGTTTCCCTGAGCTTTCCACTTCTCCCCTTCCAATCCAAGCTCCACTACCACCACTGTGCTCCTAGCTTCCTCTCCTTTTCCTTTCTTCTCCCCCGCCGACAGGAGCCGAGAGATGCTTTGCTTCGAGACTGTAATGATACGCAGTGCCGAGTAAAACACCTCCGCGTTTACACTGCGGTGCGCTACAGTTGTAGCATTTCATCGGAGCACAGGATCTCCAGAAGCGGCTGCTTTTCTTTTGTCAGCCATTGCCAGCTAGCCAGCTGCACTCGCACTTGCTTCCGCCGCGTATAAGTTCCTTTCTCTCTCGCTTTGGCCACCTTCTCCCCCTCCCTTTCCAGATCCGTTCCTCTCACAGCTTCCAGCTTACAGGAGGGAAGGGGAGAGAGCCATGGGTTCTTGGGTCCTCCTTGCCCTGCTTCTCGGGCTCGCGGCGGGAGCGGCGCGTGGTTCCGAGCCGTGGTCCAACGGGACGCAGGTCTACTCCACCAATGCCAACTCCGGCGGCAGCAACGGCGCCTTCGTCGGCCTCACGCTCATCCAGTCCGCCGCCGCCAAGGGTGCCGGTAAGTAAATCTCTCCTTGCCCAACAATTGTTCCTTCCTGTACATGCTAGTACCAGTATTTTTTCTTGCTGTTGCAAAGATTAGTTTTTTTATTGGCCATGTCACGTGCGATGGCTCGGGTGTGCTTGCCCTGAGATTGAGCCATCGACCCTGGTCGCTGCTGTGTTGACCCTGGTCGGTCAGAGTATATCTGTATATAGAGAGATTCTGACCCTGGTTCTAGCATATTCCCTTGTATTTAGGTACTCTGCTGATTGAGTGATCATACAGTATTATCCTTGTAATAATTGTTTGGTAGTAGCATGTGCCATGTGCGGATCCTGATAATATATGCATGTGGATCTAGCCTTACCTTGCTGGTGCTTGCCATGATGGATTCTTGTTTACCTGATTGGGGGTGGGGGGCTCAATGCCATATGTTTTGCCTGTGAATCTTGAATGATTGCTTGGCGACCATTGCAAATATCAGAAATCTCCACCGGCACCCCGGACATTTGTCCGGCAATCCTGGGCACTGCCCACACCGGCACCCCAAACGGCCGGCCCTATCCATTTTTCTTAATATGAATGAATTTCAATCTAAAACATAGGAAAATGAATGCATAGTCCAATAATGGTTTAAACATAGGGAAATATAGTTATTACAACAATTAAAATTTGATAAGTTTCAGAGAACAATAGGATTGTGTGTTGGGCGCGCCCACAAGTGCGTGACTAGATCACTTTGCGGTTGATCATTAGTTGTTTCATCATGAATTTTAAGATGAGTAGCGAGGAGAAACCGTTGTTTGCTGGGGTCAGCGAAAAATAGTTATTGTAAAGCAGCACATGACCTGTTGCTCTGAACCGGTTCTTGTTGTTGTCCGTCTTTCCTCTTCTCAACCCTCCGCGTTTGGAAGCGGCATCCACCTCCGCCCGTGCAGCCATAAGAACGGCGAGAACCAGCCATAAGGTAGACCTCCTCTTCCATCATTTGCTGAAACATGATTTCATCGTCGGTATCCATAGCCTATTGAACAACAGTCAATGAACAATGGAGCTACGCAATAAATCGACAACAAAGAAAATGACTTGCTGGCAAACGGCCGAACACCTTGCGGGCGAGCGAGAGGGAGTGGCACCGGCAGATCGAGCTGTGGCGGCGCAGAATGACGACTTGTGGCGGTGGCGAGCAGTGGGGACTCGGAGGGTCGTGGAGTGGCGGCGACGGCAAGGTGGTTGGGAAATGGAGACGACAAGGGACAGTGGCGGTGTCGCGAACCGCCGATCAGGGAAACTGGGGAACAAACTGGAGAACGGGGTGGGGGTGCAAATGATTTCCGGCCTATGCTGTTCCGTTTCTATGACATGTGGGTCCCGCCTATTGGAGGGTGTGTCTGGCCGCTGTCCGGTGCCCCCGAGCAGGCCCCCAACTTTGGAAGGTGGGTCGCGGGTGCCGGACAGGAAACGGGCCGGGCCGGACACTTGGGGGTGCCGGTGTGGCCGTTTTTTGTGTCCGGCACCCCCAATGGGCATTTGGGGGGTGCCGTTGGAGATGCTCTAAGTAGTTCGGCACCGACATTGTATAGGCAGTAAATTCCTCAAGATTTTGAAGTATGGCGTTGATGATTTGTGAATGTGTGTTACGATGACTCTGTTTAAAACTAACCAAAATAATTTCCTAAAATTTGGTCAGGCAACTGCTTTGGATTTTAGAAACAATATAGGTGTTGAACTATTAAGTACTTAGGAGCAATTATTTCCTTTACGTCAGAATATGAGTATGCTCAGATTTTTTCTAGCTTATAGGAGAAACATGGTAGGCTGGTAAATGTTGATTCTTAATTCCATGTCAATCCTTACAGTATGCTTGGATGGAAGCTTACCGGGTTACCACCTACACCGGGGATCTGGATCAGGGTCAAACAATTGGCTTGTCAACCTGGAGGTGAGCAATACTTGATGATTCGCATATATGTGGACTGGGAAATAAATTTAAATTCCACTCAGTATTAGTTGGAGATTGTAAATGTCTATTTTAGGATTAGCTGATAGTGATTGTAAATCCAATTCTAGGGTGGAGGCTGGTGCAATGATGTGAAAAGCTGCGTGTACCGCAAGAGTAGTCGGCGTGGGTCATCGAATCACATGGAGAAGCAACTCCAGTTTACAGGAATAATGAGTAACAGGCCTGAAGAAAATCCTGGTATTCTTCTAATTAATTACATGCTGTGAACTTGTCATGTGTAGTCGTTACTACTTCCTTGTCCCCCTCCCCCCAAAAAATGTATCTGTCTGTTCCTAAAAAAAATGTATCTGTCGATCACTCGATTGCTTTTTGTGTTTGAGGAATTGTAATGCTGTTTTCTTGGCTCTTAGATTTCTACAACTGGAACAGAGTGAAGGTCCGCTATTGTGATGGTGGATCCTTCACCGGTGATGGGGCTGATGCGGTTAGTGAAAATCATATCTCTACATTTTTACTACACAGTGGTAGACTTCCTCATTTGAAGTTTGAACAATTCCTAAATGAACATGTTACATGTGTCCTCATTATTCAATCACTTTCAATTGTAATTGTAAGTCTTTTGTCTTGAAACACATTGCTCTCAAAAGAAGTAAAATGTATATGGTGTTTTTGTTTTACTTACTAAGCTACCTTGATTCATTTCTGAATTTGTGTCTTTAGGGCGCAGATCTTTATTTCCGAGGTCAGCGTATTTGGCAGGCTGCTATGGATGATCTGATGTCCCAAGGAATGCGTTCTGCTGGTCAGGTATAGATCCTTCACAGTTAAACCATTTCTATAAATAGATTTCAAAAAATAATTTATGTTTACCTGATGCAACTTCATACCACCAGGCCCTTCTCTCTGGATGCTCTGCTGGGGGTGCTTCTACCATACTTCACTGTGATGAATTCCGTGGACTGTTTCCATCAAATACCAGAGTCAAGTGCCTCGCGGATGCTGGAATGTTCCTTGACGCGTATGCTCACATATATAACCCTTGTTACATTCAGTGAAATGGCATGTTAAGGTGATATAAGCCTATTACCATTTTCAGTGTTGATATTGCTGGTCGCCGGGAAATGAGAGATTTCTTCAATGGCATCGTGAGATTGCAGGTATCCGCCAACCTGTTAGACATGATTTTCTGAATAGTTTTTGATACTTGTGATAACTGAGTATTGGTACTATCTTATTTGGAACTATGGTTCTACTACTAATCATATTACTCTATTCATGTGCCAACAACAATATCTTCATTTGGCTGATGTTACTGGTCAAAATTCACAAAAATGCAGGGTTCTGGAAGGAGCTTGCCTAGGTCCTGTACCTCTCGCATGGATGAAACCTCGGTAAGAAGACAAAACATCCATAAGTATCTACGAAGATAATATATGTAACATATTTTTTACTTTTCTTCACACATGATTTTCTAACTGTTGCTCCCTACAGTGCTTTTTCCCGCAGAATGTGCTGCCAAACATTCAAACGCTGACTTTTATTTGAACACTGCATATGACGTGTGGCAGGTGCTTGTCAGGCATTTAACTCCACGATCTAAGTTATATGAAACTGACAGAAAATCAATAGAATGTTCAATTAAACACATTTTATTTGTGTCTTTCCAGCTTCAAGAAAGTTTGGCCCCCAAAACGGCTGATCCCCAAGGTCTATGGCAAAGATGCAAGCAGAATTATGCTTCTTGTAACAGCAATCAACTTCAGTTTTTAAATGGTACTCCACTGCGTTCTCAGATCTTCCGAGCCATAGTCGTCAACTTAAGATTAGATTGGCTGATCTCCGTATGTATGATGCAGGCTTTAGGGACGAAATGCTTAACGCTGTGAAGGGTTTCTCTGGGTCAGGGCAGAATGGGGTATTTATCAACTCATGTTTTGCCCATTGCCAGAGCGAGAGACAGGATACATGGTATTCAAGCAACTCTCCTCGTCTTGGTAACAAGGTATGTGCACGATGATAGGCACCCTCCCCTCCCCGGTCTCAACAGCATTCGCTGCACAGGATGACGAAAATAACCAACAATTACATGTTATAAATTTGTTGGCAAAACAAGTCACCTGGTGTTTAGCCTGATGAAACTTCCTCTCATGTTTTTCGACACGCAGAGAATCGCTGAAGCGGTCGGTGACTGGTACTTCGAGAGGGGCAACGCCAAGTACACCGACTGTGCGTACCCTTGCGATGGCACGTGCCATCACATTGTGTTCAGGGGGAGCCATCTTTAAGACCATTCGTTTTTGAGACCAGCAATTTAGGTGTTGAAAACCCAGTGGGTACAGCCAAAAAAGGAAGGTATAGATAGAAGATGGGTGCAAGTTCTTGGCTTGCCCAGTGTCCATCGCTTGATATGATAGGGCAGGGCCTCACACGCAAATGCGACGAGGCCTCTGTTATTTTAGTTTCACATATCAATTCTTTCCATTGCCATTTGCTATTCCCTTGATGTATCTGAATATTTAGACTACATTGCTGCATAACATTTACATATGTGTTGAATGTGATAATACGAATAATGGTCTAATGATAAATGCAGTCATTTCTTTGTGTATGTTGCTGAATGTATGACAGTATGAGAAATGCAGAGGATGTGTCTGAACTATATATCGTCTTGATGTGACCGTTCTGACTTCCATTTAAAGGTGTTAAACGTGCCATGGTCAAGTTGTTGAGCATGAACACATTGGTCACCTACTCAAAATTTATAGTAAATTTGTCAGAAAGTTGTGTCGATGTTGGATACTTGTCAACCGTCATGGTGCTGTTAGAGAGAAATTGTTGCCTGACCGGTAGCTGAATTTTTGCAGAAAACCCTGCCAGTTATGAGTCATGTCCTTGTTTTTTTTTTTTTTGTTGTTGAAACAAAGCCCAGATCTATTAAGAAATTTCACCAGTACAGACACCCCTACAAAATAAGGAAATTACAACACACTCCAGGGGAAAGACGACCGCCGCTGTCGTCAACACGCATCGAAGGCACGCCGCCGCCGACATCGCTCCGGGGAGCCTCAAGGGCAAGCAGCCGAAGACCTTCAGAAAAGGGGCCCCGAAGGGCCTACGCGCTGAAGAAGAAGACGCCGTCTTCGAAGCTGTCGCAGGCGAAACACCGCAAGAACCGCGCCCGCCTCCTGTACACCAGCCGCGATCCAACCGCCGACAAGGGAGGGAGCGCTGGCAGGACAAGGCAGCAGCCAACCGCCGCCGTCGAAGACGACGACGGGAACGAGGGGAGGCTGCGGCCGACCAAAACGACGACGGTGGCCTCCCCGCCTCGGCCACGTCGCCCACGATCCACCCACGCACCCTATCTACAACGCCGGAGCGCAGATCCGGGGATTCCCTATCCTCCCGCCGCCGGAGCGGCCGCCGGAGGGTGGGAAATCCCACGGATACGCCGGCGAACTCTGGTCGATTCGAGGTCGCCCTCAAGATCGCCTTCAGTTACTGTAGAAATAGAGGAGGGGGGAGAGTTCCAGAAATAGCGAGGCCGTGTGCTTTTTTGTATCCTGAGTCATGTCCTTGTTAGCATGTCCCAACCGTTTTTAGTTTTATTTCAGTAGCATCAGTACGACATGATGCGGCGGTGGGGGTGGGGGGGGGGGGGGGTGGTGCGGCGCGACGACGAGGCGGGTTAGAGCGCCCGTGAGAAGTTCATGCCTCCCCATTCTCCCCATGACAAGGACGTGAAGTGGGAGGACTGTGACCGGAGCCTTGGCGGTGGGGCAGGTGCCAGGAGCATCTAGGGGTGTGTTTGGTTAGTCATATGCTTGTTCTTACTATGTGGAACATGGTCCCGTAGAGCCAATTTGAGATGGCACCGGAGTTTTCAGCCACGTTCACTACATTTGGTTTCAGAACATGGTCCCGTAGATCCAATCTGAGATTGTAGGGGAGGTAGCCGGCCTTCGTCTTCCGCCACAGATGGTCGCCGCGGTTTTGTTGATGTGCCGGAAGAGAAATCGACGACAAAGAGAGGAGAAGACATGGGCGAGAGACTAGATGAGGAGTGAGGCTGGTCATAGTGGGAGTAATTTAGGTAGTAACATCACACATTTCAAGACAAGTTTGTTTATATGTCATGTAGTCAATGAAGACAAAATGAGGTGTTTGTGTTAAATTAGCTAGTTACTGTAACATTACACTTACGAAAACAAAATGAGTCTATAGCCTAATAAATAAAGATTTATATGACACCACACGTATGTTACTTTCCACTGTGGAGGTAATAACATAGGCTAGTAACATCAACATGTTACTCTCCACTATGAGCAGCGAGTGGAATGGGAAAGTGAGCGGTTTCTCACGCGGTTCTCTACACGTTCACCTAGGTGCCTTCTTTTAGGGCTCAGTTTTAGGGTGCTTTGAGTATCGTGCGATGCACGCATAGAATTCGGCCCAGCCAACCAAACAACCCGAGATTGGATGCACGGCCCTGGATGAAAAGCAAAAGCATGCAACCTACCAAACACCGACGAAAATGGAATGACAGCCCATGACCATGTCTCGCGAGTGGGCACTGGCCACTGGGTCTAGGTTCTGATTGTTGTGCCTAGCTGCTACGGCAGCTACAAGGCCACTGGCAAATCTTAAACAAGGCTCGGCCAGGGTCCATGGAGCTGATAAATGCACCTTCACGTATGAACATTCTTTTCCCGTTCTAGGAAAAGAATATCCAATATGAACATTCCACATTACTACATTAGTATAGTCCAACAAGATATTCAAGAGCTGTGTTAGAAAAAAATGACTGACATAAACTGACCCTAGTGTCAAAACTGTAGCAGCCATATATTTGTAATGGCTTCTGTAAATGCTGGTATGAACGTGGTGTTAAGCGTACCCTTTAGTCTCGGTAGCTAGCCTCATGTTATATAGGCCGAACAACCTCAGCTACGGTATTGTACATGAGTTGTTACACGGGGTTCAGTCTATATTATCTAGCTACCAACATTTATAGGATCATGTTTGACGGATTACATGTACAACAAACCTGATAGTTATCTAACACTCCCTTTAAATACGAACCGTGCAAGGTTTAGATTATTCCTGAAATCTTCAAGCAGCTTGACTGGAAGTGCTTTGATAAAGGCATCATCCACTTGATCTTAGGCAGAAATGCAAACTAGAGTCTTATAAACAAAAGAAAACCTCTCATCTGAATATATGATTCGGTTGTCAAGGGCACGAGACGATCTTTATATGTAAAATGCTGGATCTTCACAAATTCAAACCGCCCCTGAGCTCCAATGATCTCGTTAAAAAAAAGTTAATTTTTTAGGTGTCCACAAATTATAAGAAAAAGCATACAAGTGCATACTGTTATAAACGATAGCAAATAAACGACGAAGAGCGGAACGATCAAACCAAAGAGGACACGAGATTTTAACGTGGAAAACTTCTCTAAACAAGGAGAGGAAAAAACCACGGGCGCCAGCCAGCAACACTTCACTATATCGGGGTGAGGTTACAAATGCCGGGATTTACACAATGCGACTTATCCCAGCCGGCGGCTTACAAGATGTATATATGTGGTAAAACCCTAGGTCAACTGCAGTCCGGGATGCTCCGCTCTCCTCGTCACAAGTCAGCCTTTATCAGTATATACGAATTTTGATCACCACAAAATAACACATACACATCTCTAGTATGTACGATCAAATTTGTATCGAAATATCTTTTCATATGTGAATATGTGATCTGCACAAAAAGGAAAATGATTTGTTTTTTGCCTTTTCAGATCCACAATCTTGTAATTTTTGTGCAACGTAAAATATATTGCACAGGTTGGAGGTACCCGGTTCGTTCGTGCAAAAAAAAAAAAAAAAAAAAGTACCCGGGCTCCGCTAGAAAACGACGAGCGCGCAACGTACGTATTTCCATCTAGGTTGTACGTACGGTCGGACGTATATAGACGCGGGGACCCATGGGCCATGGAGCTAGCTAGAGGCCTCTAGCTCGACCGGGTTCGAGGTACGTCAAACATCCAGAGCGTTATCCCAGGCAGCGACGTATCGGATCCTCCTCGTCCCCGGCCGCTAGCTGCAACCGGTGGTGGGATCGATGGACAACGCACACGCGATGGCGACTCCATCCATGGCGCGCCGGCCCACAGTAGGTACGTCGAGACGCATCGATCGATCCAAAGATCTCCCGTACGTCCGTCTCAGCCCTTGGATCGATCGATCAGCGCGAAGGAGCTAGAACGACCGGCCGTGCGTGCCTCCCGGGGGCGGGGGCGGGGCTACGCGCGCGCTGGCCGGCCCGAGCGGCATTCACGGCTCGACAGCAACGGGGTGGTGGCCGGCGCGCGCCCACAAACGAGCGCGCTGGACTGTACGCTCCGCGACGGCGACGTCCTCTCGCGCGCGGCAGACGGGACGTGCGCGTCCGCCGTGGGGACGACCCCGCGCGCGCCCGCCGACAGGCATTGCTCGACGCCGGTGTGCGCCGGGGTTACTGTGCGAGGAGGGGCCCTATGCAAATGCAATGCATGTCCCTAGCTATCTAGATATATACTGCCTGCTGGCAGAGTGTTCGACAAAATGCATGCAGGAATATGTAGACGGCAGTACAGTCGCAAATTAAGCGTCGTACGTCGATCATTCTCACGAACCCAACCACTCGATCGTGGGAAGAAGGGGCCATGCATCATATGTACTCCGCGGCATGGCTGAGCGTACTTGTGCACTGTGGAGGAGCAACTGCGGATAAATAAGCGCGGGGTACACGGCGGTGCACTGTACCTAGAGTTAAGGGCGCCAGCTATGGCTCTGCGTGTGCGTGTATAATCGTGTGTTGCTCCGGATAATGAACTTCGTTGTCGTATTTGCAAATGCATGGAACCATGTATTTTACCAAAAAATAATTTATAATATTGGTGGTCTTTTTAAGGAAAATCTCTAATAGTTATGAAAGAGGAACAAGGAATACATAAATTATTGGTGAAAGCTTAGTTTTCTTTTCTTCAAAATACCAAAAACATAGTAATAATTTGAGCAAGTTGTGAGTAAAGGACCATGACGCCTACACACCCAGTAATTAAGTTTCGATTTTTGGTACAACATCACAATACAAAAAAAAAGTATAAGTGTAGTACAAAACTATACTATGGCACATAAAAATTCAGAAGTAAAACTTATATTAGGTGGCCTATACAAAAATAAAAAGTGGTAGCAAATATATGTGAATATAAAATTTATCATTTTTTCTCTCTCAAATAGCACAGCATATTAACATTGAACTTTAGAGATCAATATAACTTTTGTACTACATTGTGTAGATATTTGATTAAAAAAAAACTATGCACTGAACATATGTAATGAAGTGGGTGTGTTGGTGCTTAGAAAAACATAGCACCTCAGGGAGGGATAAGTGTGTAGCTCTCTATGAAGGAGATATGTCCTAGAGGCAAATAAATATTAAGTATTTATCGCATTATCTCATTAAGTTTATAAATAAGTTTTATACCGTGCTATAACTGTATTAATCGGAATTGTTAATACACGTGTGGTATGTAAACAAACCAGGGTCCCTAGTAAGCCTCTATATAAACTAGTTCATCAGTCAGCGGATGATCGTGATTTCCCGATCATGCAGATTCATAACAGTTGATGATGAAGTCATTTTATTAGTAGAATAAGGTGATGCACATTACCCACCAAAATATTTCAAAAGGATCGTATCACAGAAGTTCATTATTGCAATAGGAGAGTAATGTGATAGCTTATTCCTCAGAGACCGTGAGATCATATCAAATCACTGCTTCCGGAATATACTTTGATTGCATCAAACGTCATGACTTATCTAGCGTGACAATAAAGGTGACACTTTCGGGTATCCTAAGGAAGTAGTTGAAGCGAGTGATCAAGAGCGGAATTTGTTCATCCGTGTGATGGAAAGATATTCTGGGCCCACTCGGTGAGATTATATCTATAAAGCTGCGCAGCGTATGACTAGGTCATTAGAGATGTAATATCATGGAACGAGTTAAGTAACCCTTGTCGCTAACGAGATAAAACACAACATAGGATGTTGACGATCGTATCTCGGACGAGGGTAGTATCGAAGGAACAAAAGAAATAAATATCATGTTAACGGTTCAACGACGATTATTTTGGAATGCACAGGGACCGTCATAGTCATCCAGGTCTCCCTGACGGTCATTGGCGAGCGAGGGGTCTCGACCATGTCTGAAGTATTTCCCGAACCATAGGGTAACACACTTAAGGTCTTGACGACGCTTAGAGGTCGTTTTGGAATTATCGGAATAATAGAAATAGAGAGAGAATGAACCGGAAGGGTTCCGGTGGAATCGGAAGGGTTCCGGGGAAGACCGAAGGAAGTTCGGAGTGGTCCGGAAGTTGTTGCGGAGTCACGGGAGATTAAATAATATGCAAATATATTTAATTATGAATTATATATTTAAATATTAATTTATTATTAAGTAAAAGAGGAAAAATGGGGCAGCCCACCTAATGGGCCAAAACCCCGGAGGGAAAGCCCACTAAGGGGCCAAACCCTCTTGGGAGGGTGGTGCGGCTGGGCCACATGGGGCCCATAGCCAGCCGCACCACCTCCCCCCTCCTCCTTTAGTCCCACAAGGGTTAGCAAGGGAGAGGGACACCCCCTCTCCCCTAATAAATAGTGGGGCATATTAATTAGAAAATACACAATAAATTCAGGAATTTATTCCTATTGGCCGAGAATGCCCCTCCACCCACTTCCACCATCTCTCCACCTCCCGTTGTGCGCGGTCCCCTTGTAAGGACTGTGCGTGCGTGAGAAATCTATACCGCAGTACGCCGTCGTGCTGCGGGATTCCACCAAAAAGTTCTACTTCCGCTATCTCGGCTGGATCGGAGAGCCCGGGAGTCATCGTCAAGCTCCGCACGTGTGCGAGTACTCGGAGGCG
Source organism: Poa pratensis (assembly GCA_947311845.1). NCBI lineage: Eukaryota > Viridiplantae > Streptophyta > Magnoliopsida > Poales > Poaceae > Poa > Poa pratensis. Next base: position 21,687,578 of record CAMZMU010000092.1, on the reverse strand, counting down.
CCACACTTGGGGCGCCAGGGCATCATCGTCGCGTCATCTTCGGCTTCGTCTTCGTCGCGCCAAGTTCTTCGTGACCTCGAGGTCGGCTACGTCGTCTTCATCGACAACACTTGTTGCGGGAGCGTAATCCCCGCTATCGGTCTACAAGGGTATGTTACCGATATCTCCTCCGTTACCGCATTACTAGATAGATAGATCCTTGGCTAATATTTTGGTGTTGCGATAGTTAGAAAAATTATTGTTTTCTGCTACGAACCCCTTCACTCTACCCATATGCATTATTGGAGGTCCTTCTTGGACTGTCTATCCTATGGTACGAACCCATACAATATTGTTCCCACCCGGCCCACAAGCAAGGAACCACCTACTCGCCGAAAAAGGGCCTTCGTTCCAATCTGCGTGAGGATCTGTCAAGTCTTCAATCACCGGTGCCCTTATAATTTGAGGAGCTGCACTGGCACCTGGTATCGGAGAAAAGGAGAAGTATAACTTTGAGTAAAGCTTGGATGATGTAACATAGTAATACTAGCCTAACTGTAGTCGAATTAACGTGGAACTGAGAAGTGGTATGAATCAAACTATATAAGAATGTGGCGATAAAGTACTAACTATGCAAGAACCAATTTATTTAGTAGTGACGAACCCCATTCCGTCGGTTCCCAGAGAAAAACTTCCCCGTGCGGTTCTGTGACCGCGTAGATTTGATCCTGCAAATCCTGAATTGCATCCACGTATCTTGACGGTGCGAGACAAGCAGTGTTGAGGATTTTCCAATGACTGTCAACCACACATGATAGCAATCATCTTATCGAACACTGCTATGAGGAAATAGTTCCAGACGCCACCTCCAGTCTTATATGGCTTTCGGACTATCTGGATCTTCAAAAGTTCCACGCTCATCATGTTGCAGTGATACCTGAACGGATCGTTAGGACGAATCCCGGCATCACATACTTTTGGTACTTGGATTTCACCTTGGTGTAGACGTTGAGCAGATACCAGCGTGAACCATCCGGACAAATGCTATCCATTCATCCTTAGAGCCAACCCAGTGCTTGTTTGCGCGGCCTACAGATCTGACTGCAATAAAAGCTCTTGCTTCCGGTCTGTCCAGTGGCATGAGTTTAGCATCAATGCCCTGCTCAAATATATGTTAGACAGTAGGGACAATGAACAATGTTGAGAATTGCGAGCACGTCATATTAGCGACGAAACACGCGTATTAATCAAACTATGTTCGTATCCTCTCCTGTGAGGGCGATCGGTGAAGACAGTGAAATACAAGTGAAGACACATATTGATATAAGTAAGATTGATGAAGACAGTTAAATACCAGTTCATTGCGCAGATCAGACCACTCCTGTGGGGACTCGGCTCACAACAAACATGGAGATCCGAAAGAGAGAGTGCTCTCTTCTTCAATTGTGGGACGCAATTCTGGCAGACCACGCACAATTCGACCAGTTGTGAGAATGTCCGTTCGAGAAGTAATGTTTCCAAACAGACCAGACGCAAGCACACCAAAGATGGACCCCTGCTTAGCCTGCTTGCTGCTTTCATCTTTCTCCATTGACATGGACCTATTGACGCTAACGGTGGAGAAGAGATGTGTGGAGGGAGACGGGGCGATCATAGGAGAGTGGGGACGAATATGGAGGAATTGCGATTGCCTGGAGTAGTGGGATTTTGGAACTGCACGGCCGCGGTTCCTTTTTATTCCACCTTGACCGATCCAGCTATTTAAGACAGCCATGATCGTCAGTTATCCGTCTTAGCGATTAGAGACTTGGCTGGGAACGGGCAACCAGGTATTTTGGAACATATAGAACAGTTATCGATGCACGTAGAGGCTGGGATGCAGTGAGGATTGATTTTTTCGAAGACAGGCAGTTGCACTCAACCATGTGATCCACGGATCTAGAGGCTGAATAAAGTATAAGAGGCTGCTCCGCTATGTTGCGTTTGAGCCACGAACTGTTATACAAAACCACAAACTGCACAAAATTTGCAGTGGATTTTCTTACAATACATGTTATGAGCGTTTGGGACAACACATTTAATCAGTCTATGTTTACTGATAGTTGAACTGTTACAATTCACTTAACGAACGAGCAGAACTAGATGTCAATCGTTAAACAGAATATAAGATGAAGACAAGGAATTATCCACTTAACGATGCATATTTAAGATCCGTTATTACAACAATGAGACCAACAACATCTTGTAATGAAACTTCGAAACACAGCGTTCTTTAGCTTAGGGTGAGTTCAAGATGGCAATGCTGAGAGGAAAACTAACTGAAACAGACTAGCCATGGACGCTGCTCATGGTGCTAACGACTGATGAAACTACCCAGTCATCCAGCTTTGGGGAAGAACAGGAACAAACAACATGGGTGTCTCAACAGCCTCGCCCGAATCTGGTTCAGCATAACTGAAGGATGATCCAATGGTGGGTCCAGCGTTGAGTGTCATGCGGTACCAATCGGGATTTGGTTTAGGATACTGGTTGCACCGCGTGTGAGTAGCAAACACGCAGTTCTTCGTCACCACCGGCAGTGCATGGGTGATGCATGTAAAATGCATACATGAACTTTGCATTATTTTTACTTATATTCCAGTCATATTTGCATCATATAAGGGTTATATCACTGTTTTATAATGATTTTGGGAATATTTGGTATGTTTCATATTTTTATGGAATTAACCCTGCACAGGCAGAAAACCCCCTTTTCCATGTTTTTGACTTTCAGGGACCAAACGACGTCCAAATGAACTAATATTTTACGGGGCCCAATATTTGGAAATAAGAAGACGTACCAGCCAAGAATCCACGAAAAAGGAAGTCCGAGGAAGAAATTAGCTGGTCCCACGCGGCTAGGTACATAGGCCGTGTGGGACCACCTCTTTTATTCCTCGTGGCTCCGATGCCGTCCGTTTTCGTCTCCGTGGCTTCGTCTTGACCTAAAAACGCCTATAAAAATAGTCCCTCGACGTTCTCTGGAAGGAGCGCCGCGAAACACAGAAACCAAAACATAGACCTGGAGCTGCAGATTGGAGGGGGAAAACTCCGGCGGGCGCTGTCGGGGTGGTCTCCATCTTCTCCAACGACTTCTCCACCGTCTCCATGATGAAGGGGGAGTAGTCCACCCCCTGGACCTTGGGTTTGTGGTGGTAACTTGATCTAATCTCTCTATGTATGATCATTGTTGGAGTCCATATGATGTGCCTTGCATAAGTATGGATCTATCTATGTAATTCTTATGGTGGATATTGTGGTATGAGATGATTTGTTATACATTTACCGTTGTGTTGGAGCTTTTATGATTTGTCATACTTTGGAGATATTCTATGATGCATGTGATGGTTTGATTTATGCATAATGCCTTGTTTATCCTTGTCATGAGGTGATTGACACCACCAAGTGTGGATAGATGAGAGAGATGTGGTCATGCACACGAATTATGAATCATTGCACTAGTGTTTAGAATATTGTCCATTATGAAGTATGATGTATGTAGGTACGGGATGGCCGATGTGACACGGCATATGTATTGAGTGACATGTGAAATACAGCCCAACATCCTTTATCTGGGGGTAAAAAGGAAGAGTATGATGTGGGAGTGACAGCAACCACGCTAGCCTTACGAGGGTGACCTAGCAACACAAATGAGTACTTCTTTCAACTATGTGTTTTAGGACATATAGCCGTCATAAAAGCTACCATTAAAACATGACAATTGTGTGTACTTTATCTATAACATGATAATCACCGTAGATGAGAGAGAGAGGATTAAGTGAACCCATGAACCCATGTCCATTGTTCCTATAAGAGAAAACCTTTGTCTTGTCCTCTTGCATTGAAGAGGATTGGGACACTTTTACATTCTTGTTTTGTTACGTTAAACTTCCATCCATTAAATCAACCATCTTGTTCTTTAAACTTGTTTAGTGCATAATCAACTAAAACTTGTGACACTTTAGTTGTAGGGAATAGATAACTTTTCCTTCTTGCTCCTGCGGATCGATACCTACTTCCACATTGAGAGGTGCTACAGTGATCCCCTGCTCTTGGGGGTTATCAAGTACTTTTCTGGCGCCGTTGCCGGGGAGCGTAGCGCTTAAGTTTCTATTCTTGTGTGCACTAGACTTTAGATTTATTTTTGTTTTATATCTTGCAATCATCTAAGCTTGGGGAGGTTCCTTTAAACTTGTTTGGTTGTGAGTTTCTCATTAGTTTTACTTTCAGTTTTATATATCAAAAACCCAAAAAAATTAGAAAATGGAAAACTGTTATGAAAACGCCATGATGGCTGCTGAATTTAGAAAATCAAATGAAGGGAAAAGATTAGGAGAATACATAGAGCTTCTAAATAAAATTGCTAGTGTGCTGCTTAATTATCATAAGGAAGAAACTTGTTGCTCTGAATACTTTAGACACTTTGAATTCCAATGCCCTTCCAATAGAGAACATGTTATTGCAACTTATCATACATGGAATTATGCTCACTTAGGGATGGAAGAAGTAGAGCAATTTGTTATTTTTATGGCAGCCTATGAATTATACACCTTCATTGATGAACATGAAACCTGCCCTATAGCTTCTCAATTTAAAGTTTTTATTGCCAATATCCTTGATCTCTGCATACTTGAATTTAATGAAAATATCTATGTTGTTGACACAAGGAAGAGAGCTGCCAAAGAAAGCTCTAATATTTTGCAGGAAGAAGATGACAAAAGCTTAAGCTTGGGGATGCCCGTGCAACCCCAAGAGGATGATGAAAACATAAGCTTGGAAGAGGAAGTATGTGAAGAGGAGATTGAAATGGATGTGTCCAACCTAAGCTTGGGGAAGAGTTGGATCTCCCACTTCACCATCAACAAATGATAGTAACACTCAAACTCAAAAATCTTTTGTTATTTATGAGAATCCATGTTATGATGAGTGTGAAACTGAAAATGCTATGGTCCTATATGATAACCCATGCTATTATGATGAAACTAAAAATGCTCCTTTACTTTCTATTAATGCTACTAGTGAACTTATTGATGATAATGAGGAGTATTGCTTAAATATGCTATATGATAATGCTTTAGATGATGGTCCTATGCTTATTGATAAACCTCCATGTTTAGTTGTTACTAAATTATGTGAGGATAAAAATGATATACTTGCTGTTTGTGATAGTACTCTTACTCATGAGAGTCCTACTTTGTTTTGAACTCTCCTAATACACCATAGAGGAGAAATTTGCTTATGTTGAGAAATACTTATGTGATTTGCAACTATCTTTAGTTCCAAATCTTTGTTGCAATCATGATAGTAAACTTGATATTGATCTTATTAACTATTTTGAAAGAGGGAAGCATGCTAATGAATTCCATAATAAATTTAATAATCCTCTTTATGTGCCTAAATTATCTAAGTTGAATGATTCTTGTGGTTATATGGTTGAATTTATTTCTACTACTTGCAACTATTATGAAAGAGGAGGTGATAAGAACCCTCTTTATGCTAATAATTATATGCTGCAAGTAAATATTGTTAATATGCATTGGGAAACTTCTATTTATGGTGATTCATTCATATACAAAATGCCAATGCATAGAAAGAAAGTTAGACTTCGTTGTTATTACTTTTGTGTTTTGTTTTTCTCTCAACTAGGGTTCAACTTGACTATTATTTTGATTGGTTTGAGAACACCATGGGATCCTGGTATTATGCATGAACACTTTCCAAGGAAGAGGGACACATCAAAGTTCAAGCTCCCTCATGAGCTTCGTCCACAATAAACATCAAGTAAGAAGCCTAGCTATATGGCTATAAAGAAAGCGCTTTACGGGAGGCAACCCGGTTGTTTTTATTTGTGATTTTCTTTGTGTCCTCTTGCTGTAACAAGAGACTTAGTGTTTAGTTTAGTTCTGGAATTTTTAATAAAGTGCCAAGTTTTACTCATTTTGGTGTGAAAAAGTTGCTTATAGCGTTCGGAGATTTTATTCCTGCACGAATCTGTGCACGGTATGATTTTTAATTCTTATTCTGTAACTCCGAATGAGCTCATATTTGAACTGTAGTGGCAACTTTTCATCCTCTGTATGCATGAATTTTTTCGGAATTTTCCGACAAAGTTAAGTAGGGTAGAAAAATACGTTTAGCTGCTGCTGTTTTTCTGGACAGATTCTGTCCCATTTTGTTTGATGCATGCTTAGAACTTTTAACTTGAATCTTTTTGATCCAATTGAGTTTATGAGTAGGCATACAACATTATACACTTTCTGGACATTCATATGAATTTTTGTTAAGGATTATATGCAGCAAGAAATCTATTTGTTTATCACTACTAATGTGCCCCACAGAAAAAAAATGGGAGAAACGGTGTTTTGAAGTTTTTTCACAGGGATTAGAGGAGATGCACCAAGAGCTATCCAAGGATGGTGAAGACCATAAGCTTGGGGATGTGAAGACAACCCCACTGGACCTACACACTCTCGGTTTGCACACGTCTAACTTCTGTTTTTCGATCGAAACACTTTATCGCATAAACTTGGAGCGTCTTTTTGTTTGTTTAGGTTTGATTTTTATTTTGTGAGACCACCACACTATCATTTATATATGAGAGAGCTACTGGAAATTTGGGTTGAATTATGTTGGATGCTATTATAAGATTGGGAAAAGGGATGTTGGAGTTAATTTTAAAAGATACATATATTGCATGATTCATGAGCTTGTTAATGAGTAATAATTTGCAAATATTTTATCAAGAGCTATCTTTTATTCATGTTTTGATGCTAAATGTTATTTACCTTGTTTTAACATGGATTAGTTAGTTCTATGGACACTCATGCATGCATTTAGATGGTCAACTTTCTCCCTCTTGCTAGCCCAAAAATTCCAACAAGCAAAAACTTGTTTCCAACACCTTCAACCAAAGTTTTTCCAGTGAGTCCACCATATCTACCTATTAGCTTTATGCTATTCCGAGTATGTTTATCATGATATTTGTGTTATCTATACCTCTGAATGAAAATGCTTATGTTGTTGATTGTTTGGGAAAAGTTGGTTATAGAGCTCTCTCGAACTTGATGCACACTTTACTTTCATTGCATAAATAAAATATGACCCATTGTGATTAAAATTATGATGTTGTGGACTTGACAAATGTCTTTGGTTGAGAGTTAGCTCATATGTGCTGTCACATGGCAAGCTTTCAACATTGCACTTCATCTCATTTAGTTGATATCATGTACTTTTGTTTATGGATGCTTACCATGGGTGAAATAAATGAGGAAATGAAGTGAGTTTAAATGAGTTTGTATAAATGGTTAGAGAGACGCCTGGGCCGCTAATCTAAGCCATGCATCATTCATGGTGGAAATTTACTTACATGCTATGGTGAACCTTCTGTGATACACCTTACAATAAAAAGCTATCTAATGGTAAATAAAAAGGGTGTTGAGATTGTTCATTGTGTTTGTTTGTCTTGTCATTTTGATATGGGCTTGTTCCATATCCTGGGACAAGAGGTACCCCAGTTGACGCTCTTAATGATACTATTATTACTTACAATGATATTTAACTTGAACTTGCTTTGTTTTCCAAGTTGAGTAACACATGGAGTAGGTACTTGTATTCAAGGGGCATGAGACTTTCAACCTGTACTTTGTCAAGCACACTACTCATTTGCTTTCACTTTAAACTTAATCATTCAAGATGCTATGATAGGGGAATGAGAGCTTGACACCAAGGATTACCATATTACAATCATTGACTTAAGTAGAGAAGTTCAGAAGTTAGATGAAATTTATTCATGCTTTACCTCTACTCATATATATCTTTCCAAAGTGTCCACCTTTTATATTCAGATTTTCATCAATACTCTATGACCATTGTAGGATGTTCTTACTTATTATTATGCATACTGTGGTCCATAGTACTTCTTCTCTTATGTTACACTTTGTGAATTATCATTGAACATCCTTGCATTGAATACTTGATATCACTTCATAAACTATCTTGCATATTGCTACTCCTTTTAAGAATGAACCATTTGACTCTATGTAGCAATAGTAATCATCTTTGATATCCATTGATAGTATTAAATTGCAAAGTCCATGTTAGTTTTATCACCTTCATACTCGAGGACGAGTATAGGTTAAGCTTGGGGATGTTGATGCATGTAAAATGCATACATGAACTTTGCATTATTTTTACTTATATTCCAGTCATATTTGCATCATATAAGGGTTATATCACTGTTTTATAATGATTTTGGGAATATTTGGTATGTTTCCTATTTTTATGGAATTAACCCTGCACAGGCAGAAAACCCTTTTTCCATGTTTTTGACTTTCAGGGACCAAACGACGTCCAAATGACCTAATATTTTACGGGGCCCAATATTTGGAAATAAGAAGACGTACCAGCCAAGAATCCGAAAAAGGAAGTCCGAGGAAGAAATTAGTGGTCCCACGCGGCCAGGTACATAGGCCGTGTGGGACCACCTCTTTTATTCCTCGTGGCTCCGATGCCGTCCGTTTTCGTCTCCGTGGCTTCGTCTTGACCTAAAAACGCTATAAAAATAGCCCCCGACGTTCTCTGGAAGGAGCGCCGCCGAAACACAGAAACCACGAAACAGAGACCTGGAGCTGCAGATTGGAGGGGGAAAACTCCGGCGGGGCGCTGCCGGGGTGGTCTCCATCTTCTCCAACGACTTCTCCACCGTCTCCATGATGAAGGGGGAGTAGTCCACCCCCTGGACCTTGGGTTTGTGGTGGTAACTTGATCTAATCTCTCTATGTATGATCATTGTTGGAGTCCATATGATGTGCCTTGCATAAGTATGGATCTATCTATGTAATTCTTATGGTGGATATTGTGGTATGAGATGATTTGTTATACATTTACCGTTGTGTTGGAGCTTTTATGATTTGTCATACTTTGGAGATATTCTATGATGCATGTGATGGTTTGATTTATGCATAATGCCTTGTTTATCCTTGTCATGAGGTGATTGACACCACCAAGTGTGGATAGATGAGAGAGATGTGGTCATGCACACGAATTATGAATCATTGCACTAGTGTTTAGAATATTGTCCATTATGAAGTATGATGTATGTAGGTACGGGATGGCCGATGTGACACGGCATATGTATTGAGTGACATGTGAAATACAGCCCAACATCCTTTATCTGGGGGTAAAAAGGAAGAGTATGATGTGGGAGTGACAGCAACCACGCTAGCCTTACGAGGGTGACCTAGCAACACAAATGAGTACTTCTTTCAACTATGTGTTTTAGGACATATAGCCGTCATAAAAGCTACCATTAAAACATGACAATTGTGTGTACTTTATCTATAACATGATAATCACCGTAGATGAGAGAGAGAGGATTGAGTGAACCCATGAACCCATGTCCATTGTTCCTATAAGAGAAAACCTTTGTCTTGTCCTCTTGCATTGAAGAGGATTGGGACACTTTTACATTCTTGTTTTGTTACGTTAAACTTCCATCCATTAAATCAACCATCTTGTTCTTTAAACTTGTTTAGTGCATAATCAACTAAAACTTGTGACACTTTAGTTGTAGGGAATAGATAACTTTTCCTTCTTGCTCCTACGGATCGATACCTATTTCCACATTGAGAGGTGCTATAGTGATCCCCTACTCTTGGGGGTTATGAATGGGCAGCATCGACACCGACTCTATCAGGAACGTATATCATGAATGGATAGTTCATGCAAACAAACAAAGTGTTTCCCTGCAGTTCCTCCTGCCTGGTCCAGCCTGCGTGGAGAGGATCAAATACATGCCCTTCCCTTGCGAACATGTAACATCGGAGGGAAGGACAGGTCAGTAGATCCCTTGTCATATGACATAATGGGTCACCTTCGGGGCCTCGTTCACCCTTGATATGAATCCAGATGATATCTCGGCGATGCCCCATAGCTAGGAACCAGCAACGAGAATCATCCTCAGCGCCGTCTAGCAGAACGTCGGGTAGCTCCGGAATCACAGGAGATGCAATTGAGCGTGGAGCTGCATCTGGACCTGTTACCGTGAAAATATATAAGATACGTCAGACTCTTTGTACTATCTAGCAAATAAGTACTGACTGCTGCCCTAAGATACAGTTCGTGTTTTGTACTCCAATTGGTTATAGCGTACTACAACACATCTAACTATAATGTACTCCCTCTTGCCCTTAGATATAGTATCTGGCGGTGGTGCTAAGCTGGACCATCAGCAATGCAACACAATTTGAGCCCTTGGACACTGTTTTATAAGCTAATTCACCGTCAGCACTCAACTAATTAACACATATGCACCGTCAACATTTAGCAGGTATAATCATAAACGAAATGTTCTGAATGCGAGTAAACTCACCCCAAATGGTTGGTTCCCAAACAAGTACGTCGCCTTTGGGTTCAGTAACGGCGTAGATCCTTTGCACGTCCATTATGGCATCAACATATCTTGCTGGAGCAAGAAACTCATTACGAAGTATCCTCCAGTACACGTCCTTCCCACCACGCATGATAGCGATGCACTTATCAAACACGGCTATAAGATCGTATGTCCATGTGTTTCCTACGAACTAAGGCCGGGAAGCGATCTGAATCTTGTTCAGCCTGATGCGCGCCATGTCGTGGTGGTACACAAACGGGCTGTTGTGATAATAAATCACTACATTCTGAACGGAAGGTACTTCGATTTGAACATTAGTGTATACATTCAAGAGATACCAACGAGCCAGTTCCTGGACAACTGCAACCCATTCACCGTTTCCACCAATCCAATGTTTCTGCCCAGGGCCAGCTTGGCCACACGGCACAGAAGCGGGTGCGGACAACGCGTCCAGCGGCATCACCATCGCGCTAATACCCTAAATGAGCTTATATGCATGGTACTTAGACGGTGTACAAAACTGCAAGACAACGTTAAAATAATGAAAACTGACGAACAGACGAATGCAAAATACCTGTTCATTGCGGTCTTCAGGCCATACGAAAGGATCAGAGTGCAGGAGGCAAGGAGACTCGAAAGGAAACCTTGGGTCATCCGCGAGGGCATGCCTCATACCAGGAATACCACGCGAACGCCTGACGATTGTCAGGATGTCGGAGTTCTCCGTGAATCTATCATAAAGACTAGGAGCAATCTCGTAGACAAAGTTCTCCGAATTGCTGCTACCACCCTGCTCCATGGAAGAGACAAGAGCGTCGATGTGGTTCTGGACAAGGTAAATGAAAACCGTGCAGTGTATCTCGGAAGAACCAAAGAAGACGTGCGAGAATTTTAGGCCACGGCTAAGAGCGGTTAGACGTAGTGGAGATACTGCACTGCGGTGGCAAAAAAAAATTCACGCCGAACAACGGAAAAAAAGAAATGAAGAAGGACCCGACTCTTTCGCGACCGATATGGCCCATATACAGCCAATGGGCATGTTGGTTATGGTTGGCCTATTTCGTCATGGCATCGTAGTTGAGGTTAGGAATGACAAATATGAACGTGGAGACGCCACGTATACGACGACCATTTTTCCACCGCCAACACCTGATTATTTGGCTCCTTATTTTGAAAAGCATACGCCAGGCTGAGTAGCTTTCTGAAAACTAGCGAGAGCAGCACTACATATGGCGTTTCTACGGTTACGCGGCAACTTCACACAAAACGACTTATACCGAAACATAAGACAGACGAGAAGGCGTTGCATGGCACGGTATGAAAAACTTTATAATGAGGCGTTTCACACTCAATCGCTCTAACTGATTTCGTCCTTCCAGCAACCTTTCGTCCTTTCCACAACTGTAAATACCCAGACGAGTCCTTATATATTGGACGGTCTAACCTTTTTGGCAGGCAAAGCGCCTCATACAACGGCGTATGGTTACTTCTCCCTGGTTTTCAAGAAAACGGCTAAGTGTTGAAAAATCCGTCGCAAGGTATGGTGTTTGAAAATAGCGTTGACAATTAACTGTTCACGACGTGGTCGGGGATACGAATAGTTGACGACCGACCGCGCAGAGGTTTTAAAGCTGGACCTCGAGGTCACGGCGGACCGCGTCCCCGACAGAGGTTTCGCGTCGAAGTTATTAGTATCGTCCACCTCGTGCGTGACCAATGGTTCGCCAAGAGAAAACGTAAAGCGTGCCTCCGGCAAGGACTTAAAATACCACAAAAAAATTCAGAAATGCATACGTCAGGCCGTTTAGAAGATGCGTACATATATGTTGCCACATAGCCTGCCCGCGAATGCGTCACCTTACTCACACGACGTTGATATGGTCTTCATAGCTATTATACCCAACTAGCCTACTGTGTTTCCGAATGATCTCAAAACCCAGGGGAGCATCCAGGGCAGCGTACTTGATTCAGTCCAAACTCAACCAGAATTCGCCCCATCCTCTTCGGTTTAGCTCTTTTATCTTCGGGTCCTTTTTATCAAGCATTGTCCCGATGTAGGCGTTGGCGAGATCATACAGGGCCGGAGGATGATTCCTTGTCGGATTTGGGATCTCTCTCTGAAGGTCGCACATGCACGCAATGTCGAGCCCGTAGTACTCTAGCATGCGTGCATCGTTGTGTATTGCAGCGCCGCAAAAGAGAATTTCCTTGTCTCCCAGGAATTACCGGAGTACTTCTGGCACTGTGTCGGCTTGATATATCTGATAGACGAGCGTCTCGTGCACCACAGACATCTGGAGAACGGCGGCAAGCTTCTTCTTCTCGGCCGGGAGATACTTTTGCTTCGCCTTCTTTGGAGCGTCGGTGAACTCGCAGTCGATCCCGACGCACTTGGCATGCGCGTTGTCCAGGAACTCTTGGTTGACGCGGCATATCCATCCCTCTACTGTTGCTGCGCGCCGAGTGACGGTCACCTTGAATTTCATGCCTTCTTTCTCAAAGTAGCAGAGCCGCGGGCCTTCCGCCATGGATGACATACGGAACGAGGGGTTGTGAGCGGTGGCTCTTTGTTCTAGTTGACGATCGTGGAGCGAGAGTGGGAGCGTCTGGTTGACGATCTTAGAGCCGGCCCAAGGGTTATATATCGGTTCTAAGCATTGGGATACGAACAGGTTTGGAGTGAATTTAGAGTGAACGCTCAAGGAATCCATAATCAGTTGTTCACGTCGCGTTTGGGGATGTGAACAGTCGACGAATGGCTGTGCAGATCCTTTAAGGATGGTGTAAAGTTTTATAGCTGTTGTAGGCTGTAGAATATAGACGGTTTGGAGGTAGCCTCTGTTGAAGAACGCATATTTTTTGCCGTTATTAAGTTGAGAGTGTGGATTGGCAGCGCCTTCTATTCGCCTGTCGATGCGTCTCTGGTGTAGACTGACTTCGCAGTGCATGCTGCCTTTGACCCATAGGGCTTCGCGCTTGATGTCTACGCACGCTTCTATTCTTGTAGACAGTGTTGGGCCTCCAAGTGCAGAGGTTTGTAGAACAGCAGCAAGTTTTCATTAAGTGAATAACCCAAGGTTTATCGAACTCAGTGAGATAGAGGTCAAAGATATCCCTCTCAAGCAACCCTGCAATTAAGATACAAGAAGTCTCTTGTGTCCCCAACACACCGAATACACTTGTCAGGTGTATAGGTGCACTAGTTCGGCGAAGAGATATTAAAATACAAGTGATATGGATGATTATAGGTGGTAATTGCAATCTGAAATAAAAATGGCAGCAAGCAAACATGAGACAAAATGTGAGTAAACGGTGTTGCAATGCTTGGAAATAAGCTCTAGGAATCATACTTTCACTAGTGGACACTCTCAACAATAATAATATAATTGAATGCATAAATACTACCTCTTCACTATGCTACCCCGAACTATCTTCCGGTTGGATAACGAATACCAATCCACTGCGTAGGGCTATAAAAGCACGCCTCAAGTCTGTATTCCACCTCTAGGGCACCCCGCGCTGTCACTATGAGCGCCCCAAAATAGTACTAAACAAACGCCACAATTTCATAGAGAGATCCAACACAAGAACAACTCATGGCAAGTATTCGCATAATCTTTAATCCAAAGAGTCACACACGGTGCGCACACTGTCAACTTCGCACCGTGGGACAAAGGTGACTCCGGAGATTACATTAATAAAACCACTTGAGTAGCATATTCATAATATAATGAAGAGTAACATTTATGAATTCAACTAGATTACAAAGCTCATGATCACATATAGATCACATCATGGGAGAGAGAGATAAACCACATAGCTACCGGCATGAGCCCTCAGCCCCGAGGGAGACTACTCACACATGGTCATGATGATGAGGAGCTTGATGGAGTGGTTGATGAAGAGGTGCAGCCCGGAGTGGAGGCGGCAGCCCACAGTAGCCACGGCACGGCGGCGGCGGCAGCCCGCGGCGGCGAGGAGCGGCGGCGGCCCTTGGGGGCAGCGGCCCTTGGCCCCTCTTCTTCCTTGGAGATGGTGGTGGTATGGAGGAGGTTCTCCACCCCCAGACGGCTGCCTGGGAGGAGGAAAATTCGTGGTATGGGGGCCCTCCCACGACCTAGGGTTTCCTCCCTTATATGGACTCTCGGATTTCCGTCATCCAGTTTTATGTCTTCAGTAAAACGGGTCTGTAGGCCACGTCCGAACTCCGATTGGGCTGATCTTGGGCTTAAAAGAAGCGTATGGAAAATTGTGACAACTTTGTCTTTAGTTAGGTTTCTGTTTGACGTCGTCTTCGAGAGTCAAACTAACAATCTCCGTAAAAAGTTCTCAGACAGATTTTAGAGAAGTCCCAATTTGACTCCAACAAGGTTTCCTTTCTCCAATTTTGATAATTCCTACACATTAAAGTGTAAAACAAGAACATTGTGCACTTTGGCAACTACTAGTAGGTTAGTACAATAAATGTCATAATATGATATAAAGTGCATATAAAACATGTGGCAATTGATATAAAACATGCGTTGAACATCAAAAATTATAGATACGTTTGAGACGTATCAGCGCTCCAGTGTGAAAACGTCGCAGACTTCCCGGTTGTGTTTGAATTGTACACTGCGATCGATGCGCAGTCTACTTCCGTTACATTCATTGGAGGTGAGAAACGGATCGACGGTGGAGCCCTAGGTTTGCTGCTTTAAAAGCACCATCGGTGCAGCCTACAGGCCAGTCCTCCATTACCGAGGCCGTCGTCACCGACCTCAGTTGCTCGTCACAATGGTCAGGCGGAAGGTCACGACCTGCAAGAAGATGACGGCAGCAAGGTACGCTGAACTAGAAACAGAGATGCGTGCGAAGACCAGTGCTGGAAAGATGCACGCGGCGGTTTCGGACGACGAGAAGAGTGAACTGTTGGATACCGCCGACAGCGTGGCCGTCAAGCGCCGCGCCGCGTTCGCGCTGGACTCCCCGGGCGCTCGAGCCATGTCACTAAAGGACAAGTTCGCCAGGCACCTGGTAGAGTACGCAAAGGAGGAGCAGGATCGCCTCAGGAGCCAGGCGGAGAGGTCACGTGCAGCGAAGAAGCTTAAGTCGCTCGGCGGTGCTCATAGAGAAGACAAAGAGGTGTTTGCCAAAGCGCTGCTGGAGGTGATCGTCATCTCCGATGACGAGGAATAGGGCGACAGATTGGGCTGCGTCGTAGCTTCTCTGTGGATCCTATGTGGTCAATTCATTTTCATCTCGCGGTTGTGCTGCGGCCATTGTGGGGTCTTTGTGGATGAATAGCATATCCGTTGAATGGCAATTCCAGTATTTGTATTTACTTTTTTTCTGATTGTCTCCAATCGTGGAATTATACTGCGTGAGGGTTTTTGTAACTGGATTGAAATGTCGTCCGTTTGGAGAGCGGGCCTTTCTATTGCTACACGTTGACGGGGTCAGCCCACGGGCGCGGTGTGCCGCCGCGCCAAGGCCTACTAGTTTATCACATGTTTGCTATAGTTTGCTTCTGTAGGCTAGCCAATTGGATATTTGTGGCAGATTTCACCTCACTTGTCCTTGTAACGATATCAACACTGCTGTGCTTCTATTGATTCAGTTGTTAATTAGTACCCCACCATAGTTGGTGACATGTTCCTTTCTCTAATCACTATGCCCTAAATAATATAGTAGTATATGCTACATGCTACATTAGCATGGCCCTTCGTAAAGCAAAGCAAAGCAAAGCAAACCAAACCACTGTTTGCACAAATTAATACTAGTTTGTGTTCATGGGGACGTAATCAAGTTTGCACTTACTGTTTCGTATGCGAATGAGGAATCTAAAACTTATTTTGGTAATTTTATTTACTAGTAAGCAAAATTTATTCCTATTTTTAAAATAACGAGATCACATACATGCACATTGTGGTAAGTAACAATGTGAATATTACTGGTCCATACTTTAATTTACAGAATCTCTATACAACAGTTTACTATAGCTTAACTTCTTATTGCTTTCTAAAACTTGGAAATTAAACAAATTAAGAGCTAAACATGTGTATTAGTCAGTTTTCACATGTATATGTTTGTAAGTATCTTTTACTTGCATGAATATTTTCTCAGATTTTTTATGTTGTGTAATTACGATTATCGCTAAGTTGTTCCTAGGGTGAGAAAATTTCCATCGAATTCGGTTGTACTCAAGTACGAGTTAAACAAGAAACAAATTAATTAACACACCTATGTATCAAGAGAAACTTTTTTTTTGCACAAATGAAGAGGATAACATTAGCCAAGCATCTTACAGATAAGCCCAGAAACAAAGAGAAAATACAACGAGGTCACCTATGTATCAAGAGAAACTTTGTCTCAATGATTAGCGGTTACAAGCTGCGGCTAGGCACCATTTGCAATTTGCAACCCCAATAATGTGTGTATAATTGCGTCACCTAACAAGCATTGCATCCTCGAGCGCGAGCTCTTTTTTTTTTTGAGATTTGCCAGCTCCATTTCCATAATTAGAGTGTAATTACATTAACAAGCTAGTGTGCATACAGAGTATGACTCGTACGACTGTACGAGTAGTATCTCATGTTCATGAACGCTCGTACAAGTTGCTAACTAACTGAGAATAATTAAAATTGTGCTATTATAATGGCGTAAAAACACATTCATGGATCGTTCTTACTCCAAGAACAGATTTTTGTTTTTTGACCTTGGGTTTGTATTATATCACGAGACACTGTCTGGATTAAAATCACGTGCAATATATGGAATAAAGCCAAATAAGACATGCCCACTCAACTATCTACGACTTAATACCTTGAAGCCCAGAGATTGATACAGCAGCTTCGGGAGCGGGGCATTGAAGAATGCGTCCCCAAAGAAGATACGATATATATGATCGAGCACCGTTCCCTCATCGTTTGTGAGATCTGCACCCCATGATCCTACTCTTTCTTCTTCTTCTTCTTCTTCTTCTTCTTCTTCTTCTTCAACGAAACTGAGCCTAATTAACTTGGCCCAGCCAGGCGGCGCTGGTTTCTTTCAGGCACTAATAGGAAATAGCCTAGCGGTTTAATGCATGCACATGTAGCTGTACAGTTTTAAGTTACTGGTCCCGGCGATTTGCACCAGTGATAAAAATTTCGACGAAATTTCGACAGAAATTCGCGAAATTAACGATTCTCTGTGTGGAGCGAGAAAACTTTATATCGCCCAAATATTTCGATAACATTTGAAAAAATCCAATACGTAACACTTATAGTATAAAGAAATGATGCTTTCATCATCAAACTCGTTACAGTCAGTTGGTATAGGGTGCAGACAGTGGTCTGTTGGGTCACGTGTTCGAATAATTAAAATTACGTAATTTTTTGCTAAATAATTTTAGGCGTCGGACTTTGAATCTGGACGAAATTTTTGAAAACTTTCTTCGAAATTTCTTTATTTTCTCGAAATTCCCGAATCTCTGAGGGGGGCGAATTTTTTTGTGAATCGAAATGCTGAACCCTGATTTGCACACACACGTTGCTGTATATTTCCAAATAGTGACCTCATTATTACATCACGCTGCGGTTCCAAACTTGGATAAATTAATGTGCGCATCTCAAAATAAAGAACAATGGGATGATTAATTAAGCATCTCAATAATTTCCCTCAGATTTTTTGTGTAACTACCCTGACAATTATATTTGATGTCTCGACTCTCGACTCTCCCCTCTTGCCAAGCTCAAACTCATTTCTATCTCCCCTCTTGCCAAGCTCAAACTCATTTCTATCCGCGAGCGTTCAGTTTGTGTGACCTCGGTGTGCTGTAGTTTTTTGTAAACAAGACAAAATATTTGCCACTTTCATTGATTAGAAGAAGTTTTAGAGGTGTTCCAAACCGGTCCAAGGACAAAGCCTAGTCCTTCAAATAAACATCAGCAACTCGCGACATCAAAATACATGAGACCAAGCCCCAACGAAAGACCACATCCTTGATTATTCCTCCTTAATTTTTCTCACTACCGTCGCCATAGTGGAGTATTGATTGCGAAAGACTCGGGCGTTTCCCTCTTTCCAAATTTCCCATGAAATGGACCATGCTTCACGTGGCAAAGGAAGAAGACGAAGAAGGAATTCGCAGAGGAAAAAGAAAGACGAAGAAGAAGAAGAAGAAGAGAAGAAGAAGAAGAAGGGCGTAGAGATGTGGTGTGGGTGTTCTGTGCTGCTTGTTGTGTGTGTGTTGAGACCATCCCCTTCGCGTTGGATGTTGTCTCCCCCTCTCCCTTGTAACTTGCTTCAGGGGTTTCACCCTATCTTAGGATGAAATGAAAAAATTCAGGTGGGCGCCTTCGCGCACCCCCGGTGACTGCTCGAAAAAAAAAGATGTGGTGAGGATGACGGGTCTATGGCTGTGTTGATCCAGGTGGCGTCCGTTTTGTAGCGTGAATATAACATTTCATGCACACGATCAGGGAAACCTGTCGGTGCATAGGCACGTGTGCTATAATTCCTTCGTTATCAGGAGGTTACTATTGGAGCTGTTACTACTGGCTAGTGACCGCTTCTCTGCCAGGGAAAATGATTATCTACCCGATGATCTGTTCCATATAAAAAACCCTAGCTAGATCGGTGTGGCAACAGGAGGGATCACAGGAATAAATATATCCGTACACTTGTGCAATCACCGTACTGTATTATAGAATAATCTGGCTGCTACATATTGCTAGAAAAGGTAAAGAAGTTCAATTTATGGCATGTGGTTATGATTGCATGCCCTCTCTCGTCCACACGCAGTACGTGCATGCTTTGCTGGAGTGTCTCCAAATTCTCACATCGACATTTGGCCTTTTCTGTCCCCTACTTTTTTTTCGTGTGTGTGAAGGCAAACTCATTTTCCTATATGCCTGTCACTTTGACTAAATTTGCGAAAAGTGTGCAATTTTAGCAAGATGACTGAGATGTAAGAAAATTTTCACATCACTTGCTTGCACGGTGGAGATGCATGAGATCGAGGAGACATGTTGCCGTGTTAACCGATTGCTTGCGTTCCAGATAACTTGTATCCCTCCAAGAAGTGATGATTACGCAAAGTGAATGTCCAAAGTCCCACAAAGCCGGCCGGGGCATGCATTGCATGGATATATGCATGCAGCATATATAGTGGAAGATGCAAAGTGTCAAGGTGAAAATAATTAAGCAGTGGAAAGATGCAAGAAAGCAGGGGGACATAAAAGAGTCAACCAGCCCTACCACCACAGCTGGGTGGACACTTACGAGACCTAACCTAGTGATCTAATCAGCACACACGGGCGAAGGTTAGTAGCCAGCATAGCAGAGCACGGGCATGTTTCTCGACAAACCTTTTACAGTACTTGGACTAGCTCTGTGTCTCACTACACACTCGCTACGTTGACACCCTACCTGAGAGCGACCTCCCGCCTTCCGCCCGTCTTCTCTTTTATACTCCTTCCTCACACTTTGCTCTCCTCCATCTCCAATCCAGCCCTCCACCAGCTCCATTACCGGCATCCATCGTCGGCTCACAACGGCGGCGCCACCGAGACATACTGCTGTTAGTCCGAACCTAATAATTGGCAAGATGTCGAAGCGGTCATGCGGGCCGAAGAAGAGGCTTCGGCGCGGCCTCTGGTCGCCCGAGGAGGACGAGAAGCTGATGAACCACATTGCCAAGTACGGCAACGGCTGCTGGAGCTCTGTCCCCAAAATTGCAGGTATCCTACCAAAACCCTAGTGACATCCATGACTGTAGCCGATAGCTCTTCCGCCGCTACCAATGCAGCAGTACCAGCACTGCAACCGCTAGCTCTAGTCAGTTATATATGGTGGAATTTGGTGGAATTAACTGGTTTAATTTGTTGCTGCATTAGGCCTAGAGAGGTGCGGGAAGAGCTGCCGGCTGAGGTGGATAAACTACCTGCGGCCGGACCTGAAGAGGGGCGCCTTCTCCCAGGAGGAGGAGGACCTCATCATCCACCTCCACTCCTTCCTCGGCAACAAGTGGTCGCAGATCGCCGCGCAGCTGCCGGGGCGCACCGACAACGAGGTCAAGAACTTCTGGAACTCATTCATCAAGAAGAAGCTCCGCCAGCGCGGCATCGACCCTGCCACCCACAAGCCCCTCGCCGCTGCCGAGGACTGCAGCCGCGACGCCACAGCCGTCAGCCGCGGGGCGGTGTTCAGCGACGCCGAGCTGATACTGTCGGCGACGATGGAAGCGCACATGCCGCCGCCGCTGGTGTCGGCGGAGAGCTACGCTTACGGCCCAGGCAGCGGGGGAGACGATGGGTCCCTGTCGTCGCTGTCCGGGTACGACCACACGGCGGACTTCGCCGGGTACCTGGACGCGGACGCGCTCCACGGCGGGATCATCCCGTCGGTGTCGAGCTCCAGCACGCTGAACTCGTTGGCGGTCCTCAGCCCCGGCGCCACCGCCACCACGGACGAGCATTGCTGCAACAACAATAACCCGAGCAGCAGCGGCGGGTTTGAGTCTTCGACGACGCAGAGCAGCACTCATCTGCCGTGGCTGGAGCTGGGGTCCATCGGCAGCTGCACGGAGGACGCCACTGCCGGCGCCGACAACTACGGCGCGGCGCTGGACGAGCTCAAGTGGTCCGACTACGTGTTCGACGGCGGCTACCAGCAGTACCAGCAGGGGCAGTGCATCTACGGCGGCGACGTCAACAAGGACGCCGACGTGGCTGTGGCGGCAGCGCAGTTCGACGCGCACGGCATCAACTGGTGCTTGAATTAGTTCAATATCCAACAACACCAAACACCAACGGCGGCGAGCAATCAATTGTAATAGCACGCCAAGCTTAAGACCGACTGTATACATATATAATTACACGCATATATATACCTACGTAAGTAAGTAAGAAGATAGCTAATGTGTGGCGAGGTTTTTGGATTGTTAAAATCTTTTCTTCCTGGGTGATTGATTGAATTCTGTATAACTTGGCGTGTAAAGTGAAGATGATGAAACAGAAAGCTGGACACATGTATAAAAGGTGTTTGATTTTGCGTGGTTAGTTTAATAATGAAATGAAATCAATAAAGATCAGTGTGGTGATGATTAATCAATCACGGCTACTTCGACGTCTGGCTTTATCATCGTAGGGCCGGGCGCACATTGAATTCGTCCTCGATCGATCGATCGATCGCTTTACTTTTCGGTGATGGTGGGGTGTTGGTCCCGTACGTCGCTCCTGTGCGTGCGTCAATCTGCGCATGATTGATCGAGCTCTAGTAAGCAGAGGACGTACTTTTACTGTGCAACTTGTTTGTTTTGTAGTTGGTGGATTAATTAGCTAGCTAAACCTAGTATGTGGACATCGGATCAGCTTAATGCCTTGATCAGAACGTGACGGTTCATTCGATCAAATAAATTTTCTGTTGAAATATGATTTTTTTTAACCATGACTAATACTCATCGGTAAGAGTGATGCTAGAGAAAAGCAAGTTTTTTACTAATATATTTTGGCACCTTTGGGAATATACGCCACAATTAACCATCTCTAATACTCATCGGCAAGAGTGATGCTAGAGAAAATCAATATGTATAAGTTTACATAGAAAAATATCTTGTTATTATGATCCGGTCAATTTGTATATTGAGCCATATGCTACAATCACTATTGTTGTGTGTGACATCAAAAATCTTGTGCATGATGTTTTCTTTTGTGACTTGGTGGGCAAACCCAAGGATCGACATATCTTGACTTAAGGATATCTACAGATGTGTGACAACAACCGACTCTTTGGTTGTGTTTGGTTGGGGAATGAAGTGGAATGTAATGTCATGGTTCCATTCTATTCTAGCAGATTGGTTCCTTTACTATGTTTGGTGGGGCCAATCAGGTCGAATGTGATGGTTCCATCTCAGTGTTGGAGAGATGGAACATTGTCGGTTAAGCTTACATCATCTCCTGCCGCGGGAATGGTGAGGTTACCTCCCACATATGCATACAATATGTAGTATTATTCTCTTTGTGATTTTTAGGCACACTTAAATTTGCGGCATAAAAAATAAAAAATATAAACTCACAATCATAACAAACATATTGCATCAAACGCATCGCATTTTGCAATCCATACACCGTAGACACTAAACGTAAGTTTTATTTATTAAAGTGGGTACGTATCATATTTCGTTGATAGCACACAAAGTCATGCCCCCAACATAGACTGCTTTCATCCCTGTTAGGAACATCCTTGAAAGGGTGGTAATGCTACATAAATTTATTTATGAAATTCATAGGAAAAAAATGGCTGGGCTTATGTTTAAGAATTATTTTGAGAAGGCTTATGATAAGTTTAAATGGTCCTTTTTATAACAAGCTCTACGCATGAAAGGATTTTATCCTAAGTGGTGTGAATGTGTCACAATCTTTGTTCAAGGTGGGAATGTTGGGATTCCTGTAAATGATGATATTGGTCATTATTTTTCAGACTTTAAAAAGTTTAAGTCAGGCAGATCCACTATCACTGTTTTTTTAATATAGCTGCGGAGATGCTGGTTGTTCATATTGCGATAAAAAAGGAGGATGGTCAAGAGGTGGTATTTTAACTCATCTAGGTTACGGAAGGGTATTCATTCTACAATATGTTGATGATACAATTTTGTTTTCATAACACGACCTAGAGTGCTTTGGCAAAGCAAATGATATGCAAAATGAGTACTGTCACATTTTTGGTGATCAACATAAGAGTAAGTATCGTTTAACGAAATGGAACATCATATGTCATCCCAAAGATGAAGGGTAACTTTGTATTAGAGATGCAAGTGGGATCCCACCAAAGTCTCACTTATAGTTCATTTTGTGATATCTAGTGAAAAATTTGGGCCCGATTTTGCACTAGAAATCACAAAATGAACTATAAGTGGGACTTTGGGGATCCCACTTGGCCACTTGACACCTTACTTGGTATTGAGTTACTTGACATAAAGAACAAATGTTTATTAAGTAAGTGGTTGTTTAAGTTATTACATGAAGAAGGGGTATGTTAGGAGCTACTATAATAAATCTATGTGGTAAAACCTTATCTCAAGTCAAATCAAAACCCACTAACCCACCTTTTTGGAAGGAATCATGGCGGTTCAAGATAATTTTTTTGCTAGGGGTTCATTTTTTATTGGTAACGAACATAGAACTTTTTTTGGGAGGACATTTGGCTCCGGATGTGCCATTATCTATTCAATATCCTTCTATTTTTAAAATGCAGCGACACAAAAAAAGATGTTGGTTACGGATGTTTTATCCAACACACCGTTCAATATTTAGTTTAGACGGTCTTGGACCGGTAATAAATGTACCTCTTGGCTGAATTTGGTAGAAAGACTTATGAGGTCTATTTATCAGATAATACTGACTATTTTCTATGGAAATTGACTAGGTCTGGAAGATCCTTAGTTAAATCCATTTATTCTGAATTCATGCATGGGCTTACGCCATACTTGCACAAGTAACTTTGGAAATTAAAGGTGCGTTTAAAGATAAGGATTTTCATATGGTTTCTTCATCGCAAAGTTTTACTCACTAAAGACAGCCTTTAAAGATACTTGGATAGTAGTTCAATTTTTTAAAATTTTATAGGTCGTTATCCATATATTTCAATTGAAATTAGCGGTCAAAGTGACATTTTAACCACTAAATTTATGTTCACAAAATCATTTTTCGTGAAATCTGGTGAGCATTACAAAGTTTACGACATTTTAATGAAAATTGTCTGACCTTGCATTTTCTCAATATAAAGACAAAATGAACTTGTCATAATTATAAGACTGCTATCTCATGTTAGTTTGCGCGCCTAACTCCACTGATCATGCATGGATCATTTGTCCAGTCATACACCCTACCAGTATGCAGTTCAAATATATCATGGTTAGCCTTGTAGGTGAGGTGGAGTACTAAAGTGGATCTAACAATGGTAGCTATAGCTAGGACAAAGATAATTACAGTCTAGACCGATGGTACCATATACTATTTACTTTCTCACATTTTGCATAAATCGTATGTAGATTTTTTTTTTACCAAACGAGCTTCTCTTGTGTTGATTTCATATAAAGAAACCGTCAATTTTTACAACAAACTTAAAAAAGGAAAGATGAAATAAAATAAAATATCCCAGCTAAGTAGCAACAAACAAACCAAAGTATGCTGCGCCCCCGTCACACCCAAAGAAAATTACAACCCAAATACATCCTCTTAACAACAGAAAGTGCATAACAAAATAAATGCAGCATACTAGCAAAAGCAGTCGACAGCTCAATTTATCAAATTTTCGAAGTAGTCACGCAACAACGGGTTTGGATAAAGCCTCTGTCAACTGTCATCACCATTTGAATCGTTTGGGCACGCTGCCACTAATAGCAGCAGCGTGGGCTGTGGTGGGCCTGCCACCAATACTCGTTTACCAATAAACCATTTCCTACTAGTGTCCAGCTTCAAGATATCTTCAATCTTGGCTTTTGCTCAAGACAACTCACTCATTAAGCATAGCACAAAGCCTATAAACCACAACTGCAGGGTCACTAGAAAAATTGCGATTAAACGAGCATAACTTCCGCGTCTTCCAGATCGTCTGCCCCACCGAGCATCAGCTTGCCCCGTGACGTTGGAAACATGTTGATCCAACTATCCACTAGATCAAGAGCTCCCGAACACCGAAAGCTCAAGTGGTCAACAGTCTCATCATGTCCACAAAAGTGGCATTGTTTGTTGCCGGTCTATCTTCTCTTGGCTAAATTTAGCATCAACCAAACAAAACTTTGATCTTCAAAGGAATCTTCAGTATCCACATGAATCTATATGGAAATATATGGAAAGATTTCGTTAAATCTCAACTGTGTGTAAAGATTCTTGACACTGAATTGGCCAATATTCCCAATTGTCCATATCTATCGTGTGCAGATATAGTAAAGCATCATAACACTCTTGTTTGTTCAAAAAAAAAAAAAACAGTCTTATGCAACGGTGTGAATGTGGATATGATTCACCGATCAAAGTTCACTCTAATCTAAATCGTATATGGTAGTACTAAGCTAAACGGCCGGGCCGGGGCTGTTAAGTACTGCACACTGAACAGCGCACGACTGATGGAACGTGCAATAGCTGACAGGGGCAGTTAGTTGTAGACGTTGAACGCTCGTAACCAACTATACTGTGTACACTACGTATACTTACATACGCATAAAGAACCCTACTGAAAATTAAGAGAGAAAACGACTGAAATGAAGCTAATAATTTGCAGGCGAGGTCCGCCATGCTCTTCCGCGCGTGTCACATCATTATACGGCGCATATTGGTACATGCTAACGAGTAGCGACAACGTGTACACGTATATAGGTCGGGGAAATCGATACGCCTTGATGTTGCCTCGTGGCTATTTCTGTCTATGAAAAAGATACGCATTTTCATGACGTATTCTTGAAATAAAAAAAATGTGGGAACCCGGTGCATGGCAATGACCGACACATCTTTTTTTTCGAACTGGGATACACCCCAGCCTTTGAATCGAGTGATGCACACGGTTTTTTATTACCAAGTTTTATAAGTACCGAGTTTACAAATCACGGATCACGTAAGATTGAAACATGAATCAACTAATGAAAGAAATACAACATAAAGCAACTAGACATCCCTAATGCGATTAATATGCTGCCATGAAGTCGAGCTTAAGATATCCTGAACGACCAGCTGAAGCCGTGTACATAGCCATAAATTGCCCATGAAAATACAGAGCAGGTTTAATTGTGTAACTTCGTATTAGGGGTTTACTTCACTCATGAGAATTGAGAATACGGTTGCCATAGCTATAGCTTGATGCATATAGTGACCTTTTATTATTCGCTTTCAGTTTTTTTTTTAGATAAAGTGATTTTATTACTTAAAAGTTTTAAGCATTACACCTGGCCTCTGCATAGTTAGGATGCACACAGCCACAAGTCCACGAGTACACGAGTATCCTATAGTAAACTTGATCACGTATACAGTATGTGTTAGATCGTTAGCTAGCTGGAGAGTCAATAGTTACAGACTTTAAGTACGTCTCGTCGTCCTCTGTAGACAGCTCAGTAAGAACCAGAGCAGATTGAAGTTAGCACCATCGAGGTACGTAACGGGACCAACGCCAGCATCATCGCGATAAACCCAGACGTTCAAGCTGATACTGATCGGCTTCTCGCTGCAGGTGCTTCTGCAAACACGTACACGCCTAGCTAGCTAATCCATCCCGGTCATATATACCTTCACTCAGTGAAGAGGACTCATTGGGTGACGGAGATTCATTCGCACACAATAAGATGGAGATTCAGTAGCTCCTCCATCTCCGTCAAGTTGATGTAGGCTGGCTTGTGACTTGTGTGCACCCATATGGTGCACTGTCCTCATTTGATCATAATGGGTGCCTCATTTGGCAGCCATGATTGATCTTAACTGAGACAGTATATGTTATTTCCTTTTCCGGGAAAGAGGCGGGAATATTTGATGTAAATTGGTCCTATTTGCCGAGGGATCTATTTTTGCTCCCTGGGTATAATCATACGTGGTTGAATGAATTTGGTTCTTAACAAAAATAAATTGTGAGCTGCTTCTTCTCCGGCGACAGCGGGTTGTAGGCCAGAGGATTTTGCATCCACGGGGGAACCTCTTTGAATCAAATGAATTGGATCCTTACAATCTTTCCGTATCTTGGTAATTTAGTTCGCATGATAAAGGCCTACGTGATTTTTTTTCAAACGGTAAATTTCCACTAGATCTTATTTGAAATTCTGCATCCACTGAAGCCCTCCCGAAGGAACTGTTTACTTTTTTTGGTGCAATCAAAAAAACCAAATATGATGGACATTGCTTTGTGGTCATTCGTTTTTCATACTCCTACGTTTTTACGTTTCTAGAATCATGCAAATCCGGTTCTTTGCCCTTTAGCTATCTTGGGATACCTATCTGTTACATGAGGTTAATAAATTCGGAATGGTACTATGTTGAACAATGTTTTGAAGCAAAGTTTGGTGCTAAAAGGGCACATTACTCTCATATACAGATCGACTTGTTTTTATTAATTATGTTCTCACAAGTCTTCCGATGTTTATGTTCCCGTGTGTTGAGATCGACTGAAAATGATTGTGAAAATAAGTGGGATGCTTGGGTTTACGTGTCAACGTCTAATGGATGCTCATTTATCTAATGAGGCAGATAAATTTGTGTGGAAGTTAACTCACTTTGGTATTTTTTTTCAATCCAGTCTATGTATACCGATATGATGAATGGGCATACAAGGTTTATTCAAAATTATCTTTGGAAGCTAGAAATAACTTTGAATATTAAAATTTTATGTGGTTTCTTCCTACAAATGTTTTACTTACTAAACATAACTTGGCAAAAAGGAATTGGACAGGTTCAAAAAATTGTTGTTTTTGTGATTTAGAGGAGTCAGTCGAACACCTTTTTTTCTAGTGTCCTTTTGCTAAGATGGTTTGGCTAATAGTTCAGTTTACGTTTGATCAACCTGCACCAACTAATATTACTAATATGTTTGTGAACTGTTTGAATAGAGATGAGAAAGGGACAAAAGGAAGAATCCGCATTGGGGTCTCAGCTTTGTGCTGGGCTATTGAAATTGTAGAATTAATATTGTTTTTAACAAGGTTGAAACTATCAATTTCTTTTAGGTTTTCTATATGGCCAACAACTGGTGGATTATGTCTTGGGGCTGCCTTCTACCACCAGGGATCTTATGACTTCTAAGTAAACCACACTATTATTGTTTTGTCGCATGATCATCCAAATATAGAGTTTCAGTGGGATTTACTTGGCAATAAGTGGGATGCTTGGGTTCACTTATGTCAACATCTAATGGTTGCTCATTTATCTAATGAGCAGATAAATTTGTGTGGAACTTAACTCACTTTGGTATTTTTTTAGTTCAGTCTATGTATGCCGATATGATGAATGGGCATACAAGGTTTATTCAAAATTATCTTTGGAAGCTAGAAATAACTTTGAATATTAAAATTTTATGTGGTTTCTTCCTACAAATGTTTTACTTACTAAACATAACTTGGCAAAAAGGAATTGGACAGGTTCAAAAAAGTGTTGTTTTTGTGATTTAGAGGAGTCAGTCGAACACCTTTTTTTCTAGTGTCCTTTTGCTAAGATGGTTTGGCTAATAGTTCAGTTTACGTTTGATCAACCTGCACCAACTAATATTACTAATATGTTTGTGAACTGTTTGAATAGAGATGAGAAAGGGACAAAAGGAAGAATCCGCATTGGGGTCTCAGCTTTGTGCTGGGCTATTGAAATTGTGGAATTAATATTGTTTTTAACAAGGTTGAAACTATCAATTTCTTTTAGGTTTTCTATATGGCCAACAACTGGTGGATTATGTCTTGGGGCTGCCTTCTACCACCAGGGATCTTATGACTTCAAAGTAAACCACACTATTATTGTTTTCTCCAGTAGATCCTCCCGGGCTCCTGCCCGCTCCACAAGCTCCATCACGATTATATGATCGATGATAAATTAATCATCAACAAAATCCATGCGTGTGTGGGCCAAAGCAAGAAAGAATTATCTGACCCAACAGAGTAATTAACAAGGAAGATAATTGATTTAGGTATATAAAAAGGAATACTCTCTATCATTCAACATATCCATCATAAACTCAAATTAATAGCAACTAAACGCCGGGCCTGACTTGTTAAGCACTGTACGTTGAACACAGCGCACGACTGATGGAAACGGGCAATAAGGCCGGGTAGTTGGTTGTGGGCGCAGTGCATGCTGATTGCTGAAGTTGAAGTATCGTAACCAGAACTACGTGTAGGGAACGTGGACGTATGAATACACCAACTTACGCCTCAAGGCCGGGTAGTCAAAGGAACGGCCGAAAAACCCGGTCTCATGTAGACTGTACGCTCTACTAATACTACTGTAGTTCCCCAATCCCCATTGATCAATCAAACTCGCCGGTTTCAGAAAAAGATACATGTGTAAAAAGTTGCTAGTTTCGTCGTAGTGACATACTGAACCGATAGATGTCGTAAACGGCAATCGTTGAGGTACCAAATGGATTGGGACCGAAGGAATTTGGTTTTTTCCTTTTTTTAGGGTACAGGAGGAATTTGGTGTTTACGACGAATTTTGGAAACAGGAAAGAGGTTCAGAAAAGAGAACGGTCAGCTAGCCTGTTGCACTGTTTCATCTTTCTTCGGCCCAAGTTCTTGGGCCAGGCACTGCCCAAATCTATTCAGAAAATAAGGAATTAATTCCGATTTTTGGCTGAAAGACAGAGCCCAAATCTAGCACTTTCAATTTCAACTTCACCCAAATCCCAATTTGCATAGATCTGTATGCAACAGCCGGGGAACGCACTCTGCAAACACAGCGTGACAGGAGATAGGACATTGAGAGTTAAAAAAAGAGGCACACGGCATTGAGGAAATGTACTAAAAAAAACCAACAGCTTCTTTTGGCACAAATAGAACTAGTTCGGCATTAAGTACATGCAGCTGCGCAGATAAACTCAAAAATCTACGGCTTGGTAGCTTAAGGATTAGAGGGCCGTGCGAAAATCGCGTGCTACATTGACATCAAATACAGGGCGTGCTACATTGACATCAAGATTACAAATTGCCAATGGCGAGAAGAGTACGACAAGGCAGATCAAATGCATGATAGCCCGGGCAACCCAGATACTGATCTTGATCAGCTCCAATGACCTTTCAGACCAGAGTCACCAGACGTCCAGACGGCGTCAGTCTCCGATTACCCGGCCGGTTAGCCATACACAGGCAGATACAAGAACTAAATCAGACTAGCACAAGACAGTTACAGTCTTACAGAGACAGAAAACTAGCTACTAGTACCCTCCAATGCTGAAGCAGACAGCTTATGCAGCACTGCAAGTGCGCCATTGCATGCAATCGATCGACTCTGATGACGATCTCTCTACAGGTCGTGTGCTGCAAAGAAGGCCTCCAGGTCGGCCCCGGCGTAGAACGTGCCCCTCCGCCGCTCGAGGGCCGCGGACGCCGACAGCACGGGCCTCCGCTTCCTCGGCGCTGGCGGGCACTCCCCGATCATCCCGGCGCCGGTCGCTTGCGCGACGCGCCTCGGGGTGTGGCAGTCTGCGCTTGCGGCGGCTTGCCCCTTGTCGCCGCCGTCCCGGTGCGCGTCGGCACAGCTGCATTCCTCGACTTGGAGACCCATGGCGATGACGATGGCACCGTCCTATGTAGAATCAAGGTAAGCAGAGACGGGTGGCTGCGTGGGACGTCGTATGGTAGAGGCAGTGCGCGCGGTTACGTAGGCGAAGTGCCGGGGCGTCAGGTGCGGGGTGGTAGTGGGAGTAGTGGGAAGAAGTGAGAACGTGGGAGAGCAGAGCGGTCGCCGAGGTTGACCGGGCGGCGAGCGCGACCTTGGAAGTTGGCAGAGGATCGATGCCGGAAGCGGGCGGTGGCTCACTCCGACGAATTTATGCCAAGATTGATGAGTCGTAGTAATACGGTATTAGTAACGTAGGCCTTTTGCACAACACAATTAAGCTCCTTGTCCTTGATTGATTGGTTGATTGATTGATTGATTTCCCGGCCGATGTGGTTGCTTAATTATTTGGTAACGTGAAGTTCTCTTTTCAACTTGAAACGAGGTTACTATTATTATTGCTCAACGATGGTTACAGTCTCTCATCGAGAGAGGCGTTTTGGTTCCCGAGCTAATATGTTCCTGGTATATTAAACAAAATTAATAAAATAGTAAAACATTTCCAAAAAATTTGAACTTTTTTGGTGACGAACATATACATTTTTTTAAATACGTGCCAAGTTTCGTGATGAAATGTCATGTGTGCCGCTGTGTACAAAAATAACACAATCAGTGCTCTAAAAAGTATGTTTTTGAAATTGCATTTCGACCACTTATTTGTCTTTTTTGCACATGGCATACCGAATGTCATTTCGCCACGAAACTCGACACGTATGTTGGACATTGGTATATGTTCACCTCCAAAAATTCTCAGAATTTTTTAAAATGTTTTACCATTTTTTGAATTTTGTTTAACAGAACAGAAACATATGAGCTCGGGAGCCAAAGTGAATTTTTGTCTCTCATCTATCTATCTATCTATCTATCTATTTATGTATACTTTTTAAAAACCAAAACCCTACTAAATGTAATTAATATTTTTCTGTCTCTACATGCAAGCTACCCACATCACTTGTTTTTCAGCCAATCAATTGTCCATGTCATCCCGCTAATATTTATTAAATTTTTTTCTATCTCTACATGCAAGTATACAAATCATGTTTTTTCTACCCATGAAATTGTCCATATCATTTTTGTATGTTCGAATGTAAGAACACACCATGTCGCTATGTAGTTACACAAGTAAATCATGTGCAAGTAGAACACCGTAATCAGTTTTGTCCGTGAAATTTTTGTCAATTATTTTCAGTGATGAAATTCATATAGCTGTTATTCAAAATTATGGGCTCTTCTATATGTATTCACTCAAAAAGTTTCTAAAAATATTATGTGGCAATGTGCATGTCATCTTCATGCAAGTCATCCACAACATCTATTTTTTCAACTCATTTATGTAATTGTATCTACATCAATCAGATACACCCTAAACCATAACCATAACGATATTTAAATTATAAACCACACATACATTCGATGTCTGAAATTTTAGCCTCTTGACTGCTATGATTAACTAAATCTTGCATATTTCTTTACGTCTTATTAATTTCTTAAAATATACCCACTGCAACGCGTGGGGTGTTTCTCTCAATGACTGATGGTAACGTTTAGTATCGTTGAGAGGCCAATAATTTGGTAGAATCAACTACTATCAAATCACACGATATTTTTTTGGGTGGTGAAATCACAGGACTGACGATATAATCTCAGAAAGCCGGATTATTGGGAAAAAGATTGTGGAGAAACCCCTTCGCTCTCGCGTCGCTCCCAAGGCGACGCGGGGGCGACTTCTTCATCGCGCCGCCACCACCCACCCCCTCGCCGTTCTCCCCCACCGCGACTGCTGCCGGCAAGAGCCACGGTGGAGGTGGGCCCACTCCCAAAGGGGGTGGGGTGGATTAGCTCTCGCAGGTGGAGGTCGCCCGGTTTGGGGCCATGGCGGCCGGGAAGGTGGAACCTGGGCAGCGGCCTAGAGCCTCGCCGGCGTGCGGCGGACGTCGCGGCGATGGTGGATGCAGCTGTGCTAGCTGTGGAGAAGAGGAGCGAGGCGGCGGCATGCGCTCCTGGTCGGAGGTAGCCCTGTGCGGGCCCAGATCTGGGTGGCGCGGGCCGCGACCGACGTGAGGGTGGCAGACTTGCTGGCCGGCGGAGTAGGGTCTCCCCGGTTCCCCTCAGCCCGATCTGAGCGCCTAGACTGTGGTGGTGCGGTTCTTCCTCGACCGCGTGCGGTTCCTGCCCGTGGAGCTCGTCCCTGCTCAGGTGTAGGGGTTCTCCCAGGTGCCGTTGGGGTCCTTGGTGACTGGTGGTGCGGCGTACGAGGCTCGTGTGGAGCTTGGGGTGCTCGGAAGTTCACCGGCCGACGACTTGCCGGAGGTCACGGGTCCAGTTAATTCTGGGCTAGATAGGGTCAGTGAAAGGACACGGATGTCGCCTAGAGGGGGGTGAATAGGCGATTAAAATTCTTTACGGTTTAGGCTTGAATAAATGCGGAATAAAACTAGCGGTTAATTTATCAAGCACAAAACCTAATCCAAGCTAGGTTTACCTATGTGCACCAACAACTTATACTAATCAAGATAAGCAACTAAGTGATAGCAAGATATATTACTTCAAGCTCGATGGCTATCACAAAGTAAATTGCATAAGTAAGAGGCTCGGGTATAGAAATACCGAGGCACTTGGAGACGATGATTTATCCCGAAGTTCACTTCCCAATGGAAGCTACGTCTCCGTTGGAGCGGTGCGGAGTCACAAAGTGATCCCCGAATAGCCGTCAAATGGCACACCGTAATCTCCTTCGTGCCTCCACCAATGCGGAGTGCCACGAACCACTATGGGACACTTGAGGGTGGTCACCGAACCCGTACAAGGATGAGGCACACTCCACAACTTAATTGGAAGCTCTCACCGAATTCCCGCGGCTCCCAAAGCCACTAGAATCACAAGGTTGGGGCGCGACTCCACAACTTAATTGGAGGTTCCCAACTATCCCGCGAGCCACCAAAACTCCGAGATCAACAAGGACCGTCTAGGGAACCCCAAGTACCCTAGAGGACAAGCTCTAGGGCACCCCAAGTACCCAAGAGAAACAAGCTTCTCAACTTCAACTTCCACGTATCACCGTGGAGAACTCAAACCGATGAAACCGATGAAATGAAGGCAAGACCACTAGAGGTGGTCAAATCCTTCACTCCCAAATCCCACCAAAAGCAACTAATGCTTGTGGGGGGAGAAGAGAGGAAGAACAAGGAAGAAACCAACAAATGGAACTCCAAGATCTAAATCCAAAGGCTTCCCCTCACTTAGAGGAGAGATTGATTGGCGGAACAATAGATCTAGATCAACTCTCTCAAATCCTGGAAGGACAAGATATTTGAATGGGTAGAGAGAGAGAGAGATCTACAAGTTTAAAGCTCTCAACAATGGTGGGTAAAGATATTTTGGTCGAGAGCCCAAGCTTGAAGAAGGGGATATTTATACCCCTCCCAGATTTCTATCCGTTGGAGACAGCTTGGACCGGAACTTCCGGTGCGCCGGAACTTCCGCTGGACCTTCCGGTCAAATATCCGGTGCTATGTAGTAGCATTTCTTCAAAATGACTTAGCCGGAATTTCGAGGCCAGGGCGGAACTTCCAGTCCAGACACCGGAACTTCCGCCCCTCAGAAAACTGCAGAAACACACAACACGAAAACTAACATATCTTAATCATCCGGACTCCGTTTTTGATGTTCTTGGGCTCGTTGGAATCACCACAACGTGCACGACAAGGTCATGCAGAGAAACATCATAGTCCAATATGGGAGGGTAAAACCAAATGTAGAAAGGTAAAACCTCTCTATAAAGAACTACCAGTAAAACCTCCAATGTCAAAAATGCAACAAGTTTTTCATGCGAAATCCGTTTTTGATGAACTTGAGCTTGTTATGAAGATCACAACAAGATCCAAAACTTCACTTAGAGAAAAGCCAAATAAGAACCAAGAAAGATGATGAAGGCAAGTATGCAAAGGTTTGAGCTCTCTCCAACTGATACGCTAAAGCTCAATGAGAGCCCCTCTGGATAGTACGGTATCTATCCTATAACCCGGTCTCCCAACTAGCACCATGAGACCGGTAAAATAGAAACCCTATCAAGATAATACATTTGCCTTGCGCATTCCACCTGAGCTAGATGATGTCGATCTTGATCTCTTCAAGTGGACCACCTTTCTTGATTGCGCTTCGCTCGGTGAAGTCTCACATATTGCTCCCCCATACTCCACTA
Organism: Poa pratensis; assembly: GCA_947311845.1. NCBI lineage: Eukaryota > Viridiplantae > Streptophyta > Magnoliopsida > Poales > Poaceae > Poa > Poa pratensis. The sequence goes on along the minus strand of CAMZMU010000092.1, from coordinate 21,652,708 downwards.
TGGGAGAGCCTCTCATAGCCACATCTTCACTTGACCATTATCTCCAAGAAGGTGGAAAGCATCAAGCATATGGTATCTTCGAGATACTTCTCTTGGACTTTCACTTCTCAAGCTTGATGACCATCACCACTTGACGTCATCCTTCATGGGCTATATGAATTCTTCATTTGATGCAAGCCCATAGAAAGATACCTAACCACGCATAGAAATGCCCACACACATACCATGGGTTAGTTCACAAAGCTATATGGACAATTGCTTACCATATCAAGAGATACATGATTCCACTTGTTACATCTTATAGCTTTGTGTGTTGATAGATGATGATGTCTTGAAGATAACCATGCGTGATCACATAATCCTTTTCTTCAAGACATACTTGCAATATGCTCAACTCTCTCATGACCAATCTTCGGATAACTCCTTGAATAACCACTTGGTCATCACATACTCTTCTTCCTGATCATATCAAATATATCCATACAACTCGATGATCTTGATGCCAAATACTCCATTATATCAATATCTTTATGGCATCAACCTTGAATCCAACATATGGAGTTCAAGCATTTGCCTATGGACAAACACTACAAGAATAACTCAATGCAACCATTAGTCCATAGGGATTGTCATTAATTACCAAAACCACACATGGGGGCGACATGCCCTTTCAATCTCCCCCATTTTGGTAATTGATAACAATCTCTTTTACGAGGGTTTATATAGTGAATTTAAGCAACCATGCATGCAAAGAAACAAGCAAGGATGCATGAGCATGAAAGGCAATATGCTTATGAACAAAACAAGAAGCATAAAACCAAATTCCCTAAAACCCTCTAAAACTTCTCCCCCATTGGCATCCATTTCCAAAATGGGTGAAAAAGCAAAAAAGGTCAATATAGTAAGAGCTCCCCCATAATGTGTGCATTTCTCAAAATGTGAGTGAAATCAAATGCACCTATCCAATGACGAATAGCTGGAGGGAGATCACACTATATTGAGGATCTAAAGATTGCAAAAGAATGATATGGAGAACCTTTTACAATTTTCCAAGTAAAAAGAAAGCAACCAAATGATCCAACAAACCAAGTGAGCAAATGATATTATGCTTTAAAGAAAATAGAGGAGCTCCCCAATATTTGGACACAATTTAAAATTCTTGTATGTGAATGCAAGGTGTACAAAAATGGAATCCTCACTCCCCAGTATCCTCCATAGCACCAAATTTAAATGGATACACAAGCTCAAAAAGATGCAAAATAAAAATCAAAGCTTGTGTCTTATCCCATGGTGAAGATAATTGGCTCGTCAAGACAAGCATGAGGTTAAGGATATTCACCAAGATGAGTGCACCAAGATGTGATAATAATAGGATAGGCACTCATAAGCCAAATTATATCCAGGGTCACCCAAGAATAAGAGATAATAATAATAATAAAGAGGTGACACCAAAGAATTAAGATATCAATTAAAGATGTAACTCTTCTCATGTATATAAGTTTCTAAGTAGACAACAATCATGATGATATACATTCACAAAGAAAATATGTATACACAAAATTAGTTAGTAGAGAAAAGAAGCAAGATATCCAAAAAGGGAAGTCATATAATATACACATATGATGTTTGTTTAGGATCATAGCCCATAGCTCAATATTCTCATATTATGTAATAATGAACTTCAAAATCAACCTTAACACAAGCATCACAAATATCACTAAGGGAAAGAGGAGATAGTTGAGATGCATTGAGGAAAGCAACAAGTATCATAAGAGCCGAATAGAATTTGCAATAGCTACAACAAAGGCAAATAAATACTTTTCATGCCATGATGAAACCTACACAAGGTTGAATGCTATAAAAGTATGCTTGAGGATGGATACTTGTTACCGAGATGGCATAGGGTTGATGTAGTAGATAAGAATTTATCAACCATCCTAGCTTGGCTCTAATGAGCATGTGGTGAAGACACTTTCATTGTAAATGAGACAAGCATCCAATGCATCTCCATGTACCTAAAACACATTCAAGTAAAATTGTTCCCAAACTAATTGGGTCCAAAGTAGTTAGTCAAACTACAATACATAGAAGGAACTCCACATAAATATGTGCATATAGATATGAAATTGAATTTCATGCACATCTTAGCCGATTTAGAATTCCGTGGAGTTTCACCTATATATTGGCACAAAGAAGGAAAGCATGCCATAAAATAAACATGTAGTAGATATGCATGCCTATGACCTTTAATAACCAAACGGAGATACAATTTGGACAAATATCAAGAAATCAAAGAAGGTCCAAATTATATCAAAGATCCAAATCAAAAATTGATTTTAGAGAAACCAATTGAAACTAAAAACAAACCAACCTATGATTGATGATATACCAATTGGACGAATATACCAAAAAGGAAATAAGATACCAATTAATCATTAAATAAAAAGGAATAGATATCAAATTTCCAAAAGAGATATCAAAAAGAGATATATCAATGAATGCTAAAACCCACTCCCAAAGAGAGATGCCAATTGAGACAAACTCTCAAAAAGAAAGAGCAGGGTTCCAACAAATAAACCACACCCTCTACACTTTTCATGATGGCACAAAGTACCAAGCCGAAAAGGTTTGTCTACCATGAGACATGTCATCGGGATCAAATTAAGACCAATGGAAAGGATCAAATACCAATAGAATAGTTGTACTCAATATAGGATAGCCCACCCAAGAATAGTGCATTATCTATAAGTAGCCTTTGAATGCAAGGTGCACAATGATGGGATCAATGCCTCTCCTACACCAAATAAAACACTAGGAAAGTTTGAGTAAAGCAAAATGATCCACAAGAGGTAAGGAAGACAATGGGAGTTAAAACAAATTAATTTTTGGCAAGAAATAAGGCAATAAAATCAAGAGCCAATATGAAGATGATCTACAAATTTCACCACAATTATGACTATCAATTGTCATGGAAAAGGAGTATATGTAGAAATTTCTTAGTGGTGTATTGGATTGATATTCAAGATCATCTTCGCAACCAATAAGCACATGGTGAAGGATAAGATTTAAGCACGATGCTTATGTAGATAAATGTTCTTGATAGCTTCAAATGTTCACGCGATCATGCAAAGCAACTACAAAGAGTAGCTTGAAGCAATCGGTTTCCCAAAGAGATATATGTGAATATATTAGAGGAAAACCGTACCAAGAACTTCCTTCACAAACAAGATCCAAATATAGAAAACAAAATCATATAACCAAATTGGAACTTGTTTGAGCAACATGCCACATAGGAACAAGATAATTGACAATATCAATTCTAAATGGCAATACCTCACATGTTCACATTTTCTAGGATTGTAATATGCAAAAGCTTATTACTCCCCCATAATGTGATAATCCATTTTATAGTACCAAGAGACAAAATATAATCCAACAAGAGATAACTAATGGATATTATAGAATTTGAATTTCTCATGAGCATGACATACCACATAGAGACTAGATAATATTGATATATCAACACTAAGTGGTATTCCTCATGTACACACATTTTTAGGATGTGAAGAGCCAAAGAGCTATCACTCCCCAAAAATGGGATAGTCCATTAATCTCTCAAAAGAACCAATTAAGATATAAGCAAGTTGATATAAAGGCTCAACATCACATACATGGTGTGCAAACCAACATACACATACTTGATTCTCAAGATAAGTAAGTAGAGAGCACAACATATACAAACACTAGCAAGGTACAAAACCAAACACATGCAAGGGTGCAAGCAACTTTCAATGTATGATTTAAATACAAGTTACCGCAAGGAGAAACATTGGATATGAGATAGAACAATATAATCCAAATGACTTGGCTTGAGAGAATATAATTGATGAAGATCCCTTAATTCTTCATGATGTAGCCAAGTCTCCAATGCCCCCACAACACCTATTGATCAAGTTTTAGCTTGTTGGTCCCCAACCAAGTTGGGTCCTAAGAGGTTAGTCACAATAGGCTTGGCAACCCAAATGGTTCTTTTCTTGACACCACTTTGAGTACCAACATATTTGGCAAACACATTGCCAACCTTATCCTTCATAAGAGAGTAAGCATTATCAATTATGATAGGGTTGGATAAGGTACCACTAGTGCATGAAGAAGCAAAGTGACCCTTCTCACGGCATAAGTAGCAACATTTGCTTCCTCCTTTCTTCTTTGTTGAAATCTCAACTTGAGAAGGAATAGCTTGATTCTTCTTGGGAAGGGCCGTTCTTCAACTTGGGGAACTTTAGTTTGAACTTGAGGCATCTTCCCTTGTTGCTTCTCACTAAGAGACTTCTTCTTCAAAGGGCAAGATCTAACATGGTGCCCTTCAACTTTGCACTTGAAGCAAACAATCTTGGCCAAATTCTTGACTTGTTCATGGCCCTTCTTTTTCTTGTTATACTTGGACTTGTTCTTGTTATTGGAGTTGAATCCAAGTCCACTCTTGTCATTGGGGCGTCTTTGCACACTCAACATGTTGTCAAGTGTGGGCTTCCCATCATGACGCTTTTCCAAGTCTTTCTTCAAAGAAGTGACTTGGGCCTTGAGCTCTTTTAATTCCTCTACATGGTTAGTATCAACAAAAACACTAGAGGAAGTTGAAGCTTCATTGTTAGAGCAACAAGGCATGGAAAGTAATTCATCACAAGATGTAGCAATATTATGAGTGGATGAATTACTAGGACTAGCACATGGCAATAAAGCATTTTGAGTATAAGTTGTGCCATTGTCCACATGGGCTCACAAGATGTTACCTTTAACATAATAGCCTCATGAGCTAACTTTAGCTTATCATGGGAGACTAAAAGATCCTCATGAGAGCTCGAGAGCTTTTCATGGCTTTCTTCCAATTTCCCATATTTGCTAGATAGCAACTCAAGTTGAGCCCTTAGCTCAACATTCTCCTTCAATATGGTGCTTCACAAGAATAGAGTTAGTAGCACAAGCATTATCATTAGTAGCAATAGGAGAAGTAACTTGGCAAGCTCTTTTGAGTAGAAGCTTTAAGTTGCATGAGACTCGGTGAGTTTGATGAGCTCACCTTAATGACCCTAGAGCCATTTTAGGTGCTCAAAATCCTCAAGGAGTTTGGCATGCATCTATAAGCTTACCATTTTTATTTTGAATCATTAACCACTTTAAGAGCTTTATCATGGGATTCCTTTACCTAGAGTTCTAGATAAAAGTTTCCTCAAGAGACTCTTGTGGTTTGTTCTTCTTCAAGAGCTTCCTTGAGATCGGCGATCTCTTCCGCATACTTGTATTCGCGGTTAAGGCTTTCATCAATGCGAGCTTCCAACTCCTCAATGGTAAGTTTGCGCTCAACAAGGGTAGACATGATTTCTAAGAAGTTAGCACGAGCATTTTTATTCTTTGAAAGAGAAAGAATAACCATTTTACCCTTCTCAAGTATGGAAGCATCATTATCATTTTGTTCATTTTCCTCATCAATATCATCATGAGATATATTGGGATCCAAAGTAGGAGATACCTCTGAAGCCTTAGCCATAAGGCAAAAGTGAGTACATGACGATGATGATGAAGAATTACTTGAGTCACCATTTAAATCCATATCTTGTTCCATGGAGTGTTCGGTTTCCTCTACATTGTTAGCCAAACAAATACTAGAGGAATAGAAGCATTTTTATCATGGCAACAAGATATAGAGAGCATATCATCACAAGGATTAATCAAGCAATTTGTACATGATATGCAAGGACTATCAACACAAGCATGTAGATCATTTTTGGTTCTAGATGCGTTTAAGTCCAAAGATAAATCATTGCAATAAGATAGAGGTGAAGTATCATCAACAATAAGCTTACTATCATTATTGCAATATCTATCACTACTCACCATTGCATTACTTTGTGGCTTGCCACATGTAGGTGAAGTAGAAGAAGTTGAGAACTCATCACGGCCGGAAGTGGAGGGACAACAATCATCTCCACAATTCTTGGACACATCATATTTATCTTGAAGCTTGGTCCAAAGCTCATGAGCATTCCGAAAAGGGAGACCGACATAATAACTACATCGCTCAAAGCATTGAAAATCATATTAGAAGCTTGAGCATCTAGATAGGAATTATTCTTATCCAATAAAGATAATCTTTTGGGATTCTTTGGAGGAGAATAACCCCTATCTAGAATTCGCTCTATGTATGGGTCCATGACCCGAAAATATCAAGCATGCGAATTTTCCAAACATCATAATTTGTGCCATCTAATATAAAAGAAGCATTGTGCACTAGTTCACTAGACGACATCTTTACTCTCGAGGCGGTGAAGCCAAAAACGAGAGAACCCGCTCTGATACCAATTGAAAGGACACGGATGTCGCCTAGGGGGGGGGGGGTGAATAGGCGATTAAAATTCTTTACGGTTTAGGCTTGAATAAATGCGGAATAAAACTAGCGTTTAATTTATCAAGCACAAAACCTAAACAAGCTAGGTTTACCTATGTGCACCAACAACTTATGCTAAACAAGATAAGCAACTATGTGATAGCAAGATATATTACTTCAAGCTCGATGGCTATCACAAAGTAAATTGCATAAGTAAGAAGCTCGGGTATAGAAATACCGAGGCACTTGGAGACGATGATTTATCCCGAAGTTCACTTCCCAATGGAAGCTACGTCTCCGTTGGAGCGGTGCGGAGTCACAAAGTGATCCCCGAATAGCCGTCAAATGGCACACCGTAATCTCCTTCGTGCCTCCACCAATGCGGAGTGCCACGAACCACTATGGGACACTTGAGGGTGGTCACCGAACCCGTACAAGGATGAGGCACACTCCACAACTTAATTGGAGCTCTCACCGAATTCCCGCGGCTCCCAAAGCCACAAGAATCACAAGGTTGGGGCGTGACTCCACAACTTAATTGGAGGCTCCCAACTATCCCGAGCCACCAAAACTCCGAGATCAACAAGGACCGTCTAGGGCACTCCAAGTACCCAAGAGGACAAGCTCTAGGGCACCCCAAGTACCCAAGAGTAACAAGCTTCTCAACTTCAACTTCCACGTATCACCGTGGAGAACTCAAACCGATGCAACCGATGCAATGAAGGCAAGACACTAGAGTGGTCAAATCCTTCACTCCAAATCCCACCAAAGCAACTAATGCTTGTGGGGGGAGAAGAGAGGAAGAACAAGGAAGAAACCAACAAATGGAACTCCAAGATCTAAATCCAAAGGTTTCCCCTCACTTAGAGGAGGGATTGATTGATGGAACAATAGATCTAGATCAACTCTCTCAAATCCTGGAAGGACAAGATGTTTGAGTGGGTAGAGAGAGATCTACAAGTTTAAAGCTCTCAACAACGGTGGCTAAAGATATTTTGGTCAAGAGCCCAAGCTTGAAGAAGGGGGAGGGGTATTTATACCCCTCCCAGATTTCAATCCGTTGGAGACAGCTTGGACCGGAACTTCCGGTGACAGGACCGGAACTTCCGGTGCGCCGGAACTTCCGCTGGAACTTCCGATCAAATATCCGGTGCTATGCAGTAGCATTTCTTCAAAATGACTTAGCCAGAATTTCGAGGCCAGGGCGGAACTTCCGCCCCTCAGAAAACTGCAGAAACACACAACACGAAAACTAACATATCTTAATTATCCGGACTCCGTTTTCGATGTTCTTGGGCTCGTTGGAATCACCACAACGTGCACGACAAGGTCATGCAGAGAAACATCATAGTCCAATATGGGAGGGTAAAACCAAATGTAGAACGTTAAAACCTCTCTATAAAAGAACTACCGGTAAAACCTCCAATGTAAAAAATGAAACAAGTTTTTCATGCGAAATCCGTTTTTGATGAACTTGAGCTTGTTATGAAGATCACAACAAGCTCCAAAACCTCACTTAGACAAAAGCCAAATAAGAACCAAGAAAGATGATAAAGGCAAGTATGCAAAGGTTTGAGCTCTCTCCAACAGATACGCTAAAGCTCAATGAGAGCCCCTCTTGATAGTACAGTATCTATCCTATAGCCCGGTCTTCCAACTAGCACCATGAGACCGGTAAAATAGAAACCCTATCAAGATAATACCTTTTCCTTGCGCATTCCACTTGAGCTAGATGATGTCGATCTTGATCTCTTCAAGTGGACCACTTTTCTTGATTGCGCTTCGCTCGGTGAAGTCTCACATATTGCTCCCCCATACTCCACTATGGGAGAGCTTCTCATAGCCACATCTTCACTTGACCATTATCTCCAAGAAGGTGGAAAGCATTAAGCATATGGTATCTTCGAGATACTTCTCTTGGACTTGCACTTCTCAAGCTTGATGACCATCACCACTTGATGTCATCCTTCATGGGCTATATGAATTCTTCATTTGATGCAAGCCCATAGAAAGATACCTAACCACGCATAGAAATGCCCACACACATATCATGGGTTAGTTCACAAAGCTATATGGACAATTGCTTACCATACCAAGAGATACATGATTCCACTTGGTACATCTTATAGCTTTGTGTGTTGATCAATATCTTGATCAAACTTGTATCTTTACTTCTATCTTTGTCTTGAAGATAACCATGCGTGATCACATAATCCTTTTCTTCAAGACATACTTGCAATATGCTCAACTCTCTCATGACCAATCTTCGGATAACTCCTTGAATAACCACTTGGTCATCACATACTCTTCTTCTTGATCATATCAAATATATCCATACAACTCGACGATCTTGATGCCAAATACTCCATTATATCAATATCTTTATGGCATCTACCTTGAATCCAACATATGGAGTTCAAGCATTTACCTATGGACAAACACTACAAGAATAACTCAATGCAACCATTAGTCCATAGGGATTGTCATTAATTACCAAAACCACACATGGGGCGCCATGCCCTTTCAGTCAGGATGGCTCCTTGGAGCCTGATCTGGAGGATTGGAGGTTCGCCTCCATTCTAGCTTGTTCTAATGGTGTGTTCATCGGTGGCTGAAGTACCATGTCTCTCGGAGTGGTTGGTCGGAAGCAATGTCCAAAACTTCATCCTACGGTGGCCTCGTGGTGGCTTCTCGTGTTAGTATTTCGGTTTCGGTGAAAACTGTGCAAGGTTGTGGCCATTGCCGGTGACGACGACACCTCCGGGTGCCCTTCCTAAATGCGTCACCTTGAAGCCCTTACCTTGTTTACTGGTACACTCATCCACCTCAACCTGCTCTCTTTTGGTTCTCAGCTAGGTCGAGTTTATGGCGAGGTTTGGGTATTGGCAAAAGCTTTGTAGGTCCTTGGACTCTACTAGCGACGACGACACTCATGGGCGCCGTGCTCCTTCTTGGAGGCGTCGTTTGAACCCCCTCCTTTAGATTCTCGAGTCTTGTCCCTTGTGGGTGGTAGTGTTGGCGTGGTTGAGGTTTGTTTGGAGCTGACTGTTGTTTCATCCTTCCTTCCATGCAACAGAAGACGACGCGCTCCTTCAACTGGATCAAGCAATAGACTTTGGTGTAGTGCTTCATTTAGTGTTGCTTGTCTCCCTTATCTGTTGTAGTCTTCTGTTGTTTATGTTCTTGTTGTGTAGCTGGCATCCCCAACTTTGTGTGTGTAAGATGTAACTCCTACTCGATTCGAGCCTTCCATCTAAATCTGAGAAAGCGGAGCTACATGGCCTACATCTCGCATGTTTGGTACGAGCATGGTTAAAAAGGCCTTAAATAGAAGGTCTGCTAAGGTTTCAACTTTCAAATATAGATACAGCAAAACCCAAATTCACCCTCAAATCTTGTGGGCACGATTAAGAAAGGGAACCTTCCGGAAGGTCACTTGCATCGCGAGGAGAGCTACTCGAGTGACGCGTCTCATTGAAGGCCCACCTCACGCACGAAGGCAGCGATCAAACGAGTAGTACAACTAGCTAGGTCATGTATGTGTGCCTTTTTCTCCTCGTTGTACGTTCGTTTTTCTCTCCTGTTGTACTTTCCGAAAACAACTTACACCAAACTAACTAAAAGTACATGCACGTATATAGAAACTTGAAGCGGATCGTAGGCAGAGAACAAAAAAATTTCCTAACAATGATAACCGAAATAGCCAGGATCTATTACTATGCAGATATAAAGTAACGGAGTGAACGGTGTACATACCTTTGTAGACCTTAAGCGTCGACGATCAAAAGATCTGTTTCGATGACGATGCGTGATGAAAACGGGCGGCGAAGACGACAACGGCGCCGACCTCAAGGTGGTGAAGACGAACTTCTCCAAGTGCCACACGTGTAGCACCTCGTAGCTCTACACACATACGGTGTAGACGACGACCTCCGGGCTTCGACCCAGACGAGCAGCGGAAGCGGAAGACTTGGACCCAGCAGCACGGCGGTGTGCGTATGGTGGAGAGAACTCTCTCAACCCGTGCGTAGCCCCATTTGAGGAGCCACAACTTAAACGGATGAGAGAAAGAGAGAGGATGGTGCAATTTTCAAAGGCAAGGGTGCACCCCTATTTAAAGGAGGAGGAGGGCTGCAAAACCCCTTGGCTTAGCCATGTGGGACTATTCCCACATGGTGCGACTGGCCAAGGGGAGCCGTCGGCCCTAGGGAGGCCCCATGTGGCCCACCTAGGCCTCCTCCCTTGGTGCGTCTCCTTCAAGGGGGGAATTCCCCCCCCCCCCCCATGGGCCTTTTCCCCGTGGGAGAGGCCCATTTAAGGTGGGCTGCCTTTAAAAATTCGAAAATAAATAAATAAAAATATATTTAACTATTAATCACACTAATTAATATTAAATGCATATTATCTAATTTATTCCGGCTTTGAAAACTATTTGGTCGGCCCCCGAACTTCGTCGAATATGTCCCGGAACCATTCTGGAACCCTTCTCTATTTTCTCTTCGATATCCAATCTTATAAAAACGTCGCCTACCCTTAAGTGTGCCTCCCTACAGTTCGGGATCACTCCAGACATGATCGAGACCCGTTCTTCGATCAATGACTACCAGGGGGATCTGGATACAATCCATGATAGTCCCTGTGTGTCCACGAATATCTTTGTCGTTTGAACCTTAGACGTCAAGTCTCAAACCTTTTGTCTGGCGATACTTAGTTTGTCCGAGACTCGTTCTACGGTATCCTGATACCTAGCTTGATCTCGTCATTGACAATACTATCTTTACTCGTCTGCGACATTACACTCTCGTGACCTAGTCACATGCTTGCAAGCTCATTGATATAATCTCATCGAGTGGGCCCAGAGTATCTATCCTGCTATATGGATTGGCAAATCTCGTTCTTGATCATACGGCTCAACATATTTCTTTCGGATACCAGAGAGGGACACCTTTATTGGCACCCTATATAAGGAGTGACGTTTGATGTAATCAAAGTACCTTCCGGAAATAGCAATTAAATATGATCTCACGGTCGAAGGCGTGAGTACTACGTCCTATATATTGGGTGTGCGTGCATCACATCATTCACCTAATGATATGACTCCATTATCAATTGACGTCCAAGTCCATGATCAGGAAACCTTGATCATCTGTTGATCTCAATGGACTAGTAAAGAGGCTACTAGGGACCTAGTTGTTTACATACCACACGTGTATTAATGTTTCCGCTTAATACAGTTATAGCATGATACAAAACGTATTATGAACAATCGAGATATGAAAAATAATATCTTTATTAATTGCCACTAGGGCATATCTCGTTCAGTCTCCCACTTGCACTAGAGTACAATTTAATCTAGTTTACAACTTGGTAAAGCTTAACACCCATAGTGACGTGGTACGCCCACGGCAATCCCAAGGTCGAGAACCCCAGGTAGATTTTGAGGGAGGAGATGTGCGCGCTGGTAGTATCGGACGGCTGACAAGCAAGGATTTACCCAGATTCGGCCCCTCATTGTGAGGTAAAGACCTACTCCTGCTTGTCTGATTATGATGATATATGAGGTTACATGGTGGCCGTAATGGCGATATGGTGAGACGTGGTCTCGTTATGCCTATGCGAGTTGTCGATCTAGTCTTCCTCCCCCTATGCGGGTGCCCCTGCCTGGCTTTATAAAGGGAGCCAGGTAGGGTTTACAAGAGTCCTAGTAGACTACGTCTTGGAGTCCTTTACTTGTACTTGAAGTAATTGCTGGGCCGCCAGGTGGGCCTTTGTCTGGGCTGCACCAGGTATACCAATAATAGGGGACCCGAAGGGTATAACCTCGTCAGTAGCCCCCGAGTGTCTGGTCGATTCGAAGTATCGGGCAGAGACTCAAAACAGTATGTCGAGTAGGCGTAGTCGATGCGACGGGTGTGTTGATGACCTTGTGATGACTGTATTATCCATTCTTCGTGAGTTGAATCATTTATGAGAAATCCAGTGTATGTGTATGAAATCCAATAATAATAAATCTGATGCGATCTATAGAGAAACCGACTTTGAGAAATCCAGTGTAAGAAATCCAATAATAATAAATCCGATGTGATCTATAGAGAGACCGACTTTGAGAAATCCAGTGCAAGAAATCCAATAGTAATAAATCCGATGCGATCTATAGAGAGACCAACTTTGAGAAATCCAGTGCGGGCTGTAGAGAACCCGACTTTGAAAAATCCGACGCACTCGAGCCAATGGCGAATGCGCTCCCGATGGGAGTAATCAATGAAATTTGAGTTGTCCAAGGATGTTCTCAACTTGGGCTTAGTCTTCACGCCGTTGCTGCGTTGTCTGGTACTTTGTCTCGGTAATTCGTCGGGTGCGCGCTCAGCGCTCCCGATGGGAGTAGCCCCTGAGTGTCTGGTCGATTCGAAGAATCGGGCAGAGACTCATTTGCAGGTGTATTTCACTATCTGATTCTTTGCTCATTTTGCTATGTATATTTTGAGTTGAGATTGTCTCGATTATGCTTGCTGAGTCGGTAATACGTCGACTTATGTTTTGCGTGAACTTTTCTATGTATTTTTGAGTCGAGAATGCCTCGATTGTGCATGCCGAGTCGGAAACATGTCGACTAATGCTTTGTTTATTTTACCTAGGGATATTGACATAGTAGGCCTGGTACACTCGACGGATCGGGACCAGTTAACTGCACTTTTGGGCAAAACCTTACTAGTCTATTTCAAGCTCGAGTCCCCGGACTCGAACCCGGAACAGCCTGGTCAGATTCGACTCATGCCGCGGAGGCCTTACTGAGCCGATCTGTAGCGTAACTTTGCTACCTAACGCGTCCGTCAGGATTTTCTTCATGTCTGTTGACATGGAAAGTTGCAGGGCAAACGCTGTTAGGAGCGGGCCCCGACCCAACTCGACGGATTGGCGGGTCCTACCTTTACACTGTGCGTGCAGCATCCGAGGTATACATGCGGCGGACGCAATCTCGGGAATTTGTGGATGAAATATGTATGAGGCTAAGTAGATCAATCGAATGGTCATTCGACTGCTTTTGTGTGTAACGGTTGATTGATTTTGCTCATAATGTCTATCGGGTGCGCGACAGTGCTCCCGATGGGAGTAGCCCCCGAGGCTATGTGCAACTATTTGTAGTTACGCGTAGGCTCAATTTGCCTTCATTTTGCTGTTTGTCGAGGATTTTGTGAGTGCTCCAATCTTTGCGTCTGCTGGTGTAGATATTTGCCGGGTGCGCAACACTCGAGCCAATGGCGAGTGCCCTCCTGATTGTCGAGTGCGGATGAGGCTTTGTCAAGTAGCTAACCTGCACGGCGCAGCCCCCGAATCTTCGGGTGCGGCCAAGGCTTTGCGAGTTGGGACCTGTGCGGCACAGCCCCCGAGTGTTGGGTCGAGAGGCGCGCGGTGTTTTGCCGGAAGGAATCGACGCGGTGGACCGGAGTCGACGCGACGGAGTTGTGCGGCGGAGGGACTCGACGCGGCGGACTAGAGTCAACGCGGCGGAGTTTTTGCGACGGAGGGAGTCGAGGTGGCGACTGCAATGCTCAGCCCCCGAGTCTACCTTGTCGAGTTGGCGAGGCGGAGTCGCCTTTTCGGGTGCAGCGATGAAGTTTGTTGTTGGTTTACTGATGTCGAAGCGCCAGCCCCTGAGGGTACGTACTGCCCTTCCAGGGACCGGGATCTCTGTGCCGGTATTGTTGACGCTGATCCCGGTCGTTGTAGATTCGATTGGGGGACGCGTGGGCGATGACAACGACGTGAGCCCCGGGCGTTTGGTGTCGATTATGCTCGTCGGCGAGTCGAGAGCCGACCGCCGCCTTGTTGGTGTCGAGTCTTGGTTCTCGTACATGCGCACACATGTTTAAAACACATAGCAATTATTAGCAAATAACCAATGTAATAACTGGGAGAATAAATTGTGGAGGAGTCGATGCAGCGGACGAAGTCGATGCAGCGTGCAGGGAGTCGACGCGGCGCGGGTGCAGCCGATGTAAATTGCGCATGTACGGCGTAGCCCCCGAGTGTCGGGTGCGGCCGAGGTGATTGTGTAGCCAATATGCCGCAGCCCCCTAGCATCGGGTGTGGCCAAGGCGAATTTGTTACGGCATATGCGGCGCAGCCCCGAGCGTCGGGTGCTGCCGAGGTCTTGCAGTGTTTAGCCGAAAGAAGTCGACGCGGCGGACCAGAGTCAACGCGGCGGAGTTGAGCGGTGTAGGGAGTCGACGCGGCAGAGTTGTGTAGCGGAGGGAGTTGACGCGTCAGAGTCGAAAAGCACGCCGCCCTCTTCACGAGTCGACGGTATGTCGGGTATGCGCGGTCGAAACTAATGTCGTTGTTGATGTCGAGTGTCAGCCCCCGAGGTACATGATGCCCTTCCAGGGAACGGGCTTTTTGTGCTGGTATCGCCGGCGCTGGTTGCTGCCGTTGTGGTCGATGATGTCGATGGAATCGAGGTTTACCCGCAGTTGGGGTGTGGTCGATGACGGTCACGATGCTGCCGGACGTATGCCCGACCGTTGCGATGCTCGGCTGTCCGTTGGCCGTTTCCTTGGCAGCATGTGTGTGCAAATCACGATGGCATGCCCATCCAGGTAGCCTGTGCATACAAGCAGTAATAGAGATACAAGCAGTGATAGTAGTGGCAAAAGAGTTTCGTAAGAATTAAATTAGAAAAATATCACCTGATGATCTTTAAGTATGAGAGTACTGCCTCCCATGCCACGGTAGCGTAGACGCATGGAAGACCACGCGGGTGCATGGATGCATGGGCAGGTCGCGTAGACAGGTTTCGCTGGAGCCATCATCTGCGCGATAGCCTGCGTTTTTTAGCGAAGTTACCGCCGCGTGAGCAGCCGATAAGTTTGTCGATCGGAGTTGAGAGAGCGCACGCTGCCGGCGGTGTCGGGTTTGCACCAAGAGCCAACAAGATACGAGCGCCGGTAGCCGATGAGATTTGATCAGCTTCGATGGGTATTTTCTGTACGTGAATCCACCGATCGATTCATGCATGCGATTAGCACGCCGGCCGCCAAATCCATGCACATGGTTTGTGTCTCCATAGCTGGTTTGCTTTTTGCATGTAATCTGATCTGAGTAGCCATGTCGATGCAGATTGTATCTGGCCCATTGCTGTCTTCTCCATACCATGGAGATCTTGTTGCGGTTTCGGATGGAAACAACATGCGCTCGATTTGCCGGCCGGGATGATGGATCGATCTGATACTTTTGCTGCTTTTCGGACACGGCGCCTGCTGCCCTGTGCGGAGTCCACCTCATGGCTCATGCCTTCTCCACCTCGTGGCTTGTGCCACCTGAAATTCGATCGACTAGTAGTGTGAGCTTAGCACGGCCATCATCGTGGTTTTGATCAGAGCGCCGCCGAGAGAACTCGATCTGTAGATAGGATCCTCCAAACGATGGGTCAAAACGACATGCACCCATAGATTAGGAATAAAGAAAACAATTAATTGGATGTGTAATTAATGCGAGAGAGTAGATAGAATTAGCGTGGGTGTATAAGCTGGTTGCTTTTCTTCTGCGGACTTGACCCGACGACGGGATTCGTTGAACTCGGCGAGTCAGCTTGTACGACAACTATACAGCAGCTTGAAAAAGTTTTCTTCCCCAACCTTATCTCTTCGAGGCGATAAGGCGACCGGGAGGAGTTTCAGTTCCTTGCTCCGCCGCCGGCCGGGCCGGTGGTTCCCTCCCTCTCCGCCTGCCGCTCCGGCGGCGGGAGAGTGGGGGAACCTTGGTCCCGCGTCCTTGGCGTGTGGGGTGGAGGATTTCGGTCTCCGGGGGCGCCGGCGTGTGGGGGTCGGCGGTGGCCCGATGGAGGTTTCGTGCTGGTGCTCGGTCCCCTTCCCGGCGTCTTCTCAGGTGGCGTCGGCGAGCTCCAGATGCTTCTTCCTCTCGGTTCTGCGGAGCCGGTGAGGTGCTTTGCCTGACGCTCTCCGCCATTTTGTCTTCTCCGGCCGGCCGTGGCAGCGAGGGGAGGAGGTGGTCGGGGTGGGTGCTCAGTCTTTTGGTGGCCCTGTTGGTGTTCTTCGGCGGGTCTCCTCTGCCTGGCCGTGGTGGCGAAGGGAGAGGCCCTCTGGAGGTGCTGATGGGCAGGCCTGTGGTTCTCCTGCGCGCTTGTCACGGCGGCGGTGTCGGACGCGTGCTGTGGAGTTGCCGTCCTCGAGCCCGCTTGTCGACGCGGCGTCGTCTCCTCCAACTTCGACGCGGGGCTCTGAGGTATGTGGGAGGTGTTTGGGTGGTTTCGCTTCCTGCGCTGGTGTGGTGGTTGAAGGTGGGCGGATCCGTCGTCGGCGCTCCGTTCGGTTGGCGGAGGTGGTCGGATCTTCGTCCAGGAGGGAGTTGGCCGTGCTCGTTCATCGTCCAAGGTTCCGTCGCAGTGCGGCGGACGACTCCTGTTTTCAAAGCCTCGAAGCTCTCTCCGGTGGTGGTTAGTGGGTGGTCTGGCCTCGTCTTCTCCGGCGACGGTGGAGGCGACGCCGTTGCGCTGGGTCGCGTTCTTCCCCTGTGTGTAATCGTGCTGGCGTATGTTCTGTTCTTTGTACTCTGTATTTCCTAGTTAATATACGCAGTTTCTCAAAAAAAGCTTGTACGACAACTGCTTTATCGATTGCACTTCAGATCGAAACGCCGCCAAAAAACCTCGATCTGGTAGATGTAGCCGCCATGCGGTTTATGCGGCTCGTGCGGCGCGTTGATGTAGCCGCCGTTTGTGATGTTGACATAGATTAGATCTGCCGTCATGTATGCACATGAATCGGATCTGAACCAGATCTGATTTGCGTAGCGCGGAACATTGTGATCCGCACCACCCGAGGATGATGTTGATGTCGAGAACCCGAGCGTTGATCCGTGGCGGCGAGTTGCCGCCGTTGTTGTTGAAGATTGGAGCCGCCGAATCCGTGAATCCAACGCGTGTTCTTCCCACAGACGGCGCCAATTGACGTGGTACGCCCACGGCAATCCCAAGGTCGAGTACCCCAGGTAGATTTTGAGGGAGGAGATGTGCGCGCTGGTAGTATCGGATGGCTGACAAGCAAGGATTTACCCAGGTTCGGCCCTCATTGTGAGGTAAAGACCTACTACTGCTTGTCTTATTATGATGATATATGAGGTTACATGGTGGCCGTAATGGCGATATGGTGAGACGTGGTCTCGTTATGCCTATGCGAGTTGTGGATCTAGTCTTCCTCCCCCTATGCGGGTGCCCCTGCCTGGCTTTATAAAGGGAGCCAGGTAGGGTTTACAAGAGTCCTAGTAGACTACGTCTTGGAGTCCTTTACTTGTACTTGAAGTAATTGCTGGGCCGCCAGGTGGGCCTTCGTCTGGGCTGCACCAGGTATACCAATAATAGGGGACCCGAAGGGTATAACCTCGTCATATAGCAATTTGGTGCATGCTTGTCTCGTGGAAGAGGAATTTAGTCAACAGATCTCCCACATTGAGATCTGCATATATTTTGCAACGATTCTCTGTCACCTAGTTTGACATCATCCTGTATCTTTATGATAACGGTGAAATATATGTTTGTCGATGGAGTGAGACTCAAAACTTCGCATAGCATGGGCCTTAAAAGTCTAAGAGATCTATTAAGGGAAACCACACATGTTCGGGAAACCCGCTTAGTCCAATCACACTTGCAACTTCTGAAATAGCCATATATTTCTATACCTATGTAGATTATGCAACAGTGCATTCATATGCGACTTCGCAAGCTAACCCTTTCTTTCTTCAAAACAAAGGACTTCTCCTATATGAGATTTCTAGTCGTATGGGTCTGTGTCATAACTTGCATCATTGTAACCCTTTTATAGCAAGTTGTCTTTTCACTCTTACCCCATACCAGAAAACATATCCTCAGTTCTCTTTAGACACTGAAGGATATCCTTAACGTTTGTTCATTGATCCACCTAGGGATCACTCTAGAACCCGTTCTTCAACCAAGAACTTGGGTCACACCAAGTCGAGCTTTCAGTCTGATAGAATCTATGGCTGAGGCATAGAGGATGTCTGACACCCTTTTTCTTTCATTAGCTATCGCTGAAACGCCAAGATAATCTTAATATTTTACCTAGTCATACAAGCAAGAACCTTTTCTTCGCTTGTTCTATTCTGAAACACTTCAGAATCTTAACCTAGGAAAATATTCCGACTTAATGTTATTAAGCCCTTTTGATCTATATAAATTACAGATCTAATGCCTAATACTGTTAACTTCATTTATAGAAAATTTAATCACTTAAATAATCATTCATACTTTACTAGAGGATCTGTATCATTCTCAATGTTACATATAAAATCAGGAATGTCACCTAGCTCCTACTCAAATATGCCTTCCACATATAAGACCAGGGAATTTCTTTTAGCTCTCACTCAAAATATGCCATTCACATATAAGATCAAGAAAAGCTACTTAGCTCCAACTCACTTCTTTGTAAATGCAGGTTTCTTCAACTATTTTGGACGACTCCAAAATCGTTTGATCACATTATCAAATTGAAGATTCCAGCTCCGATATACTTGCTTCAGTCCATGAATGGACATCTGAAGTTTGCATACATGTTAGGCATCCTTAGGATCACCAAACCATCTTATTGTACTAATTACAACTCTTTATTAATGTTATCATTAAGAAACATGGTTTTCTTATACATCTATCAATTTCTCAATTTGAAATTATAGTAATTGCTAAACGACCCTAAATAGACTTAGGCTTCACCACTTGAGACAGAATCTCGTTGTGGTCAAAAAAAAAAATTAATCAGTCGAAAGTGTTTTGTGACAAATCGATCCTTATCAGTGTCTATTTTCTCATAAAATTCCATATTCTTTTAACGGACTGGATGCCATCAAGAAGATCTTTCCAAGTCATTACTTGGTAATCGTACATGGATTTTATGTCGGATCATATATGGCTCATAGCCATTTCTCGAACTTAGGTTCACCATCGCTTCTTTGTAGTTCGTAGGTTTGTCATGTTCCATTAACATGACGTTTATAACAAGATTGTTCTACCACATAGTGCGAAACACTTTCTTGTACGCCTACGATATTAGTATGAGCTCAGAGTATCATGATCATTATCATCAGCTCCCTCCCAATTGTGGAGGACGGTACTGGAACATTTTTCCGTTGCGCCACTTGATGTCCGGAGAGAAAATTCATTAACTTTGTCTTGCTCTACTTTCTTTCCCACTTATACCCTTGGACAAGAAACTATTTTTGAGCAAGGTACGTTCCAGCAACAAATTTGCCTTTGTCGTGAGAAATGTATCCAACTGATTTCTTAGATACACTACAAAGATGAATTTATCTGTTTTAGGTTTGATCATATCAAAACACTAAAATATCGAAGCGACAATCTAGGCTAAAAGCCATGCCATCACTCATATGGTATTGCCTCCACAGATTTAGATGGTTTCCCTATTATTATCTAGCATGAATGTTTTGTTTCTACCATATGACTTCAATCATCATAATTATTCGATAAGAGATTTTATTTACCACACACTATCCAATAGAGTGTGATTACGACGTCCTAACACACCATAACATTGTGGTGTCCCATGCGGCGTAATTTGTGGAACTCTTTTCACAAGTCTTCCAATGATATGCCAAACCCATAACTCAAATACTTGTTTCCTTGATCTGTATCACAGAAATTTGATTTTCTTGTTAAGTTTAATTTTCTTACTTCACTCCGAACTTGCTTGATCTTATCAAACTTTTCGGACCAACGTTTCATTAAGTGGATATCCATATATCTATTCAAATCATTCGTGAAGTATACGAAATAAAGATTTCCACTACACGTTAAAATATTTCATTGATCTACACACATCCATATGCATGATTCTCAACAAGTTAGATGCCCGCTTTCCGAAAACGGTGTCTTAGTTATCTTGCAAGTGTCAATAGATCAAATCTAAGGACTTGGAGATCCATCTGAATGGAGCTTCTTAATGCATATAACATTGACATGACTTAAAACGTTAGTGCCACAAGAACGTGGTGTCATTATTAAGTTTGTATCCTTTGGCATTAGTGTTATAAATGTGGGAGCTACTACCATCTAGATTCATATAAGAACACTCCATTCATAATCGGTGTATGATCACTTAAAGATATCACACATGTGCAGGACAACAATTTTTTCACTAGCATATATGAATAATTGTCTCGCTAGAGGCAAGACACACTTATAACGGTCATGCTAACAAGCGATCAAAAGGAATTTGTTCATATCCAAACTAATCCAAAACGGTAGATGCCGAGAGAGAGTGTTTATGGCCATCACAACATATTGCCTGCCATCAACAACACACATTGTCTCCTCATCCTTCCAAGCTACTCAAGCAGATTATCTTGTTTTGATAAAACATGACCAGTATCCAAACATAGTCACTGCATCGAGTACTTGTTTAGGTAAAACATTCATAACGCGTATATTATATATACACCATCATCATTGATGACTTTCCACTAGTACAGAAAAGCTTTTCTGTGGCGCACCATTTTTCTATTCTGTGGCGCATGGGTGGTGCGCCACAGAATAGTCGCCACTAAATAAGCTATTCTGTGGCGCACCACCTAGTGCGCCACAGAATAAGCTTATTCTGTGGCGCACCCTACCCGTGCGCCACAGAATTGTTTTTTTGAATTTCAAAAAAATGGCGGCCAGATCTAGATCTGGGTTCCCAAAAAATTTCAAAAAAATTGAAAAAAATCAGAAAATGAAATAATTTGGAAATTCCTATATATTTGAATTTTTTGAACATTTTTAACACTCCTAGTGAATCTCAAATGTTGACTTCCCGCTAGGTCACCCATCCTAGGAGTGCTCCCACCCAAGCACGCTTAACTTCTAAGCTCTATTCACTTCACCTACCATCCTGCTACTCAAGTTCTTATTGATAATAGTATCATATCAACCCTTTTAACCCTTGTGTATGTCTATATATGTGTGTGTAGTTTATGTGTGTTATGTGTATATATATGTTTCAAAAAATTCAAAAAATTCAAAAGTTTGTACAGAAAGTTCAAATAATCCAAAAAAAATCAAAAATTTCAAAAAAGTCAAAAAATTCAAAAAAGTCAAAAAATTCAAAAAATCTCAAAAAATTCAAAAAATCCAAAAACTCAACAAATCCAAAAAAATTGAATTTTTTATTTTTTTATTTTTTCATTTTGAAATAATTTTTTTTCCCTTTGGAATTTGGAGGATCTGAGAAAACCCTGGTGGGATCGGGTTCCTTTTTTTCTCTAGTTTTTTTTTGACATATTAAACGCATTTTTTCGACGTCGTATGCAAAAGTTATGGCCGTTTTACGTTTTTTTTTCTGGATTTTGCAAAAAAGGTCAAAATTCATATTTCAAGATTTCTATACGAACTAGACAGTAACACCTAACCACATCTCGAAGGATTTTATTTTTTGAATTTTTTGACATTTTCTTTGAGTGTTTTGAAAACTGAAAAGGCGATCCACGGGGGGTGGGGGGGTGTGGAGCTGTTTTTAAAAAAAATTCTGTGGCGCATGGGGCTTGGTGCGCCACAGAATTTCTGATTTCTGTGGCGCATGGCCTCGTGCGCCACAGAATTTGCATTTCTGTGGCGCACGTGGCCCATGCGCCACAGAAAACCATAATTCTGTGGCGCATCAGCTTCCATGCGCCACAGAATAGCACTATTCTGTGGCGCACCAGCCACATGCGCCACAGAATAGCACTATTCTGTGGCGCACCAGCTTAAGTGCGCCACAGAATAGCAAATTCTGTGGCGCACCAGTTCCGGTGCGCCACAGAATAGCCTTATTCTGTGGCGCACCAGTTTTGGGTGCGCCACAGAAGCTTATTCTGTGGCGCACGGCCACATGGTGCGCCACAGAATAAGGATCCATAGAATTGGGTTTTCCTACTAGTGTTCCAGCGATCTATTTCATCTTCTCGATTCTTCAATGCAATCAAGAATTCATGAAGGTGAACGATTCCCCTTGCATGACATAGTCTATGACAAAACATTTGCATCTGGCAACGTTGTCTGTTAACCAGTGATCGAGTTGAGCGAGGCGTCTCAATGTCATCAAGTATGACCAATGTCATCAAGCATGACACTGCCACGTGCTCTTTTAATGCGAGTGTTCTCTTCATCTTGGTCGAGAAGAAAACCTGATTTACGGTGCATACAGATCATCAATCTCAGCGACCATTCTAAATGTTCACGATCTGTCAACACGCACCCACAGTTCATTCTCTATGGCAAAGATCATAGCATACACTGGACTATGATGAAATTATCCGCTCAAAACTTGATAATCCAAATTATCCTTTTGTTAGCGGAATCTCCGGCCACTCGAAACGAATATCCCTCGCATCGTTTTAGTGATTACACGATCCTAATCCATTATACTAACCCCGATCGTCACGGCCGATAGCACAATTTCAAAAGTAGACATCGCTATGTCAATCATAACAACTATGTGACTCATGCTTAACCTTTCGGTCACTGTGTTCTGAGGCCATGTCTGTACACGCTAGGCTCGCCATAATAACCTCCAGCGTATTCGCGTGTGCAAACATGTCTTACACCCACTGTATGCGAACGACGATATGTCTCATACCCGAGCGTCACGGCCTGCCTCATATCGTAGAACTTTCTTGGTGGTGCACGCTAAAGGGAGAACACTAAATGGTATTTTAGGAGGGATCATCTTATATTACTACCGCCGTGTAACTAATATATAACATATATATGTACACAATATAATATACACTCAACAACATCAAATGTAATGCGATATGATATGGTCCTTGCGCCGATGATCTCCTTCGCGCCCACAGTTTATAATTTTTTTACTAAACTTACCTCGACCATATCACATTGCCCCTGCAAAATAAAGTTAGACGCTTTCTACTTTATCTTTTGCATAATTTACGTGGCTTCTAGGGGCTTTTGTAAATAGAACCGCTTCATACCTACGAACCTACAACCACAACAACGATCCGACAGTTGTATGTTTTTTATCCTTTTCGGGCCCTCCATTGAAAATGCAAAGGCCATCTATTGAGAGTGAGACAGACACCCGCCAGCCACATATACAATACAAGCCGCATGTCAGGTGTGGAACCAGTCTCGCGTAAGCGTACGCATAAAGTCGGTCTGGGCCACTTCATGAACTCAATGCCGACAGCAAAAGCAAGTGCACGCGAGAGGGTAATAGCTATAAGAACAATGCCCTCATAAACATGAGTTCTAAAACCGTACAGCTATATCTACGCATAGATCGGCTCTGATACTACTGAAGGGGAGCGTAGGCAGAAAACAAAAAATTCCTAACAACGATAACCAAAGTAGCCAGGATCTATTACTATGCAGATATAAAATAACGGAGGGAACGGTGTAATACCCTTGTAGACCGTAAGCGTCGACGATCAAAAGATATGTTTTGATGACGACACGTGATGAAGACGGGCGGCGTAGACGACGGCGGCGCCGACCTCAAGGTGGTGAAGACGAACTTCTCCAAGTGCCACACGTGTTGCACCTCGTAGCTCTACACACGTACGATGTAGACGACGACCTCCGGGCTCTGACCCAGACGAGCAGCGGAAGCGGAATACTTGGACCTAGCAGCACGGCGGTGTGCGTATGGTGGAGAGAACTCTCTCAACCCATGCGTAGCCCCATTTGCAGAGCCACAACTTAAATAGATGAGAGAAAGAGAGCGAATGGTGCAATTTTCAAAGGCAAGGGTGCACCCCTATTTAAAGGAGGAGGAGGGCTACAAAACCCCTTGGTTTAGCCATGTGGGACTATTCCCACATGGTGCGGCTG
Source organism: Poa pratensis (assembly GCA_947311845.1). Lineage (NCBI taxonomy): Eukaryota > Viridiplantae > Streptophyta > Magnoliopsida > Poales > Poaceae > Poa > Poa pratensis. The sequence continues at coordinate 21,628,469 of CAMZMU010000092.1, read as the reverse complement.
GCCAAGGGGAGCCGTCGGCCCTAGATGGGCCCCATGTGGCCCACCTAGGCCTCCTTCCTTGGTGCGCCTCCTTCAAGGGGGGAATCCCCCTCCCCCCCCCCCCCCCGCATGGGCCTTCTCCCCATGGGAGAGGCCCATTTAAGGTGGGCTGCCTTAAAAATTCGAAAATAAATCAATAAAAATATATTTAACTATTAATTACACTAATGAATATTAAATACATATTATCTAATTTATTCCGGCTTCAAAAACTATTTCGTCGGCCCCGAACTTTGTCGGATATGTCCCGGAACCATTCCGGAACCCTTCTCTATTTTCTCTTCGATATCCAATCTTATAAAAACATCGCCTACCCTTAAGTGTGCCACCCTACGGTTCGGGATCACTCCAGACATGATCGAGACCCGATCTCTGATCAATGACTACCAGGGGGATCTGAATACAATCCATGATAGTCCCTGTGTGTCCACGAATATCTTTGTCGTGAACCTTAGACGTCAAGTCTCAAACCTTTTGCCTGGCAATACTTAGTTTGTCCGAGACTCGTTCTACGGTATCCTGATACCTAGCTTGATCTCGTCATTGAGAATACTATCTTTACTCGTCTGCGACATTACACCCTCGTGACCTAGTCACATGCTTGCAAGCTCATTGATATAATCTCACCGAGTGGTCCTAGAGTATCTATCCTGCTATATGGATTGGCAAATCCCGCTCTTGATCATACGCCTCAACATATTTCTTTCGGATACCCGAGAGGGACACCTTTATTGTCACCCTATATAAGGAGCGACGTTTGATGCAATCAAAGTACCTTTCGGAAATAGCAATTAAATATGATCTCACAGTCGAAGGCGTGAGTACTACGTCCTATATATATATTGGGTGTGCGTCCATCACATCATTCACCTAATGATATGACTGCATTATCAATTGACGACCAAGTCCATGATCAGGAAACCTTGATCATCTGTTGATCTCAATGGACTTGTAAAGAGCCTACTAGGGATCTGGTTGTTTACATAACACACGTGTATTAATGTTTCCGTTTAATATAGTTATAGCATGATGCAAAACGTATTATGAACAATCGAGATATGACAAATAAAATATCTTTATTAATTGCCTCTAGGGCATATCTCCTTCAAAACTAGGGGGTTGTTTGGTTCATGTAGCAAAATTAGGTACGCTGCATGGAAGTAGGTACACTGCATGAGAATGGAATCTTTTAGGCGACACGGTGTTTGGTTATCTACGAGCCACGAAATATTGCATGGCACGATGTTTAAAGCACCTCTGGGCTTGGCCGAGTAGGAATAGCCGATTCGGCCGTTTCCACTCATGTAGCCTCACATGCAGCAACACACAACACGAGGCATGCAAGGTGTCTCGGAATCTTGCATGCCTCTCTCACACCGCATGCAGCACGCAGCCAAACCAAACGCCATGCATGCGGGGTGTGTGCAAATCTACCAACCCCCACCTACTTTTCTACGCGAGCCCAAATCCGCACGCCGTTTGGTTCAAACTCGGCCGGGCCAGGCTCTGGGGGGACAGGCCCTATGGGGCATGGCCCTGGGGATGCAAAATGCCTGCATGAGTGCTGCAGGTAACCAAACAGCCCGTAGAACAACACCCCGCGCGTTGCAGCGGGTATCTTTTCAGAAATTTAATAAAACATATGAAATTTGTAGTTGACAAAAGAAATATGAAAGATTTAGTTAATCATGCCAGTCAAGAGGCTAAAAAATTTAGACATCGAATGTATGTGTGGTTTAGAATTTAAAGACCGTTATGTTTTAGGGGTGTATATGATTGATATAGATAAGATTATATCAACGGGTTGAAGAAACGGATGTTGGGCATAGCTTCCACGAATATGACATGCACATTACTGCATAATATTTCTACAAAGTTTTTGAGTTTTTTACATATAGAAAATCCCTTAATTTCAGATAACAACTATATGATTTTCATCATTGAAAATAACTTAAAAAAAGTTCACGGGCAAAACTAATTCTAGTGTTCTACTTGCACATGATTTACTTTTGTAATTACATAGCGACATGGTGTGATTTTATCATTCGAACATAAAAAAATTGATGTGGACAATTTGATGGGCTAAAAAAGGATGATGTGGATACTTGCATGTAGAGGTAGAAAATAATTAATAAATGTTAGTGGAATGACATGGACAATTGATTGGCTAAAAGAGGAAGTGATGTGGATAATTTGCATGTGAAGATAGAAAAATATTAATTACACTTAGTGACGTTTTGCTTTATAAGAAGTATAGATAGGGAATACACAATACACAAAACATAGAATAGAATGTAGAAATTAGTACTCCCTCCGATCCAAATGAGTGGTGGGAAATGAACTTGCCTAGTATAGTTCTCGTCAAAGCTGGCTGCAAATAGATTACAGGAGGTGATTCTAAAATGTGTGTATAAAAATCAATATGGATTCATTAGAGGGAGATCCATACAAGATTGTGTCGCCTGGTCCTTTGAGTACCTTCATCAGTGTCACGCTTCAAAGAAACCAATCATCATACTTAAGTTGGACTTTGCTAAGGCGTTTGACACAATTGAACATGATGCTATCATACAACTGCTGCAACACATGGGCTTCAATCAGAAATGGCTGGATTGGGTTAAAAATCTCTTATCATATGGTTCCTCGGCTATTCTGTTGAATGGGGTACCTGGGAAACAATTTCTTTGTAAGAGAGGAGTGAGACAGGGTGACCCTTTATCCCCTCTTCTTTATGTCTTAGGCTCTGAGCTGCTTCAAGTAGTGGTAAATGATCTACTATGCCAAGGTCACATCAGTCTACCGATTATTACCCATGACCATGACTTTCCAATTATCCAATACGCTGATGATACTCTTTTAATTCTGTCGGCTGAGAGTGAGCAGTTGGGACACCTCAAAGTAGCGTTGTAGAAATCCTCACTCTCAACTGGTTTACAGATAAACTTCACTAAATCCTCCATGCTGCCGATAAATGTGAGCTCAGATGTTGTGCAGCAACTAGCAAATGATTTTGGCTGCCAGGTGGGGAGTTTGCCTTTCACCTACCTTGGTCTTCCTCTGGGAACTACTAGGCCCACGATTAGTGACTTGATGCCTTTGGTATTCAATCTTGAAAGAAGGTTGGCGTCAAGCTCATGTTTTCTGAACCAAGGATCTCGGTTGCAATTGATAAATTCTGCTTTGTCTTCCATGCCACTACATTTTTTGTGCTCTTTAAATCTACCTCCTGGTTTAACTAAGCAGCTTGACAGAATTCTAAGGCAATGCCTTTGGAGAGATAATCCCGACACACCAAAGCAGTCTCTTGTGGCATGGGAGCTTGTATGTCGTCCTAAGAAGAGTGGTGGTCTTGGGGTAGTTGATTTCCAGAAAAAGAACGCAGCCCTCCTCATTAAATTTCTAGATAAATTCTATAACAAAGTGGATACGCCTTGGGTGCAGCTCGTTTGGACAGCCTACTATGAGAATTAGGTGCCTCATGCTGATAATCTGAGAGGATCCTTTTGGTGGAGGGACATTATGAAGCTGGTTGACAATTTTAGAGCTGTTGCTTGTGTTCGTCATGGCACTGGAGATAGTTTCATGTTCTGGAATGACAGGTGGAAATTGGAAGGCTCCATTGCAACCATGAAGACAAGGTTCCCTAGATTATGTTCGTATTCCCTCAATGAAGAGGTGTCGGCAGCGGTTGTTTATGCTGCTGTTGATGACTTGCCTTCCCTGTTTCATCTCCCGATGTCCCAGCAAGCTTTCTTGGAATTGGGAAATCTGAAATCCTTGTTGCTGCAAAACCATTTATCACAGGAACCCGATGTTTGGAGTTTTTGCTGGGGGAAAAAATACTCGGCAAACCAGTTCTACCTTCAGGTGTTTAAACACCTGACAGTACCAAAATCATACACCTGGATATGGGACTCGAGATGCACAATGAACTATAAGGTCTTTGCTTGGTTGCTTCTGAGAGATCGGTTAAACACAAAAGAGATGTTGAAGCGTAGGCATTGGAATGTTGCAGAAAATGACCATTGTGTCTTATGCCCTTTAAGAGCATATGAAGATCGACAACACCTATTTTTCACCTGCAATTTCAGTCAGCATGTGTGGAATTATTTGCAAATTCATTGGACTGATGATGATAATATACAGACGGTGATCTGGCGTGCTAGACAAAGCTTTGGCCATGTATTCTCTATGGAAGTGATCATTGTGGCATGCCGGCACATTTGGCTCCAAAGGAATGGTAAAGTCTTCAGGCAGGAGAGACCGACATTTGGCAGATGGAAGAGTGGTTTTATTCATGACATGTCTCTGCTTAGATATAGATTAAAAGCCAAACATGTGCATAGTTTTCTGGCTTGGCTCGATGGGCTGCCTTAAGGCCCTGTTTTTGTTTTTTCATGTAAAGTGTTTGTACAGTTTATTTTGGTGATATGAGAAAATAGAAAATGTTGTGGGGCGGTTGCCCTACAGTCGCGCTTCAAAAAAAACTTGCCTAGTACAAATTCATAGATGTACTTGCGACACTTTTTTTTGAACCGGAGTAGTATGCAGGGTACGGTGTAAAAAGTATAGAGAGGGCGGTGTACAACATACACAGAACGGCGAGTACAAAGTACACAAAAACACTGTGCACAAATTACACAAAACTGGAACTACAGAACACATAGAATATGGTGTACAAATTACACAGAATCAGGGAGTACAAATCATACAAAAGACAGTGTACAAGGTACAAAGAGCAGGGAGCAAGAAGTACATGGAAAGAAAGTGTACAAATTACACAGAACTGCGAGTACAGACCACACGGAAGATGGTGTACAAGGTACACAGAACAGGAAATACAAAGTCCATGGAAACAAAATTTCTCGAAACCTATCAACGTGGGATATAGTTTTGAATATCTCGACGCGAGGAGCTCAAAAGTGAAAAATGTTCCAATTCCAAGGAGATGGAACATGTCCACATTGCAAACGGATCTCAAAAAGGTTCCATTGTAATAGATGTACATATTGGCAACTCCGTAACCAATATTGACGGGCCAGGCGTGGCCCTGTTCAGTCAGGTCTCATCGACAACGGTCAAATCGTGATTTTCTGTCGCCTAACTCATGCCGTTTCCGTAGAGGGGTGTCCGATGTGTCGTTTTGTACTAGTGCCTGTAGCTGCGTGTCGCCGCGGCCCTCCACCTGCTCGCCCTCCTCCTTGATACGTCTCAAACGTATCTATAATTTTTGATTATTCCATGCTTGTTATATAACATTGCCTCATGTTTTATAATGTTTTTATATATTTTTGGCATGATTTATGGAACTAACCTATTAACAAGATGCCCAGTGCCAGTTTCTGTTTTCTGCTGTCTTTTTGTTTCAGAAAAGCTAATCGGGGAATTTTCTCTGAATCGCCTAAAAAATTACGGGAATTATTTTTACATGGAAATAAGGACTGCGCACGAAGGAGACCTGCAGGGGCCCCACAGGCCCCAGACGACCCCCAGGCACGGTCAACCCCTTGACCGTGGCTGGGGCCCACCTGGGCACCTCGGGTGCCCTCCCGAGGTGCCTTTTCGCCTATAAATTTCCTTCGTCCCGAAAACCCTCGGTACCTGATCATATTTTCCAGAAAAGTTTTGAGGCAACCGCCATCGCCAACCCTAGATCGGGAGGGTCCTGAAGCTCTTCCCGGCACCCTGCCGGAGGGGGAGATCATCACCGGTGGCATCTACACCACCATGCCTGCCTCCGGAGTGATGCGTGAGTAGTCCACCATGGGACTACGGGTCCATGGCAGTAGCTAGATGGTTGTCTCTTCTCCTTTGTGCTCCATTGTTTAGATCTTATGAGCTGCCTACATGATTAAGATTATCTTTATGTAATACTATGTGTTGTGTTTGCGGGGATCCGATGAATTATGGAGTCTTGACATTATGGTTCAGTTTATCTATGATATGTTTTATTTATGATCTTGCATGCTCTCCGATGCTTGTGTATGCTTTGGCCGAAGTAATTACTTGTATCATTAGAGAGGGTATTTATGCTAGATAGAGGGTTCATGGCTCTCTTGTTTGAGCTCGAGTTGACAGAAACGATTAAGACTTGAGGTGTGTTGTTGCTACTAGGGATAAAACAGCGGTGTTTATTGCTTTATGTTGTACTCATTGCTTACATTACGCACCTTGCTTATTGCAATTATTTGTTGCTCGCAACTTAATACTTTCAGGTGACATGCTGGATAGCGATCTCGGGGTGGATTATTAGTTATAGATGCAGTTGGATAACGGTCTATGTATTTTGACGTAATGCCCATATTAAATGAAATGGTGAACCATGTGTCATGATAGTATTGTGTTGCGCCCATGTTTGTCAATTGCCCCGCTGTAATTTGTTCACTCAACACGTTTATCTATTTGAGAGACACCACTAGTGAACTGTGGACCCCGGTCCTATTTTGCCTACATTGCTTACAACCATTTTAATAGCTTTTACTAGTCATTTGCTCGCTGGTTATTTTTTCTCTCATAATATTTTCCACCAACGTTTAATCCTTTGTGTTCAGCAAGCCGGAGAGATTGACACCCTCTCTGTTTCGTTGGGGCAAAGTAGTTTGTTCGTGTGTGCGCAGGTCCATGTCAATTATCGTGAACGGTGCTATTGACACCTTTCCGAAGCCTTCTCCAAGTCCTACTGGATTGATAATTGGTGTTGTAATCAAGGGAAAACTTGCTGCTAAATTACATCAAAGCTTACACTTTGGGTCTCCCAGCGAACGTGTTATTCCACGCCATCAAGCAAGTTTTCTGGCGCCGTTGCCGGGGACTTGGAAGCTTCAGCGAGGGGAGTTTCGCATGTCCTTACACTCAATTTTTTTTATTGTCTTGCTTAGTATATTTTTTATTAGTCTTGTTTTGCTTTTCGTTTGCCTTAAAACTCAAAAACACAAAAAAAATTAAAATTCCAGCAAGTAGTTTATTTCGGATTTGCTTAGTATCTTGTTTTTATTTTGCTAAAATGGGTTCAGATGGGAATACTAAGTTGTGTGACTTCACTAGCACGAACAACAATGATTTTATATGCACACCAATTGCTCCACCAACTTCTAAACCTGAGTTCAATGAGATAAAACCTGCTTTACTAAATCTTGTCATGAAAGAGCAATTTTCTGGTGCTAGTTATGATGGTGCCGCCTCTCATTTATATAACTTTGTTGAGTTAGGTGATATGCAAAAATATGAAGAAGTAGAGGGTGACATTATAAAACTGGAACTTTTTCCTTTCTCCTTGAGAGGACGTGCTAAAGAATGGTTATTATCTTTGCCTAGAAATAGTATTGATTCTTGGACTAAATGCAAAGATGCTTTTATTGGGAAGTATTACCCACCTGCAAAAATTATACAATTGAGGAGTAACATTATGAACTTTAAAAACTTTGATAATGAAGATGTTGCTCAAGCTTGGGAAAGAATGAAATCTATGGTTAAAATTTGTCCCACTCATGGACTGACTACTTGGATGGTCATCCAAACTTTTTATGCAGGTTTAAATTTTTCTTCAAGGAATTTATTGGATTCGGCCATGATACGTCTCCAACGTATCTATAATTTCTGATGTTTCATGCTTGTTTTATGTATCATTGTCACGTGTTTTATATGCATTATATATCATTATTATACATTTTCTGGGACTAACCTATTAACAAGATGCCACAGTGCCAGTTCCTGTTTTCTGCTGTTTTTGGTTCCAGAAAAGCTGTTCGGGCAATATTCTCGGAATTCGACGAAACAAAAGCCAAACCTCCTATTTTTCCGAGGGACACACAGAGCCAGAAGGGCAAGCCAGGGGGAGGCCCACGGCCTCCAAACCACCTCTTGGGGCGGCTGGGCCCACAGGCGCGCCGGGAGGTGAGGAGGGAGCCCAGGACCTCCACCGACGTTGCCCCTTCGCCTATTTAGTCACCCCGACGCGAAAACCCTAAATATATATCTAATACTCCAGAAAGACTTCCGCAGCGCCGTCGCCATCGCGAGACCTCGTTTCGGGGGTCAGAAGTTCCTGTTCTGGCACCCTGCCGGGACGGGGATTGACCCCCGGAGCCATCTCCATCGACTCCACCGCCTCCACTTCGACTTCATGATGGTTTGTGAGTAGTTCCCCCATGGACTACGGGTTCTTGGCTGTAGCTAGTTGGTACTCTCTCCCATGTACTTCAATACAATGATCTCATGAGCTGCCTTACATGATTGAGATCCATATGATGTAATTGGTGTTGTGTTTGTTGGGATCCGATGAATTGTTACATTATGATCAGATTGTTCATCATATTATCATACTATTGTTTATTTAAGATCTTGCATGCTCTCCGGTACTTGTGGTTACCCTGATCAAGTAGTTGCTTGTATCTCCAAGAGGGAGTATTTATGCTAGATAGTTGGGTTCAGCCTCTATTTAACCTGGGATAGTGACAGCAAGTTCTAAGGTTGTAGATGTGTTGTTGCCACTAGGGGTAAAACAGCAATGCTTTGTCTAAGGATGAATGTGTTGTTTACATTATGCACAATACTTAATGCAATAATCTGTTGTTTGCAACTTAATACTGGAAGGGGTGCGGATGCTAACCGGAAGGTGGATTATTTAGGCACAGATGCATGCTGGATAGCGGTCTGTGTACCTTGTCGTAATGCCCAATTAAATACTACAGTAAACCTTATCTTATCATAAGCATGCATTGTCATGCCCTTACAATTATCAATTGCCCAACTGTAATTTGTTCACCCAACATCTGTTATTTGTTTGGAAGTTACCACTAGTGTAGATAGCTGGGAACCCCGGTCCATTTGTCATCATCATTGCTCTCCGGTCCTATATGTCATTAGAAGTAGTATCAACTATTTTCTGGTGCCATTGCCTCCGTGTTACTGCTGCTGTGTTACTGTTACTATTGCTCTCATATTACTGCTGCTTTCACATCACCCTGTTACTAGTGCTTTTCCAGGTGCAGCTGAATTGACAACTCAGTTGTTAAGGCTTATAAGTATTCTTTGTCGCCCCTTGTGTCGAATCAATAAATTTGGGTTTTACTTCCCTCGAAGACTGTTGCGATCCCCTATACTTGTGGGTTATCAAGACTATTTTCTGGCGCCGTTGCCGGGGATAAGAGCAAGCATTCCACTCCAACAATTTGCCCCCTCGTCAACTCGCCATCAAAGTAGCAGCAGCTATTTTCTGGCGCCGTTGCCGGGGAACATAGCTCTACTCATAAGTTCACCTGGGGAGTACACTCTACCTCTCTCTGTTTTTATTTTATTTTGTTTTGTCTAGTTTATTTGTGCTTAGTTTATTTTTGTTTAGTTGTGTTTTGCTTAGTTTACTTTTGTCTAGTTTATTTTTGCTTTGTTTTGTTTTTCTTATAAATTCAAAAATCCATAAAAATTTGAAAAACCGAAAAATTAAAAAAAATGTTGTTATGGAAGAACCCACAACCTATACGGAGCTTATAGAATTATATATGAAGTATAGAGAATCAAAAAAGGGTGAAGTCATGAGTTCTGTGTTAGAAAGGTTGAATACAATTGCTAAAATCTTGCTTAAACGCCATGATATAAACTGTTGCTCTAAACAGGATACTAAACATCTTAAATTCCAATGTGGCTTTAGTGAAGAGGTTTTAATTGTGAACTATCATTGGAATAACTATATTCATCTTGGGTTCGAAGAAGTAGAACAATTTGTTTTATTTATGGGAGCCTCTGAGATAGAATCCTTCATGGCTAAAAATTATGAAACTTGTATTGCTTGTAAGGACCTTAAAGATTATGTCTCTTCTATCCTTGATTATTGCATAGAACATTACAGCAATAATCCTTATATCGTTGATTACAAAGAGAGACTCATTAATGCACAAGAATGCACTCACAATTTGCAGGAACCTGTGGAAGAAGGAATTGCTGAACCTGAAAGCTCATTAGATGAAAAAGAGGAGGAGAGTGATGAACAAAAGGAGGAAGAATGGATTAGCTACCCATGCCTACCTTCTAATGAGAGTAACTCTTCATCTCTTACATTATTTGATTGCCCTCCATGCTTACCCAAGGAGGATGAATGTTATGTTCCTGTTGATTCTCTTGAAATTTTTCCTATGAGTAAAACTTGTGAGAATAATTATGCTACTGTTATATATGATAATCCATGCACCATAGCATATGATAATCCATGCTATTTTGATAAATCTTATGATAATCCTTTATTTGTGGCTGATATCGAAATGCATGGTACTAAAGAGTTTTGCTTAGAAAATGTTTATGATAAAGCTCTAGATGATGGTCCTATGTTACTTGATAATATTGACTGTACCACTAATGAAAATGGGATTGGAGAAGTCTTGACTTTATCTAGGCGTCCCATATATGTTGAGAGTGATCAATCATCTTGTTATAAAATTGTTACATGTGGGTTCGAAATTTTTAATCCCACTATTTGTGAGCTTATAAAAACTATGTGTTTGTAGATCATGAAAAGCATGCTTTGTGTGATAGTTATATTGTTGAGTTTATTCATGATGCTACTGAAAATTACTATGAGAGAGGAAAACATGGTTGTAGAAATTTTCATGGTACTAAAACACCTCTCTATATGCTGAAACTTTTGAAGTTACTCTTGTTTTATTTCCTATGCTTGTCACTTTGTTCTATATGAATTTATTTGTGTACAAGTTTCCTATGCATAGGAAGTGGGTTAGACTTAAATGTGTTTTGAATTTGCTTCTTGATGCTCCTTTTGCTTCATTTTCTATTTTCATGAGAGCATCATTAAAACTATCAAGCCTAGCTAAAAGGCATTAAAGAAAAGCGCTCTTGGGAGACAACCCATGTTTTATTTCTGTAATTTTTCTTTTGCTTTTTGAGTCAAGGAGCTTGCTTACTTCTGTAACAACTCCTTTGTATCTTTATTTTATTGCATTGTTGTGCCAAGAAGAGCCTTTAATGATTAGATGATGCTAGATTTGGATTTCTGCGCAGGGACAGATTTTTAGCTGTCACGAATTTGAGCTTTTCTCCCTGGAGAAAACTCGAAAAATTCTATAAAAAATCACGCATCTTCCTCAGATATGTACGCATCTTTCATTAACTTCACTTTTTCCGATTTGAGCAACGGAAGTACCTCGAAAAAATTCGTCTTTACTGGCTGTTCTGTTTTGACAGATTCTGTCTCTGTTTTTTGCATTGTCTCTTGTGGACTTTAAGTGAGGTTCTCTAGACGTGGAGGGCTGTAGCTAATGTTTTATTGAGTATTGCAATGTGTCACTACAGAACCAATAGTGGATTAATGTTTTTGAGTACTAACCCCTCTAATGAAGTTTATGAGAAGTTTGGTGTGGCAGAAGTTTTCAAGGGTCAAGAGGGAAGGATGATATTGTGATCAAGAAGAGTGAAGAGCCTAAGCTTGGGGATGCCCCCGTGGGTCACCCAAGCATATTTCAAGAAGACTCAAGCATCTAAGCTTGGGGATGCCCAAGGCATCCCCTTCTTCATCATCAACTTATCAGGTCATCTCTAGTGAAACTATATTTTAATTCGGTCACATCATATGTGCTGTTCTTGGAGCGTCTTGTGTTTAGTTTGTTAGTTTTATTCTCTGATCATATCAATGTCGGATCCTATCTATCTTGTTTGGGAGAGAGACACGCTCCGCTTTTTCATTTGAATACTCCTATTCTTCACTTATAATTGTTGAGTATTCATTTTCGCACTGTTTAGCTTCTAGCTCTTGGTTTTCATGTATCTCTTGTTCAGAGCTATTAGTTATTTTATAGAAAGTACTCTCTTGCTTCACTTATATTTATTTGGAGAGTTGCTTGGTTGATGTGTTGGTTCAGAAAATTTTGCATGTGGTAGTGGTATAATGAAAAACTTGCATAATCTTGTAGATCATTGAACTTTGATAATCTGATTCTTTGCAAACGTTTTGAGGTATTTAGATGGTAAAGCTTGCTGGTTAATTAAGTTAAAATCATTAGTGGATTGTTGTCTTTAAGCTTGTACCGTACTACAAACTCTAAAATTGTTGAAGGTGTAGTTGGACTTGATAGCTTTCCATGTCTGAAAGTTCATGTAGTAACTAAGTTGTGCTGAAGGTCGAGGGATCTAACGGGGTACTTGTGCCGCCGTGAACGGCCCTTCTTGGAGTGAATTTTAATCATGCTCTTAATGTTGAACCTGCTAGTTGTTTGCAATAAACTTGTGAGTTCTTTTTGACTAATGTTAAGCTACGGTTTTTGGCACTTCCACCATCCAAATTTGCTAGCCTCTTCGGTGCTGTGCATTGCCTTCTGCTCACATTGAGAGTTGTGCATACTTCGCCGGTACATCCAACCCCGTGGGAGGACTTCCTCTTGTTCTCCTACACATAAGCCTATACATCTTCCTCAAAACAACCACCATACCTACCTACCACAGCATTTCCATAGCTGTTCCGAGATATATTGCCATGCAACTTCCATTTACATTACATGACTTGTTGTCATTCATCACTTATATATTGCTTTGCATGATTCTATACAGCTGATGTGTGGTTTACCCATGTTACGCTAGATCATTGCATATCCTGCTACACTGGCAGAGGCATACAGTTTCATACATCATGTCTTGTTCGTTATGAGTTATATGTACCAAAAAGTGTGTTGTCATATTAGAATGTTGCCCCTGAAAGTGAAAAGTGCTATGTGGCCATCGAAAAGAGAAACAGAAAAAGAAAAAAAATAGAAAAAAGGAAAAAAGAAAAAAAAGAATAAAGAAAAAGGGGGCAACATTACTATCCTTTATCCACACTTGTGCTCATGTTTAGCACCTGCAGTATTCATAGTCATCATTTGTGCTCGTGTTTAGCACCTATACTCCATGTGAGAGAGTTTTCATGTTCTACTAGTATAACTATGTGGGGAATTTACACTATAGAACTTGGGTTGTATATTCCAATGATGAGCTTCCTCAAAAGTGCTCTAGGTCTTCATGAGCAACCAAGTTGGATGCACCCCCACTAGTTCCATTGGAGAGCTTTCATACACATATAGCTCTATGTGCATCCGTTGCATGGCAATCACTACTCCTTACATAGCTTCGATTATAAGACTTCCTCTTGTCTAATGATCACTTATAGCTTTGTGAGACTTTCTTCCATTGGCCTTCCAAACCCCCATTAATGTTCTCTTTGCCATAACATCCTGGTGCCAATACCAAATGCTTGCGCTCACCGGTTGAGTAGACTTCGAAACAGTTGATTCATGACGTTCATGTTTATGTTTACTTGGCTGAATCCTTCTGTGTTATGAAAATTTGCTTGATGCTTGGATTGAAGGATAGAACTTCTACGCTGGATACTTAAACCATCTTTAATGAACCTTGTACGGTTTCATGTCTTTAAAGCGATAATTCATGAAAACTTTTAGCTTGTTTGACTCTTGCTTTATTATCTCTTATATCAACTATAGACATTTGCTTTGAATGATTTGATCTCAGCTCACATGCCTTACATTATTATTGGATCAAGATTATGTTGGTAGCATGTCACTTCAGAAATTATTTTCTTTTTATCGTTTACCTACTCGAGGACGAGTAGGAACTAAGCTTGGGGATGCTTGATACGTCTCCAACGTATCTATAATTTCTGATGTTTCATGCTTGTTTTATGTATCATTGTCACATGTTTTATATGCATTATATATCATTATTATACATTTTCTGGGACTAACCTATTAACAAGATGCCACAGTGCCAGTTCCTGTTTTCTGCTGTTTTTGGTTCCAGAAAAGCTGTTCGGGCAATATTCTCGGAATTCGACGAAACAAAAGCCAAACCTCCTATTTTTCCGAGGGACACACGGAGCCAGAAGGGCAAGCCAGGGGGAGGCCCACGGCCTCCAAACCACCTCTTGGGCGGCTGGGCCCACAAGCGCGCCGGGAGGTGAGGAGGGAGCCCAGGACCTCCACCGACGTTGCCCCTTCGCCTATTTAGTCACCCCGACGCGAAAACCCTAAATATATATCTAATACTCCAGAAAGACTTCCGCAGCGCCGTCGCCATCGCGAGACCTCGTTTCGGGGTCAGAAGTTCCTGTTCTGGCACCCTGCCGGGACGGGGATTGACCCCCGGAGCCATCTCCATCGACTCCACCGCCTCCACTTCGACTCCATGATGGTTTGTGAGTAGTTCCCCCATGGACTACGGGTTCTTGGCTGTAGCTAGTTGGTACTCTCTCTCCCATGTACTTCAATACAATGATCTCATGAGCTGCCTTACATGATTGAGATCCATATGATGTAATTGGTGTTGTGTTTGTTGGGATCCGATGAATTGTTACATTATGATCAGATTGTTCATCATATTATCATACTATTGTTTATTTAAGATCTTGCATGCTCTCCGGTACTTGTGGTTACCCTGATCAAGTAGTTGCTTGTATCTCCAAGAGGGAGTATTTATGCTAGATAGTTGGGTTCAGCCTCTATTTAACCTGGGATAGTGACAGCAAGTTCTAAGGTTGTAGATGTGTTGTTGCCACTAGGGGTAAAACAGCAATGCTTTGTCTAAGGATGAATGTGTTGTTTACATTATGCACAATACTTAATGCAATAATCTGTTGTTTGCAACTTAATACTGGAAGGGGTGCGGATGCTAACCGGAAGGTGGATTATTTAGGCACAGATGCATGCTGGATAGCGGTCTGTGTACCTTGTCGTAATGCCCAATTAAATACTACAGTAAACCTTATCTTATCATAAGCATGCATTGTCATGCCCTTACAATTATCAATTGCCCAACTGTAATTTGTTCACCCAACATCTGTTATTTGTTTGGAAGTTACCACTAGTGTAGATAGCTGGGAACCCCGGTCCATTTGTCATCATCATTGCTCTCCGGTCCTATATGTCATTAGAAGTAGTATCAACTATTTTCTGGTGCCATTGCCTCCGTGTTACTGCTGCTGTGTTACTGTTACTATTGCTCTCATATTACTGCTGCTTTCACATCACCCCTGTTACTAGTGTTTTTCCAGGTGCAGCTGAATTGACAACTCAGTTGTTAAGGCTTATAAGTATTCTTTGTCTCACCTTGTGTCGAATCAATAAATTTGGGTTTTACTTCTCTCGAAGACTGTTGCGATCCCCTATACTTGTGGGTTATCAGGCCACTGGAGGTACCTTCATGTCCACCACATTGGGTGCAGCAACAAAGCTCTTGGATGATATGATGGTAAAATATTCGCAATGGCACACCGAGAGAGCTCCTAGTGGTAAGAAGGTAAATTATGTTGAAGAAATCTCCTCTTTGAGTGATAAGGTTGATATGATTATGTCTATACTTGCAAGTAAACAAGTTCCTATTGATCCTAATAATGTTCACTTGGCTTCTTTGGTTGCTCAAGAAGAACAAGTTGATGTGAATTTCATTAGAAATAATTTTAACAACAATGCTTATAGGAATAACTTTGGTAATAATAATTATAAGCTATATCCTCCAAATGGTAGTAATTCATTTGGCAATTCTTATGGTAATTCCTACAATAACAATAAAAATGTGTCCTCTTATGTTGAAAGCATGCTTAAAGATTTTATTACTTCACAAAAAGCTTTCAATAAAATGTTGAGGAAAAGCTAGGAAAGTTACTGTTAAAGTTGATAATCTTGTTCATGATGTTGAGATGCTTAAAATAAAAGTTTTGCCCATTGATATTAAGGAACACAAGTCTTTGAATGCCATAAAAATTTAAATTGATGACAACATAAGGATGTTGGCCGAATTACATGCTAGATGGGAAAGAGAGGAAAATGAAGCTGAAATTGCTGAAATAGTAAGATTGCTAATGTTTGCACTATTTTTTACCGATGATGATATTAAAATTTCAAGTGCTCATAAGTCATCTACAGTACCTAAATATGCTAATTGTAAAAGATTGGAGTAGGAAAAATTTCTATTACACCTATAAAAAATGAAAAGCTCTCCAATAGTGCTAAAACTGCCTCTAAAAGAAGTGCTGAAATTAATCCTGATGATGATGATTCTTTTAGAGATAATGCTCCTGTTATTTTTTATGACAATGATCTTGATTTTGATAATTGTAATCTTACTGAAGTCATTAAGTTTTTACAAAAGCTTGCAAAAAATCCTAATGCTAGTAAATTGAACCTTGCTTTTACCCAACATATTACAAATGTTTTGATTAAAGTTAGGGAAGAAAAGATCAAGTGTGAATTTTCTATCCCTAGGAAATTAGGAGATGCTTGGGAACCAACTATTAATATGTAAGTTAATTATTTTGAGTTCAATGCTATGTGTGATCTTGGTGCTAGTGTTTTCATTATGCCTAAAAAATTGTATGACATTCTTCATTTGGAACCACTACAATATTGTCCTTTGAGTGTTTATTATCATGATTCTACTTTGAATAAACCTGTGGGAAAAATAGATGATGTTCTTATTATGCTTAATGGTAATTATGTCTCTGTTGATTTTATTGTCATGGATATTGAATGCAAACTTTCTTGTCCTATTGTGTTGGGAAGACCTTTTCTTAGAACCGTTGGTGCTATTATTGATATGAAAGAAGGAAATATTAAATTTCATTTTCCACTTAAGAAAGGGATGGAACATTTCCCTACAAATAGGATGAGGCCATCTTTTGGGTCTTTTGTTAAGTCAAGTGATGATTTGAATGCCAATATTGATAATACTTGACTTTTGCCACTGTGCCTAGCTAAAAGGCGTTAAAAAAAGCGCTTATGGGAGGCAACCCATTATTTTTTACTTTTCGTTTGTTTTTTGTTTTGTTGAGTTTTTGGTGTTGTTGCCTCTGTAGCAACTCCCTTGTAGAAAATCCGCGTCGATATATATATAAGTATGATATCTCGGAACCGCTTTTAAAACTTAGTTGGTATCGAAGATGTTAAGACCGCTATTGCTAGTCGTTGACAAGGACAAACACCAATCTAAAAAAGAAGGGGAAATCTACACGGAGGCGCAGAACGCGCACCCTCTCCATGCGGCGGTTCTTTCGTGTGTGTTTTTCCCTAATAGAGAGACCACATGCATGCATGCATGCATGCAGGAATCTAGTGACATCATCAAATTAATTGCACATTTCGAAAATTCAAAATATTTTATCTTCTAAACGGTTATTCCGATTAGTTATCCGTTCACACTGTTAAGTTCGTCTCGACGAGGGCTTCAAAACTAGATCTCATGTTGCTAGGTTTTGAGCAACTTTTTTTTTGGACCAGCTACCAGATTAGCAGCATACATCTACCACAATAATTATACATGGTTATCAAATTAATTTTTACACATGGTTATCAGATTAATTTTTACACATTTTTGACAGTTGTGACATCAACATATGACATATGGGTGTGACAAACTTTTCCTGTCACACCAGTTACAGTTTTAAAACACTATGGTGACCAGATTAGCATCGAAAACTTACCATGATAATTATACATGGTTATCAGATAATTTTGTAGCCGTTTTATACACAATGCAATGATACGTACTAGAAAGTAAGAGTCAACTATTTTCAAGACCTACAAGATGATATCATTCCACAAAATGTAGTATCATGCAGCCTTACATTGGTATATAATTGTGTACAGAAACCTGGTAACCAAGTTATTATAATATGGTAAGTTAATGATAATAAACTAGTAACTACTGACGAAAAAAAGTTGTCAAAACATATCAACATGGGATCTAGTTCCGTAGATCTCGTCGCGACTAAGCGAACTGAGAAAGTGGATTTTAAATCGGATTATTGGTTTGAGAGATAAAACTTTTTTAACTTAGACATAGGAAGGAATTTAGAATGATGTCATCACCCACGTCACTGCATGCATGTTAATTAGCAACCGCCGCACGGGAGAACCAGCATGCGGCGGCGCTGCATAGTCTTGTCCAGAAAAGAAATATTTTTATGTCTCTATATGCTTTCAAAAATCAAAAAGCTCTAGCACACGATTAATCTCTGCTTCGCTCTACGAAGGTTCTTTCTTTTACTTTTATGTTGAGTCAGTATTCCTTTCCGATCTTTATCTCTCAAGCAAACGAATAGTATCAATTTTGGTGCAAGATTACTACATTTTATCTTTACGTTTAACTGTGAAAACTTTTGTATTGACATTATCCAGTGATAAATATGTTACAAGTTGAAACTTTTGCTGAAAACTTAAATCTTCCTCTGTGTTGGTTGAACACCTTTTTCAAAAGTATATTGCTTTGTGAGCTATCAAGTATGACGAGTTTTATAATTTTCAAGTCTCCAAAGTACTATTCCTGAAAAGTTCTTGCTTAGATGTTATACATGGTTAATCATGGTTTACTTCATTTCAAATTATAGACCATTGCATTGGATAACTTTCATTCAGTTCATGTGCTTTACAATATTATTTGATCAACATTGTGTTAGAAGCATGTCACTATAAAAATTATTTTGTTATCATTTAACTACTCGGGGGCGAGCAGGAATTAAGCTTTGAAATGCTGATACGTCTCAAACGTATCTATAATTTTTTATTGTTCTATGCTTGCTACATAACATTGCCACATGTTTTTATAATGTTTTTATATCATTTTGGCATGATTTATGGAACTAAGGTATTAACAAGATTCCAGTGCCAGTTTTTGTTTTCTGCTGTCTTTTTGTTTCAAAAAAGCTAGTCGAGGAATTTTCACCGAATCGCCTAAAATATTACGGGAATTATTTTTACATGGAAACAAAGACTGCGCCCGAAGGAGACCTGTAGGGGGGCCCACAGGCCCCAGACGACGCCCAGGCGCGGTCAAACCCTTGACCACGGCAGGGGCCCACCTGGGCACCTCGGGTGCCCTCCCGAGTTGCCCTTTCGCCTATAAATTACCTTCATCCCGAAAACTCTCGGTACCGATCATATTTTCCAGAAAAGTTCCGAGGACGCCGCCGTCGCCAACCCTAGATCAGGAGGGTCCTGAACCTCTTCCCGGCACCCTGTCGGAGGGGAAGATCGTCACCGGAGGCATCTACACCACCATGCCTGCCTCCGGAGTGATGCATGAGTAGTCCACCATGGGACTACGGGTTCATGGCAGTAGCTAGATGGTTGTCTCTTCTCCTTTTTGCTCTATTCTTTAGATCTTATGAGCTGCCTACATGATTAAGATCATCTTTATGTAATACTATGTGTTGTGTTTGTGGGGATCCGATAAATTATGGAGTCTTGACATTATGGTTCAGTTTATCTATGATATGTTTTATTTATGATCTTGCATGCTCTCTGATGGTTGTGTATGCTTTGGCCGAAGTAATTACTTGTGTCATTAGAGAGGGTATTTATGCTAGATAGTGGGTTCATGCCTCTCTTATCTGAGCTCGAGTTAACAGAAACGATTAAGACTTGAGATGTGATGTTGCTACTATGGATAAAACAGCGGTGTTTATTGCTTTATGTTGTACTCATTGGTTACATTACGCACCTTACTTATTGCAATTATCTGTTGCTTGCAACTTAATACTTTCGGGTGACATGCTGGATAGCATTCCCGGGGTGGATTATTAGTCTTAGATGCAGTTGGATAGCGGTCTATGTATTTTGACGTAATGCCCATATTAAATGAAACGGTGAACCATGTGTCATGATAGTATTGTGTTGCGCCCATGTTAGTCAATTGCCCCGCTGTAATTTGTTCACCCAACATGTTTATCTTTTGGAGAGACACAACTAGTAAACCGTGGGCCCCGGTCCTATTTTTCCTACATTGCTTACAACCGTTTTAATAGCTTTTACTAGTCATTTGCTCACTGGTCATTTTTTCTCTCATAATATTTTCCACCATACGTTTAAACCTTTGTGTTTAGCAAGCCGGAGAAATTGACACCCTCTCTATTTCGTTGGGCAAAGTAGTTTGTTCGTGTGTGCGCAGGTCCACGTCAATTATCGTAAACGGCGCCGTTGACACCTTTCCGAAGCCTTCTCCAAGTCCTACTGGATTGATAACCTTGGTTTTGTAATCAAGTGAAAACTTGCTGCTAAATTACATCAAACCTTACACTTGGGGTCTCCCAGCGAACGTGTTATTCCACGCAATCACTCCTCTCCTCGTTTCTCAAGGTGAACTCGGGGTCGTTCTCCTCTCCCTCGCGGAGAGGAGGTGCGGTGGCGGGAGTAGTAGGTGCGGCGGCAGGGCCAGGGCGAACCCCGCTACTTCCGCTACATACGCAACCCCTTGGGGTCGTCGGACCATGCTTCCTCCAAGGCCCTCCTCACCTGCTCCGCCACCGAAGACGGAGATCGATGACTCGACATGCCGATCCATGCTGGACCGGCATGCCGCGGGGAGCTGCCGCGGTAGCGCCCAAGCGTGCTCTGGCGAGCTCGCTCGACCTGGTCTACGAGGTGTTGTGGTGGTGGCGGCGGATCCATTGCAGTGGCCGGGGAAGGTGGTGGGTGGTGTTGCAGCCGTGGCTGGGAAGGATGGCGATGACGCTAGGGTTTGTGGTTTAGGGTTACCCGTCGGCAGCCATATATGCCTTGACCACCACACTTAAGATGGTGGTTGGCCGTTTGGTGAGGCTGACAGCCGGGCCAGGGGAGCTATGGGGGAGCACACGGGGCGGACACGAGTCGCATCCGCGTGTCCGCGCCGATGCAAATCCGGTTTAAATTTGGACAAAAAATGAGTGTGCGCGGACAGAGAAACAGACCTAGATCCGTTTGCTTGAGCGCGTTGAGCCGTGGTTTTCACCAGAACGAACACATTCGTTCGGATAGAACGGACCAAATCCGTGGACCAAGTTGGCCTTAGCTCAAGCGACGCGGAAGTTTAAGTAAATCGCACTAGTTCATAATTACTAGCCTTGGTTCTCTCGAAAGGTGGACGGACGGACCCGGAAGTCGCAACGGCGCCGTAAAGAATACCGCGGGCCGCGCGCGTATATATACGGACGAGAGTGGTTGTCCCCAACGCATCGCAGGCACAAACATCTGCTACGACATGGCCGACGCAGCCCGTGACGGGCAGACTGCCCTCGCGCTGCGCCTTGCCAAGCTGCTCGCCCCGGTGGCCGATGTCGATGCAACCGACACCGAGCCTCGTAATGTCGCGTTCTCTCCGTTGTCCGTCCACGCCGCGTTGGCCCTGGTGGCAGCGGGCGCGCGCGGCGCCACTCAGGCCCAGCTGCTCAGCTTCCTTGGTGCCCCGTCGGCTGCCGAACTCGCCGTCTTCGGGCGCCGCGTCGCTGACAGCGTCTTGGCCGACCATGCGGACACCGGCGGGCCTCGCGTGCTCTTCGGTGGCGGCGTCTGGGTTGACGAGTCCTGTGGCAAGATCAAGAGAGCGTTCCGGAACGTCGCGGAGGAGGCATACAAATCTGAGGCGCGCACTGTCGGCTTCACCAGTCAGGTATGTAAAAGCCCGCCCATTTGGCTTCACCTGTTTATTTTTGTCTAGATCTACAAGCTTACATAATACTATGTGTGGTGAAGCCGGAGGAAGCAGTGGAGATGATAAACAAGTTCTCGGCCGGGTGTTTGCTTATTTGGTAACGTGAAGTTCTCTTTTCAACTTTAAACGAGGTCATTATTATTATTGCTCAACGATGGTTACATTCTCTCATTTCTCTCAGTGACTGATGGTAACGTTTAGTTTCGTTGAGAGGTCATTAATTTGATAGAATCCACTACTGTGAAATCACACGACTGAGCTATGTCTCGCAAGTTCGGTACAAGCGTGGATAAAAAGGCTTTAAATAGAAGAAAAAATACCCGAGCTACATGTTTTTCGGCTGTGTGCATCCTCTGTATGGAGAGGCTGGGGGTATACCCTCCATTTCGAAAAAGACATGTTTTTCGAAGAAATCGAATAATATTTGAAACCTTTTAAAAATTCGGTAAAAAAATCCTAGAGATATATAATTATGAGGTCTACAGGTGTGCAAAAGACCAACCAGAAATTCGTCGTATTTTAGACTGAGTAAAATGACAAATGGATAAATCTGGGTACGATGAAAAGTACGCGTTTTCAAAAATTAAAATATAACGAATTTAGAATTGATATTTGGCACGGTGGTAGAGTTCAATGTTATCTACACTTAAAAATATTATCCCGGATTTTTTGAAACTTGCAAATTCCATATTCGAATTTTTCGAAAAACAAGCTCCCTGAGTCCCTGTAACTCGGGAGCCATTTGGTTTTCCCGTGTTTAAGTGGGATAAGTGGAAGACGAGTGTGGCACTGTGATTTTGACAGCATGGGAACACCATATTGTGCTAGTGCTAACAGAAGAAGTTGAAGCTAGGGCCTACCTTCGGGGTCTGCATTGCTTATTAGATCTGCAAGTAGGCCAGAGCCGACGCGTATTCTCTGACTTTGCTAGGATCAAAGCTAGGTGACTTTGAGTCACCGACACGTGGGTCTCATCACCAGTGGGGTCTACACGGTGGTGACTCAAAGTCAAGATAAAGTTAGGATTTCCAAGTCAAAGAATCTCCACCGGGCCAGAGCCTTTTGGAAACGTATTGCCAGCATTCTCTTTTGGCGGCTAATTCAATAACTATTGATTGATCAACAAGCTGGAGCATTTATTCCGAGATAATTAAAAGACTTGTTGCGTATGCATGCCCAAGTGAAGATGACTAGATTAGGAAGGTAGATCGACTTAGTAATCAGGTTGCTCATTCTCTTGCTCAATGGCAGAGCTAGGATTGGAGCAAGCTCTGGGCCAAAAAACTTGCCAACAAAATTTTCTAGGAAAAAATCTTATAAGTACATACAAATTTGGTACGATTGCAAAGATAAACATCTACTTTCAACTCTGATTGCTAATTGTCCAAAAAAAATACATAAGAGATGACGAGCATGGCATGGCAGCGCTTTCAGATTTCCATCGCGATTTTCTCCTTGATGGTAGTCCTGGGCTGCGCCCGAACCAAATATATTTTCTCCTTGATGATAGGTCGGGTTTTTGGATGCGCCCCGGACCATGGCCCTAGTTGCCCGAGGCCTACCTCCGCCCTTCTTTGGCGCGGTTAGGAAAGCGTAAGTGTAGTGGTGACGAGGGGTTAACTCATCAAATCCCATGGTTAAGGACCTAGGGTTGAGATTACGAGGGAGAGAACGTGGTAGAGCTGGTAGTTTCGTCGGCTGACAAGCAAAAGCAGGGATTTTACCCAGGTTCAGGCCTCCGGAGAGTAACACCCTACTTCATGCTTGTCTGGTATTGATCGTGTGAGATTATGCGGGCTACAATGGGGTCATGTCGAGATGTCGATCTCGCTAGGGTTTTTGGTGGTTCGAGTATTGCGTGACTTGGATCGGCGGCCCTCCCAGCCTTTATATAATAGGCTGAGTCTCAGGAGTTCGCAACCGACCCTGTTTACATGTAAGAAAAGTCTAAACCGACTATGCCTATGTCTAATCTTGAAGGGTAATCCATCTTGTTGGGCCTTTCGTCATGGGCTTCATGTAGGCTCTTGATAGTTGGGCCTTAGTCGACACGTGCACCAGGTACCCTTATGGTAGGATACCCGGGATGTATATCCTTGTCAGTAGCCCCCGAGTACTTGTCTGACTCGAAGAATCGGGCATGTACTCGTTCGTAAGTGCACGTCATATTCTTTGTACTTGTGTTTATAATTGGAATTCCTGTATGAATAGCACATGTTGGCTATGTCGAGTATTTCATCGACTTTGTTTTTGTACTTGTGTTTATAATTGGAATGCCTCGGCAGACAGCGCCGCTGGAGCCGCTGCCAGCGGTTTGAAGAGGGACAAGGGCTCGTGGACCAAGACCTCCTGCAGCAAGCGGATGCTCACCGGCTTGCGGAACAACGGGCTGATTCCGGCGGACCCGTCGCAGGTTCGCATCCCCGGCGCCGAGGTAATCCCGCGCCCAGTCCCCAATGAGCGGGTCTGTTTTGTGGATTTTGTGAACAGGGACTTCTCCTTCCCTGTTCATGATTTTCTTCGTGCACTGATGCACGTTTATTGAGTGCAATTGCACGATTTTACCCCCAATGAGTTTTTGCACATTGCGTGTTGATAACCACAAGTATAGGGGATCGCGTGTAGCCTTTTCGATAAGTAAGAGTGTCGAACCCAACGAGGAGCTAAAGGTAGGATAAGTATTCTCTCAAGTTCTATCAACCACTGATACAACTCTACGCACACTAAACGTTTACTTTATCTAGGAAATAATACTAGCAATACGGGTATGAGAGGTAGTTTTGCAAGATAATAAATACAAGAAAGTAAATGTTAGTGCTGCAGCAATAAAATACACTAAGTAATATACTAACAGTACCATGAGTGTGGAAAAGTGGTGGTAATTGTGGTGGCTTTGTCCAAGATTAATTAGTGAAGGTACTTGGTTCATTGTCTTCGATGCAGTTTTCTATGTGGGAGAGGCTAAATATACATGCACTCCACTACTTGGGATTACAAGTACTATATGATTGGATTGTTAGCAAGCATCCGCAAATACTAACAATGCATTAAGGTTTCCCCAACCATAGCCTTAAGTTCAAGGTCCTCTTACTCCCATACGTGCAACTAATCGGTTCGCGTTCTCAGGTTTCTGTCACTCCGGCAGAACTTCCCCCGCTTCGTTACAAATACTACCAACCCTAGGGTGTTTGATCCATGCGCGCACAAGTATAATGGACACCAAAGGACAGCACCATATAGACATACAACTCTAATGAACCTCATGCATTCAATTCAATCAAAAGACAAATAAACTACGGAAACATGATGTAAATCATAGGATAAATATTATAGCATCAAACACCATGTTTACATAGGACGGTACAGAGGTTTGTGGGAGGATGAACCACTGAATACAAGGAGGAGATGGTGATGGAGATGGCGGTGAAGACGGCGGAGAGGGGCAGCGCGGCGGCGCAGGGCGGCGGCGGCGCCGGCGGTGCGGGGAACTCCTTTCCCCGCCGCCGGCAAGCTTGGGGAGCGCCGCCCCTTAGCCTCCCTCCTTCATGGCTTCTTGGGAGCCCTCCCCCATGGAGATGGGATCCATGGGGGAGGCAAAAACGTGGCTTTTGGTGGCTGAAATTCGTGGGTGGAGGAGTCCTCCACGAATTAGGTTTCCTCCCTTTATATATCTTCTCGGATTTCCGTCACCCCTTTTAGGGTTCCACCAAAACGGGCCTACAGGCCGCGTCCGAACTCCGATTGGGCTGATCTCGGGCTTAAAATCTTCGTATGGAAAATTGTGACAACTTTCGTAACAGCCAGGTCTCCATTGACGTCATCTTCGAGGGTCAAACTGGCAATCTTCGTAAAAAGTTCTCAGACAGATTTCAGGAAAGTCCCAATTCGACTCCAACAAGGTTTCCTCTTGTATTCTTGATAATTTCTACACATCAAAGAGTAAAACAAGAACATTGTGCACTTTTGCAACTATTAGTAGGTTAGTCCAAATAAATAATAAACTTAATATAAAACAAGTGCTAAAAGCATAAAAATGGCATGAAACAATCAAAAATTATAGATACGTTTTGGACGTATCAACATCCCCAAGCTTAATTCCTGCTCGTCCTCGAGTAGGTAAATGATAACAAAATAATTTTTGATTGTAAATGCTATGATCAGGTCTTTAACAATTGCATGATGTATGGATAATAAAACTTAGCAATCATGTTTCCTAATGAAAAGTATCAACGAACTAAGAGCTTATAACATGAAATTTATAAACATCAACAAGATTGTAATGACCATAATAAAGCATGATAGAGTGGTATCTCGCTTGCCCTTAATTGTGGAGCAAAACATAAATGCCAAGGCACCTCTGAAGTTCAAGTGAAGACTAGATATAGAGATATCAAAGATAAAAGCATCATGGTTATACCTCAATTAATCGTATTCTGGGACAAGCACATTACACTAAGAACGACAGCTATGCTCTCGAAGAAGTGCTCAAAGAAAGGATGGTGACTCAACATAAAAATAAAAGATTGGCCCTTCGCAGAGGGAAGCAGGGATTAACACGTGCTAGAGCTTTTTTTTTAAAAACAGAGGTAAAAATGTTTTGAGAGGTGTTTGTTAATTGTCAACGAATGGTAGCGGGTGAGAACAGTATTCTACCTGTCAAACGGACTTTTAAGAGCGGCTCCCATGAAGGACGTTATTTCTACCAGCAAGGCAGATCATCCCTCTTTCTCTTTGGTTTACACACATTCAGGTATTTCACTGTTTGTCATTGCTTACTGATGAATCAGGGCAAAAGTGTGAAGAGAATTAATTGGTTAAAGTTGTAATTAATTGGGACTGGGCACCCCGTTGCCAGCTCTTTTTGCAAGTTATTGGATAAGCGGATGTATATGCCACTAGTCCAGGTGTAAAAGTCCATTTGACAAATAGAATAAAGAATAACCACACTAATTCCTCATGAGCTAGTAAACATTGACACAAAAAGAGAAATATTTTGAAGGTTTTAAAGGTAGCACATGCAAATTTACTTGGAATGGCTTGAAATACCATGCATAGGAATTTTTTGGTGGACTCTTTGGGATAACTTGGTTTTAAGGATTTGGATGCACGAGCAGCATTCCCGCTCAGTACAAGTGAAGGCTAGCAATAGACTGGGAAGCGACAACCACGAGAGCGATAACGGTCATAATCATGCTTGCGACAAAATAAAATTAACGGAGGCATAAAAACGATACTAAAACTCTGAGGCAAAATAGATCATCAAGGCTTAATTGACTTTTATTTTTCAGTCATAACATGTGTGAGCATGTGCCAAGTCGATTCAAGTGAATTATTCAGAGGAGGATACCACAATACCATACCATCTTATGAACAGGACAATGCATGTTGATATCAAAATAACATAATATGCACTATTAGCTAGTTGAGACTAACCATAAGAAAACATAAACTACTAAACAGTATTATTCACACATCATTTTTAAGTTTCAACAAGTAATCCATTAACCAAGTAAACATTGAAAACAGAGGATAAATAAAATATGTGACGATCCACTTATTAATGTAACTGGTGTTTGATGCTAAGATAAATAGATAATAAAATACAGCCGCTTCAAGTTTAGTTAAGTTCCTATGTTGCTCAAAAAACAAAGTTTAAAGGTTTGCAAACCGTGGGGTTATTGATGAAGAGGGATGCGGGGACATCCCCAAGCTTATGACTTTGGTAATTCTTCAATATTCCATAGTTTGGTGTTCCTTCATTCTCTGTGAAAAAACTTCAACACAAAAACTTTCCCATTCTTTTCTGCGGTTAGACATTAGTACAATAGATAATATTTCCCAAGTGCTACTATTAAACCAAATAAAATTTTGTTTTTAAGTTACAGAAAGGTTGCTTAAATGGCCAACTTATAAATGAAAGGTAAGAACCATTAAAAATCAAATGAAAACGAAAAGAGGCCACTCTTGCAACAAAAGTCAGAATCTGTCCAGAAAAACAGCAGCTGGAAAACGCAATTTTTAGGTGCACTTAAACATGCCCGAAATTTTAGCCAATTTTTGTACATGCAGAGGATTAGGTGCTACAACATCAGTAATTTTTCGTGATTTTTAGAGCTTCCAGTAAAATATGAAAAATCGCGCAATAAGCAGTAGATACCGAAAACAGAAAATCACTTTTTACATATGTATCAACTAAGCTAAATGGATAAAACTTGGTACTTTATTTTTGATAAACTAAGAAACCAGAGGCTAAGCAAGACCTAAACATGCTAGCTACAGCAAGGAAAACTCTAAA
Source organism: Poa pratensis (assembly GCA_947311845.1). Taxonomy (NCBI): domain Eukaryota; kingdom Viridiplantae; phylum Streptophyta; class Magnoliopsida; order Poales; family Poaceae; genus Poa; species Poa pratensis. The sequence continues at coordinate 21,600,685 of CAMZMU010000092.1, read as the reverse complement.
TAAAAATCAAAAGTAAAACCCAAATAAAATTAAAATAAAGAACCAAACAAAGAAGCAAAACAAAAGAAAATATTTTTGTTATTTTGAATTTATAAGTGAAAGTAAAGAAGCAATCGAAACCAAATAAGGAGCCTAATAAAACTAAAGAAGGTAAAACCAAGACATATAAAAGCAATTATAATACAAGTTAAGACAATACATATCATGTGGACGGGTAATATAGAGTATGAACGAGACAACCTCATGTTAGTTGATGAATAGGGGGATGACTCGGGCATCCCCAAGCTTAGATGATTGTATCTTCTTGAATATGTTCTTGGGATGCACCTACACATCCCCAAGCTTGAGCTCTTGCGTCTTCTTATTCATCTCATATCACCATATTGATTAGATCTTATAAGCTACATCCACATAAAACTTCACAAAACTCATTAGTAGGGTTAGTACTCATTAAATAAAATCCACTCATGTTCAAGCATTGACAAGTTTTATAATTTTTACTCAACATTAGCCACTGTATATACTAAGGTGTTCATGATTTCCGTTGTCCGTCGAAAAACTAATGAAACTAACAACACCAAGTACAATATTGAATAAACAAAGAAATCTGTCAAAACTGAACAGTCCGTAAAGATGGCATTCAACGAGATAGTTAAGTAGCTCAAATCGAAAAACTTTAGTCTAATGAAAGAAAGATAATAATCTCAGGTTTATGCACAAAAATTTTCAAGTCAAAATACTATTCTGAGATTTATCACGATTTTATTTACAGAGAAGCACAAAATCTGTCTAAACAGAACAGTCAGTAAAGATCGAATTTTTCGACCTATCTACGTACCTTAAATCAGAAAAAGTTAGTCTAATGAAAGAAAGCTAATAAGCATCACTTTGCACTCAAGAAATTTCAGATCAAGATCACGTTCTGGTGATTTTAAACATTTAATACGGTGGAGCACAGAAAATCTGTTTCTGGACAGCAAAGTAAAACTATCAACTTTCAATTAACTAAGACTATAATTAGCATTTTATTTTTATGTACAGAGGTATATACACAATATTTACAATATTTACATGTTTTTAATGAAAAGCTTCCATGGAAAGATTTGTTTTGGTTTCATAGGCATGAACACAAGTGTTCAAGGTCGACCCCCATTTAACCATTACTCATCTTTCCAATCACTTTTCTTTTTGAAAACGTTTTTAGATAACAACTACACCTAATTTTTTTTGTAATTCGCATTCCCTATCCATAGTAAGATAAAGAACAACTTAATACTGAAAATAAAAACTACTTAGAGATAAAGCAAACAAGTGCACACAAGAACATTAACCTACGCTATGGCTCCCCGGCAACGGCGCCAGAAAAGGTCTTGATAACCCACAAGTATAGGGGATCGCGTGTAGCCTTTTCGATAAGTAAGAGTGTCGAACCCAACGAGGAGCTAAAGGTAGGATAAGTATTCTCTCAAGTTCTATCAACCACTGATACAACTCTACGCACACTAAACGTTTGCATTATCTAGAAATAAAACTACTAGCAATACGGGTATGAGAGTAGTTTTGCAAGATAATAAATACAAGAAAGTAAATGTTAGTGCTGCAGCAATAAAATACACTAAGTAACCATATACTAACAGTACCATGAGTGTGGAAAAGTGGTGGTAATTGTGGTGGCTTTGTCCAAGATTAATTAGTGAAGGTACTTGGTTCATTGTCTTCGATGCAGTTTTCTATGTGGGAGAGGCTAAATATACATGCACTCCACTACTTGGGATTACAAGTACTATATGATTGGATTGTTAGAAAGCATCCGCAAATACTAACAATGCATTAAGGTTTCCCCAACCATAGCCTTAAGTTCAAGGTCCTCTTACTCCCATACGTGCAACTAATCGGTTCGCGTTCTCAGGTTTCTGTCACTCCGGCAGAACTTCCCCCGCTTCGTTACAAATACTACCAACCCTAGGGTGTTTGATCCATGCGCGCACAAATATAATGGACACCAAAGGACAGCACCATATAGACATACAACTCTAATGAACCTCATGCATTCAATTCAATCAAAAGACAAATAAACTACGGAAACATGATGTAAATCATAGGATAAATATTATAGCATCAAACACCATGTTTACATAGGACGGTACAGAGGTTTGTGGGAGGATGAACCACTGAATACAAGGAGGAGATGGTGATGGAGATGGCGGTGAAGACGGCGGAGAGGGGCAGCGCGGCGGCGCAGGGCGGCGGCGCCGGCGGTGCGGGGAACTCCTTTCCCCGCCGCCGGCAAGCTTGGGGAGCGCCGCCCCTTAGCCTCCCTCCTTCATGGCTTCTTGGGAGCCCTCCCCCATGGAGATGGGATCCATGGGGGAGGCAAAAACGTGGCTTTTGGTGGCTGAAATTCGTGGGTGGAGGAGTCCTCCACGAATTAGGTTTCCTCCCTTTATATATCTTCTCGGATTTCCGTCACCCCCTTTTAGGGTTCCACCAAAACGGGCCTACAGGCCGCGTCCGAACTCCGATTGGGCTGATCTCGGGCTTAAAATCTTCGTATGGAAAATTGTGACAACTTTCGTAACAGCCAGGTCTCCATTGACGTCATCTTCGAGGGTCAAACTGGCAATCTTCGTAAAAAGTTCTCAGACAGATTTCAGGAAAGTCCCAATTCGACTCCAACAAGGTTTCCTCTTGTATTCTTGATAATTTCTACACATCAAAGAGTAAAACAAGAACATTGTGCACTTTTGCAACTATTAGTAGGTTAGTCCAAATAAATAATAAACTTAATATAAAACAAGTGCTAAAAGCATAAAAATGGCATGAAACAATCAAAAATTATAGATACGTTTTGGACGTATCACGTGTTTCTTCGTTCTTTGCGAGTGCTTTTTGGTCGTTGCGCCCCACTTCGGGTTGTTTCGCCGCATCTTCAATGTCAAGCGCCAGCACAGTGTCAAGGGACCTGGTGGTTTTGGAGTACAGACTCGACCTGACGTCGAGTACTTCAAGATCAATTTTCTCGAGTCTGTGCAAGGATGGCGCCAAAAGTGGTTCTACATCAAGGATGTGACCACTGGCAACCAAGCGTTCGGGTTGCCTCCCTTCGACGCAGACGCCCTGGTGAGAAAGAGGCCATCCTAGATCGCACAGCCAACCGGAGTCGAAGCCGAAGAGGCTGACGTTCTGATGAAGAAGGTGCTGAAACATCAGACCAATGTTGGTCGGGAGGTTACTGACATCCATTTGCTGGCCATTTTTCACAGGAGGCGAGTGCAGCCTCTCCGAGCCCAAGTCCATGCCATGTGGGCATACAATGGGATTTCCGATCCAACCCGCTCACGCGCAGTGGAACTTTCTGATGGGGAAGTAGAGAAGTTGGTAAGAGGCCTTACCAAACTGACTGATGAGGAGCATTGCGAGATGAACTCGCCAGTTCCACCTTATGAAACCAGCAACCCTCTACCGGAGGTAACAGTCTCTACTATATGTAAGTTGCTATGTTATGCATGTGTGATGTTAATTCCTTTGCTGTTTCTGTGCGCAGGGACACAAAATGTATGAGTCGATGCCCCCTTGCCAGAGAGCGGCCCAGTGCCGGACAATGAGCCATTCGAGGCTGGCTCTGATGATGAGGTGACCTCACTTGCCACCGCACATACGCCAGAAGCTGATGAAGGTGATGCTGAGGTGCAGGCCAAGCAGAAGCGGTCGCGCGAGGAAGAAGACACTGCTGACTCGGAGGAGAAGGAAGGAAACGAGACGGAGTCGATTATGGCGCCACTCGAAGTTTCTCCGATTCGCTCGCTCCCCCCCCCCCGACCACCGAAGAGATCGCGCCCGAGCGTGGGTGTGCTCGCACCTGGTCGAATGGTCGACCTTACTGAAGAGTAAGTATTATGTGCATTTGTTTTTTGACGTTTTATGAATGGTGCCAAGTTGTCTACTTAGCATGTGTGAAACAGCGTGTCCTCTGATGAGGATTTGCCACCGCCACCTCTGTTGGAGAAGAGCAGTGCGGCGTCGACTGCTCGGAGTTTGCCACCAGAACATCCACCTACCACGGCGACTCCGGCTGCTGCAGACTCGGCTACACCGCCCGAGCCTGAGGTTGCAGCTAACAAAGATGAGGCAACAGCGATAGGTGTTCCTGCGTCGACTTCCTCCTTCTTAGATCATGTAAGCTTGTGCTTTTTTGCCACAGTTGAATCACTATCGTGTGTTAAAGTTTTGCATAGACTCGATGGATCTGATCTGAATTTGCTCATGTTGTGCTGTAGTCATTTGTACAAGAGCTACTGAAGGCTGGCGCCAAGTATGTTCACATGGAGACAGAAGTCACCACCTTGCAGCAGCAACTCGAGGCTGCTAAGAGTAAGTATCTTGTAACGAGAACTCAAGTGTTTTGATGTAACTATCTTTTTGCAGCATGTTGAAGAAATGCTTATGTGTTTCGCAGAGTCAGCGACTGACGCTGCAGAAGAGATGAACAAAGTTTCCCGTCGAGTTGCTGATCTGGAAAAGAGGCTGAAAGCAGCCGAAGTTAGGGAAGACCTGGCAATTGGTCGACTCTCTGCTGCCAGCACCACTTTGACTGGTACGCAATTTTGCCGTTGCATTAGATATTTGAAGTTCGTGTAATATGCTGCTGAACATGCTGTTTATATGGTATGCTAGGCGTGATGGATGACCCTGCTGCTCCTGGCAAGCAAAGCGTTGGCGCTTCACTTGATGAAAGTGTGGCCGTCGCGGAGGTTGCCAATAGTAGGGCAGGAGAGATGCTGACGAAGGCAGCGAGTGCTTTGGGCGCCCTTCACAGTAGTTTCTTCCCAGATGAAGAGCTTCCATCCTCATTTGCAGAACTGGTGGAGCTGTTCAAGCCAGAGGGAACTGCCGTCGCCGATTTCTGTCGCGAGCAAATGGTAAGTGGTGCTCAGACTACTTTTCTCATGATGCTCGCGCACGGAGTCGAGGCAGATTTTGACAAGGTCACGACGAAGTTCCCGAAGGGGCCTGGCGGCAAAAACCGTCGGGTTAGGCGCTTGGATGGAGGCCGCCAAAAAGTATGCTCAACAGCTAGTAACAACTGTTGAAGATAGGGCAGCCAAGGTTCAGGCGAAGTAGGCTTCCTCCAAGAAGTCGATGACTAGCGAGTGATCCCTTCGTCGCCTAGTTTTAGGGTTTTTTATGGTTTTGCTTTTGATGTCTGTAAAAACGTCAAACTTCGTATTTGCGCTTCATGAAATATGAACTCCAGTTATCGGGAGGCGCAGCCCCCGAGTCTTTTGCTTGATCTCTTCTGTTTCTCTTATGTTCTGAGTTATTCTGGATATAGACCTGAGCTTCTAGAGCAGCGACTGGTCCAGTTGCGAGCAGCTCCACTCAGTCGCGTAGCGTGAATGATCAAAAAATCATCGACTTCCTTCAGCTCAAACTTTCAAAGGTGACAAGCGAGCTAAAAAAGACACAAGACGCATATGCGGAGCTGCAGTCGAGGCCATCTCCAGCTACAGAGCGGGAGACTTTTTTGCTTGAGGAGTTGGAGAAGGTGAACCTGCAGCTTGAATGTAAGCTCTTTTGGAAATCGAATTGTGGGCTCGGCACACAAGTCGACTGGGGTAATAAGTTTGCGTTATTTTTCCATAGGTGTTTGCTTTGACCAGCCGAAGGAGGAGGCGCGGATACAGGATCGACTCGACGGTCATGCGAATAGTGCGGAATACGCCGCCCACCCCTTTTGGTCAGACAGGGCGAGGAGTGCCACTTTGGTAAATCTCCTGGATCGTGCGTGACGAGCTGCCATTCGACTGGAGAGTTGCAGGTTGGCTTTATTTCGAGTCCACGAGGCTTTGTTTCCTTTGAACGAGCAACCACAAAGCCTTGCGGCATTGCTGAAGAAATTTCGAAAAGGCAAGGCGATCAAGAATTTGTACGCGAGCAACTGATTAGTGGGGCTAACGTTGCTCTTGCCTTTGTGCGGTCGCACCTTCCACACCTTGATTTGAAAAAGATTGCGATGGGACCTGCACCCGTACCACATGGTGGTCATGTGCCAATGGAGGAGCACTACCAAGAGACACGGGTGGACGCATTGGTCATAATCCATCATGTGCTGAAGGAGGAGGAAAAGTGGACCCAGCCAAAGGATGAACCTGTAGATTAGGTTTTTTATGCATAGGGGGCAGCCCCCGAGTGTAGATTTGCCACTTGTATGTAATGTATATTGTTTGTTTGTATGTTTGCGGCCCCCGAGTCTATCAAGTGGGGTTTATGAAAACATATACAGTATGGACTATAGATTGCACAGCCCCAAGTCGTCGAGTGAGGCTGTGAATTTTGTGATTTGTCCGAAGTTTCCAAGTTCTGCTTTGAAAACCAGCCCCCGAGCATGCGAGTGGGGTTGAGAAGTTCAGCGTTCTTGCTTGAACTTTTGTGACCCATCCCCGAACTTTCGAGTGGGGTTGAGGTGTTATTCTTGAAGGAGCGAAAACTCGTGTCCTTGATGGCGCAGCCCTCGAGCGTTTCAGGTGCGGCCAAGGTATGTACTAATGAGTTATGCAAATAGTAAACAGAGAGATAGGAGGAGCATTTTGATTATATTCCACTTTTGAATGTTTAAGCTGCAGGCCGCCTCATTAAAAACCTTCCAGCCCCTTAGGTACCCTGGAAGGAAAAGAGCGTGTCTGAAACCTGCAGCCATCCGACATATGTGCCTATTACATTGTGCGACTGAGCAATCTAAGCATAGAAACGGCGCAGCTGCGCAACGTTCCAAGGATTGTGCGAGAGTTCGCCTGTCTTCGCGTGCTTCAGTCTGTATGCTCCACACCAATGACCTCGGTGATGATAAAGGGTCCTTCCCATGGGGGAGCGAGTTTGTGCACCTTCTTTTGCTTCAGTCGAAGTACCAGGTCGCCAACCTCGAAGGACCTGGTGCGCAGTCGACGGCTGTGGTAGTTGCGGAGGTCTTGCTGATAGACCGCTGTGCGTGCTAGCGCCATGTCGCATGCTTCTTCGAGCAAGTCGACCGCATCTTCGAGTGCTTCATCTGCGTCTTCTTCGTTGTATGCTTCGACTCTTGGTGCATTGAATCTTACATCTGATGGCAGGATTGCCTCTGCGCCGTAGACCATGAAAAATGGGGTGAACTGTGTTGATGCGTTAGGAGTTGTGCGTAGGCTCCATAGCATAGATGGGAGTTCTTCGACCCAAGCACCCGCGGCTCTTTTGAGTGGCACCAGGAGGCGTTTCTTGATTCCGCTCGTTGGTGCCTGGTTGACGGGAGAGTATTTGAGGATGATGATGATGGTGATGATGAGTACTTCCCCGGCAACGGCGCCAGAAAACAGCTTGATGGCTACGTGTTGGTGAACCCCAAGAGGAAGGTTATGATGTAGACAGCAGAAGTTTTCCCTTGAATAATCTACCCAAGGTTATCAATCCAGTAGGACTTGACGATCTATCGGAAGGTTGTTGATGTTGACTCCCCCTGGCGCTAGGGAGCTTGCACCAACGTGGAATCTGCACAGACACAAACCAGAACTTTGCCCAACACGAAACAGAGAGGTTGTCAATCTCTCCGGTCTTGCAGAAACAAAGAGTTAAACGTATGGTGTGGAAAACAGCAGGAAAAACAGCAAGTAACAGGAAACAGATGATTGCAGCAGGTTGTGTAAACAGTATGAGGAAATTGGACCAGGGTCCACAGTTCACTAGTGGTGTCTCTCTCAGAACAGATAACTAGCATGTTGGGTAAACAAATTACAGCTGGGCAATTGACAAATAGAGAGGGCATAACAATGCAATACATGCCAAGATGTCTACTATGAAATCTAGTTGGGCATTACAACAAAGTACATAGACCGTTATTCCAACCGCATCTATGCCTAAATAATCCACCTTCAAGGCAGCATCCGCATCCATTCAGTATTAAGTTGCTAACAACAGATTATTGCATGAAGTAAAGTGTGTAATGTAATCAATACAAGTGCCCTTGGACACTGCACCAATGTTTTATCCCTAGTAGCAACAGCACATCTACCATCTTAGACCTTTCTGTCACTGATCCAGATATCTAGAGACTGAACCCACTATCGAGCATAAATACCCCCTCTTGGAGTCACAAGCATCTACTTGGCCAAAGCATCTACTAGCAACGGAGAGCATGCAAGATCAAGAGCACATAGATAAACAACTTGAATAAACATGGTATCAATATTCATCGGATCCCAGCAAACACAACATCTAGCATTACAATAAGATGATCTTGATCATGTTAGGCAGCTCACAAGATCTAAACATGGAGGCACAAGGTAGAGAGACAACCATCTAGCTACTGCTATGGACCCGTAGTCCAGGGGTGGACTACTCACGCATCACTCCGGAGGCAGGCATGGTGATGTAGAGCCCTCCGGTGATGATCTCCCCTCCGGCAGGGTGCCGGGAAGAGCTTCAGAACTCCTCCGATCTGAGATTGACGATGACGGCCGCGACGGAACTTTTCGTGGAATATGATCGACCGTAATAGGGTTTTCGCGTCGCGGAGAATATATAGGCGAAGAGGCGGCGTCGGTGGCCGGGGGGCCACCACGCCATAGGGGGGCGCGGGCCCACCCTGGGCCGCGCCCTAGTGTGGCGTGGCCCCCTGGTGGGTCTGCTCCGACTCCCCTTTGGACTCCGTGATCTCCTCGTGATATTATTGACGATGTCTTTTGTTTCGTCCAATTCCGAGAATATTTCCTTAATAGATTTTCTGAAACCAAAAACAGCAGAAAACAGGGAACTGGCACTGTGGCATCTTGTTAATAGGTTAGTCCCAGAAAATGCATAAAAATGATATAAAGTGTAACCAAAACATGTAGCAATTGATATAATAACAGCATGGAACATCAAAAATTATAGATACGTTTGAGACGTATCAAGCATCCCCAAGCTTAGTTCCTGCTCGTCCTCGAGTAGGTAAACGATAAAAACAGATAATTTTTGAAGTGACATGCTACCAACACAATCTTTGATCAAATAACAATGTAATGCACATGATCTGAATGAAGTGATCCAAGCCAATGGTCTATAGTTTGCAAGCAAGTAAATAAAGAGTAAACATAAGTGATCACACAAGTGCAAACTTTCATGAATAATACTATAAAACATTTAGAGATATAATAGTCTAACATAATAGTTAGTTCACAGCAGCAATAATTCTCAACATGAAAGTGTTTGTATCAACACAAAGGAAGATAATAGCTTCAGCATTTGCTTCAACTTTCAACATGTATATCATATAGATAATGTCAATGCAAAGAATATGATCAACCAAACACAAAGTTATGTAAAAACTGTTATACTGGAGTTGACAATGATGTTTGCTTAAGTAGACAGAAAGAAGTGGGAAAACTGACTCAACATAAAAGTAAAAGAATGGCCCTTCGCAGAGGGAAGCAGGGATTAACATCATGTGCTAGAGCTGTAGTTCCCGAAGGCATATAGAGAGCATAAAATATTGTTTTGTAAGGTAATGGTGTATACAGGTGTCAACAAATCAAATAGCAGGTACTTGTCATCTTCCATGGCTAACTAACTTTTAGAGCGGTTCCGAGAGTTTTTAGGACTGCACTTGTAACAAGCACTTATTGGTGACACTCCTCCCAACCATTTACTTTCCACAAACCATGGCTAACCGAATCCTCGGGTGCCCACCAACATTCACCATGGAGGAGTGTCTATTTATTTATTTATAGGGTGGACTAACCAGCTCTTTAATGCAAAATAAAAGGTGGAGAAGCAGATGAAGCTGCCAATCCTTGTAAATTAATTAGCATGGAAGATGACAAATCTCACTACTACGTCCTTATGAGCTTTTCAAGTAGTGACACAAAAAGGAAATGTGTTTTGAGTAGTTAGTAGATAGCACATGAAGAAATTTACTTGGAATGGTGAAAACACCACATAATAGGTAGGTATGGTGGACACAGGTGGCATGGATTTGGCTCAAGGTTTTGGATGTACAAGAAGCATTCCCTCTTAGTACAGAGTTTAGGCTAGCAAGGTTATTATAAGCAAACATCATTATCAACTGGAATAGCAAGAGTGTACATAAAACACAAGGTTTGACGAACCATAGACTCCCACTGTCTTCCTTGTTAACACATAGCCTTCATCCAAAAATTATCTAGACTACTATGGACTTCCAATTATGCAACAGATTATTATAGCAGAAAATCCTTATAGTAGTTCTTCATTAATAGCCATTACTTACATGATGCACAAGCTTAAACATTAATTACTTGACAGCTCAAAACAATTGGCAAGCATCAAATTACTCAAGACAACGATCTAAAAAGATTCATGTAAGCATTTTATACCACTACCACATGCATAGCATTTTTCTGGTCCAACCAAACACCAATCAACTTATTTGACAACTCTCCAAACAGATATAAGTGAAGCAAGAGAGTACTTTCTTCAAAAGAAACTGAAAGCTCTAACAAGAGATACATGAAAAACTGAGAGCTAACAGCAATAACAGCAACTAGACAGGAATACTCAACAAGTATAAGTGAAGCACAAGAGTATTCTAATGAAAAAGTGGAGCGTGTCTCTCTCCCAAACATGAATACTAGGATCCAACAAGTATAGCACAGCAAACAAAACAAAACAAACTGAAAACAAAAACACACTGACGCTCCAAGGAAGAGTACACTAGCATGAAGCAATAAAAATATAGCACCATTAGAGATGACCTGATAATTTGTAGATGAAGAAGGGGATGCCTTGGGCATCCCCAAGCTTAGATGCTTGAGTCTTCTTGAAATATGCTGGGGAGGTAAGCCTCCCCAAGCTTAAGCTCTTCACTCTTCTTGATCATGTAATATCATTCTCCTCTATCAACACTTGAAAACTTCCTTCACACCAAAACTTAACAGCTTTTCTCATTAGCAGGTTAGTGCACTAAAAGATAATACTTCAAAGTTCTAGCAAAGACAAAACTCACAAGCCAACTATTTTAAACATTAGCCACTGTTACTAGGCTCAAGTGGGCACTTTTACACGAAAAGAAACCACTTAAAAACTTGTAAAAGAGAGAATGCAAAATAAAAGACAGAATCTGTCAAACCAGAACAGTCTGTAATGACGAATTTTTTCGAGGCACTTACGATGCTCAGATGAAGAACTTTTGAAATAATGAAAGTTGCGTAACATCATCAGGAACATGCACAAAAAGTTTCAGCATTTTTCGATTTTTTCTGATTTTCTACTGAATTAAACGGTGACGAACAGCAATCTGTCCCAATGCAGTCCCGAAAATAAAAACCAACTTTGCATTAGTAACTCTCCTTGGCACAACAAAACAGCAAATAAAAGATACAAAGGAGTTGCTACAGAGGTAAACAAGCATCCTTGACTAATACTGAAAATAAAAGATAATGGGTTGCCTCCCAAAAGCGCTTTCTTTTAATGCCTTTTAGCTAGGCTAGAAGATTTTAATGATGCTCTCATAAGAATAAGAGTTGAAAAACAAAAGAGAGCATCAAGAGGCAAATATCAAACACATTTAAGTCTAACCCACTTCCTATGCAAAGGAATCTTGTAACAAAATAAATTATTGAAGCATAAAGCAACTAGCATAGAAAGATGAAACAAATATAGCTTCAAAACTTTCAACATAAAGAGAGGTGTTTTAGTGACTTGAAAACTTTTACAACCATATTTTCCTCTCTCATAATAACTTTCAGTAGCATCATGAACAAACTCAACAATATAACTATCACATAAAGCATGCTTTTCATGATCTACAAACACATAATTTTTATTAAGCTCTAAAACAGTGGGGTTATCAAACCCACTTTTGACAATAATAGTATAATAAATATCATTAGCCAATATAGGACCATCATCAAGAGCATTATCATATATAACATTAGGGAGCACATTTTTACTTTCTGCAATTTCCTTTTCTTGAGTCAAGGAGCTTGTTACTTCAAATTTATCAAAAGGAGATATTTCAATAGAATCATGACATTCAACAATATAGCATTTTCCTCCTTATGTGGGCATGGAGGGTAATCATATAATGTAAGAGTTAAAGAGTTACTATCATTAGAAGGTAGATCCTCCTTTTGTTCTTCACTCTCTCCTCTTTTTCATCCAATGAGATCACAGTTTAGCAATTTCTTCTTCCATAGGTCCTGAAAAGAAGCAAGTTGTTCTGGAGAATAAGTTTTCTCAAGAAATTTAGTGATATAAGGATTGTCATTGTAATATTCAAGGCAGTAACCAAGTATAGAAAAATTCTCAGATTTATAAGGAGAATCATCATCTTGAATATAACCAGCAATTTCATAAGCACCCTTAAAAACAACAAATTCTTCAGTTTGTTCAAGATTACCAAAGTCATAGTTTCCTTTAGCATAAGCAGCCAAGTTTCATTATCATTATAATCACATTGGAAAGGGAGGTGTTTATGCCTTCTACAACATAAAGATTCATTAAAGCAGTAGGATTCATCATAAGTAGAGCACAAGTTTTTAGCAAAATAATTCAATCTACTTATTTGTTCCCATAAATATTTCCCTTTTTGAGACAAGCGGTATTCCTTATAGTAATTATGTTGTTCCTCCGTGAACCCACTTAGCCAATAAGATTTTGTTTCAAAGAGAGAAGACATTGATAGCAAATAAATAACTAGACATAATAACAAACCGAAATAAACTAGATGCAAGAAACTAATTTTTTTTGGTTTTTGATTTTTAACAGCAAGCAAAACAAAACTAAAACAAGACAAAAAACAAAGTAAAGAGATTGGAACTGAGAGACTCCCCTTTCCAATAGCCTCCAAGTCCCCGGCAACGGCGCCAGAAAACAGCTGGTGCCTGGTTGACGGGAGAGTATTTGAGGATGATGATGATGGTGATGATGAGTACTTCCCCGGCAACGGCGCCAGAAAACAGCTTGATGGCTACGTGTTGGTGAACCCCAAGAGGAAGGTTATGATGTAGACAGCAGAAGTTTTCCCTTGAATAATCTACCCAAGGTTATCAATCCAGTAGGACTTGACGATCTATCGGAAGGTTGTTGATGTTGACTCCCCCTGGCGCTAGGGAGCTTGCACCAACGTGGAATCTGCACAGACACAAACCAGAACTTTGCCCAACACGAAACAGAGAGGTTGTCAATCTCTCCGGTCTTGCAGAAACAAAGAGTTAAACGTATGGTGTGGAAAACAGCAGGAAAACAGCAAGTAACAGGAAACAGATGATTGCAGCAGGTTGTGTAAACAGTATGAGGAAATTGGACCAGGGTCCACAGTTCACTAGTGGTGTCTCTCTCAGAACAGATAACTAGCATGTTGGGTAAACAAATTACAGCTGGGCAATTGACAAATAGAGAGGGCATAACAATGCAATACATGCCAAGATGTCTACTATGAAATCTAGTTGGGCATTACAACAAAGTACATAGACCGTTATTCCAACCGCATCTATGCCTAAATAATCCACCTTCAAGGCAGCATCCGCATCCCATTCAGTATTAAGTTGCTAACAACAGATTATTGCATGAAGTAAAGTGTGTAATGTAATCAATACAAGTGCCCTTGGACACTGCACCAATGTTTTATCCCTAGTAGCAACAGCACATCTACCATCTTAGACCTTTCTGTCACTGATCCAGATATCTAGAGACTGAACCCACTATCGAGCATAAATACCCCCTCTTGGAGTCACAAGCATCTACTTGGCCAAAGCATCTACTAGCAACGGAGAGCATGCAAGATCAAGAGCACATAGATAAACAACTTGAATAAACATGGTATCAATATTCATCGGATCCCAGCAAACACAACATCTAGCATTACAATAAGATGATCTTGATCATGTTAGGCAGCTCACAAGATCTAAACATGGAGGCACAAGGTAGAGAGACAACCATCTAGCTACTGCTATGGACCCGTAGTCCAGGGGTGGACTACTCACGCATCACTCCGGAGGCAGGCATGGTGATGTAGAGCCCTCCGGTGATGATCTCCCCTCCGGCAGGGTGCCGGGAAGAGCTTCAGAACTCCTCCGATCTGAGATTGACGATGACGGCCGCGACGGAACTTTTCGTGGAATATGATCGACCGTAATAGGGTTTTCGCGTCGCGGAGAATATATAGGCGAAGAGGCGGCGTCGGTGGCCGAGGGGGGCCACCACGCCATAGGGGGCGCGGGCCCACCCTGGGCCGCGCCCTAGTGTGGCGTGGCCCCCTGGTGGGTCTGCTCCGACTCCCCTTTGGACTCCGTGATCTCCTCGTGATATTATTGACGATGTCTTTTGTTTCGTCCAATTCCGAGAATATTTCCTTAATAGATTTTCTGAAACCAAAAACAGCAGAAAACAGGGAACTGGCACTGTGGCATCTTGTTAATAGGTTAGTCCCAGAAAATGCATAAAAATGATATAAAGTGTAACCAAAACATGTAGCAATTGATATAATAACAGCATGGAACATCAAAAATTATAGATACGTTTGAGACGTATCACTCGTCACGAGTCCATTGGCTTTTTCGACTTGGCCATTGGTCTACGGGTGTGCCACGGATGCATAGTTGAGCGTGATGTCTTGCTCTTTGCAGAAGGATCGGAACTCTTCAGCCGTGAAGTTTGTACCGTTATCAGTGATGATGCTGCTTGGTACGCCGAAGCGGTATATGATGGACTTTATGAAATTGACTGCTGTAGTGGCAGTCGAACTTATGATAGGGACTGCTTCAATCCACATGGTGAACTTGTCAACCGCCACCAGAAGGTGAGTATGCCCTCCATGGGTGGATTTTCTGAGTGGCCCGACCATATCGAGCCCCCACTGGGCGAAGGGCCAGGCCAATGGTATTGTCTTCAACGCCGATGCGGGTGCGTGCGGCTTTATGGCGAATTTTTGACAGCCGATGCACCTTTTGACTATGTCCTCCGCGTCTTTGAATGATGTGGGCCAGTAAAAACCTGCGCGAAAGGCTTTGGCTACGAGTGATCGACTGCTGGCGTGATGCCCGCAGGTACCTGCATGAATATCATGAAGGATGGCCTGGCCATCTTCAAATGCTATGCATCGTTGGAACATACCTGATATGCTGCGCTTGTATAGTTCGCCGTTGATGACGGTGTATGCTTTGGGTCGTCGAGTGACGCGTCTTGACTCTGTTATGTCTTCAGGTATCTCGCCGCGGAGTATGTATGCGAGGAAAGGTTGAGTCCAAGTTGGCTCAATGAGGAGTACCTCGACTGGCGGGTCCTCTGTGCTAGGTGCTTTGCTCTTGGCTGGTGCGGCTGATGTAGGAGATGTTCGTTTTTGCTTGATGGATCTGTGCTCGATGCGCTCGAGGAAGACACCAGGTGGAACTGGTGCTTTGGTCGCGCCAAGGTTGGCTAGCTGTTTGCTTCTTCTTGCTCTCGCGCCCTATGTGCCGCAACTCGCAGCCTTCGAAGCTGCCCTCCATTAGGTTGTACAGGTCACGGTAGGCGATCATGTTGTCTGCGATGGCATCGCAGGCCTTCATTGTTTGCTGCACCACCAGGTTCGAGTCACCATAGATCATCAGTCGAGTGCACCCGAGGGCTTTGGCCATCCGCATGCCATGGATCAGGGCCTCGTACTCAGCTTCGTTATTGGATGGTAACTCGAATCCCATCTGCAGGACATAGCGAAGCTTGTCGCCTTTTGGTGATATGAGGATGACACCTGCGCCTGCGCCTTCGTTCTTCTTTGAGCCGTCGAAGTACATAGTCCATGAGTTGGACACATCTGGTGCTCCTGGCAACTGAGCTTCGATCCACTCGGTATGGAAGTCAGGTAAGACTTGTGCTTTGATGGCCTTCGGGTAATCATACTTGATATCTCGTGGTCCTAGCTCGATGAGCCATTTTGCGACTCGCCCAGTTGCGTTGGGATTTGTGAGGATGTCTCCGATCCCTGAGGTGCTGATTACAGTGATCGGGTGCTCTGCGAAGTAGTGCGTCAGCTTCCTTGAGGACATGAACACGGCGTAGGCCAGCTTTTGATAATGCGGGTACCGCTGCTTTGATATGGAGAGGACTTCACTCAAGTAGTAGACTGGGCGTTGTATGCTTTGGGCGTGTCCCTCCTCCCTGCGTTCGACTACCAGTACGGTACTTACCACCCTGTTAGTTGCGGAGACATACAGGTATAGTGGCTCACGTTCCCTTGGTGCGACGAGGATTGGAGGGCTTGTGAGGACTCGCTTGAGGTCCGTGAAGGCTGCTTCGGCTTCTGGCGTCCACTCGAATTTGTCTGCTTTCTTCATCAGCCGATAGAACGGGAGTGCTTTTTCGCCTAGTTTGCTGATGAATCGACTGAGTGCTGCCACTCGACCTGCTAATTTTTGTACGTCATGGAGCTTTGAAGGCCTTTGCATTGTCAAGATGGCCTGTATTTTCTCCGGGTCCGCCTCGATTCCACGAGCCGAGACTAGATACCCAGAGCTGCCCGGCTGGCACGCCGAACGTGCACTTCTTCGGGTTGAGCTTGATGTGGAAGCGTTTGAGGTTTGCGAACGTCTCTCGCAAGTCATCGAGTAGTGTGTTTTCCTCCCTTGTTTGATGACGATGTCGTCTACGTAGACCTGGACGTTTCGCCCAATTTGCTTCTTGAGGCAGTCTTGCATCATGCGCTGGTAGGTTGCGCCTGCGTTCTTGAGCCCGAAAGGCATTTGTGTAGCAGTAGACCCCGAGTGGGGTTATGAACGCCGTTTTCTCTTCATCTCTTCCTTCATCCTTATCTGGTGGTAACCTGAGTAAGCATCCAGGAAGGACAAGCGAGCGCACCCGGCGGTGGAGTCGACGATCTGGTCGATTCGAGGTAGTGGAAAGTGATCCTTTGGACATTTATTGAGTGCTGTGAAATCTACGCACATCCGAAGGATATCTGTGTGCTTCTTCTCTACAAGTACGGGGTTAGCCACCCATTGTGATTTCTTGATTTCTCTGATGAAACCTGCTGCGAGTAGTCTGTCGACTTCGGCTTCGACTGCGGTTCTTTTGCCGGATATGCGGCGCATTGTTTGCTTGACTGGTTTAGCATCTGGAAATAATTGGAGAGAGTGCTCGGCGAATTCCCTGGGAATACCTGGCATGTCGGCTGGACACCACGCAAATATATCCCAGTTCTCACGGAGGAATTCGACGAGCGCGCTTTCCTATGCGATAGGCAGACTCGAAGAGACATTGACTGTCTTGGTCGGGTCAGTCGGGTGCACCTGATGCGACCTTGTGTCATTGGTGGCATTGAATGCTCTGTCGACTGCCACCTTCTTGTGCTCCGGCATAAGTGTTCGATCGTTGGAGACCGCTAGATCGGCGAGTGTTGCTTCCATGCCGAACATCTCAGAGATTTTGCTAAACTCTCGGTCGCAAGAATCGGACTTTTGGAAGTTTCCTTTGACTGTGATTACTCCTTTTGGTCCAGGCATTTTCAGCTGGAGGTATGCGTAGTGTGGGACCGCCATGAATCGAGCGAACGTCGGGCGTCCAAGTATGGCGTGGTATTGTGACTTCCAGTCGACAACTTCGAACTCAATCGACTCTGTCCTGAAGTGGTTTTTGTCCCCGAACGTAACGTCGAGTTGTATGGTGCCTTCTGGGCTTATTGCTTTGCCTGGGACGATACCGTGAAAGGTATTTGAGGATTTTGGCAGGTTTTCGACTGACCTGTTCATTTTGCGGAGCGTATCCGAAGATGATGTTTATGCCGCTGCCACCATCCATGAAGACCTTGGACATGGCGTAACCTCCAATTTGGCGTCGAGTACCAGAGCAGAGTGCCCTGGACGAACGACCGATGGTGGGTGGTCCTCTCTGCTGAAGCTTATTGCAGTTTCGGATCCCTTCAAGAATTCAGTTACGGCAGGAGGTGACATGACCGCCATATTTACTTGTCGAGTGCGAAGTTTTTGCTCCCTGTTGGAAGGGCGACCTTTCTGTATCATGTACATCTGCCCTTGGGGCGGAGGGTACTGAGGTTCGTCCACCCGAGGTACGGGTTGTATGGCACCCGCGATATTTCCGCCTGCGGCAGGCTGTGGTGGTGGAGGTGGTGCCATCAGAACGGCACATTGTTTGGCTGAGGCACAGGTGCAGGTGCGGGTGCGTGTGCGGCTGTTGCCTTTCTGAGTTGCACGTATTCAGATGCTAGTTGGTCGAATTCTCTGCAGTTTCTCATCGAGTGATTGGAGCGCAATTTTCCGTCTTCCCCCTTGTACAGGTGGAATCTGCAATCAGCATCCATCTTGTCATCGAATGATCGCTCGTTTTGTGCGCCGGAGCGCGACTTGCGCCAATCTTTCTTCTTGTAGCTGTCGCTGCGTTGGTGCGGTCTCGACTGTCCCGACGATCATCTCGACTGTCCCGGCGATCATCTCGACTATCCCGTCGATCTTCTGACCGTCGGTCGCTTCTGTCTTGGTCGTTGCGGGGTGTGGAGAATCCAGCCGCCATGAATTCGGGTCTGTCGTCGTCGTAGTGACGTTTTGAACGTTTGCGCCTCCGGTCGTCTCTGTACGAGTCCTGCGGTTCGACTGCCGCTATCATGATTGTCACGGGGTGAGGACCCGCGTGTGGTGCGCGCCATGTCTTCTCCGTCTGCCCACTCAGTCGCGATCTTTAGGAGGTTAGCCACAGAGGTTGGCTTTTGGCGACCAAGTGCTTCTTTGAAATCTCGCCTGGCGAGGCCCATGATGAAAGCATCCATGGCCATATCTTCTGAAATTACTCCAACTGAGTTGCGTATCTCAGTCCATCGTCGGATGTATGACCTCAACGTTTCGTCTGACCGTTGAAGCAGGCTCTCAGTTCTTCGAACGTTTTTGGTCGCTCACATAGAGGCTCGAAGTTTTTGATGAAGTCTGCGCGGAAGTGATCCCACGAGTCGTATGTTGATGGAGGTAGAGCCTTGAGCCAGTCGCGGGCTGTGCCTTCGAGCATGAGTCGTATGTATTGCATGGCTGTGTATTTGTGCCTCGCTGGCACGACAGCCAGTCTGTAGTCTTCCAGCCATCCTGAAGGTTCCTGTCGACCCGTGTATTTGGGCTGTTCAGATGTGAGTTTGAACCCTTTGGGCATCCGTGTCTCGCGGACGCGTCGAGTGAAGCACAGAGCTCCGTGGCTCAGGCTCCTGATCAGAGTACGAGTCGCTACTGTAAGATCTGCGTGATCTGCTCTGGACCTGCGCCGACGTGAGCCGCTTCTTTCCTTCGAGTGGTGACGCGACCACTGCGATTATGTTCTTCACGACGCGGTTACTATGGCACGGTCTCGACTCCCTCCTGGAGTTTTTGGGATTTGGCGTATGGCCTTCGCCGCTAAGGCGAGTGATTTGATCTGTTGGCGATGTAGTTTTGCATTGGGGTCATCCGCTGGAGGCTTGATTGCCTCTAGGTATGCTGCAGCAGTAAAAGAGCACCCGCAGCTGTTTTGGGTACTGGCACTCCCTCTCGTCGAATGTCATGAAAGAGTGGCCTAAGTTGCGGGTGAGTGCTGCCCTCTCATCTTCCGCGAGGCGTGACAGCCTTGATCTGGGTCTTGTGTCTGCTCGCCCGGTGGAGCTCAGGAGAGCTGTCTTCTCCGTGCACTCGACAAGCTAGCTTGCTTTTTACGTTCTTCGAGTGTTGCTCTGATCTGCTGCAGTCGAAGTGATTCCTGCCAGTTGAAGTACTGGAAGGTCAACATCTCCTCTCGTGTTGCGTCCACTGGCATCATTGTGCACTCCTTGATGACTTTATCTGCTTTTGCTGCCATCTCAGCAGTAATTGTGAGATTTGTGACTCCATCCGGCATAGTAACTGTGCACGGGAATTCTGTAGGCCTGCGACTGGCCGCATATCAGATGATTCTGCGGCGAAGGCAACGTAGACCTGCTGGGGTATCACCCGAGGGTATGTGTATGTGTTTTCGAGTCCCGTCATGGACTCGACGTCTTCATCGAGCTCATGTCAGAGTCATATGCCAGTCGACCCCATCTGGGCGAGCTCGCCGTCGATGTTCATCGCCTATGCTCATCTCGGTGTCGGCGAAGTTGTTATGGATCTCGAAGTCGAGGTTGTTGTTGGTGCAGATCTCGGAGTCGACGTGGTTGTCGATATGAGTTTCGGGCTCATCGAAGTCGCTGAGGGAGATCCCGCAGTCGAAGCTATCCTCGAGTGGAAGATTGAGCTCGGGATCGTTTGTGCGGTATGCTGATTCAGCCTCCTCACCTTGGAGTTCTTTAATGAACTCGTTGATCTCTCGAGTCGACATGGTTGTTGCAGACGAGCAGGCTTGGAGGATCGACGATGGTACGGATGCAGTTGATGGATCCGCAGTCGAAGGAGCCGCAATCGATGGAGCCTCGGGTGCGGAAGTCGCGAGTTGGCGTGGATCTGTCAGAACGAACCAACGGTTAAACCCAAACCTGACTCGAAACAGCGAACGTCTCCTGGAATTCTGGCGAGTGTGGCTCGAAATTCGTCAGAGGATCTGATGTGCCTTTTGCAGGTGAAGTTGGCGTGCTGCCATTTGTCGAGTGAGTCGGCGAGTTGCCGTGTGTGCCGCCCGAGTCGGCGAGTTCTGGTTTGTTGATGCAGTCGGCGAGTTGTCATTTGTAGATGTGATCGGCGAGTCGCCGTTTTCCGATGGAACCGAAAAAACCGTGAGTCCAGCACTATTTTTTCCCACAGACGGCGCCAATTGACGAGGGGTTAACTCATCAAATCTCATGGTTAAGGATCTAGGGTTGAGATTACGAGGGAGAGAACGTGGTAGAGCTGGTAGTTTCGTCGGCTGACAAGCAAAAGTAGGGATTTTACCCAGGTTCAGGCCTCCGGAGAGTAACACCCTACTTCCTGCTGGTCTGGTATTGATCGTGTGAGATTATGCGGGCTACAATGGGGTCCTGTCGAGATGTCGATCTCGCTAGGGTTTTTGGTGGTTCGAGTATTGTGTGTCCTGGATCGGCGGCCCTCCCAGCCTTTATATAATAGGCTGGGTCTCGGGAGTTCGCAACCGACCCTGTTTATATGTAAGGAAAGTCTAAACCGACTATGACTATGTCTAATCTTGGAGAGTACTCCATCTTGTTGGGCCTTTCGTCATGGGCTTCATGTAGGCTCTTGATAGTTGGGTCTTAGTCGACACGTGCACCAGGTACCTTTATGGTAGGGTACCCGGGATGTATATCCTTGTCAAGTGGTGTGTTAAGCGGATCAGCTCTGGCCTGCGTGGCAAGCTTGATCGATAATGATTGTAAAACATTATTTTATAATCAATAGAGCTCGTGGTTTTCCTCTAAACTTCAAAGTAAAAGTAGAAATATGGGCGGACCCAGAGGGTGGCCAAGAGGGCGTGGCCCACTCAGGATTATGTGCAAAATTTTGATCACCCCTACTCTTTTGTTCACATCGTGGCCCAATTTGTTGTTTGGGCCTTTTTTATTCATTTGTGACTTCGTGTCTTGGCTATGAAATATAGCTAGCCAAATTGACCCGTGCTCACGGGTAGCCCATCAACACGCGTGCTTGGTTCTTCAGGAGCTTGGCGTGCCTAGCATGTGGCACGCCTAGGTCGTGCGTGGGCCAAGAGGCTAGGCAGGCGACCCGACACGGCATGGCCCGTTTATCATTTTCTTAATCTTTTTAAAAAATATCCAAAAAATTGGTCCAAAAGACCAAATTAGCCCAAAACAACACAGAATATATCGAAAAGCTTAAACCGGCCGGCCCATTTATGAAACATGTCGTGCTTGGTAGGCTGGCACGACACGCCCGTTTATAGGAAACGGGCCGATGTAGACCGTGCCGTGTCAGGCCCGTACATTGTATATGGGCAAGGCGGGCCGTGCCATGCCCGGGCGGCCGGCCGATCCGCCGACTCGATTCTGTGAGAGAATGTTGATTCTGTGTCGATTCGGATCGAGTGCTGCGGCATGCGGGACCTAAATCCGGCCCTCTCCCTGACTGCCCTGGCTGGCTGCCGCCGCAACTCCGCTCCGGCTCCCCCATTTCTCGCTGGCTCAGGCGCACTGCGCCGCCGTCACAGCGGCACTGGTGCTGCGCTCTGCCGCTCGTTGACTCACCGCTCGCCGTCTCAGGTGCTGGCGTTCGGCCGGTCTCAAGTAGAGGCGTAGAGTAGGACTGCAGGAGTCCAGGAGTAGAGCTAGCTGCAGCATAGCAGCAGTCCAGCTACAAAACGAAATTGATATCTTCAATCAGAAGGTATACTCTTCGACTCTTTGTCTCGTCTCCCCATTTTTTGTGTTACGACAATACACTGTCCAAACTGAAGTTCACAATGAAAATGGTGAGCCGAAGAAACAGAGAATGACTTTGTTTTTTTTTTTTTGCGGGTAAAACTGGACCTTTATAAGGCAACAGGGGTTACAAGAGACTCAAGCATCAGCTCCTGAAGCATAACATCAGGTCCTGAGCCAAGCCATGTGGCAGTACTACGCTCCGTTCTCGCAAAATTTGCAAGAACATGACTAACCCTAACTTGCCCTCGATCCACCTTTACAAAAATAATTTGTCTCCCTTGCTTTACTAACCCCTGAATCTCAGCAACCAGATGAGTGTGTACCGAACGATCCTGTGTAGCAGCTCCCACCATTGCTACCACTTGGCTACAGTCTGTTTCAATGATGATCGGCAGCTCGGTGTGAGCTAGAGCTAGCTCTAAACCCTCCAGGCAGGCATTCATTTCAGATTCCAGGGCGTTCTCACAACGCATAAAATGCCTGCAAGCTGTTGAAATCAAATTTCCATGCTCATCTCTTAGCACCATACCTGTCCCTGCCATTCCATCCTTATAGGAGCCATCAATGGTGAGTTTGGTCCAGCCACAAGGAGGTTTAGACCAGGGCTTATCAGGTATCTTCGGCATCTGTTGCTTGGAAATTGTAGGTGTTGTAACCAGAACTGGTGATTTACCTTTTAATATCACATCTGTTGGCAGAACTTGCACGTTCCTGACAGTATTCAGGTAGCTGCAGAGGAAACGTTTTGAACCTTCAATAGACGGCAGTGCCTTATCATGTGTGACTTCATTACGGGCATGCCACACACGCCAAGCTAGAAGCAGAGTATTGTCCACTAGAGGGTTCGGGAGGTTTGATAAAACAGAACGAAACCGAATGACATTAGGAATTCATGCACCGTTATGTGAACAGGATGGAATACTCAGACGAGTACTTCCCATCGGCCATCCATCGTAACTACATGTAGCGTATAATCGATGTTCAGTTGAACGAACTGAAACCCATGATGGCATATTGGCATGACCGGTTAATATGTACAATCCAGTGTCAACCAGTGTGAATGAGGAAAAAGGAGAAACGCTAACGATGAATCTCATAGATTAGTACATTACTCACTATCACTGAACTTTTTCAATCTTGTGTCAGACGCTCTAGTCACGCATCAGAAAGCAGAGTTGAGCCTCACTATCTGCCAGTACCTGAATCCCAACAGTGCATCTAGTATAATTGTAGTACAGTTGATAAGCTATTCACCAAATCAAGTGCTTGTGTGCTTGTGGTTTTAGTGTTAGAAAGCAATTAAGGGAAGGTTGGATTCCATGACAGAAATTTTGGCACTTTTGTTTTTTTACTGTGCTCACCCTCTAGTTTTTTCCTGGATCCGCCACTGAGTAGAAATACTGTCAGATACGGTCTAATTTCTACTATCCCACTTGCACATTTTTGCATTCTAATCAGGTGAGCTAAGGATTAAGATCAAAACCAAATGCCAAGTACTTTTCAGAATGCCACTTATTTTATTTCTAAAGTGAGTCAGCATGCATCATACAAGCTGCTGCACATCCAAATATATATATATATATTGTTTGACTTCTTTGACATGTATTCTTTCCTTTTTTAAGAATCTTTTGAATGTATTATATGAGTTGTGACAGTTAACTTGAAATATCAATCGACCTCAAATTACAACCACGGGGTGATTCACAACGTCACGAGCTCCATCTATCAAATCGAAGCATACCAGATCTCGGAGTTGGAGGGTAGAAAGTGAAGACATGTGGCACAAATTTCTCTCCAAACGTAAACATAAACAAAATTGATAAACCAGGGGTGAGTCGTATAATCTTTCCGATCCTGTATGTTGAGATCGACTGAAAATGATTGTAGAATAAATAAATCAGCAAAAACTTAGAATATAATATTTTTGTATTTTTGTTTACAAAGGAATACATTATATGCTAACCAATTAACTCACATATCTAGTGTAAAATCTAACGTCTAGTGAATTAATTATGTCGCGAATATATGTATGTGTATCTCTACACCTCCAGGCTCTTTAGGACCATGGGAAGACCAAACTTGGGCCGCAGCGTGATCACGTCCATCGGGGCATGGACGTACTT
The DNA here is from genome assembly GCA_947311845.1 of Poa pratensis. Classification (NCBI taxonomy): domain Eukaryota; kingdom Viridiplantae; phylum Streptophyta; class Magnoliopsida; order Poales; family Poaceae; genus Poa; species Poa pratensis. The sequence goes on along the minus strand of CAMZMU010000092.1, from coordinate 21,576,292 downwards.
AGGGGATAGGGAGAAGGAGAACTTCTGAAGCATCACGGCGATGACGGCCTTGGCTTCAATCATCGCGAAGTTCTGCCCTATGCATGACCTCGGCCCACTGGAGAAAGACAACAAAGCGTTGGGGTGCTTTGCAGCCATGGTCACACCTTTCTCGAACCTTATAGGCTTGAATTCATCAGCATCCTCACCCCAGACGTCCTTGTCACGATGCATCGACGCTATGGGGATCGTCAGGACCGTGCCTTGGGGCACTTTGATGCCACCGACCTCGAGTTCTGAGCCTGTCTTCCTCTGAATGACCGATACAGGGGCATATAACCTAAGGGTTTCTAGCAGGAACATGTTGACCAGCTTCAGTTTGTTGAGCATGTCGCCGGTCGGAACATCGTTGCCACACTCTCTCAACACCTCCTCCCTGAGATTCTCCTGCCACTCTGGGTGCGTGCTCAGCAAGAACATGGTCCATGAGAGCAGGTGCGAGCTGGTGTCGTGGCCGGCGAAGAAGAAAGTCTTGCACTCGTCGATGATCTCGTCCATACTCAGCAGCGGAGTATCTCCGTGCTCTGGCGCGCACGCCTCCAGCATAAGCCCGAGCAGGTCGTTCCCGTAGCCCATGGTGTCTTTGGTTGCGAGCCGGCTTTTGATTATGTTCATGAGCATGGTCCTCACCTCCCTGTCGAGCTTCCATATCTTACGGTTCTTTTCAGTCGGAAGGTACCTGGTTAATTTCAAGAGTACATACTGATTAATTATCTGCTGCCTAAAATCAACAATTATCCTTATCACGTCGGAAATCTGGAAGGAAAGAAATGCGATGGTCTTCAACCACAAGTTCTCAATGCCATCCCTCGTCTTACAACGCATTAAAGACGAAGGCAAAAATTGGATTCCAACAGGAGCGAATATGTTAGCGGAAATTATCGGATGACCCTTATTGTTTTCATGTCGTTTTCCTTTTTTCTCACGGCCTAGGCTATGTTGTTTGCTCCTTCTATATCAATATAAGGCAAAACTTTTGCCTTGTTCCAGAAAAAATTTATCAGCTGTCTGAAATTGTATGTGTGCATTGTGTTGATTTGAACTGACAAGGGGGAAAATTAAGGTAGTTTTCGTTTACCTAAATGCAGGGATTTGGACGTTCAGTAGAGTGGAGAAGGCAAGAAACTGGAGCTCTCTCTGCGCCAGGAAGACTTTTTTCCCTTCTGTGTAGCTGCTCCCGAATGCCGTGTGAGAGATGACATCCGCGGTTAGCTCCTCAAACTGTCTGCTTAGATCAATCTCCACTTGGCCGCCCTTCTCCAAGTTGGCTTGCCACTCCGACATCATCGATCCAGCGCAGTCGGACATTGTCACCGTCATCATCTGTGGCACCAGTTGTCAATGCACAAAACATCAGCGAAAGTGAAATACCTATTTCTATACTTAAGAAACAAACACTTTTTTTTTGCAAGGAACAAATCGTGCTGCTGGCTCCGGACACACACGGTAGGTACATACCTTGAGCTTGTCCATGTTGAATGCAGGGTGTACGACCTTCCGGTGGCGCTTCCAGTCGTCGCCGTCGATGAGCACGAGCCCTTGGCCGAGCAGGCGGGCGAGGTTCGGGTTCCCGGAGTTCTTGGGGTAGAGGCCGTTGCGGTCGAAGAGCACCTGCTTGACCACGTTCACGTCGGCGATGCACAGGGTCGGCCTCGCCCCGAACCAGTACAGGAACGTGCGTCCTGCAGAACAAACACGGAAAGCAGGGCAAGGAACCAACAACGTGAGAACAGAGACTAACCAGATGAGGATGGTGTTATCGAATTATCGAAGGAATTACCGTGAATGGGGATCCATTTGCGGAAGTGTGGCTGCACCATGGGGACGAAGTCGTGGGAGCCGACGTCCAGCGCGGCGCCGGCGGTCTCGGCACGGAGCTGCTTGATCTCGCCGAGGTTCCCGGCGAAGAACTTGTAGCCCGGCCCGCCGACGCCCTGCGCGCGGAGCTGCCTGGTGATGGCGCGGGGCCTCCACACGAGGTACATGAACTGGTTGAACGCCCACGACGCCAGCACCGCCGCGATGGCTGCCGCCACCGTCCAGACGAGACCCGTGGTCATGGTGAGAAGTCGGGAGCTAGTTGGGGATTGATTGCTGATCAAGGTCAGCGGGGACTCTGCCGTCTGTCCGTGTGGCTGGTTTTGGTGCTGCGTGCGAGTCCGAGACTATGAAACGTGTGTGATTCTGCTGTGAGACTAGGGGGGGAATTTTATACGGGTTTGGGGTTGAGCTTGGACCATCGGTCGGCGTCTACGTTGGGGTTGCTGGCCACGCGCAGAGGCGTTTCTTCCCCGTGCGAGTGACATCAGCTGTGATGCATAATGCATATGCACGTTCTCCCCGGCAACTAGGCTCGTGGGAACGTGTGGTTTGGCCGGAGCCATGGGACGCGCGCATGTTATCAAGCTGGTCGACATCGGCTTGGATATCAAGCTATCTGCACGAGGGCTTCTAGAGAAACTAGCAGGCAGCCAAGGCAAGCAACCCGGTGCTGCTGGGAGCCATCGAGCATGACGACGAAGGCACTCCGTCCAGAGCAGATCACGCCTGGCCCTCCCCTCACAAGCCTACTCGATTTTGGCCTCATTTTTCATTTTTTTAATTGGGCTGAAAAGTCAACAGTGACACATCATCCTGTTACGTGGGTCCCGCTGTCAGAAATCGTGTCAATTCGTGTTCAATCGACTTTTAGCGCACATTGCAACAAATTTCACGAATACTGGTGGTTTTTTGCGATCAAAACACAAAGTGGTGGTTTTTTTCGAAATTTGACTTGAAATGTGGTGGTTTTATGCTATTAACTCACTTTTTGGCAAACAGAGTCCGTCTTGCTTTTTTTTTTTTTTTGAATTGAGAGTCCTTCTTGCTGATTAAGAATATATATAGTACGCGACGAATACAGATATCAACGCGCTTGCGTCCGGCTTTGGAACGCAACTAGTAGTACACTTTTAATTACTTGCAAAAAAAGATTTGAGTCAGGCGAGATGAGCCGAGAGCGTGAGAATTCCCTGAGGAGTTGCACAAGTACTGGAGCATACGTAACCAGTTAACATCTACACTAGCATGCACGGCAACTATATTGACTGTTAAAGTGTTGTCCTCAACTTTGATCAACTCAAAGCTGCCAGGTACTCCGACCTGAATCGTCCCAAAGCAAGGGAAAAGGTATATCACGTCGGCTTGCAAAAGTTAGTAAACGTTCGTTGGCTGGCGAGGACAACCGGCGGCGAGATTGACTACAGCAAACGAGGCAGAGCGTGGGCTACAGGCAGCTAGCGGCATAATTCAGCCACCTGGAACTCGTTGCAGACCAGGTCGAGTGTTGTTAGTCGTACCTAAACTGGAGTGATGTTTATGGTTATGGATGATAGCTCAAGGCTGTAAGGAGGGAATTCGCTGAAGACAGCGTGCTGTAGATGTTAACTGGTTACAATTTTTTCAGTATTTTCTCAGCAACTCATTACCGAATTCTGATACATTCATTGCCTACCTCAACGATCTTTTGCAAATAAAACTGTACTAATTGCGTTCCAACCCCACAAGCGTGTTAACATCAGTGTATGCGTGCAGTGTTGTCTTCTTCAGCAAGGACCCTCCTCGTCAAGGAAACTGGATTCTCGACGAGGAAGAGAGGCCTACTGGAATAAACCAAGTGCTCAACTAAAAATTGTTCACGTCTACGAGGTCTCTAAGCCTAAAACTTTCATGGTCAGAAAGGTTTTGGAGTAGATCAACCGCACAAACTTTGAGCAGGCTTTCGAAAGGCTTTTGAGTGTCAGTTTGTAAATACTCAAAACCTTCTTGAAGTTTTTGCATATGAGTTGTTTATTTTTGTTTGTTTCTAATACTTTTCATTTTTTTTTTTTTGGTTGGCTGAGTTCCTATCGTGAGGTAGTCGGCCTCATTTTTTTTTCTGGTTGTCTTGTTTGAATTTGCATGGCACTTCTTGGTCCACCCTAGCCACCTCTTGGTCCACCCTCACCTAGGTCACATGCACGATTCCCACTCGGCCACGTTCGGACGAGTAGGGGGGAGGAGGCTTGGGAGGATGGCACCCCCTTCTTCTTGACCAGCCGACGAACGATGACGATGTTCGGAAAGTATCCGGTGGAAACCCAGTTTCAATGGAAACCGGTGAAAACCACGAAAAAATCATATTTAAAAACTTCAAAAAATTCTTTGCAAAAATGTATTGCGTTGGGGATGTAAAGTTTTATAGGCATGCAAAATGGCAAGTTGAAACTTAGAGCTTTTGCTAAGAATTTTTTGAAGTTTTTAAATATGATTTTTTCATGGTTTTCACCGGTTTCCATTGAAACTGGGTTTCCACCGGATACTTTCTCGGCGACGTTAGCCCCACTCAGTTCGTCTATCCGGCGACGAATGACGATGAGCCTGACCCCTCTCACGTCGTTGGTCCGGTGGCGAACGACGGCGAGGCTGGCCCTAGCGAACCCTCGCATGCCTTTTAGATTAGTTTAGCTTGTTTAGTTTAAATATTATTTTTAATTTCGTTGTAATATGTATAAGTCTAAATGAAAATTGAGTCGTTTGTTTAAATTTGCGAGTTTTCCATTATTATTTTTACAAAACTATGGAGGGCACCACTAGGTACCGGATATGTGTCCGGCACCCCTAGCGGACAATTTTCTGGACCGGACAAAATTTAGGGTGGCCCCAGTGCAGATACTCTTACGAGTAATTATGGTAGTTAGTACTGCTTCGATTATTGTCAGAGTTGCTTGCTAGTTTTTCTAGAAGCCCTCGTTCTGATACATACCCACGTCGATATCGGCCTCCAGGACCATGCCATGCGTTTGTCCTACGGCTCGGGCCAAACCACACGTTCCCACGAGCAGGACGCAGGCGACCATCTATCTAGTTGGCGCCAGGAACGTGATTGCATCACAGCTGATGTCAGTATGTCACTCGCACCATTACCGCGACTCTCGCGAGGTCGAGGTCCAATGTTCAAATCGCAGCCACAAACCAGTATAAATATCCCCCCTCGTCGTCCCGAGTCTCACAACAGAGTCACACACATTTCCTAGTGTCAGCTCACAAGCAGAACCGTACGAGTTCAGAGAGTCCCCGCTGACCTTGATCAGCAATCAGTCCCCACTAGCTACCTCCCGACTCCTGAGCGATCACCATGACCGTGGGTCTCGTTTGGATGGTGGCGGCGGCCGTGGTGGCGGTGCTGGCGTCGTGGGCGTTCAACGCGCTGGTGTACCTCGTGTGGAGGCCGCGCGCGATCACCAGGCAGCTCCGCGCGCAGGGCGTGGGCGGGCCGGCCTACAAGTTCTTCGCCGGGAACCTCGGCGAGATCAAGCAGCTCCGCGCCGAGACCGCCGGCGCCTCGCTGGACGTCGGCTCCCACGACTTCGTCCCCATGGTGCAGCCGCACTTCCGCAAATGGATCCCCATCCACGGTACCAAACTGAACCTGTGATAAATCCTTCAGTAATTCGATGACATACTTCCTGTTCTTACCTTGTGAGTTTCCTGCCGTGTTTGCTCTGCAGGACGCACGTTCCTGTACTGGTTCGGGGCGAGGCCGACCCTGTGCATCGCCGACGTGAACGTGGTGAAGCAGGTGCTCTTCGACCGCAACGGGCTCTACCCCAAGAACGTCGGCAACCCGCACATCGCCCGCCTGCTCGGCAAGGGGCTCGTCCTCACCGACGGCGACGACTGGAAGCGCCACCGGAAGGTTGTCCACCCTGCCTTCAACATGGACAAACTCAAGGTATGTGTGTCCAGCAAGGCAGCAACATGTATTGACGTGTGTCTTTTGTATTTCTTAACTGAACTTAGAGCGCGCGTCACTTTCGATGACGTTTTTTGGGTTGACAATTGCCACCATAGATGATGACGGTGACCATGTCCGACTGTGCTGGCTCAATGATGTCGGAGTGGACAGCGAAGTTGGAGAAGGGCGGCCAAGTGGAGATCGAGCTGAGCAGACAGTTTGAGGAGCTCACCGCAGATGTGATCTCTCGCACAGCATTCGGGAGCAGCTACACAGAAGGGAAAAAAGTCTTTCTGGCGCAGAGGGAGCTCCAGTTTCTTGCCTTCTCCACCGCATTCGACGTCCAAATCCCAGCACTTAGGTGAATTTACAAATTCTTGTTATTTTACCTTTGTCGACAGCGCCGTACCAGGCAGCCCCGCCCTCTGAGCCGTCCCGCCACAGTGCCAGGCTGGCCCTCGCTCGTGGAGGGCTGGGGATGCCGGTGCCTACGGTGGAGGAGCAGGCGATTCAGCTGACTGCGGCTCGCCGTAGTGTTCCAGGTACGCACTTACCCAAGCCTTCCGTTTCAACTTCTGGTTCTAGATTTTCGGTTCTCGAGGAGGTCCCTTTGGACCATCTGTCACAGGTTGCTAATGACTGCGGGGTGGTGTTCCGGGGGAGCGAGGCCCCCGGATGGACCAGATAGCCGCGATCAAGGCAAAGGAGATCTATGAGGGGGCCCTCGCTGCCTCACGAGCTCAGGCGGAGCTTGAGAGGGAGACGGCCCCAGCTGCTGGGGATCCGGTGCAGGCGGCACTGGATCCTAGTAGTAACTCTGAGAGCGTGCCTGCTAGGGTGGAGACCCCCTGCGTGACCCCCCTGACGAGGGGTAACCGGGGGAGACCCCCCAAGGCGCCGTCCCGGCCCTCGACCTCTGGTAGGGCCCGATCTGTCCCCCGTAAGGGGACTACCCCCACCAGTGTTTCCAAATGAATACACCCATAAGGTTATTCGACTGGAACATGAGGGGGTTTGGGCAGGAGGGACGGCGCAATCAGCTGCGCGAGTATATGGCGGGAAGACGTAGATATTGTTGCCATCCAGGAGACGATTAGACAGGACTTCTCTATTCAGGAGCTGCAGGGCCTCAGTCCACATAAGTTCGCTTGGCAATGGCTCCCAGCGAATGGACACTCGGGTGGTATCCTCCTTGGGGCGAAGGAGGATACATTCGAGGTAGAGGATATGGATCGCGGGGAATTTTTTGTGAGCATGTTGCTCACCCATAGGCGGACCTCCTTTCAGTGGGAGGTCATTATCGTCTATGGCCCTGCGGACCATAGTAGGTCCCCGGCGTTCCTTGCCGAGCTTAGAGCGAAGGTGGAACGATGTTCCACGCCGCTTGTTGTTGCTGGGGATTTTAATTTGATCCGATCCCCGGAGGACAAGAGCTCAGCGAACGTCGACCCCCAGCGGATGCGGATGTTCAATGACTGTATTGCTGATCTCGCTCTTAGAGAGATCAGACGTGTGGGAGCGAGATACACCTGGACTAATAACCGGGTGGACCCTGTCCGGAGTGTGCTGGATAGGGTCCTAGTATCTGTGGACTGGGAGGTTGCCTATCCACTTTGCTCCCTTAGGGCGCTCACTAGGATAGGGTCGGATCACACTCCTCTCCTCCTCTCAACAGGAGGAGCTCAACCTCCGAGGTTGAACCGTTTCATTTTGAGAACTTCTGGCTTGGTCAGCCAGGTTTTCAGGAAGCGGTACGACTAAAGTGGTCGGTGGCGGCTGCACATCCTCCGCTGTTTATAATGCGGTAGATGTGTGGCACCACTGTGCCCAGATGACACGCCAATTCATGAGGGGTTGGGGTGCCAATCTGGGAGCTGAGCTGAGACAGAGGAAAGCCCTCTCTTAGAGGAGATCCAGACCCTGGACCACCTCAGATTCCGTTGGCCTTACCGCTGAGGAGTGGCTTCAGCGGTACGCCCTTGAGAACTCCCTTATGGGATCTACAAGGGGGAGGAGACTTTCTGGCGACAGCGCAGTCGCCAGAACTGGATCCTCAAAGGCGATGCGAATACGGCCTATTTCCATGCGATCGCCAATGGGCGTCGTCGGAAATGCTCTATTCCATACTGTGGGAAGGGGATCATCTCCTGGAGGCGCCAGGGGATATATCGGCCCACATATACTCCTTCTATAAGGAGCTCTTCACGGCGGGTCCCCGTTCTGGGGTCACCGTGCCAGTTGACCTCTGGCCAGCGAGGGCCAGGGTTTCTGACATGGAGAATGCGGAGCTCACCCTCCCATTCTTGCCGGAAGAGGTGGCGAGGGCAATAATGGAGATGAAGGCGAATTCGGCCCCTGGACCGGATGGTCTTCCGGTGGTCTTCTTCCAGACGTTCTGGGAGGAGATTAAGGGGGTGATCATGCCAATGTTCCAAGAATTTTATATTGGTACATTGGTTATGTCTCGCCTTAACTTTGGTGTGGTGACCTTGATCCCCAAGTTAGTGGGGGCCACGGACATCCGCCAATTTAGACCAATCACGGTCCTCAACGTCATCCATCGGATCTTTTCAAAGGTGTGCGCAACTAGGCTAGCTCCTGTTATGGAGCGCATCACGCACCCGTACCAGTTCGCCTTCCTGAAGGGGCGGTATATCCATGATGGAATCCTAGCACTACATGAGATTATCATGAGGTTAAGTCTCAGCGCCAGAAGGGCGTGTTTCTTAAGCTGGATTTCCAAAAGGCATACGACCGCTTGGACTGGGCTTTCTCCGGCTGGCGCTGGAACGAAAAGGGTTTGATGATCGGATGATATGTTGGATCATGCAGATAGTTATGAGTGGCAACACCGCCATCAACATAAATGGGGAAGTGGGTCCCTATTTTAGGCCGACTTGTGGGGTTAGACAGGGGGATCCTATCTCCCCCTTACTCTTCAACTCTGCGGTTGACATCCTTGCAGAGGTCTTAGAGAGAGCTAAGACCTCTGGCCACATCTCTGGTGTGGTTGGACACCTTGTCCCAGGGGGTGGGGTGACGCATCTCCAGTATGTGGATGACACCATGATTATGGTGGAGGGATCTGATCTTGACATTATCAATCTCAAGTTCCTTCTCCTCTGCTTTGAGGCCATGTCGGGCCTCAAGATTAACTTTGATAAAAGTGAGGTTGTGATCTTGGGTTATTCGGCTGAGGACCAACAGCGGATCGCGGACAACCTTAACTGTAAGTTGGCCACATTCCCAGTGACTTACCTGGGGATGCCGTCCGAGACTTCGGATCCTTGTAAAGGATCTGGACCCGCTAGTTGAGCGGGTCAAGTCCAAGGCCGCGCCGTGGCAGGGGAGGTTTACCTCCAAGGGGAGCAAGACCGTTCTCATTGACTCCTGCCTATCTAGTCTCCCCATGTTTATGATGGGGTTATATATACTGCCGGAGGGGGTACATGGCAGCTTTGATAGAGAGCTGTCCCGCTTCTTCTGGCAGGCGGCTAACGGTCGTCAAAAGTATCATATGGTGAAATGGGCAGACCTTTGCGCCCCCAAGGAGGTTGGGGGCATAGGTATTTTGGCTTCCCGGCGCATGAATGAGGCTCTCATGTTGAAGTGGGTCTGGAGGATCCTGAGGGGTGATGGGGGACTTTGGCTTCAACTAGTGAAGGCCAAGTACCTACGTGGTTGTCCTCTCATGGCATGTGAGAGGAAGGAGGGGTCTCAGTTTTGGAGATCTCTTCAAGCCATTAAACATGAGATCCGGCTTGGGGCTACCTTCTCCGTAGGCGACGGAGGGAGTACCCTGTTTTGGCTAGATTCATGGCTTGGTGAAAGACCACTTAGGTATGAGTTCCCGGAGCTCTTTGCTATTTGCTCTGACCCTATGCTCTTGGTGGCGGACGCGGCCCATAACGGGCGCTGGAACATTAGGTTCCGCCGCACGTTTGGTCTGGTGGAGGCCGACCGGTGGGAGGCTTGTTGGCCTCCCTTCCATACTCCCTTACGGACACCCCGGATAGTGTTTCTTGGGCCCTCTCGCCCTCGAAATGCTTTACAGTCGGTCTGCTTACCGGGCCCTATTTAGAGGACCCGTGCTCTCGTGGACTTCCCACTTGTGGAAGGCCCCTATGCCACTGAAGATTAAGATCTTTACGTGGCAGTTGCTGCGAGACCGCCTCCCTTCTGGGGTGGAGGTGGTCAAGCGTTTTGGCCCGGGGGATGGTAATTGTCCCTTATGTGCGGTCCCAGAGTCGGGGACCCATATTCTTTTCTCTTGCCCCGCAGCTCGCTTCCTATGGAGTTTTCTGGCCGAGGCGCTTGGGCCTGAGTGGCAGGCCCAAGACCTTGCTGAATTCCTAGAAGTGCAGGCGAACCGTACTGGTAAGAGGAGGCGCCTCTTCTGGTTAGTGTTTGCCGCGATGACCTGGACCCTTTGGACTATTCGTAATAAGATGGTTATCGAGCGTGTCTTTCTGAGGCGTGCCTCTGACTCCGTTTTCAAATTCTTGGCATTTTTGCAGCAGTGGCACCCGCTTGTAGACAGCGGGACAAGGAGCGGCTGGATGGATTGATCGAGAAGCTTCTGAGGGCGGCACGCCTTCTATCTGCGTCGTCCAGCCGCTGAGTTACTCCCATGTGGAGTTGTATCACCTCGTTTTTAGCTTTGGGCATCCTTGTGCTGTGGCCCCAGCAGACTTGTTGTTTTTAGACTTTGTAACTGGATCTCTGTATGCTTGTGGGCGGTTGCTTTATTTATAAAGCGGGGCGAAAGCCTGTTTCGAGGAGTTCAAATCAGCACACACGCGTACGGTTTCACAGCATGAGTTAAATTTTGTTTTTCCAAAAAGGGAGTAGAACCCGGCCTCTGCATCAAAATAATGCAACAGAAATTAAATCTATGCGTGTTTGTAAAATTAACCAGGTACCTGCCAACCGAAAAGAACCTCAGGATATGGAAGCTTGACAAGGAGGTGAGGACCATGCTCATGAACATCATTAAAAGCCGGCTTGCAACCAAAGACACCATGGGCTATGGAAATGACCTGCTCGGGCTTATGTTGGAGGCGTGCGTGCCGGAGCATGGGGAGAATCCGATTCTGAGTATGGACGAGATCATAGACGAGTGCAAGACCTTCTTCTTCGCCGGACACGACACCAGCTCGCACCTGCTCATGTGGACCATGTTCCTGCTGAGCACGCACCCAGAGTGGCGGGAGAAGCTCAGGGAGGAGGTGTTGAGAGAGTGTGGCAATGAGGTTCCGACAGGCGACATGCTCAACAAACTGAAGCTGGTCAACATGTTCCTGCTGGAAACTCTGAGACTATACGCCCCTGTATCCATAATGCGGAGGAAGGCTGGTTTGGATCTCGAGGTCGGTGGCATCAAAGTGTCTAAAGGCACGGTTCTGTCGATCCCCATCGCCATGATACATCGTGACAAGGAGGTATGGGGTGAGGATGCTGACGAATTCAAGCCTATGAGGTTCGAGAAAGGTGTGACCATGGCTGCGAAACACCCCAATGCGTTGTTATCTTTCTCCAGAGGGCCGAGGTCGTGCATAGGGCAGAACTTCGCCATGATTGAAGCCAAGGCTGTGATCGCCGTAATTCTTCAGAGGTTCTCGTTCTCCCTATCCCCTAAGTATGTCCATGCCCCGATGGACGTGATCACGTTGCGGCCCAAGTTTGGTCTTCCCATGATCCTAAAGAGCCTGGAGATGTAGAGATATTTATATAGTCTACTAATGTTGCGTAACACGTTTATATCTTAATTTCTCTACGGTTTAGTCAATATTGTACACTAGATATTATATGTGAGTTAATTTGCAACATAAAATAACAAGACCGGAGGGGGACTCCACCCCGGATTTGTCATTAAGGTAGAAGTGAGGATTCGAACCCGGGTGTTGGCGCTTGGCGCTTCAGCCTGCCGACCATTGCACCACAATAGTCTCCTCTTAATTTGCAACATACAATGTATTCGTTTGTAAATGAACAATAATATGATATATTTTAAGTTTTTGTTGATGTTTTATTACAATAACCAATCACGGTTGTACAATCGTTTTCCATCAATCTTGACACATGCGATGGGAAAGTTCTGTACAACTCGCCCCTGCTTATCTCCAAATCTAGCTAAAACTACACACTTGGAAAAATGCAATTCTATTTGCTGAGTGACGTGCCCTCTTTCGCTAAGTTCTATAAAAAGAATATAACCAATCAAAAAATTGCAAAAGTATAAATGAGATCTCATGAGTTTTGCTTATCTTTACTATTCAAGGAAATTGCTGCCACCGGTCGATCATTCTACCTTCTCACCAACTCAGGGATTTGATATGCCTCGGTTTGATAGATTAAGCTTGTGACGTTGTGATCATCCGCTGCTTGTAACTTCAGATCTATTGATATTTCATCTTAACTGTCACAGATCATAGAATACATGCAAACGATTTTCAAGAAAAATAAAGAATACATGCCAAAGAAGTCAGACAATATATATATTTGGAGCAGCCTGTATGATGTCTGCTGACTCACTCCAGAAATAAAATAAGTGGGATTTTGAAAGGTACTTGGGACATTGGTTTCTGAATCTGTAATTTTGAATTATGTGTGTGTATATATGGTTAGACCGCCAAACATGGTGGTGACCGCCTCTTCCTCGGTCATATCCACGGCATCGTCGCTTGTAGCAGCAACCCTGTGGCGGCCTCGAAGCCCTTCAAAGACCAGTCCTGACAAATCTCTTCCTGCTACTAAATGGGATACATTCTCACAGACGAATCGGAAGTTTTTGGTTTTGAGAGGGAGAAAGAGTTTGTGGCAGAGAATTCATGTAGTGCGAACCACCGTCACTTCACTTTTTCTTGGTTCAAAATAAAATTCCGAGCAACCCCAATTGCTCCTGATGTTGATGTGCAGGTTTGATGTACCTAGATTTGATAGATGGAGCTCGTGACGTTATGAATCCTCTGGTCGTTCGATACATTCGATACATGCAACCGAAGTCAAGATAATATATCCTGGTGCTACGAAAACGGACATGGATGTAGCCGCATGTAGGATGCGCGGTATCACACTTCAAAATAAACACAAGAGCTAGAATGCAGCGAGGGAGCCCTATCTAAAAAATGCAAGGCCAGATCCCACTTTCTTTAATCGAGCGGGCAAGGGATCGCAAACATCTTTTCTTTTCAGAGAAAAGGTTTTCAAAAGATATTCCGAAGGGGTCTTAGGTAAGGTAAGGAGTGACAGCTCTATTCAATAAGCTGTCTCTTTAAGGGAAGATAGGGCATCTCCTAAAATGTGGAAGTTTGGTGTTTTAGAGATAGGGCCGGCACGCTTTGCTGGAAAGCAACAAGTCAACAAAACAAGGTAGGTCTACCCTCTAATAAGTGGAATTTCGAAATGTCTTTGGAACATAGGTTCTAATGCCGAGCTCACAAAATTGGACTTATATATATGTAATATGTTGCTCGTTGGCCTATGCAACCGAAGGAGTAGATTTTTTGTGTACGCCAAACAAAACCAATTTTGTTCAGAATAATTGTTTTGATATTCGAGATCATGTTGTGTGAATGTATGGTTAAAAATATGAGCGTACGTATGTGGTGAGTATGTATTGCTTTTAGATGTTTCATGTATATTTGTTGTAGCTATTAACTATAGCATGGGGTAATCTCAGGAGTCTCAGCATATATTCGCGAGAGATCATCCTAACCACTTCTCACCTTTCCAATCAAACAAAAAATAGATCATACGTCCGTCGTCCCTACCAAAAAAAAAAAACCCTATATGCAATCGGATATCCTCAACCAATCGCGCCTGGTGATGTAACTAGGCCATGTCCGGCGATTATGCCAAGCCAACTAAATGGAATTTCAGCGTAGTGAGTATGACACCAAAGACTAACTCTACGTGTTCAATTAGAGTTGCAGCCCGGCTTGTACGGGGCTAGAGAAAAATATGGAGGTAGGCTTTCTCACGAAAAAAGAAACTAAGCAACAAACTGACTTCAACGAGTCGAATAATAAACTTAAAAAAAAAAGTTTGAGTGCGAAAAGCACCACGTTCTATAACTGCATAACAAAAGTAGACTTCAATTAATACAATTCCACTTGACATACCGAGGAATAATTCAAAGTGTTTTCTCTTTTGGTACTGGTTCTGAAAATGGTGAATCACCGACCGCGGCTTCTTCGTTCACCGACTCCTCTAGAGTCAGCTTGCAGTGCCTCGACATGATTTGTTCAAACCCGACGAACTTGGAGATCTTCTGGGCGGCATTACGTCTAGAGTCAGCTTGCACCGATCTCATGCTGGAGTCGACGGTGTTGGGATCCCCATCACATGTGAGGAGATGAAGGCGACCGATATCAAGGTCTAGGCTTGCTGGCTGGTTCTCTTCGTCGGGCTCCTTTAGAGCCGCATCGTGGACGTTTTGATCCTCTCTGTCGGATTTGGAGGGGTCGACACAGAGATCAAGGCTGTCGCCATCAAGGTTGAGGCCTGGTGGCCTCTCCTCTTCGGCAAGCTCCTTTTGAGAAGAAGCGTCGACGTTCTGGCTTGCGCCCTTGTCGCCTCCATCTCCCACCATGATGGGGTCCAATTTCCTAGCAGTAGTCCAGGTGGTCGCTTCAGTTGGACACTCGACTCCTTCAACCCTTAGAGCTGACTCGACAGCCCGCAAGACGGCAGGGGCCTCATGAAGCTTTTGAGTCAGATTCAAAGACTCAGGCTCCCTACATAATACAAATTCAATAAAGATCCATAAAGAACAAGAAATTATGAAATTACCAAGGAAGATAAGATCTCACCCGTCAACGGAAGGGATCCCCCTCTGGCTCTCAGCCTACGCCTGCACGCCGGAATTAAGTCTGTTGCCGGCTTGGGGCTTACTAGTGTCCAGGCAGGAGTCGACTCCTTCCTCACTAAAGTTACCATGCGCGCTTGCTTGGGTGTTGGTTCATCTAAAGTAGGCTTCGAGGACTCAGCGACTTGCTTACGCTTGGCAGATGGAGTAGCTGTAGGAGTGATTATCATACAATCATCATCCTCATCATCGGTGTGCCAGGCCCTGATGTCACATGTTTCTACTGACTTACCGTTGGAAGTGCCCTTTGACATAGCCTCCCGAGTGCGGGTCTTGGACCCAGAACCACCATCAGCATCGACTCCAGCAGACGCCGAATCTAACTCGTCTTCACTCTCCCACATGAGCATGACCATGCCTTCATCTTGGTCTTCAGCCTCTTGTGTGGGAAAAAGCTGAGCAGATAGAATACAATATGACATACTCTCTCCGTTCACAAAAGGATGTCTCAACCAACTCCAAATTTGGATGTATCTAGACATAATTTAGTGTGTAGATACATCCAAATTTAAAGTTTGTTGAGACATCCTTTTGTGAACGGAGGGAGTAGAAGACAACGACACACAAAAAACGAAACAAATTGAAGAAACTTACTGGAATGGGTGGATTCTTCCGGTTGTAGGCTTCGAAACCCGGGGTCCATCCTCTCGTAAGTGAAATTGTCGTGATGGACTTCACCCAGCCACATAGATCTGTGAAGCTCAGCATTCCCTTTGCAACCCGAGTGAGATCATTCTTTCCGGACCAGTGACATAGCTTGTGGACTCGGGATTGAAGTGGCTTGACTCGACGAGTCAACCAGACGGTTATTAGATCACACCCGGTTAGGCCATCCATCTTCAGGATCTTTATCTTATTCCGCATGTGCCGAAGGTCATCGTCGTTGCCGCCGAAAAAATTCTGGCCCCAATTGGCTGTCGAAGAAGGTGGCCCATCCAGAAACGGCTCGAGATCAGGGGTGCTGGCAGCGAACGGCACATCGGCATAGTAGAAGAAAGATTTTTGCCACAGCCCCACCGACTCGGGAAGAGGGAGGTCGATGTAGTCCTCCTTCTGCCGAGCTTGGATTATGGCGCAACCGCACTCCACCATGGGTCTGTTTCTGTATTGATACTGCCCCTTCACGCAGAAGAGGGAGCCCCACAAGCTGAGGTTGGGATGGATGCCCAAATAGCCTTCGCAGAGGGCAACATATTTGAAGTATACTATTTGGGCCTAGGTGATTCAGCTGCAGCCCATACAGATTTAGGAGCGAACGGACAAAGTCGCTCACCGGCAGAGACAGCCTACGCCTGAAGAACGCGATGAACATGACCCTCTCTCCCTTCTTGGGAGTAGGCCACATCTCGGCTCCTAGAAATCGCCACGCATAACTGGTATACGGCGGCAGATAGCCGCCTTGGGCAAGTTCCTCTAGCTGGCTTTGCTTCACGTTCGAGCCACACCACATGCCTTTTGTGCCCGTCATCTTGGTGGTAAAAAATGTGGAACTGAAGAATTTGATCTGTTTGTAATGGGAACGTGAAGGAGAAAGGCGAGAAGACGAGGAAACCACCACGTGTCCCATTATCAGGAGGGTAAATGCTTGAGTCGCCAAAAGAAATCACGCTAAAGATCGAGGCGTAATTATCGCCCAACTGTATTACGCGTTTTCCAGCTGTCACGCGCCGGTCAAATTAATACCATGGCAAAGTATTAATACCTTCTTAAATGTTTACCAAATAATATTTTTATGAGTACATATACACAATATATTTTCATTTAATGCATACAATCAATATTTAGTAATAAATTATATGTGAATAACCCCCGTCAAGCCAACCGAGGTGAACTTATTTCTGCTTTCTCCATCTATTCTGAAACTGCGAACACATACATGACGATTTCATGTTTTTCTGAATGTGTGTATGCACCAATGATGATTTTGTGTATAAAGTTAGTGTATTGGATATGGAAGACAAAGTTGGTCGATGGTGGTAGGAAGAGTAAGATCCAACGATGACGAACTTGATCGATTCTAGGAAGAAGAGGAGGAGTTCGACGTATTTGTTGCGGTGGCTAGCTCTTGTTGTACACATTGTTTATCAGGAGAAGAACAAAAGGAATCAGTGTGGATCAATAAAGGGTGTGCACTCGTTTCTCGATAAAATTTTGGCACCAACACATACATTGTGGCCCCATACTTTGCAGATCCTCCGATGTATCCCCAAAATACTTTTGGATGAAGTTTAGGATGAATAGGTATCTCTTCCTTCGCGGTAGAGGATTATGATGATTATTTTAGGTAGAGGGAAAATGTGTGGTAGGACTTCTTGTTGTAACGTCGTTCAGAAGGTGGTTGGCTCATTTCACATGCTTGTCTATGGTGTTCCGGCTGATAGTGTGGATGAAATTGTTAGCCTTGTTGAGCTTTCGAGCATTTTGTTAAGGTTGTGGTTGAGGTGTTTGGGGAGAAATATTTGAGGGAACCTTCTACTATGGACATTATTAGGATGATGTGGATGACCAAGTCAAGAGGGTTCCATGGCATTCTTGGTTGCGTTGAGCCATTGACCGTATGCACGGGAGGTGGAGGAATTTCCCAACAACTTGGAAAGGGTAGTAGACATGGCATGTGGATCGTCCAACCAGGTCTAACACTGAATGCAGGGTAGGATGAACACAGTGGTTGTAGAAGTCGCCGATGTATTCCAAATATTTGACCCATTTAACATCACCAGGAATCCAGGGCACCAACCTATCCGCATGCCATGCTTCGTTGATAAGATCTTGCAGTGAACAAGAAAGAAATAGTAGTAAACTTATGAAGCAGTTATGCAACAAATGTTCATCAGATGGAATAATAATACAACAAATCAGCAAGCCCCTTCAGGTAATTGAATCCTGCAGCGAATGAATCTCCCTGCTTTAGTAGAATAAATTGCAAAAATCAACATGTAGATCCCTCTAACCTGGAAAGTGGAGGATAACCATTGGCGACACTTCCTTGTGACCGTCTGCCCCACCTTCTTTCGAGCGAGAAATCACGCGCTGAACATCCGCGAAATGCATCACCATCAGTTGTTCGTCGACAAGCTCCACTTTGCTAGGCATGTATTCACCCAAGTCCCAGGGGATGAGACCACGGGTCGTCGTATTTGAATCACAAGATTGGGTTGACATCTTCTTTTTGGGATCAAGGTTTTTTTTACCTGATCAAGGGTTTCTTAGATGGATGTGAATGGGGGTTGGGGGCGACATCCTCAATTCTGAAAAAAAAAATCGGAACCTCGTCAGAGGACGGGGAGCTCCCGCATGAAGAGAGTTGATCCAGTTAATAAGTAAAATTGGACCAAAAATCATACATCGTGCGGTCAATTTCGAACTTCTGATGATGTGGGAGACGGCGGACGATCAAGGCTAGGGCTAGCACAAGATTTTTATTTTCCTTTTTCCATTTGTGCGTGTGTGTAGGACGCGTACGCGCGAAAAGTGAAAATGAAACCCGAGCTACATGGAGCTCTTTTTTCAAAAAAAAAGCGACAATTTATTTGTTTTAAAAACACCGAAACAAAAACCTTAGGTGTAGATACTGCTCGATTGGGTGTGTGGCCTGAGACCACAAAGGTGAAGTGATCTGGGCATGCAATTGACCAAAACTCATCAAGATGCCTTTGAAGCTGAAGCCAAGGCATGTCTTGTAGGCCTCCCAAGTATGAATATGAGAAATGAGTGTTCTGTCATTTTAGAATCAGACAATGCAGTAATGGTGGAAGCTATTTCAAAACAGAATCAAGGCATGTCAAGAGACTGGAGGTTATTTGATGACATCAGAAACCTAAGTGGTAGCTGTTGTCGTTTCGTTGTTACGAAAGTTGGGACATAGAGTAATATGGCAAAAAATAAAATCTGACAAATTTTTGAATTTTAAAAAATTGTACTGTTCACTCACCCAGATCCACTTATTTATCATTTTTATCCAATCTAAAATATAACAAATTTCGGATTGGTTTGAGATCATATGATTATCTACATTTATGATTCTTTTTCCTGAATTTTCTGAAACTACAAAAATGAGATGGCTGGAGCTGGAGCTTCAAAACGCCACACTCATGTCCATGTTTCCATACCAAGGAAAAAAATAGCGTGCTATCAATAATAGCGTGGCCCTCCTCCAGAAGCTATACAAGATATAGCGTGATATAGCGAAGTTACATATAAAATAGCGTGATGAAAAAGTTGTAAGAAATAGCCCAAATATTAAGGATTTCAGCACTAATTTTTTTTCCAGAAACAATACATGCATAACCAGGTAACCATATTCAAATGTCAAGGCCAAATCCATGGCACGAATACAAATATGAGGCTTAAAATCATGAAAAAGTAATAAACTAAAAGATAAATATTTTAAACTTTAATCAAAATCATTGACATCATCTTCAGAATAAGTAGAAGAACCACCAGATTGCCCGCCATCATCATCACCTAACGTTATTTCCACACTTTTTTTTAGCGTAGCTATAACGTTACCACGTTTAGTGTGGTTTCGAGCGTATAAGACGAAAATAGCGCCGTAGCGTCAACTTTAGGCTAAATATAGCGTAGACTCTCCAAATACGCTATATCGTGCTATTAACCGGGAAATAGCGTGCTATTTTTTTTCGTTGTTCCATACTGGATCAGGTCGACGCCCTACGAGCAAGTTCTTCAGTTGAAATTTCAGCGCGTTGTCGACGGCTCGCCTCGATGCTCTACTCCGCCGTCAGGCACGAGCTCAAACCGAGGCGGCGCTTCCCTCCTCCTGTATCGTCGCCAGCGGCGGCTCCCGCTTCCCCTTCCGCCGCCCCTCGCCGCGGCTCTCACGCAACCGCCTCGGCCTCGCCCGTCTTCCACGCCTCGCTCCTCCACCGGCTGCGGTCGGGCCCCGCACTCGCCGAGGCCCGGCGGCTGCACGCCGCGCTGCTTGTCGGAGGCCACCACCACGGCGCCGTCCTCGCCGCGCAGCTGGTGCACGTCTACGCTAGGCTCGGGGAGATCGGGTATGCGCTGCATGTGCTCGACGGAATGCCTAGGAAGAACTCCTTCGCGTGGAACGCCGCGATCAAGGGCCTCGTCGACGCCGGCCGGTTCTCCGAGGCGCTGGACAAGTACTGGGAGATGGTTGGGGATGGCTCGGTTGTGGCGGATGGCTTCACGTACCCGCCTGTCATCAAGGCATGCGCTGCGCTCGGAGCGGTCGAGGAGGGGCGGATGATAAGAGAGCATGTGGAGGCGGGCGTTGCCCGTGGGGATGCGACGCCTAACGTGTTTGTGCAGTGCGCGCTCGTCGACATGTTTGCCAAGTGTGGGTGCTTGGATGAGGCAAGGAGTGTGTTCGAGAGCATGCAGGAGAGGGATCTGGCCGCATGGACTGCGATGATCGGAGGGGCCGTGCACGCCGGGGAGTGGCTTGATGCGATGAGCTTGTTCAACCGGATGAGATCAGAGGGGTTCTGTGCTGATTCGGTGATCGTTGCAACTGTTATTCCAGCATGTGGGAGAGTGAAAGAGCTACAGACTGGAACAGCGTTGCATGGATGCGCAGTAAGATGTGGAGTTGCTGATGATACCTGTGTTTGTAACGCTCTGGTTGATATGTACTGCAAATGTGGTTGCCTGGAGATGGCTGATTATCTGTTCCGTTCTATCGGTTTCAAGGATGTTGTCTCTTGGAGTACCTTAATCGCAGGGTATTCGCAGAATGCAATGTATCATGTGAGTGTCAATCTTTTTGCTGAAATGGTTGCTGCAGGGCTAAAACCAAATTCCAATACCATGGCAAGTATACTTCCTAGTCTTTCTGAGCTGAAGTTACTCAGGCATGGAAAAGAGATCCATGGCTTCTCCTTGAGAAATGGACTTGACCAGAGCAAGTTTCTGGGTAGCGCGTTTATAGACTTCTACAGTACACAAGGATTCATAAGGAACGCACAGAGTGTATTTGAGCTCATGCCAAAGACAGATGTAGTCATATGGAATTCAATGGTTGCTGGATATGCGGTGAATGGAGATGCAGATTCTGCCCTGTGTGCATTTAGAGCACTGCAGAAAGTGGGATTTAAACCTGATCATGTGACTGTTATTTCAGTTCTTCCATTATGCAATCACCATTCCAGACTCATCCAAGGTAAGGAACTACACGCGTATGTTGTTAGGCATTACATGAGTTCAGTCTGCTCAGTTAGTAACGCGCTTATAGATATGTACTGCAAATGTTGTTGCCTAGAAAAGGGCAAAGAGATTTTCCAACGGATGACAGAGCGAGATACTGCTACATATAACACACTGATTTCTTCATTGGGGAAACATGGCCACGAAGATGAAGCAATAATGTTATTTGATGTAATGAGGAGAGATGGAATTGTGCCTGATAAAGTGACTTTTGTGGCTCTATTATCTTCTTGTAGCCATGCAGGCCTTGTTGACAAGGGCCTGTACTTCTATTGTTCCATGTCACAGGACTACAATATCTCCCCAGATAAGGAGCATTACTCATGTATTGTTGATCTTTACAGCAGATCTGGGAAACTTGATGATGCCTGGAAATTTATTTCAAGTTTGCAAGAAGGGACAGAAATAGATGTTCTTGGATGCCTCTTGGGGGCTTGCAGAGTGCATAACAGAACAGATATTGCTGAGCTAGTTTCAAAAAGAATATTTGAACAGAACCCCAGTGATCCTGGCTATCATATTCTGCTGTCCAATATATATGCTGATGCCGGAATGTGGTCTGATGTGGCAAGGATCAGAACTATAATAGAAGAGAGGAGTTTGAAAAATAAAACAGGAAATACTTTGATTTAAGTTGATCAGACCATAAGTTTTGGATCGTATATATTGATCAGTGCTGTGCTAAAACATGAGAATCATCCATGGTTTAATGGAAAAAAAAACTGAAAAGCACTCCAAAAATTTCATCCTGTCATGTATACTTCCAATACTGAGAACTTGAGGAAACAACTAACGGTTACTTTGTACCATATGAGTGATATAGGATGGGAGTTTAAACTGCTGTTGTGTAAAGATAATGTCGAGCCCGGGGAGAGTATTTCAGAGAAATAGCTACTGCCTTCAGCACACTCTTAGAAGATTTTCTTCATAGAAAACAATTCCATGTCTGTGGATGCAGGTGAGTAAAAGGTGAATTGGATAATATTTAGTGTATTGTGTTTACTATATTTCTTTTGGAGTCACGTATTGAGTGGTTCGCAATTTCGCTTGTATTTTTACTGCCGCCTTATGCTGCTACTTATTACTCCTTCCGTTTTTTAATATAAGACGTTTTGGGATTTGTCCACATTCACATGCACACAAATGTATGTAGACACATTTTACTTTATATGTTCACTCATTTTAGTATGTATATAGACAACATGTGTAACACCTAAAACATCTTATATTAAAAAACGGAGGGAGTATCTAGCTATGAATAGATGAACAGAGGCTGTGCTAATCTGTGTAAGGTTGGAACTTTACATATAGAAGATCCCTTAATTTCAGATAACAACTATATGATTTTCATCATTGAAAATAACTTAAAACAAGTTCACGGGCAAAACTAATTCCAGTGTTCTACTTGCACATGATTTACTTTTGTAATTACATAGCGACATGGTGTGATTTTATCATTCGAACATAAAAAATTTTGATGTGGACAATTTGATGGGCTAAAAAAGGATGATGTGGATACTTGCATGTAGAGGTAGAAAATAATTAATAAATGTTAGTGGAATGACATGGACAATTGATTGGCTAAAAGAGGAAGTGATGTGGATAGTTTGCATGTGAAGATAGAAAAATATTAATTACACTTAGTGACGTTTTGCTTTATAAGAAGTATAGATAGGGAATACACAATACACAAAACATAGAATAGAATGTAGAAAGTAGTACTCCCTCCAATCCAAATGAGTGGTGGGAAATGAACTTGCCTAGTACAAATTCATAGATGTACTTGCGACACTTTTTTTTGAACCGGAGTAGTATGCAGGGTACGGTGTAAAAAGTATAGAGAGGGCGGTGTACAACATACACAGAACGGCGAGTACAAAGTACACAAAAACACTGTGCACAAATTACACAAAACTGGAAGTACAGAACACATAGAATATGGTGTACAAATTACACAGAATCAGGGAGTACAAATCATACAAAAGACAGTGTACAAGGTACAAAGAGCAGGGAGCAAGAAGTACATGGAAATAAGGTGTACAAATTACACAGAACTACGAGTACAGACCACACGGAAGATGGTGTACAAGGTACACAGAACAGGAAATACAAAGTACATGGAAACAAAATTTCTCGAAACCTATCAACGTGGGATATAGTTTTGAATATCTCGACGCGAGCAGCTCAAAAGTGAAAAATGTTCCAATTCCAAGGAGATGAAACATGTCCACATTGCAAACGGATCCCAAAAAAGGTTCCATTGTAATAGATGTACATATTGGCAACTCCGTAACCAATATTGATGGGCCAGGCGTGGCCCTGTTCTGTCAGGTCTCGTCGACAACGGTCAAATCGTGATTTTCTGTCGCCTAACTCGTGTCGTTTCCGTAGAGGGGTGTCCGATGTGTCGTTTTGTACTAGTGCCTGTAGCTGCGTGTCGCCGCGGCCCTCCACCTACTCGCCCTCCTCCTTGATACGTCTCAAACGTATCTATAATTTTTGATTATTCCATGCTTGTTATATAACATTGCCTCATGTTTTATAATGTTTTTATATATTTTTGGCATGATTTATTGAACTAACCTATTAACAAGATGCCCAGTGCCAGTTCCTGTTTTCTGCTGTCTTTTTGTTTCAGAAAAGCTAGTCGGGGAATTTTCTCTGAATCGCCTAAAAAATTACGGGAATTATTTTTACATGGAAATAAGGACTGCGCACGAAGGAGACCTGCGGGGGCTCCACAGGCCCCAGACGACCCCCAGGCGCGGTCAACCCCTTGACCGCGGCTGGGGCCCACCTGGGCACCTCGGGTGCCCTCCCGAGGTGCCTTTTCGCCTATAAATTTGCTTCGTCCCAAAAACCCCCGGTACCCGATCATATTTTTCAGAAAAATTCTGAGGCAACCATCGTCGCCAACCCTAGATCGGGAGGGTCCTGAAGCTCTTCCCGGCACTCTGCCGGAGGGGGAGATCGTCACCGGAGGCATCTACACCACCATGCCTGCCTCCGGAGTGATGCGTGAGTAGTCCACCACGGGACTACGGGTCCATGGCAGTAGCTAGATGGTTGTCTCTTCTCCTTTGTGCTCCATTGTTTAGATCTTATGAGCTGCCTACATGATTAAGATTATCTTTATGTAATACTATGTGTTGTGTTTGCGGGAATCCGATGAATTATGGAGTCTTGACATTATGGTTCAGTTTATCTATGATATGTTTTATTTATGATCTTGCATGCTCTCCGATGCTTGTGTATGATTTGGCCGAAGTAATTACTTGTATCATTAGAGAGGGTTCATGGCTCTCTTGTCTGAGCTCGAGTTGACAGAAACGATTAAGACTTGAGATGTGCTGTTGCTACTAGGGATAAAACAGCGGTGTTTATTGCTTTATGTTGTAATCATTGCTTACATTACGCACCTTGTTTATTGCAATTATTTGTTGCTCGCAACTTAATACTTTCAGGTGACATGCTGGATAGCGATCTCGGGGTGGATTATTAGTTATAGATGCAGTTGGATAACGGTCTATGTATTTTGACGTAATGCCCATATTAAATGAAACGGTGAACCATGTGTCATGATAGTATTGTGTTGCGCCCATGTTTGTCAATTGCCCCGCTGTAATTTGTTCACTCAACATGTTTATCTATTTGAGAGACACCACTAGTGAACTGTGGACCCCGGTCCTATTTTGCCTACATTGCTTACAACCGTTTTAATAGCTTTTACTAGTCATTTGCTCGCTGGTTATTTTTTTCTCTCATAATATTTTCCACCAACATTTAATCCTTTGTGTTCAGCAAGCCGGAGAGATTGACACCCTCTTTGTTTCGTTGGGGCAAAGTAGTTTGTTCGTGTGTGCGCAGGTCCATGTCAATTATCGTAAACGGTGCTATTGATACCTTTCTGAAGCCTTCTCCAAGTCGTACTGGATTGATAATTGGTGTTGTAATCAAGGGAAAACTTGCTGCTAAATTACATCAAAGCTTACACTTGGGGTCTCCCAGCGAACGTGTTATTCCACGCCATCAAGCAGGTTTTCTGGCGCCGTTGCCGGGGACTTGGAAGCTTCAGCGAGGGGAGTTTCGCATGTCCTTACACTCTATTTTTTTATTGTCTTGCTTAGTATATTTTTTATTAGTCTTGTTTTGCTTTTTGTTTGCCTTAAAACTCAAAAACACAAAAAATTTAAAAATTCCAGCAAGTAGTTTATTTCGGTTTTGCTTAGTATCTTGTTTTTATTTTGCTAAAATGGGTTCAGATGAGAATACTAAGTTGTGTGACTTCACTAGCACGAACAACAATGATTTTATATGCACACCAATTGCTCCACCAACTTCTAAAACTGAGTTCAATGAGATAAAACCTGCTTTACTAAATCTTGTCATGAAAGAGCAATTTTCTGGTGCTAGTTATGATGATGCCGCCTCTCATTTAAATAACTTTGTTGAGTTATGTGATATGCAAAAATATGAAGAAGTAGAGGGTGACATTATAAAACTGAAACTTTTTCCTTTCTCCTTGAGAGGACGTGCTAAAGAATGGTTATTATCTTTGCCTAGAAATAGTATTGATTCTTGGACTAAATGCAAAGATGCTTTTATTGGGAAGTATTACCCACCTGCAAAAATTATACAATTGAGGAGTAACATTATGAACTTTAAAAACTTTGATAATGAAGATGTTGCTCAAGCTTGGGAAAGAATGAAATCTATGGTTACAATTTGTCCCACTCATGGACTGACTACTTGGATGGTCATCCAAACTTTTTATGCAGGTTTAAATTTTTCTTCAAGGAATTTAATGGATTCGTCCACTGGAGGTACCTTCATGTCCACCACATTGGGTGCAGCAACAAAGCTCTTGGATGATATGATGGCAAAATATTCGCAATGGCACACCGAGAGAGCTCCTAGTGGTAAGAAGGTAACTTATGTTGAAGAAATCTCCTCTTTGAGTGATAAGGTTGATATGATTATGTCTATACTTGCAAGTAAACAAGTTCCTATTGATCCTAATAATGTTCACTTGGCTTCTTTGGTTGCTCAAGAAGAACAAGTTGATGTGAATTTCATTAGAAATAATTTTAACAACAATGTTTATAGGAATAACTTTGTTAATAATAATTATAAGCCATATCCTCCAAATGGTAGTAATTCATTTGGCAATTCTTATGGTAATTCCTACAACAACAATAAAAATGTGTCCTCTAATGTTGAAAGCATGCTTAAAGATTTTATTACTTCACAAAAAGCTTTCAATAAAATGTTGAGGAAAAGCTAGGAAAGTTACTGTTAAAGTTGATAATCTTGTTCATGATGTTGAGATGCTTAAAATAAAAGTTTTGCCCATTGATACTAAGGAACACAAGTCTTTGAATGCTATAAAAATTAAAATTGATAACAACATAAGGATGTTGGCCGAATTACATGCTAGATGGGAATGAGAGGAAAAAGAAGCTGAAAATGCTGAAATAGTAAGATTGCTAATGTTTGCACTATTTTTACCGATGATGATATTAAAATTTCAAGTGCTCATAAGTCATCTACAGTACCTAAATATGCTAATGGTAAAAGATTGGAGTAGGAAAAAATTTCTATTGCACCTATAAAAAATGAAAAACTCTCCAATAGTGCTAAAGCTGCCTCTAAAAGAAGTGCTGAAATTAATCCTGATGATGATGATTCTTTTAGAGATAATGCTCCTGTTATTTTTTATGACAATGATCTTGATTTGGATAATTGTAATCTAACTGAAGTCATTAAGTTTTTACAAAAGCTTGCAAAAAATCTAATGCTAGTAAATTGAACCTTGCTTTTACCCAACATATTACAAATGTTTTGATTAAAGTTAGGGAAGAAAAGATCATGTGTGAATTTTCTATCCCTAGGAAATTAGGAGATGCTTGGGAACCAACTATTAAGATGTAAGTTAATTATTTTGAGTTCAATGCTATGTGTGATCTTGGTGCTAGTGTTTCCGTTATGCCTAAAAAATTGTATGACATTCTTGATTTGGAACCACTACAAGATTGTCCTTTGAGTGTTTATTATCTTGATTCTACTTTGAATAAACCTGTGAGAAAAAAGATGATGTTCTTATTATGCTTAATGGTAATTATGTCTCCGTTGATTTTATTGTCATGGATATTGAATCCAAACTTTCTTGTCCTATTGTGTTGGGAAGACCTTTTCTTAGAACCGTTGGTGCTATCTATACCTCTTATAAAGCAAAACCCCACTAAGTTCATTTATGATTTTTCTATCTTCACATGCACAATAGCCACATCATCAAGTAATCACAGCCGTATGATTATCTATCTTCAACCATCCATTTTTTGTGTCCCAATCAAGATGGTGGTCAATTAATCCAAACAAGGTTGAGTACATGCTCCTGTGAAAAATAAAGTTCTCCTATAAAAAAGATGTCCCACGCAGAGAAAGCCAGAAAGGTGCGCCTAATGTGACCCTCCGAATTCTTCTGTTATTCTTTTATCGCTCATGCATGGAGTCGAACCGTGTCCCTTCGTTTTGGCTGCTTTAAATCCATTGTTGAAGTTCAATCAGCTTTGCGACTGATTTGCTTCCGCATAAATATATGGCATCTCTCTCAGCGAAACTACCAAACAGACATGGCTCTCCACCCCTCTTTCCTTGCAAAAGCCAACGAAATTCTCTTTTCTCCATTGCCTATCCGGCCCGTTATATTTCTTAACTATTATGTATCTTCACGTTCTCCCCAGTACTTGTGGTGGACGCCAGCCACAAGCAGCTTATGTGGGCGCTGACGTCCGGCCGCCGCAGGCGGTGATCTGTGGACGACCAAACCTATGATTAGGCCATCATCAAGGAAAGCTGCACCTCATTCTTTCATCTTCAATGTTACAGAATATGGTCAGATCTGTTTTTTTACTTTTATTGCAGGCTGGATGATCTAGAGGAAAAGGTAGAGACATACTGTTTCTTCCAAAAGAGATTCTGATTCGGTTGTATCTGCATATGGCTGGTTGCTGAAGCGATGAATGATCCATTGGTCAAGTGCAGGCTTAATATTTGCAAGAATTTGCCTATGTTGTTTGTTGTTTTTTCTTCAACCTCATTTATTTATCTTCTTTTGCTTCAGGCTTTTACTTATCTGAATGCATGGAAGATTTTTTGCAAAAAAAAAAGTGCATGGAAGATTCATTCCATTGTGGTTATCTATTCAAATGATACCTTTTTTTACCACCGAGAGACTGATGCTTTGTTTTGCACATCTGATTGATGTACAGTATTTTATCTCTAGCCAAATACTTTTCTTCTTCTTATGTAGTGCAGCAGTGAAGCATTTTTTTGGAAGATGATTAAAGTTTCTTCAAAATCTTGAGTTTTAGGCCAGAATACCAAGATTACACAGTTTATACTGTTTCCACATTTTGTTTCTTTTCATGTTACGCAAAAACTTAGGTGTTTTTCGTTGGCGCTCATGCATATTCCTTGGCCTCTCTTTGCTAAACATATTACATTGTGGAACGGAGGGAGTAGCTTTTTGCAAGCGTCAGAAGAAATTCAGCATTGATGCTTTTGACTATGGATGCAAAGCCAGCTGGAATCATCTTCAGTGTTCATGGCATACTGTCAAGAATGAGCTAACTTGATGCATGTTGATACTCCGGTCATCCTTTTTATTTACAAACTGGTGCATGTATCGTACATCGTTACTACATGAAATCTGGTGATCTATGTCCAAAGGATAATCTATAATGTCCATTACAAACCTGTCATCTCTGTACGGTGCTAGCAACAAAAACAAGGACTTCCTCCCTAGCATCTAAATAGACCGTCTTATTGCCCATCTTAAACACATCTTTTTTTAACTTTGTATCAACATTTCTTGGCAGATAACTGAGTATCATATCATTTTAATTCCTAGGATAATTATTCTTATTTTGTTCTGAACTTAGCAATATCTCTATCAAAAGAATGCACAATGAAAAATAGTAAGATACCTGCGTCAGTAAGAATACACAAAAACATGGGATTTTGCCCAAAATTTGTTATCATTGTCTCTATATCTTAGGTCCTCCTGAGAACTGTTTATGATTGTTCCTCTTTTTTTGTCTATAAAGTGATTATTGTCAATCCCGCAGCAATGTGACGTCTAATTGTCCATGTCATCCCCACTAGCATTTGTAGTAATAGTTTGTGTCTACAATTAAGTTATCCACATCATCCATTTTTCAAGCCAT
The DNA here is from genome assembly GCA_947311845.1 of Poa pratensis. Classification (NCBI taxonomy): domain Eukaryota; kingdom Viridiplantae; phylum Streptophyta; class Magnoliopsida; order Poales; family Poaceae; genus Poa; species Poa pratensis. Next base: position 21,547,212 of record CAMZMU010000092.1, on the reverse strand, counting down.
CTAATTTTCCACGTAATATATTTTTAGTTTCTTGATTAATGGGATCACACATCTTAATATGCTATGACACAATCAAATCATGCATAATTGGAACATCATTATTAGTTTCATACCTAATTGTCCTCCTCAACCAAATTAATTTTGTCATTTTAACGAAAATCATGTAACAACTATTCGATATTATGTGATCTTCTATGTGTAACAACTGAAGACATTTCCAAAAACATTATGAGGCAACATGCATTTCATATTTTGATGCAAGTTAGCCACATGATTTTTGAACCTTACAACCTTTAAATGATCAAATACACAAAAAGTTCACGTCCATAAGTTGAATCTTCTAATTTTATGTAAATAGCTTTGCGTTTCCTTCATTTTACACCCACTCATTTCTACAATAGAGTTCTTAGGAAAATTCCCGCTGCAACGCGCGGGGTATCTTTCTAGTTATTGATATGAAAGAAGGAAATATTAAATTTCATTTTCCACTTAAGAAAGGGATGGAACATTTCCCTAGAAATAGGATGAGGCCATCTTTTGGATCTTTTGTTAAGTCAAGTGATGATTTGAATGCCAATATTGATAATACTTGACTTTTGCCACTGTGCCTAGCTAAAAGGCGTTAAAAAAAGCGCTTATGGGAGGCAACCCATTATTTTTTACTTTTCGTTTGCTTTTTTGTTTTGTTGAGTTTTTGGTGTTGTTGCCTCTGTAGCAACTCCCTTGTAGAAAATCCGCGTCGATATATATATATATATGTATGATATCTCGGAACCGCTTTTAAAACTTAGTTGGTATCGAAGATGTTAAGAACGCTATTGCTAGTCATTGACAAGGACAAACACCAATCTAAAAAAGAAGGGGAAATCTACACGGAGGCGCAGAACGCGCACCCTCTCCATGCGGCGGTTCTTTCGTGTGTGTTTTTCCCTAATAGAGAGACCACATGCATGTATGCAGGAATCTAGTGACATCATCAAATTAATTGCACATTTCGAAAATTCAAAATGTTTTATCTTCTAAACGATTATTCCGATTAGTTATCCGTTCACACCGTTAAGTTCGTCTCGACGAGGGCTTCAAAACTAGATCTCATGTTGCTAGGTTTTGAGCAACTTTTTTTTTTGGACCAGCTACCAGATTAGCAGCATACAGCTACCACAATAATTATACATGGTTATCAGATTAATTTTTACACATGGTTATCAGATTAATTTTTACACATTTTTGACAGTTGTGATATCAACATATGACATATGGGTGTGACAAACTTTTCCTGTCACACGAGTTACAGTTTTAAAACACTATGGTGACCAGATTAGCATCAAACACTTACCATGATAATTGTACATGGTTATTAGATAATTTTGTAGCCGTTTTATACACAATGCAATGATACGTACTAGAAAGTAAGAGTCAACTATTTTCAAGACCTACAAGATGATATCATTCCACAAAATGTAGTATCATGCAGCATTACATTGGTATAGAATTGTGTACAGAAACCTGGTAACCAAGTTATTATAATATGGTAAGTTAATGATAATAAACTAGTAACTACTGACAAAAAAAAGTTGTCAAAACATATCAACATGGGATCTAGTTTCATAGATCTCGTCGCGACAAAGCGAACTGAGAAAGTGAATTTTAAATCGGATTATTTGTTTGAGAGATAAAACTTTTTTAAGTGTACATAGGAAGAAATTTAGAATGATGTCATCACCCACGTCACTGCATGCATGTTAATTAGCAACCGCCGCACGGGAGAACCAGCATGCGGCGGCGCTGCGTAGTCTTGTCCAGAAAAGAAATATTTTTATGTCTCTATATGCTTTCAAAAACCAAAAAGCTCTAGCACACGATTAACCTCTGCTTCGCTCTACGAAGGGTATTTCTTTTACTTTTATGTTGAGTCAGTATTACTTTCCGATCTTTATCTCTCAAGCAAATGAATAGTATCAATTTTGGTGCAAGATTACTACATTTTATCTTTACGTTTAACTGTGAACACTTTTGTATTGACATTATCCAGTGATAAATATGTTACAAGTTGAAGCTTTTGCTGAAAACTTAAATCTTCCTCTGTGTTGGTGGAACACCTTTTTCAAAAGTATATTGCTTTGTGAGCTATCAAGTATGACGAGTTTTATAATTTTCAAGTCTCCAAAGTACTATTCCTGAAAAGTTCTTGCTTAGATGTTATACATGGTTAATCATTGTTTACTTCATTTCAAATTATAGACCATTGCCTTGGATCACTTTCATTTAGTTCATGTGCTTTACAATATTATTTGATCAATATTGTGTTAGAAGCATGTCACTACAAAAATTATTTTGTTATCATTTACCTACTCGAGGGCGAGCAGGAATTAAGCTTTGGAATGTTGATACGTCTCAAACGTATCTATAATTTTTGATTGTTCTATGCTTGTTACATAACATTGCCACATGTTTTTATAATGTTTTCATATCATTTTGGCATGATTTATGGAACTAAGCTATTAACAAGATTCCAGTGCCAGTTTCTGTTTTCTGCTGTCTTTTTGTTTCAAAAAAGCTAGTCGAGGAATTTTCTCCGAATCGCCTAAAAAATTACGGGAATTATTTTTACATAGAAACAAAGACTGTGCCCGAAGGAGACCTGTAGGGGGGCCCACAGGCCCCAGACGGCGCCCAGGCGCGATCAACCCCTTGACCATGGCTGGGGCCCACCTAGGCACCTCGGGTGCCCTCCCGAGTTGCCCTTTCGCCTATAAATTACCTTCGTCCCGAAAACCCTCGGTACCCGATCATATTTTCCAGAAAAGTTCCGAGGACGCCGCCGTCGCCAACCCTAGATCGGGAGGGTCCTGAAGCTCTTCCCGGCACCCTGTCGGAGGGGGAGATCGTCACCGGAGGCATCTACACCACCATGCCTGCCTCCGGAGTGATGCATGAGTAGTCCACCATGGGACTACGGGTTCATGGCAGTAGCTAGATGGTTGTCTCTTCTCCTTTGTGCTCTATTGTTTAGATCTTATGAGCTGCCTACATGATTAAGATCATCTTTATGTAATACTATGTGTTGTGTTTGCGGGGATCCGATAAATTATGGAGTCTTGACATTATGGTTCAGTTTATCTATGATATGTTTTATTTATGATCTTCCATGCTCTCTGATGGTTGTGTATGCTTTGGCCGAAGTAATTACTTGTGTTATTAGAGAGGTTATTTATGCTAGATAGTGGGTTCATGCCTCTCTTGTCTGAGCTCGAGTTAACAGAAACGATTAAGACTTGAGATGTGATGTTGCTACTAGGGATAAAACAGCGGTGTTTATTGATTTATGTTGTACTCATTGGTTACATTACGTACCTTACTTATTGCAATTATCTGTTGCTTGCAACTTAATACTTTCGGGTGACATGCTGGATAGCGTTCCCGGGGTGGATTATTAGTCTTAGATGCAGTTGAATAGCGGTCTATGTATTTTGACGTAATGCCCATATTAAATGAAACGGTGAACCATGTGTCATGATAGTATTGTGTTGCGCCCATGTTTGTCAATTGCTCCACTGTAATTTGTTCACCCAACATGTTTATCTTTTGGAGAGACACAACTAGTAAACCGTGGACACCGGTCCTATTTTTCCTACATTGCTTACAACCGTTTTAATAGCTTTTACTAGTCATTTGCTCATTGGTCATTTTTCTCTCATAATATTTTCCACCATACGTTTAAACCTTTGTGTTTAGCAAGCCGGAGAGATTGACACCCTCTCTATTTCGTTGGGGCAAATTAGTTTGTTCGTGTGTGCGCAGGTCCACGTCAATTATCGTAAACGGCGCCGTTGACACCTTTCCGAAGCCTTCTCCAAGTCCTACTGGATTGATAACCTTGGTTTTGTAATCAAGTAAAAACTTGCTGCTAAATTACATAAAAGCTTACACTTGGGGTCTCCCAGCGAACGTGTTATTCCACGCCATCACTCCTCTCCTCGTTTCTCAAGGTGAACTCGGGGTCGTCCTCCTCTCCCTCGCTGAGAGGAGGTGCGGTGGCGGGAGTAGTAGGTGCGGCGGCAGGGCCAGGGGCGAAACCCGCTACTTCCGCTACATACGCAACCCCTTGGGGTCGTCGGACCATGCTTCCTCCAAGGCCCTCCTCACCTGCTCCGCCACCGAAGACGGAGATCGATGGCTCGACATGCCGATCCATGCTGGACCGGCATGCCGCGGGGAGCTGCCGCGGTAGCACCCAAGCGCGCTCTGGCGAGCTCGCTCGACCTGGTCTACGAGGTGTTGTGGTGGTGGCGGCGGATCCATTGCAGTGGCCGGGGAAGGTGGTGGGTGGTGTTGCAGCCGTGGCCGGGAAGGATGGCGATGACGCTAGGGTTTGTGGTTTAGGGTTACCCGTCGGCAGCCATATATGCCTTGACCACCACACTTAAGATGGTGGTTGGCCGTTTGGTGAGGCTGACAAAAAATGAGTGTGCGCGGACAGAGAAACAGACTTCGATCCGTTTGCGTCAGCGCGTTGAGCCGTGGTTTTCACCGGAACGAACACATTCGTTCGGATAGAACGGACCAAATCCGTGGACCAAGTTGGCCTTAGCTCAAGCGACGCGGAAGTTTCAAGTAAATCGCACTAGTTCATAATTACTAGCCTTGGTTCTCTCGAAAGGTGGACGGACGGACCCGGAAGTCGCAACGGCGCCGTAAAGAATACCGCGGGCCGCGCGCGTATATATACGGACGAGAGTGGTTGTCCCCAACGCATCGCAGGCACAAACATCTGCTACGACATGGGCGACGCAGCCCGTGACGGGCAGACTGCCCTCGCGCTGCGCCTTGCCAAGCTGCTCGCTCCGGTGGCCGATGTCGATGCAACCAACACCGAGCCTCGTAATGTCGCGTTCTCTCCGTTGTCCGTCCACGCCGCGTTGGCCCTGGTGGCAGCGGGCGCGCGCGGCGCCACTCAGGCCCAGCTGCTCAGCTTCCTTGGTGCCCCGTCGGCTGCCGAACTCGCCGTCTTCGGGCGCCGCGTCGCCGACAGCGTCTTGGCCGACCATGCGGACACCGGCGGGCCTCGCGTGCTCTTCGGTGGCGGCGTCTGGGTTGACGAGTCCTGTGGCAAGATCAAGAGAGCGTTCCGGAACGTCGCGGAGGAGGCATACAAATCTGAGGCGCGCACTGTCGGCTTCACCAGTCCGGTATGTAAAAGCCCGCCCATTTGGCTTCACCTGTTTATTTTTGTCTAGATCTACAAGCTTACATAATACTATGTGTGGTGAAGCCGGAGGAAGCAGTGGAGATGATAAACAAGTTTGTAAAAAGAGCCACCAATAACATCATCACCTCTATCGTGTCACCCATGGATATCAACGCCAAGACCGACCTCCTGCTCGCCAACGCTGTCTACTTCAAGGGAGCATGGCTCGAACCGTTCAGCTCGGGCAGCACCTCCCCGGACACGTTCCACCGGCTCGACGGCAGCCCTGTGGAGGCACAGTTCATGTCGATGTACTCCTCCCTGCATTATGTCTCGTGCATGGACGGGTTCAAGGTACTCCGGCTCCCTTACCGGCCTAACCTCGGCGCAGCCGCCTGGGAAAAGCTGCTAGAGTTCCAAAGGAAGTTTCCGTCGTTCCCTCTGAGTTTCTCGGGAGGCCGTAGACACACGCCTCTTTATCTTGATACGAATCCGGAAGATAGTCACGAACGTGGCACGGAGGTAACCAAATCATTTTGTTTTCAACTCCTTAACACAGTTGTTATCTGAGAATGGATTAATGTATTTCCTTCATATACAGGCAACCGACGCCGATGTCACGCAGTACTCCATGTTCATCTTCCTCCCGGACAAGCGCGGCGGGTTTGCTACTATGGTTGACGTGATCACCGCCGCGCCAAATTACCTGTACAGTGTCCTGCCCAGGACAAAACCCGATCTCGCCATCATAAAGATGCCCAAGTTCCAGATAAGCTCAAGCTGGGACCTTGACAGATCTCTCTCTCGGCTGGGGCTCTCGCTGCCATTCTCGCCGGAGGTGGCCGATCTGCGGGGCATGTTCGAGGAGGATGACGCCGGGCGCCCGACATTCCTGACTAAGGTTGTCCACAGGGCAGCAGTCAAGGTGACAGAGCAGGGGACGGAGGCCGCTGCGACCACTGGGTCCTTGCGTGGTGGCGGCCTGCCGCCCAACGTAGTGGAGTTCGTCGCCGATCATCCGTTCTCGTTCTTCATCATGGAGGAGCGGTCCGGGGTAATCGTCTTCGCTGGGCACGTCCTCGATCCGACCAAGTGATTGCCATCACGATTCAATAAACAGAAAGCATGCAGTAACTCTAAAACCGCCCCAAAAGTTCACCCGGCCGGTTAGCCATACACAGACACGCAGACAACGTAGAGGACATACTCGGATACTCCTACTGCAGCGTATGCAGCACTGTGTGTTTGCTTATTTGGTAACGTTAAGTTCTCGGCCGGTGTGTTTGCTTATTTGGTAACGTGAAGTTCTCTTTTCAACTTTAAACGAGGTTATTATTATTATTGCTCAACGATGGTTACATTCTCTCATTTCTCTCAGTGACTGATGGTAACGTTTAGTTTCGTTGAGAGGTCATTAATTTGATAGAATCCACTACTGTGAAATCACACGACTGAGCTATGTCTCGCATGTTCGGTACAAGCGTGGATAAAAAGGCCTTAAATAGAAGAAAAAATACCCAAGCTACATGTTTTTCGGCTGTGTGTGCATCCTCTGTATGGAGAGGCTGGGGGTATACCCTCCATTTCGAAAAAGACATGTTTTTCGAAGAAATCAAATAATATTAGAAACTTTTTAAAAATTCGGTAAAAAAATCCCAGAGATATATAATTATGAGGTCTAGGTGTACAAAAGACCAACCAGAAATTCGTCGTATTTTAGACCGAGTAAAAATGACAAATGGATAAATCTAGGTACGATGAAAAGTAGGTGTTTTCAAAAATTAAAATATAACGAATTTAGAATTGATATTTGGCACGGTGGTAGAGTTCAATGTTATCTACACTTAAAAATATTATCCCAGATTTTTTGAAACTTGCAAATTCCATATTCGAATTTTTCGAAAAACAAGCTCCCTGAGTCCCTGTGGCCTGTAACTCAGGAGCCATTTGGTTTTCCCGTGTTTAAGTGGGATAAGTGGAAGACGAGTGTGGCACTGTGATTTTGACAGCATGGGAACACCATATTGTGCTAGTGCTAACAGAAGAAGTTGAGGCTAGGGCCTACCTTCGGGGTCTGCATTGCTTATTAGATCTGCAAGTAGGCCAGAGCCGACGCGTATTCTCTGACTTTGCTAGGATCAAAGTTAGGTGACTTTGAGTCACTGACACGTGGGTCCCATCACCAGTGGGGTCTACACATCGGTCACTCAAAGTCAAGATAAAGTTAGGATTTCCAAGTCAAAGAATCTCCACCGGGCCAGAGCCTCTTGAAAACGTATTGCCAGCATTCTCTTTTGGCGGCTAATTCAATAACTATTGATTGATGAACAAGCTGGAGCATTTATTCCGAGATAATTAAAAGACTTGTTGCGTATGCATGCCCAAGTGAAGATGACTAGATTAGGAAGGTAGATCGACTTAGTAATCAGGTTGCTCATTCTCTGGCTCAATGGCAGAGCTAGGATTGGAGCAAGCTCTGGGTCAAAAAACTTGCCAACAAAATCTTCTAGAAAAAAATCTTATAAGTACATACAAATTTGGTACGATTGCAAAGATAGACATCTACTTTCAACTCTGATTGCTAATTGTCCAAAAAAATACATAAGAGATGACGAGCATGGCATGGGCGCATGGCAGCGCTTTCAGGTTTCCATCGCGATTTTCTCCTTGATGGTAGTCCTGGGCTGCGCCCGAACCAAATATATTTTCTCCTTGATGGTAGTTGCCTGAGGCCTACCTCCACCCCTTCTCTGGCGCGGTTAGGAAAGCGTAAAGTGTAGTGGTGTGTTAAGCGGATCAGCTCTGGCCTGCATGGTGAGCTTGATCGATAATGATTGTAAAACATTATTTTATAATCAATAGAGCTCGTTGTACGCCGATCATTCGGAGCGGAGTACAGAATTTAGCTAGCTAGCGCGTACAGACAGGTTGTACAGGTTTTGTGTATAGACGCCTACGGATACAAGTTGTACAGGTTTTGTGTACAACTTAACATGTTGTACAGGTTTTGTGTATAACTTAATAGGTTGTACAACTACACAGATATAAGTTGTACAACTAAACAGACACAGATTGACTCAAGAAACATAGGTTGTACACACAGGTTGTACAACTAATAGGTTGTACAACTAAATAGACACATGTTGTACAACTAGACAGACACAGGTTATACATACAGACACAGATTGTACAACTAAACAGACATAGCGTGTACAACTAGCAGGGTGTATAGACACAGGTTGTATAACTATACAGGCACAGGTTATACAACTACGCAGACACAGTTTATACAGACACAGATTGTACAACTACACAGACACATGTTGTACAACTATATAGACACATGTTGTACAACTACGCCAGCATCCGAATCGACACAGAATCAACATTCTCTCATAGTTGTACAACTACGCCAGCATGCCGCGGGACCTAAATCCGGCCCTCTCCCTGACTGCCCTGGCTGGCTGTACAAAGGTTGTACAACTACGCCAGCATGCCGCGGGACCTAAATCCGGCCCTCTCCCTGACTGCCCTGGCTAGCTGCCGCCGCAACTCCGCTCCGGCTCCCCCATTTCTCGCTGGCTCAGGCGCACAGCGCCGCCGTCACAGCGGCACTGGTGCTGCGCTCGGCCGCTCGTTGACTCACCTCTCGCCGTCTCAGGTGCTGGCGTTCGGCCGGTCTCAAGTAGAGGCGTAGAGTAGGACTGCAGGAGTCCAGGAGTAGAGCTAGCTGCAGCATAGCAGCAGTCCAGCTACAAAACGAAATTGATATCTTCAATCAGAAGGTATACTCTTCGACTCTTTGTCTCGTCTCCCCATTTTTTGTGTTACGACAATACACTGTCCAAACTGAAGTTCACAATGAAAATGGTGAGCCGAAGAAACAGAGAATGGCATTAGGAATTCATGCACTGTTATGTGAACAGGATGGAATACTCAGACGAGTACTTCCCATCGGCCATCCATCGTAACTACATGTAGCGTATAATCGATGTTCAGTTGAACGAACTGAAACCGCATATTGGCATGACCGGTTAATATGTACTGTCAACCAGTGTGAATGAGGAAAAAGGAGAAACGCTAACGATGAATCTCATAGATTAGTACATTACTCACTATCACTGAACTTTTTCAATCTTGTGTCAGACGCTCTAGACTCTAGTCACGCATCAGAAAGCAGAGTTGAGCCTCACTATCTGCCAGTACCTGAATCCCAACAGTGCATCTAGTATAATTGTAGTACAGTTGATAAGCTATTCACCAAATCAAGTGCTTGTGTGCTTGTGGTTTTAGTGTTAGAAAGCAATTAAGGGAAGGTTGGATTCCATGACAGAAATTTTGGCACTTTTGTTTTTTTACTTTGCTCACCCTCTAGTTTTTTCCTGGATCCGCCACTGAGTAGAAATAATGTCAGATACGGTCTAATTTCTACTATCCCACTTACACATTTTTGCAGTCTAATCAGGTGAGCTCAGGATTAAGATCAAAACCAAATGCCAAGTACTTTTCAGAATGCCACTTATTTTATTTCTAAAGTGAGTCAGCATGCATCATACAAGCTGCTACACATCCAAATATATATATTGTTTGACTTCTTTGACATGTATTCTTTCCTTTTTTAAGAATCTTTTGAATGTATTATATGAGTTGTGACAGTTAACTTGAAGTATCAATCGACCTCAAATTACAACCACGGGATGATTCACAACGTCACGAGCTCCATCTATCAAATCGAAGCATACCAGATCTCGGAGTTGGAGGGTAGAAAATGAAGACATGTGGCACAAATTTCTCTCCAAACGTAAACATAAACAAAATTGATAAACCAGGGGTGAGTCGTATAAATCTTTCCGATCCTGTATGTTGAGATCGACTGAAAATGATTGTAGAATAAATAAATCAGCAAAAACTTTGAATATAATATTTTTGTTTACAAAGGAATACATTATATGCTAACGAATTAACTCACATATCTAGTGTAAAATCTAACGTCTAGTGAATTAATTATATCGCGAATATATGTATGTGTATCTCTACACCTCCAGGCTCTTTAGGACCATGGGAAGACCAAACTTGGGCCGCAGTGTGATCACGTCCATCGGGGCATGGACGTACTTAGGGGATAGGGAGAAGGAGAACTTCTGAAGCATCACGGCGATGACGGCCTTGGCTTCGATCATCGCGAAATTCTGCCCTATGCATGACCTCGGCCCACTGGAGAAAGACAACAAAGCGTTGGGGTGCTTTGCAGCCATGGTCACACCTTTCTCGAACCTTATAGGCTTGAATTCATCAGCATCCTCACCCCAGACGTCCTTGTCACGATGCATCGACGCTATGGGGATCGTCAGGACCGTCCCTTGGGGCACTTTGATGCCACCGACCTCGAGTTCTGAGCCTGTCTTCCTCTGAATGACCGATACAGGGGCATATAACCTGAGGGTTTCTAGCAGGAACATGTTGACCAGCTTCAGTTTGTTGAGCATGTCGCCGGTCGGAACATCGTTGCCACACTCTCTCAACACCTCCTCCCTGAGATTCTCCTGCCACTCTGGTGCGTGCTCAGCAAGAACATGGTCCATGAGAGCAGGTGCGAGCTGGTGTCCTGGCCGGCGAAGAAGAAAGTCTTGCACTCGTCGATGATCTCGTCCATACTCAGCAGCGGAGTATCTCCGTGCTCTGGCGCGCACGCCTCCAGCATAAGCCCGAGCAGGTCGTTCCCGTAGCCCATGGTGTCTTTGGTTGCGAGCCGGCTTTTGATTATGTTCATGAGCATGGTCCTCACCTCCCTGTCGAGCTTCCATATCTTACGGTTCTTTTCGGTCGGAAGGTACCTGGTCAATTTCAAGAGTACATACTGATTAATTATCTGCTGCCTAAAATCAACAATTATCCTTATCACGTGGGAAATCTGGAAGGAAAGAAATGCGATGGTCTTCAACCACAAGTTCTCAATGCCATCCCTCGTCTTTCAACGCATTAAAGACGAAGGCAAAAAATTGATTCTAACAGGAGCGAATATGTTAGCGGAAATTATCGGATGACCCTTATTGTTTTCATGTCGTTTTCTTTTTTTCTCACGGCCTAGGCTATGTTGTTTGCTCCTTCTATATCAATATAAGGCAAAACTTTTGCCGTGTTTCAGAAAAAATTTATCAGCTGTCTGAAATTGTATGTGTGCATTGTGTTGATTTGAACTGACAAGGGGGAAAATTAAGGTAGTTTTCGTTTACCTAAATGCAGGGATTTGGACGTTCAGTAGAGTGGAGAAGGCAAGAAACTGGAGCTCTCTCTGCGCCAGGAAGACTTTTTTCCCTTCTGTGTAGCTGCTCCCGAATGCCGTGTGAGAGATGACATCCGCGGTTAGCTCCTCAAACTGTCTGCTTAGATCAATCTCCACTTGGCCGCCCTTCTCCAAGTTGGCTTGCCACTCCGACATCATCGATCCAGCGCAGTCGGACATTGTCACCGTCATCATCTGTGGCACCAGTTGTCAATGCACAAAACATCAGCGAAAGTGAAATACCTATTTCTATACTTAAGAAACAAACACTTTTTTTTGCAAGGAACAAATCGTGCTGCTGGACACACACGGTAGGTACATACCTTGAGCTTGTCCATGTTGAATGCAGGGTGTACGACCTTCCGGTGGCGCTTCCAGTCGTCGCCGTCGATGAGCACGAGCCCTTGGCCGAGCAGGCGGGCGAGGTTCGGGTTCCCGGAGTTCTTGGGGTAGAGGCCGTTGCGGTCGAAGAGCACCTGCTTCACCACGTTCACGTCGGCGATGCACAGGGTCGGCCTCGCCCCGAACCAGTAGAGAAACGTGCGTCCTGCAGAGCAAACACGGCAAGCAGAGCAAGAACCAACGACGTGAGAACAGAGACTAACCAGATGGGGATGGTGTTATCGAGTTATCGAAGGAATTACCGTGAATGGGGATCCATTTGCGGAAGTGCGGCTGCACCATGGGGACGAAGTCGTGGGAGCCGACGTCCAGCGCGGCGCCGGTGGTCTCGGCACGGAGCTGCTTGATCTCGCCGAGGTTCCCGGCGAAGAACTTGTAGCCCGGCCCGCCGACGCCCTGCGTGCGGAGCTGCCTGGTGATGGCGCGGGGCCTCCACACGAGGTACATGAACTGGTTGAACGCCCACGACGCCAGCACCGCCGCGATGGCGGCCGCCACCGTCCAGACGAGACCCGTGGTCATGGTGAGAAGTCGGGAGCTAGTTGGGGATTGATTGCTGATCAAGGTCAGCGAGGACTCTGCCGTCTGTCCGTGTGGCTGGTTTTGGTGCTGCGTGCGAGTCCGAGACTATGAAACGTGTGTGATTCTGCTGTGAGACTAGGGGGGAATTTTATACGGGTTTGGGGTTGAGCTTGACCATCGGTCGGCGTCTACGTTGGGGTTGCTGGCCACGCGGCTGGGACACAGTGCAGAGGCGTTTCTTCCCCGTGCGAGTGACATCAGCTGTGATGCATAATGCATATGCACGTTCTCCCCGGCAACTAGGCTCGTGGGAACGTGTGGTTTGGCCGGAGCCATCAGCCATGGGACGCACGCATGTTATCAAGCTGGTCGACATCGGCTTGGATATCAAGCTATCTGCACGAGGGCTTCTAGAGAAACTAGCAGGCAGCCAAGGCAAGCAAAACCTGCCTCCTCCCCATATGTACCATTTTTCTATAGATAAAGCGATTTTATTACTTAAAAGGTTTAAACATTACATCCGGCCTCTGCATAACTAAGATGCACATAGCCAAAGTTCTCCAATTCTCAATACAGAAAGATAAAAAGGCGAATTACATATCATGATTAGAAATTATAAAGACGCCTAACATGGTGGTAGGTCTATCCGGAGACTATGTTGCCATCCATGCTGGGAGAATAACTCCCTCGCGGCGGCCTCTAAACGTAACGCCACCTCCAAAAACAATCCCCGGTGCCCCACACGTTGCAGGGCCGCCCATGCTCGTAACGTTGCTGTGCATAAAAGAACCATTTTTATTGTTAAAAACCTTGTCATTTCTATATAGCCAGAGCGACCAAATAACGGCAAGCGCTCCCATCCTGCTAAAGAGTTTAAACCTAGGATCCACCCCGTTTAGCCAATTCCCAAAAATGTTGGCAACGCTACACGGGGATGTAAGGTAGAACCTATCTGGATGGCTGACCATATAGACCTAGCAAACTCACACTGGAAGAATAAATGTGTAATAGCCTCGTCGTGCTGACAAAAGACGCACTTTTTACTTCCGTGCCAATTGCGTTTGGCAAGGTTATCTTTTGTAAGAATTACTCCTCGACGAAGGTACCACGCAAACACTTTCGTTTTTAGCGGTATCTTCATCTTCCAAATTTTGTTATTATCTTTAATATCAACTGGTACTTCAGGTAGGATTAAGGCTCTATACATAGAATCTACCGAGAATTTGCCATTTTCGTGAGATTCCAGCGAAATGTATCTGGGCCTTCCGTTAGTTGGATGGGTTCCAACCGGAGAAGCAGAGTATTCCAAGATACTTGTCTAGTCCCAAATAAACTTCTTCTGAACGAAACATTTGGTGGGGAAGTTTCCATCACCGTAGCGATCGTGTCACTTTTGTTTCGCACAATGCTATACAGAGCCGGATATTGTTCTCTGAGAGTGGTATTTCCTAGCCATTTATCCTCCCAGAAACGAATTTCTGATCCATCCCTAATTGAAAAGGAGCCTTGTGGGAAGAAGAACTTCTTTGTATCCATAAGGCCTGCCCAGAAGTGTAAATCGCTAGGTTTCCAAAGAACCTGAGATACAGCTTTTGCACCCACATACTTCCTCCTAAGCAAAGTTTGCCAAACTCCATCTTCAGAAAGAAGTTTGAATAGCCACTTGCCAAGCAAGGCTCTATTCTTAACCTCAAGGTCATGAACTCCGAGCCCTCCTTGGTCTTTAGGGCAGCAAACCATACTCCATTTGTCAGTCGATATTTCTTCTTCTCACTATCTCCTTGCCAAAAGAATCTAGACCGGAAATAATCCAGTCGTTTCAAGACTCCTTTGGGCAATTGGAAGAATGAAATCATATACAGTACCATATTCGTTAGTACTGAATTTATGAGAACCAATCTTCCTCCAAGAGATAGGAGTTTGCCTTTCCAGCTATTAAGCCGTATTTGCAATCTTTCCTCCACCTTTTTCCATTCAGCATTTGTGAGTCTCCGATAGTGTATCGGAATTCCCAAGTAGTTGATAGGAAATTGACCTTGTGTGCAACCAAAAAGATCAGCGTACAAGGCGGCGTTTTCTTGGCCTCGCCAAAACAAAACAATTCACTTTTATGGAAGTTTATCTTAAGACCCGAAAGTTGCTCGAAAGCTGATAAAATCAACTTTAGATTACGAGCCTTTTCAATGTCATGTTCCATAAAAAGAATTATATCGTCGGCATATTGAAGAATCGACAAACCCCCGTCGACTAGATGGGGGATGACTCCTTCAATTTGGCCATCAGACTTAGCGCGTTCGATCAAGATAGCCAACATATCAGCCACTATATTAAATAGTATTGGCGATAACGGGTCACCTTGTCTTAGGCCTTTTTTCGTCTGAAAGTATTTGCCAGTGTCATCATTGACTTTAATGGCTACACTTCCTCCCGAAACAAAGCTATCTATTAACGCTTCCACTCAGAAGAAAAACCTTTCATTCTAAGAGTCTGTTGAAGGAAAGCCCAATTGACTTTATCATAAGCCTTCTCAAAATCAATTTTAAAAATTACCCCATTCAGCTTTTTCCTATATAGTTCGTGAACTGTTTCATGTAGATCGCCACCCCATCGAGGATGTTTCGACCTTGCATAAACGCCGTCTGTGACGGACGAACCACATGATCTGCCACACTGTTCAGTCGAATCGTAGCAACTTTGGTAAATATTTTAAAACTAACGTTAAGAAGGCATATAGGTCTGTATTGTTGAATCCTTTCTGCCTCATTAACCTTAGGTAATAAAATGATCTCACCAAAATTAAGACGAAACAACTCTAATTGTCCATCATGTAGACAAGCGAACAGTTCAAGTAGATCAGCCTTGATAACATCCCAGAAGTTCTGGTAGAACTCAGCCGGAAAACCATCAGGGCCAGGTGCTTTATTATGTTTCATTTGGAAAACAGCCTTTCTCACTTCGTCCTCAGAATAGGGATCAGTAAGTAGGTTATTCTCCTCATTCGAAACCTGGGGTATATCATCTATTCTAGACTCATCCAGAGAAAAGTTTCCTTCTCTGGAGCTCCAAACAGACTTTTATAGTAATTTGTAATGTAAGACTTGAGTTGTTCATGGCCCTCAATCGTTCCCTCATCCTGAATAAGAGAATGAATACGCTTTTTCCTATGTCTGTCATTGGCAATACTATGGAAATAGCGGGTATTCGAGTCTCCTTCAAGGATGAATTGAGATTTGGATCGTTGATACCATTTTAACTCCTCCTCACGCAGTAGTTTCGCTATGTGTGCGTTAGATTGGCTCTTAAGCTCAATCTCTTGCGTAGACAACAAGCGAACTTCTGCGATTGCCTCTAGAGCATCAATTATGGAGGATAGCCTTAACTTTTCTTTTTTAAGTAAACCAGTAGTATGACGTGCCCAACCAGTTAGGTGTGTGCGTAAAGCACGAATCTTGTTATTCCACCTCTGGATGGCCGTATCACCAGCTACCGGTCTTTCCCAAATTCTTTTGACCATCTCATGGAAACCCTCACGATGCAACCATCCAAGTTCAAACTTGAAACGCGGGTTGCACGGTGGTCTAGGCATACCAGTGGTCAAAAGAATGGGAGCATGGTCTGAAAACCCTCAATACGTTCTAGAGCCCGTACAGACACCAATGGGAACCTAGATTCCCAATCCGTATCCATAAGTACACGGTTCAGCTTTTCGTAAGTGGGTTCAGGGAGAGAGTTAGCCCATGTAAATTGTCTCCCCACCATTGTAATCTCTCTTAAGTTCAAGCTGTCAATGACTGCATTGAACAAAAGAGGCCAACGATTGTCAAACCGCCCTCTACTCTTCTCGAATGGGTAACGAAGCAAGTTGAAGTCCCCACCAATGATAAATGGGTGTGGGTTATCTTTTGCCAGGTTAACCATCTCACAGAGGAAAGCCGATTTAGCCTCCTCCTGGGCCGGTCCATACACAGCAACCAGACTCCAAATGAAGTTGTCGGATTTATTCCGGATGTGCATTTTGATATGAAAATTGCCATCCGAAACATCCAACACTTCCATGGTATCAGTCCGTACACCAAGTAGGATGCCCCCGAGCGGCCATGGGGAGGGCGAGAGTACCATTCAAAGTCTATACCGCCCGAAAGTCGGTTCAATAGAGTTTGTGAGAACTCACGTCTTCCCGTCTCAGAAATAGCTAAGAAATCCAAATTATGGTCCCGAATACAACCAGCAAAGTTCAAATGTTTAGCCAAGTCACCAAGACCTCTGCTATTTGCGAACATGCCATTCATTGGGAAACCGTGGGTGATTTGGATGACTTTGCCCGTTTCCGGGATGACTTGTTGGTGGTAGATTTTGATTTCGACTGGTTGCTTTTAGCCCATACAATGAGCTTAAATCGTCGTCATCCAAACCCACCTCCGACACTTCACCAATTAGATGAGAAAGAAGCTAACCATCTGATGTGGCATGCGCTTCTTCATCATGCATATAGGTGGCTGTCAACCCAGTCGAAACTTTAGGAATAACCGTAAGACGGTCAAATTCCATATGTCTCAAGACTTTGGTTGATACATCAACATGAAATTTACTACTACCAAGGTTAACACCTATACTAGAAAGCTTTGACTGAATGGAATTAGGAGAAAACGAAAGAAAAGATTTTGAGTTCATTTCCGTACCGAGGTAGTCCAGATTGCGCACGGCCTTGCGACGCATGGCCCTCTGTAAAGAGTCCTCATCCGTCGCAGACGCCCCGTCCAACGCCCCTCCAAACCGCTCACTACGCCGGGGCGGCGTGATCCCATCGGCGAATGCCGACGCAGTGGGAGGTGGATACCATGTGTACCTTGGCTACAACCTCCACAAGCACTTCGGTTATCCCAATTGACTTAAAACTCTTCCTCGTCAATAATCCACTTTTTGGCAAACAGAGTCCTTCTTGCCGATCAAGAATATAGTACACGACGAATACAGATATCAACGCGCTTGCGTCCGGCTTTGGAACGCAGCTAGTACGTAGTTCAGTTTTAATTACTTGCAAAAAAAGATTTGAGTCAGGCGAGATGAGCCGAGAGCGTGAGAATTCCCTGAGGAGTTGCACAAGTACTGGAGCATACGTAACCAGTTAACATCTACACTAGCATGCACGGCAACTATATTGACTGTTAAAGTGTTGTCCTCAACTTTGATCAACTCAAAGCTGCCAGCTACTCCGACCTGCATCGTCCCAAAGCAAGGGAAAAGGTATATCACGTCGGCTTGTAAAAGTTAGTAAACGTTCGTTGGCTGGCGAGGACAACCGGCGGCGAGATTGACTACAGCAAACGAGGCAGAGCGTGGGCTACAGGCAGCTAGCGGCATAATTCAGCCACCTGGAACTCGTTGCAGACCAGGTCGAGTGTTGTTAGTCGTACCTAAACTGGAGTGATGTTTATGGTTATGGATGATAGCTCAAGGCTGTAAGGAGGGAATTCGCTGAAGACAGCGTGCTGTAGATGTTAACTGGTTACAATTTTTTCAGTATTTTCTCAGCAACTCATTACCGAATTCTGATACATTCATTGCCTACCTCAACGATCTTTTGCAAATAAAACTGTACTAATTGCGTTCCAACCCCACAAGCGTGTTAACATCAGTGTATGCGTGCAGTGTTGTCTTCTTCAGCAAGGACCCTCCTCATCAAGGAAACTGGGTTCTCGACGAGGAAGAGAGGCCTACTGGAATAAACCAAGTGCTCAACTAAAAATTGTTCACGTCTACGAGGTCTCTAAGCCTAAAACTTTCATGGTCAGAAAGGTTTTGGAGTAGATCAACCGCACAAACTTTGAGCAGGCTTTCGAAAGGCTTTTGAGTGTCAGTTTGTAAATACTCAAAACCTTCTTGAAGTTTTTGCATATGAGTTGTTTATTTTTGTTTGTTTCTAATACTTTTCATTTTTTTTTGGTTGGCTGAGTTCCTATCGTGAGGTAGTCGGCCTCATGTTTTTTTTCTGGTTGTCTTGTTTGAATTTGCATGGCACTTCTTGGTCCACCCTAGCCACCTCTTGGTCCACCCTCACCTAGGTCACATGCACGATTCCCACTCGGCCACGTTCGGACGAGTAGGGGGGAGGAGGCTTGGGAGGATGGCACCCCCTTCTTCTTGACCAGCCGACGAACGATGGCGATGTTAGCCCCACTCAGTTCGTCTATCCGGCGACGAATGACGATGCGCCTGACCCCTCTCACGTCGTTGGTCCGGTGGCGAACGACGGCGAGGCTGGCCCTAGCGAACCCTCGCATGCCTTTTAGATTAGTTTAGCTTGTTTAGTTTAAATATTATTTTTAATTTCGTTGTAATATGTATAAGTCTAAATGAAAATTGAGTCGTTTGTTTAAATTTGCGAGTTTTCCATTATTATTTTTACAAAACTATGGAGGGCACCACTAGGTACCGGATATGTGTCCGGCACCCCTAGCGGACAATTTTCTGGACCGGACAAAATTTAGGGTGGCCCCAGTGCAGATGCTCTTACGAGTAATTATGGTAGTTAGTACTGCTTCGATTCTTGTCAGAGTTGCTTGCTAGTTTTTCTAGAAGCCCTCGTTCTGATACATACCCACGTCGATATCGGCCTCCAGGACCATGCGTTTGTCCTACGGCTCGGGCCAAACCACACGTTCCCACGAGCAGGACGCAGGCGACCATCTATCTAGTTGGCGCCAGGAACGTGATTGCATCACAGCTGATGTCAGTATGTCACTCGCACCATTACCGCGACTCTCGCGAGGTCGAGGTCCAATGGTCAAATCGCAGCCACAAACCAGTATAAATATCCCCCCTCGTCGTCCCGAGTCTCACAACAGAGTCACACACATTTCCTAGTGTCAGCTCACAAGCAGAACCGTACGAGTTCAGAGAGTCCCCGCTGACCTTGATCAGCAATCAGTCCCCACTAGCTACCTCCCGACTCCTGAGCGATCACCATGACCGTGGGTCTCGTTTGGATGGTGGCGGCGGCCGTGGTGGCGGTGCTGGCGTCGTGGGCGTTCAACGCGCTGGTGTACCTCGTGTGGAGGCCGCGCGCGATCACCAGGCAGCTCCGCGCGCAGGGCGTGGGCGGGCCGGCCTACAAGTTCTTCGCCGGGAACCTCGGCGAGATCAAGCAGCTCCGCGCCGAGACCGCCGGCGCCTCGCTGGACGTCGGCTCCCACGATTTCGTCCCCATGGTACAGCCGCACTTCCGCAAATGGATCCCCATCCACGGTACCAAACTGAACCTGTGATAAATCCTTCAGTAATTCGATGACATACTTCCTGTTCTTACCTTGTGAGTTTCCTGCCGTGTTTGCTCTGCAGGACGCACGTTCCTGTACTGGTTCGGGGCGAGGCCGACCCTGTGCATCGCGGATGTGAACGTGGTCAAGCAGGTGCTCTTCGACCGCAACGGGCTCTACCCCAAGAACGTCGGCAACCCGCACATCGCCCGCCTGCTCGGCAAGGGGCTCGTCCTCACCGACGGCGACGACTGGAAGCGCCACCGGAAGGTTGTCCACCCTGCCTTCAACATGGACAAACTCAAGGTATGTGTGTCCAGCAAGGCAGCAACATGTATTGACGTGTGTCTTTTGTATTTCTTAACTGAACTTAGAGCGCGAGTCACTTTCGCTGACGTTTTTTGGGTTGACAATTGCCACCATAGATGATGACGGTGACCATGTCCGACTGTGCTGGCTCAATGATGTCGGAGTGGACAGCGAAGTTGGAGAAGGGCGGCCAAGTGGAGATCGAGCTGAGCAGACAGTTTGAGGAGCTCACCGCAGATGTGATCTCTCGCACAGCATTCGGGAGCAGCTACACAGAAGGGGAAAAAAGTCTTTCTGGCGCAGAGGGAGCTCCAGTTTCTTGCCTTCTCCACCGCATTCGACGTCCAAATCCCAGCACTAAGGTGAATTTACAAATTCTTGTTATTTTACCTTTGTCAGTTCAAATCAGCACACACGCGTACGGTTTCACAGCATGAGTTAAATTTTGTTTTTCCAAAAAGGGAGTAGAACCCGGCCTCTGCATCAAAATAATGCAACAGAAATTAAATCTATGCGTGTTTGTAAAATTAACCAGGTACCTGCCAACCGAAAAGAACCTCAGGATATGGAAGCTTGACAAGGATGTGAGGACCATGCTCATGAACATCATTAAAAGCCGGCTTGCAACCAAAGACACCATGGGTTATGGAAATGACCTGCTCGGGCTTATGTTGGAGGCGTGCGCGCCGGAGCATGGGGAGAATCCGATTCTGAGTATGGACGAGATCATAGACGAGTGCAAGACCTTCTTCTTTGCCGGGCACGACACCAGCTCGCACCTGCTCACGTGGACCATGTTCCTGCTGAGCACGCACCCAGAGTGGCGGGAGAAGCTCAGGGAGGAGGTGTTGAGAGAGTGTGGCAATGAGGTTCCGACAGGCGACATGCTCAACAAACTGAAGCTGGTCAACATGTTCCTGCTGGAAACTCTGAGACTATACGCCCATGTATCCATAATGCAGAGGAAGGCTGGTTCGGATCTCGAGGTCGGTGGCATCAAAGTGTCTAAAGGCACGGTTCTGTCGATCCCCATCGCCATGATACATCGTGACAAGGAGGTATGGGGTGAGGATGCTGACGAATTCAAGCCTATGAGGTTCGAGAAAGGTGTGACCATGGCTGCGAAACACCCCAATGCGTTGTTATCTTTCTCCAGTGGGCCGAGGTCGTGCATAGGGCAGAACTTCGCCATGATTGAAGCCAAGGCTGTGATCGCCGTAATTCTTCAGAGGTTCTCGTTCTCCCTATCCCCTAAGTATGTCCATGCCCCGATGGACGTGATCACGTTGCGGCCCAAGTTTGGTCTTCCCATGATCCTAAAGAGCCTGGAGATGTAGAGATATTTATATAGTCTACTAATGTTGCGTAACACGTTTATATCTTAATTTCTCTACGGTTTAGTCAATATTGTACACTAGATATTATATGTGAGTTAATTTGCAACATAAAATAACAAGACCGGAGGGGGGACTCCACCCCGGATTTGTCATTAAGGTAGAGGTGAGGATTCGAACCCGGGTGTTGGCGCTTGGCGCTTCAGCCTGCCGACCATTGCACCACAGTAGTCTCCTCTTAATTTGCAACATACAATGTATTCGTTTGTAAATGAACAATAATATGATATATTTTAAGTTTTTGTTGATGTTTTATTACAATAACCAAGCACGGTTGTACAATCGTTTTCAATCAATCTTGACACATGCGATGGGAAAGTTCTGTACAACTCGCCCCTGCTTGTCTCCAAATCTAGCTAAAACTACACACTTGGAAAAATGCAATTCTATTTGCTGAGTGACGTGCCCTCTTTCGCTAAGTTCTATAAAAACAATATAACCAATCAAAAAATTGCAAAAGTATAATGAGATCTCATGAGTTTTGCTTATCTTTACTATTCAAGGAAATTGCTGCCACCGGTCGATCATTCTACCTTCTCACCAACTCAGGGATTTGATATGCCTCGGTTTGATAGATTAAGCTTGTGACGTTGTGATCATCCGCTGCTTGTAACTTCAGATCTATTGATATTTCATCTTAACTGTCACAGATCATAGAATACATGCAAACGATTTTCAAGAAAAATAAAGAATACATGCCAAAGAAGTCAGACAATATATATATTTGGAGCAGCCTGTATGATGTCTGCTGACTCACTCTAGAAATAAAATAAGTGGGATTTTGAAAGGTACTTGGGACATTGGTTTCTGAATCTGTAATTTTGAATTATGTGTGCGTATATATGGTTAGACCGCCAAACATGGTGGTGACCGCCTCTTCCTCGGTCATATCCACGGCATCGTCGCTTGTAGCAGCAACCCTGTGGCGGCCTCGAAGCCCTTCAAAGACCAGTCCTGACAAATCTCTTCCTGCTACAAAATGGGATACATTCTCACAGACGAATCGGAAGTTTTTGGTTTTGAGAGGGAGAAAGAGTTTGTGGCAGAGAATTCATGTAGTGCGAACCACTGTCACTTCACTTTTTCTTGGTTCAAAATAAAATTCCGAGCAACCCCAATTGCTCCTGATGTTGATGTGCAGGTTTATGTACCTAGATTTGATAGATGGAGCTCGTGACGTTATGAATCCTCTGGTCGTTGTAATTTCAGGTCTATTGAATATTGATAGTCGAACTTAAGTGTCACTGGTCATTCGATACATGCAACCGAAGTCAAGATAATATATCCTGGTGCTACGAAAGCGGCCATGGATGTAGCCGCATGTAGGATGCACGGTATCACACTTCAAAATAAACACAAGAGCTAGAATGCAGCGAGGGAGCCCTATCTAAAAAATGCAAGGCCAGATCCCACTTTCTTTAATCGAGCGGGCAAGGGATCGCAAACATCTTTTCTTTTCAGAGAAAAGGTTTTCAAAAGATATTCCGAAGGGGTCTTAGGTAAGGTAAGGAGTGACAGCTCTATTCAATAAGCTGTCTCTTTAAGGGAAGATAGGGCATCTCCTAAAATGTGGAAGTTTGGTGTTTTAGAGATAGGGCCGGCACGCTTTGCTGGAAAGCAATAAGTCAACAAAACAAGATAAGTCTACCCTAGGGGTGAAAATGGTACGGATTATTTCCGACCGACCGACCGACCGGAGCCTCACGGAAGGCAAATACGGATACAGTCAGATAGTTGCCGGATACGGATAGTAACTAACGGATACGGAAAAGTATGTGGTTTTACTAATATCCGCCCGTATCCAAAGATATACCATATTTCACGGTTATATCCGACAAATATCCGGCGTAATATCCGACAAGTAATACCTCGAACCTGAGTTGTTGGGCAAGATAAAACTTATGTACTTACACAACTCTTGAAAAGTCTTTGCTCAAGTCACTACCATATTTGTGAATCACATTTTTGGGAGGCACCCTTAGGTCATGCAAGGGCAAAATTAAGTAGCCACATGGAAATGGAAATATGAGTTTGAAAACATTATCTATCTTAGTATATCACAATACATAGAGTTAATTTGGTGTAAGTTAGTTCATAATATCTGCTATATACCAGTCCTATTTTCAATGCGACATCCGACGAAATGTTTATCCGCAACCGAACCGTATTCGTTCCGTATTTGATCCATATTCGTAACCGACAAGATCCAATTCCGTATTCGTATCCGCACACTATCCACTCCGACTCCGTATCCGGAAAAAATATGGTCACGGACATGGTTTCACTACTATTCGACCGTATCCGCTCCGTTTTCACCCCTAGTCTACCCCCTAATAAGTGGAATTTCGAAATGTCTTTGGAACATAGATTCTGAATGCCGAGCTCACAAAATTGGACTTATATATATGTAATATGTTGCTCGTTGGCCTATGCAACCGAAGGAGTAGATTTTTTGTGTACGCCAAACAAAACCAATTTTGTTCAGAATAATTGTTTTGATATTCGAGATCATGTTGTGTGAATGTATGGTTAAAAATATGAGCATACGTATGTGGTGAGTATGTATTGCTTTTAGATGTTTCATGTATATTTGTTGTAGCTATTAACTATAGCATGGGGTAATCTCAGGAGTCTCAGCATATATTCGCGAGAGATCATCCTAACCACTTCTCACCTTTCCAATCAAACAAAAAATAGATCATACGTCCGTCCCTACCAAACCAAAAAAAAAAAAACCTATATGCAATCGGATATCCTCAACCAATCGCGCCTGGTGATGTAACTAGGCCATGTCCGGCGATTATGCCAAGCCAACTAAATGGAATTTCAGCGTAGTGAGTATGACACCAAAGACTAACTCTACGTGTTCAATTAGAGTTGCAGCCCGGCTTGTACGGGGCTAGAGAAAAATATGGAGGTAGGCTTTCTCACGAAAAAAGAAACTAAGCAACAAACTGACTTCAACGAGTCGAATAATAAACTTAAAAAAAAGTTTGAGTGCGAAAAGCACCACGTTCTATAACCGCATAACAAAAGTAGACTTTAGTTAATACAATTCCACTTGACATACCGAGGAATAATTCAAAGTTTTTTTCTCTTTTGGTACTGGTTCTGAAAATGGTGCATCACCGACCGCGGCTTCTTCGTTCACCGACTCCTCTAGAGTCAGCTTGCAGTGCCTCGACATGATTTGTTCAAACCCGACGAACTTGGAGATCTTCTGGGCGGCATTATGTCTAGAGTTAGCTTGCACCGATCTCATGCTGGAGTCGACGGTGTTGGGATCCCCATCACATGTGAGGAGATGAAGGCGACCGATATCAAGGTCTAGGCTTGCTGGCTGGTTCTCTTCGTCGGGCTCCTTTAGAGCCGCATCGTGGACGATTTGATCCTCTCTGTCGGATTTGGAGGGGTCGACACAGAGATCAAGGCTGTCGCCATCAAGGTTGAGGCCTGGTGGCCTCTCCTCTTCGGCAAGCTCCTTTCGAGAAGAAGCGTCGACGTTCTGGCTTGCGCCCTTGTCGCCTCCATCTCCCACCATGATGGGGTCCAATTTCCTAGCAGTAGTCCAGGTGGTCGCTTCAGTTGGACACTCGACTCCTTCAACCCTTAGAGCTGACTCGACAGCCCGCAAGACAGCAGGGGCCATGAAGCTTTTGAGTCATATTCAAAGACTCAGGCTCCCTACATAATACAAATTCAATAAAGATCCATGAAGAACAAGAAATTATGAAATTACCAAGGAAGATAAGATCTCACCCGTCAACGGAAGGGATCCCCCCTCTGGCTCTCAGCCTACGCCTGCACGCCGGAATTAAGTATGTTGCCGGCTTGGGGCTTACTAGTGTCTAGGCAGGAGTCGACTCCTTCCTCACTAAAGTTACCATGCGCGCTTGCTTGGGTGTTGGTTCATCTAAAGTCGGCTTCGAGGACTCAGCGACTTGCTTACGCTTGGCAGATGGAGTAGTTGTAGGAGTCATTCTCATACAATCATCATCCTCATCATCGGTGTGCCAGGCCCTGATGTCGCATGTTTCTACTGACTTACCGTTGGAAGTGCCCTTTGACATAGCCTCCCGAGTGCGGGTCTTGGACCCAGAACCACCATCAGCATCGACTCCAACAGACGTCAAATCTAACTCGTCTTCACTCTCCCACATGAGCATGACCATGCCTTCATCTTGGTCTTCAGCCTCTTGTGTGGGAAAAAGCTGAGCAGATAGAATACAATAAGACATAGAAGACAACGACAAACAAAAAACGAAACAAATTGAAGAAACTTACTGGAATGGGTGGATTCTTCCGGTTGTAGGCATCGAAGCCCGGGGTCCATCCTCTCGCAAGTGAAATTGTCGTGATGGACTTCACCCAACCACATAGATATGTGAAGCTCAGCTTTCCCGTCGCAACCCGAGTGAGATCATTCTTTCCGGACCAGTGACATAGCTTGTGGACTCGGGATTGAAGTGGCTTGACTCGAAGAGTCAACCAGACAGTTATTAGATCACACCCGGTTAGGCCATCCATCTTCAGTATCTTTATCTTATTCCGCATGTGCCGAAGGTCATCCTCGTTGCCGCCGAAAAAATTCTGGCCCCAATTGGCTGTCGAAGAAGGTGGCCCATCCAGAAACGGCTCGAGACCAGGGGTGCTGGCAGCGAACGGCACATCAGCATAGTAGAAGAAAGATTTTTGCCACAGCCCCACCGACTCGGGAAGAGGGAGGTCGATGTAGTCCTCCTTCTGCCGAGCTTGGATTATGGCGCAACCGCACTCCACCATGGGTCCTTTTCTGTACTGATACTGCCCCTTCACGCAGAAGAGGGAGCCCCACAAGCTGAGGTTGGGATGGATGCCCAAATAGCCTTCGCAGAGGGCAACAAAGCAACATATTTGAAGTATACTATTCGGGCCTAGGTGATGCAGCTGCAGCCCATACAGATTTAGGAGCGAACGGACAAAGTCGCTCACCGGCAGAGACAGCCCGCGCCTGAAGAACGCGATGAACATGACCCTCTCCCCCTTCTTGGGAGTAGGCCGCATCTCGGCTCCTGGCAATCGCCACGCATAACTGGTATACGGCGGCAGATAGCCGCCTTGGGCAAGTTCCTCTAGCTGGCTTTGCTTCACGTTCGAGCCACAACACATGCCTTTTGTGCCCATCATCTTGGTGGTAAAACATGTGGAACTGAAGAATTTGATTTGTTTGTAATGGGAACGTGAAGGAGAAAGGCGAGAGGACGAGGAAACCAGGGAAAGTTTTCCTCTTTGACCCTCCGCCTGGCCTTATATAGGCATGGTGTGGAAGACAAAATCTCCTTGTGTGCAACCACCACGTGTCCCATTATCAGGAGGGTAAATGCTTGAGTCGCCAAAAGAAATCTCGCTAAAGATCGAGGCGTAATTATCGCCCAATTGTATTACGCGTTTTCCAGCTATCACGCGCCGGTCAAATTAATACCATGGTAAAGTATTAATACCTTCTTAAATGTTTACCAAATAATATTTTTATGAGTACATATACACAGTATATTTTGATTTAATGCATACAATCAATATTTAGTACTAAATTATATGTGAATACTGAATATCCCCCGTCAAGCCAACCGAGGTGAACTTATTTCTACTTTCTCCATCTATTCTGAAACTGCGAACACATACATGACGATTTCATGTTTTTCTGAATGTGTGTATGCACCAATGATGATTTTGTGTATAAAGTTAGTGTATTGGATATGGAAGACAAAGTTGGTCGATGGTGGTAGGAAGAGTAAGATCCAACGATGACGAACTTGATCGATTGTAGGAAGAAGAGGAGGAGTTCGACGTATTTGTTGCGGTGGCTAGCTCTTGTTGTACACATTGCTCATCAAGAGAAGAACAAAAGGAATCAGTGTGGATCAATAAAGGGTGTGCACTCGTTTCTCGATAAAATTTTGGCACCAACACATACATTGTGGCCCCATACTTTGCAGATCCTCCGATGTATCCCCAAAATACTTTTGGATGAAGTTTAGGATGAATAGGTATCTCTTCCTTCGCGATAGAGGATTATGATGATTATTTTAGGTAGAGGGAAAATGTGTGGTAGGACTTCTTGTTGTAACATCATTCAGAAGGTGGTTGGCTCATTTCACATGCTTGTCTATGGTGTTCCGGCTGATAGTGTGGATGAAATTGTTAGCCTTGTTGAGCTTTCGAGCATTTTTTTAAGGTTGTGGTTGAGGTGTTTGGGGAGAAATATTTTAGGGAACCTTCTACTATGGACATTATTAGGATGATGTGGATGACCAAGTCAAGAGGGTTCCATTGCATTCTTGGTTGCGTTGAGCCATTGACCGTATGCACGGGAGGTGGAGGAATTGCCCAACAACTTGGAAAGGGTACTAGACAGGGCATGTGGATCGTCCAACCAGGTCTAACACTGAATGCAGGGTAGGATGAACACAGTGGTTGTAGAAGTCGCTGATGTATTCCAAATATTTGACCCATTTAACATCACCAGGAATCCAGGACACCAGCCTATCCGCATGCCATGCTTCGTTGATAAGATCTTGCAGTGAACAAGAAAGAAATAGTAGTAAACTTATGAAGCAGTTATGCAACAAATGTTCATCAGATGGAATAATAATACAACAAATCAGCAGGCCCCTTCAGGTTATTGAATCCTGCAGCGAATGAATCTCCCTTCTTTAGTAGAATAGATTGCAAAAATCAACATGTAGATCCCTCTAACCTGGAAAGTGGAGGATAACCATTGGTGACACTTCCTTGTGACCGTGTGCCCCGCCTTCTTTCGAGCGAGAAATCACGCGCTGAACATCCGCGAAATGCATCACCATCAGTTGTTCGTCGACGGGCTCCACTTCGCTAGGCATGTCTTCACCCAAGTCCCAGGGGACGGGTCGTCGTATTTGAATCACAAGATTGGGTTGACATCTTCTTTTTGGGATCAAGTTTTTTTTACCTGATCAAGGGTTTCTTAGATGGATGTGAATGGGGGTTGGGGGCGACATCCTCAATTTTGAACTTTTTTCGGAACCTCGTCAGAGGGCAGGGAGCTCCCGCATGAAGAGAGTTGATCTAGTTAATAAGTAAAATTGGACCAAAAATCATACATCGTGCGGTCAATTTCGAACTTCTGATGATGTGGGAGACGGCGGACGATCAAGGCTAGGGCTAGCACAAGATTTTTCTTTTCCTTTTTCCATTCGTGCGTGTGTGTAGGACGCGTATGCGCGAAAAGTGAAAATGAAACCCGAGCTACATGGAGCTCTTTTTTCAAAAAAAAAATCAGCAATTTATTAGTTTTAAAAACACCGAAACAAAAACCTTAGGTGTAGATACTGCTTGATTGGGTGTGTGGCCTGAGACCACAAAGGTGAAGTGATCTGGGCATGCAATTGACCAAAACTCATCAAGATGCCTTTGAAGCTGAAGCCAAGGCATGTCTTGTAGGCCTCCCAAGTATGAATATGAGAAATGAGTGTTCTGTCATTTTAGAATCAGACAATGCAGGAATGGTGGAAGCTATTTCAAAACAGAATCAAGGCATGTCAAGAGACTGGAGGTTATTTGATGACATCAGAAACCTAAGGCCTCGCTTGGATTGTTTGATCGATATTTTCCCACCCCTCCTAACCAGTAAATTATACGGACCTGTG
Source organism: Poa pratensis (assembly GCA_947311845.1). Taxonomy (NCBI): domain Eukaryota; kingdom Viridiplantae; phylum Streptophyta; class Magnoliopsida; order Poales; family Poaceae; genus Poa; species Poa pratensis. The sequence continues at coordinate 21,518,194 of CAMZMU010000092.1, read as the reverse complement.
CAGCTCCGTATTTCTAACCGACCGTTTCCGGTCCAAAAACGACGAGCCAAGCGGGGCCTAAGTGGTAGTTGTTGTCGTTTCGTTGTTACGAAAGTTGGGACATAGAGTAATATGGCAAAAATAAAATCTGACAAATTTTCGAATTTTAAAAAATTGTACTGTTCACTCACCCAGATCCACTTATTTATCACTTTTATCCAATCTAAACTATAACAAATTTCGGATTGATTTGAGATCATATGATTATCTACATCTAGGATTCTTTTTCCTGAATTGTTTGAAACTACAAAAATGAGATCGCTGGAGCTCGGGCTTCAAAACGCCACACTCATGTCCATGTTTCCATACTGGATCAGGTCGACGCCCTACGTCTGTGTTTCGAGCAAGTTCTTCAGTTGAAATTTCAGCTGAGCCTGCAACTTTGAGTTTCAGGTTCAGATTAGCCGTCCGTGAAATGAAACGAAACGTTCCCTCCTTCGCTTGGTAAGGAGCGTTGCCTCTGAAGTCTGAACTGAGAACACGCGCGTTGTCGACGGCTCGCCTCCATGCTCTACTCCGCCGTCAGGCACGGGCTCAAACCTCGGCGGCGCTTCCCTCCTCCTGTATTGTCGCCAGCGGCGGCTCTCGCTTCCCCTTCCGCCGCCCCTCGCCGCGGCTCTCACGCAGCCGCCTCGCCCGTCTCCACGCCTCGCTCCTCCACCGGCTGCGGTCGGGGCCCGCACTCGCCGAGGCCCGGCGGCTGCACGCTGCACTGCTCGTCGGAGGCCACCGCAACGGCGCCGTCCTTACCGCGCAGCTGGTGCAGGTGTACTCGAGGCTCGGGGACATCGCGCACGCGCTGCGCGTGCTCGACGGAATGCCCAGGAGGAACTCCTTCGCGTGGAACGCCGCGATCAAGGGCCTCGTCGACGCCGGCCGGTTCTCTGAGGCGCTGGAGACGTACTGGGCGATGGTTGGGGATGGCTCGGTTGCGACGGATGGTTTCACGTACCCGCCTGTCATCAAGGCGTGTGCGGCGCTCGGAGCGGTCGAGGAGGGGCGGATGATAAGAGAGCATGTGGAAGCTAGCGTTGCCCGTGGGGATGCAATGCCTAATGTGTTCGTGCAGTGCGCGCTCGTCGACATGTTTGCCAAGTGTGGGTGCTTGGGTGAGGCAAGGAGTGTGTTCCAGGGCATGCAGGTGAGGGATCTGGCCGCATGGACTGCGATGATCGGAGGGACCGTGCACGCCGGGGAGTGGCTTGATGCGCTGAGCTTGTTCAACCGGATGAGATCAGAGGGGTTCTGTGCTGATTCGGTGATCGTTGCCACTGTTATTCCAGCATGTGGCAGGGTCAGAGAGTTGCGAGCTGGAACAGCGTTACACGGATGTGCAGTAAGATGTGGAGTTGCTGAGGAAACCTGTGTTTGTAACGCTCTGGTTGATATGTACTGCAAATGTGGTTGCCTGGAGATGGCTGATTATCTGTTCCGTTCTATCGGTTTCAAGGACGTTGTCTCTTGGAGTACCTTAATCGCTGGGTATTCGCAGAATGGAATGTTTCATGCGAGTGTCGATCTGTTTGCTGAAATGGTTGCTGCAGGGCTAAAACCAAATTCCAATACCATGGCAAGTATACTTCCTAGTCTTTCTGAGCTGAAGTTACTCAGGCATGGAAAAGAGATTCATGGCTTCTCCTTAAGAAATCGACTTGAACAGAGCAAGTTTCTAGGTAGCGCGTTTATAGACTTCTACAGTAGACAAGGATTCATAAGGAAGGCACAGACTGTATTTGAGCTCATGCCAAAGACAGATATAGTCATATGGAACTCAATAATTGCTGGATATGCCGTGTATGGGGATACAGATTCTGCACTGTATGTATTTAGAGCACTGCAGAAAGTGGGGTTTAAACCTGATCATGTGACTGTTATTTCAGTTCTTCCATTATGCAATCACCATTCCAGGCTCATCCAAGGTAAGGAACTACACGCCTATGTTGTTAGGCATTACATGAGTTCAGTCTGCTCAGTTAGTAATGCGCTTATAGATATGTACTGCAAATGTTGTTGCCTAGAAAAGGGCAAAGAGATTTTTCAACAGATGACAGAGCGAGATACTGCTACATATAACACACTGATTTCTTCATTCGGAAAGCATGGCCATGAAGATGAAGCAGTAATGTTATTTGATGTAATGAGGAGAGATGGAATTGCGCCTGATAAAGTGACTTTTGTGGCTCTATTATCTTCTTGTAGCCATGCAGGCCTTGTTGACAAGGGATTGTACTTCTATGGTTCCATGTCACAAGACTACAATATCTCCCCAGATAAGGAGCATTACTCGTGTGTTGTTGATCTTTACAGCAGATCTGGGAAACTTGACGATGCCTGGAAGTTCATTTCAAGTTTACGAAAAGGGACAGAAATAGATGTTCTTGGATGCCTCTTGGGGGCTTGCAGAGTGCATAACAGAACAGATATTGCTGATCTAGTTTCAAAAAGAATATTTGAACAGAACCCCAGTGATCCTGGCTATCATATTCTGCTGTCCAATATATATGCTGATGCCGGAATGTGGTCTGATGTGGCAAGGATCAGAACTATAATAGAAGAGAGGAGTTTGAAAAATAGAACAGGAAATACTTTGATTTAAGTTGATCAGACCATAAGTTTTGGATCGTATATATTGATCAGTGCTTTGCTAAAACAAGAGAATCATCCATGGTTTAATGGAAAAAAAACTGAAAAGCACTCCAAAATATTCATCCTGTCTATACTTCCAATACTGAGAACTTGAGGAAACAACTAACGGTTACTTTGTACCATATGAGTGATATAGGATGGGAGTTTGAACTGCTGTTGTGCACAGATAAAGTCGAGCCTGGGGAGAGTATTTCAGAGAAATAGCTACTGCCTTCAGCACGCTCTTAGAAGATTTTCTTCATAGAAAACAATTCCATGTCTGTGGATGCAGGTGAGTAAAAGGTGAATTGGATAATATTTAGTGTATTGTATTTACTATATTTCTTTTGGAGTCACGTATTGAGTGGTTCGCAATTTCGCTTGTATTTTTACTGCCGCCTTATGCTGCTACTTATTATCTAGCTATGAATAGATGAACAAAGGTTGTGCTGATCTGTGTAAGGTTGGAACTTTACATTTCATTCTCCTCAGGTTTTATATAATTTGTAACGTTGGATGCCTTAATTTTGCAGGTCTCTTTTGATATGGGAAATATTTTCCTGGATTGCTTCGTACCCATCGTTGCTCCATTTGCAGCTTAATCTGTTCTAATGCAGATTTTCTTTGGTAATTAACCTTACTTTTTTTTATGACTCGCCAAGCACTATGTTACTATATTATCATGATAAATCACTCATCAAGGAAAAAATGGAACTTCTGTACTTACGTGATTTCCAGAATTCCAATGCAGTCGGACTTCTTGACTTGTGTAGTAATCGTTGTTTGTAATCCCAATTCGCAACCTACTAGTCTGAACTCTGAATCTTTTACACAACATCCAAAGTAGGTATATTTCTGTATAGTGTTCTGTAGAAGAAATAAACAACAATAAATTTTGTACTTAGGTAATTGTCAGGATTCAGCGCAGTCAGACTTCTTGCTTTTGTACTTGTGTTGCAGGTAGTCCCAATTCGTAATCTACTAGTCTGAAGTTCTTTTATGCAACACCCAAAGTAATTGTATTTCTTCATTGTGTTCTGAAGAAACAGCAACAACCCAGCACAAGGTCAACTTCCAGATGTTGATTTTTGCGAAGGAAATGTGGAGCTATACATATTGGAGTTTGGGGATAAAATCGGAAGCCCTTCCAATAACTATACAAATTCACAATGATCCTTTGAAATATCAGTTACGATGGTTCTGCAGCTTGTTCATCACAGAGGTGGTGACTAGACCACACGACACATAAGCCAGGCATCTGAATGCAGTTTTTCTCCAGAAAGGGTTCAGCATACTATGAAGCATGGCCATGCGTAAATCTCTTCACCTGTTGCTATCATATAGTTCAACAACAATGTTTCCATCAAATTGTGTGAAAAGCAGAAATATAATTAAAGTAAATTCTGTAAAGCATCCGGAATTCACTGCTGGATAACTGGTGAGTGGAATTGTTGAGCCTATACAAAGGAGTGTGCTCACTGCATGTCTATATCAGACAGAGACAGTGGATGCCCGACCTATCCTGCTGATTGTTGCTGCTGTCTGAAGTATGTGCAAAGGGCAACAACATGGTCTGTATTATTACAGCTTTTGTTGTGTCGAATTCAGTTTGCTAGAATCGGTGGGGCAAGACCCTGCTAACTTGCTGACTTTATCTCTTGAAAATCTTTCACGTATCAACTAGTGATGTATCCAAGGACTAAGCAGACTGATGGTGTAGGATCGAGTGATCGACAGGTTGGCTTGCAAGATCCAAGAAAGCCGATGGGCATCGTTATCCTATCCAGGTCACATCTGCACACCAACTCCGAAAGTTCTAATGGCCGGTACGATTCGGGTCACCTGCCTTCCTCCAAAGGTAACCATCTTCTGCCACAGAATCTGAAATTCTGAGTTTCTATTATACATGATGCAATTAAACTATGATCTGCTCTACGACCTATTATTCTTACCCACTCAGATCACAATCACATGTTGCTACACTTCGCCAGCTAACCCCAGCACTGCCATCTGCAGATATACCGGAGCAAACAATGCAAGCCAACACATGTTCTGGAGTCTTGCTTTGTACATTTCGCTACCCAAAGTTCCACAAAAAAATAAACAGCTACTAGTTACTAGACTGATTTGGTGGTTGTTTAAGCTTAACCCCTTATAATTGGCTGCCCGGAGCAGAAAACTGGCAGATTCTTATTTTTATTCAGCCAAGGCTGGGGCGGATTGGAGCTTGAATGGCACACCCATCCATGTGGCCAGATAAGGACGCTCTCCTGATAATGAGGTACCGACCCACGCCCCTCTCTTCACGCTGCAGCCACCTACGCTGTTTGAGTCCATGCTCATGAATTGAATTTATGTCTTGTTTCACCGGCCAGGTTGAAGGTGCTGCTGCAGGAGAGAGGGTTTTGGACGTTTGCATGATCTGATGATTCGTTGGCTCATAATTTGCGTAGGACGCTGCTTCTGTGGCACAGTGAAGAAGCTCTGTTTCTGCAGTAAGGGGGTCTGGCCCCATCCAATTCATGGGCAATGGCTTGGTCCGCAGCAGGGTGCTCAATCATTGGTCAAGATTATGCATTATGAATGCTACTAGCTCCATTTCATATGGTGTTGATTTAGTCCTACGCTGACGGGCTAGCTAGTACGTAGTTTAGTACTGAATGTCAATGTGCCAGTGTGTAGCTTATTTTCCATTTTGTATTGATATGTTCCTCCCTGTTAAACGTTACCGTGTCAAGCTGGTGATAATGATATGTTCTGGTCTAGGACAACCGGGCTGGGGGCTGTGCTGGAAAATGTACTAGCCAAGCTAAACTTTTTTTAAAACGGGAAGATAAACTATCTAAGACCTACCTGTAAACGTCAGAATGGTAATGCTAAAAGCAGCACTCTTTCAGTCCGGCAAGCATCTTAGACTTTTGAGTTAGAGAACATGTAAAGGCATCAATAAATCGGTCTTCCAGGTAGGTAAGCATTTTACTTTGGTTCTTTCCAGGTAGCCGTCCAACCTTCTACAGCTCTCGGCGGTCTCGATGGATACCGTGTGTAGTAACTCCTGCCCGATTCGCTACAAGAAAGTCGTCAAGGAGGGTTTTCCTGAAGACGTCTCCGTTTTAGTAGCCCTCTATCCTAAGTATATAAAAGTTGGATTATATCGCGAATTGTGAGAGCCCCATGCACTGTAGCAGCTACAGTCTGCTACAGTGTTGAACAGTAGCGTGATCCGCGCCGTCGCGCGGCGATCGGACGGCCATCACCGATCCGCCGACGCCATTTTGCAAAAAGGTCCCTCGCTCCCGAGAAATTACTCCGCCGTCCACAAAAAAAACGAAGGAAAGGATCTTTTTGCGAATTCTGAAAACCACAAGGACCTCCGCGCAAAACCAACGCCAAATTCCCCCTTCCTCTTCTCCTCGCGCGCGCGGCCGGAGGTCGCCGGCGCCGCCACGACGCGTCCTTGCCGCTCCGGCCTCCCCCGTCCAGATCGAAGCGCATGCCGGGCTCCGCCGTCCTCTCCGCCACCCTCCCGCTGAGTTATGCGTCCCGAAACGCGACGACCTCGCCGGAATCGTCGCCGAACCTCTCGCCGTCCTCCGCCGCGTCTGGACGCCGCCGGTGCCGCTCCGGCGGCCAAATCCGGGCGGCGCCGCCACCTTCCGACGCCCCGCGTCGAGGCGTACCCAGCGCGCCCAGCCGCGCATTCTGGGACGCGCTGGTTCGCCGCCGGCGTTTGCGCCGCCGCCGCGGCAGCTCCGCCCGCTGGTGACGTCAGGGTGACGTCCTAGCGGGCCTGGGCCACGAAGCTGGGCCGCCTGCTGGGCCGGCCTGGCTGCTGCGCAGCTGGGTCGGCCCTTTTTATTTTTTTTCCCTTTCCTTTTTTTCCTTTTCCCGAAATCTTTTACATCTTTCGAAATTCAAATATCTACACAACATTAAAATGTAGAAATTTCCGAATATGAATTGTACCACAAAAAAAAAACAGCACATACAAATTTTAATGCTTCAAAATTTAGCATATCTCCCAAATTTATTCCCTGTTATTTTTTTGTAATTTTCTTTTCCCACAAAAAAACTTTTACACCTCTCCAAATACAAAAAAAATTGACAAATGTTTCCAGTACCTTCATATACAATCACATTCAAAAAATAAATTAACTACTTATTTGTACTACTTATTTACAAATACATTAGAACACATCAAAATGCATAGAAAGAAAAAAAAAGTAGTGCATTTGAACATTTGAAATTGCTTACAAAATAAAAAACATTTCAAAAACTCAAAAAATATAGCAACATGCTAAAAACAATTCTCTAGGTATGGAGTTCGAATGAATAAATGTGCATTTCCACACATTATGGACTTACATTTAATTTAAAACTAATGATCTTCGAACATTTCAAACAGCTCAAAAATTGGATATATTGTAAAATATATCAACATGGTAACAAAAAAAAACCCATTTATGACTATGTAAGTTGAGTTTAACAAATACTCACACTACGTATTCTCTCCGATTATAATTCTAATTGAGTATCTCAATTAAGCAAAAAATTGTCACACAAAAAATAAACTTTTTCCTAATTACGAAATTCAGAAGCAATTCCTCAAATTATATACTGAAATATGAAATTCATATGCAATTCCTCAAATTATATATTCACTTACCTGAATGCTCATATAATGCACAACTTCTAATTACAAAGCTAAAAACAATTATTTACGCCACCGTGCAAACATGAACTAACATTTAAATTTGCAAACATTCAAAAATACCCTACCATTTTCGAAAAATTTAATTTGGACAACATCAGTTAAAAATTCGTCCCAACATACAAACATATTTCAATTTGCTACATATTTGGATATTCTTGAAATTACATAACAAATGCTCAGAAAAAAGCCACCGCTAAATATGTATGCCAAAACGCAAAACATGATTAGACAACTCAAAATAGTCAATATTTATATTCAATATATATGAACCTTCCGAATTTTGGACCGAAACAAACAAATATGCATTACCACTGACTACGTACTTAAATTAAATGTATTTGGAAATTGTAAGTATATTTGGATATTTCAGATTGCTAAAATATTAGAGGTACTACAAAATGTATCGACATGTTCAAAAAAAAAAACGACGCTAAAATACAAACATATTTAAACAATTCAAATATAAAAAAAATACGAACTATCACAACCGCGGCGTCACAACTCCTCACAAAAAATGCTACCAACTAAAAACAAAATAAAAAACATATTTGCAAATCCCAAATTGGCCAATATTTGGGAAAATATTCCGATATTTCATAAAATATATCGAAAATGCTCAAAGAATAACTTTACATACTTATAGCAAAAAAAGACAAAAAAACATATCTGCAAATTTAGTGAATATTTTGGTGAACATAGAATATATATTGCACAAAAAAAAACACCAAGGAATCCCCCAGATTAGCCACCGTGACGTCATCATGCCGCACTCCGGCCCCACGTGTGCCGGCCCCACGTGTCAGAATTTTCACGGTTTTTTTTTCCTTGGAATTGCAAAACATCCACACAAAAAAAAACTAAACACTTGAAAATCAATAACATTAAATATACCAAAGATTAAAATACAGTACATATGTCAACGTGATCACGTAAAAATAATTGCTCGCTATTTATGTCATGCGATGAAGTTTAAATTTGCATGTGCTAAATTTTGAAGTACATTCGAAATTTGCTCATTTCGTAAACGTCGAATGGTTCATATCTAGATTGCTTCTCAATTCGAACAACTTTCATAATCTTTGCGTTTTAATAATTTTTGACTCTACGCAATTTCTAAGTGCGAATATTTCCAATATTAAATTTACTGCCCACAAAAATTGTGGCAAATATATTGATGTGGGCACACAAAATAACCGTCACTTATTTATAGCACACAATCAAATTCCACATCCAAATACTTCAAAATTTCAAATGCGTTTCAAATATGCAATACATTTAGATCTAAACAAATTTTAACTGCAGACATTTACAAAATTAATTTTTTTTGCCAACACGGTATTTACAAATGTGACGAATATATCAACATGCACATAAATAAATGCTCCCTACATATCAGAAGTACAAATATATTTTCCATAAAATATGCCCAAATATGAGTATTCCCCGGATAAAATTATCCTAATCTAGGCATATTCTATTTGAATTTTTTGCAATTTAAGTTGAACTGCCCAAATGTCAGAAATACAAAAAAATATGTCAGCTACTTTCAGGGGTTTTTTCCCCAACATTTTTTAGTTGGTGAATATTTGTAATTTTCAAACTACCAAACACTTAAATATCCGACGAAACATAGAAAAAATGATAAAAAGAAATGTGGGACCATTGAACATAGAAAACAAAAGTAAGGGAAAAAAAACTTGAAAAATCAATGCCTCCAAATATATCCGCTGCAAAAAAAAAAAAGTGGGGCCATTGAACATAGAAAACAAAAGTAAGGAAAAAAAAACTTCGAAAAAACAATGCCTCCGAATATATCCGCTGCAAAAAAAAATACAAATAATATATCAAACCAAACAAAAAAAATACATGCAAACTACTTATGCTATAAAACAACATTGAATATACAAATTTCGTCAAAAGCGCTGATAAGTCAATTGCGCTTTTCCTAATTTCAATTAAGTATTGACATCGAAATAAGAACATGTCCGACCATTTCAAAATTCTAAATATTGCGAAATTGTACATAATAAAACAAAAAAAACTCGAACAAAGATGGAAGAAAATAAAAACATGTTTCAACATTCCGTTTGGGCAACATTCAAACAAGTATTCCAAATATAGCTTACGTATATCTAATTATGTACTCACACTATAAAAAAAAACTACATAAATATTTTCAGAAGATAAATTTGTTCCCTCTAATTACAGAATTATTCCAAAACGAATTTAAACTAAGCACATTACACTAACTACAACTATCACCTTTCCTCATAATATATATAGCACAATTAAAAAGAATACATAAATTATCACATTAAATATTTTCACCAAACGCGCGGCGTGACGCCGCGCAAAATATAACTAGTAATCATGCAAACTCATACTTGCTTGATTGATGAGGATGCAGAGAGCATTCTGGAGGAGCCTACTAAGTGCATGATCGCACTCGGTCAGGGGACTGATGGCACTAAACGCTAACTGATGTCCTGTCACTGACATAAGAGATCCGTGGGCATAACCACCCCGGATGCCCGCGCTGTAGCATGACAGAGAGTTCTTCCGTGTGGCCGGTAGACGTTGCTGTCATGCCAACTCGTTCTGTTCAAAGGCGAACAGGGTTTTTTAGAAGAAAATAATGGCGAACAAGTTGCAGGATCGTGTTATACTATTTGTTGCCCGTTGTTTTTCTCAGCTTCGATGTTGTGGAAGAGCTGGCCTTCTTGTTGCTGCTGCTGAAAAAACTGATTGCTGCAACACTAGCCAATAGTGGGTGTGGATCTGCTCCCACTCGGCACTCAAGCCTGAAATAATAAGACGAAGTCCGGCCAAGGCGACGACGGCACTCGAAGAAGAAGAGTGGCGACGCACCACGGGGTTGCAGACACCGCGGATGGAACACAGCACAGGTGACCGTTGTGCTGCCTGGCAAGCTAGTTCCAACCATCGCTCGGCCTGGAAATGTAAATTGTGAAGTCAACAGCGGCTCTCGGATTAATTAGCAGTCAAAAGTCGGTCGAGATTCGTAGTTATTACGGACGCGGTGGATGTTCCGTTCCGTTGGACTGTTGGAGCATCGTCACCTTCAATGTCAAGCAAGAAAACCAACGGAAACTCTGAAGAAGCGCGTTTGTCTATGCAGAAAAGCCGGCACTTAAACCGGAAAAGGATTAACAACAAAACCGAAGGTGCCGCGTTGGCCGGCCGTTGGAGCCGAACAGCGGGGCGGCCGGCAGCTGCAGGGGGAACCTTCGGATCCGATCCGATCGCACGAGCCGGGCATCTAACGTCACAGAGTCGCCCTCGCCTCGCCTCGCCTCGCCTCGTCGTCTTTATAAAGTGGTGTTGCTCGCGCTCAGCCCATTACACCATCATCATCTACCTACACCTTGACCTCGAACTCTTTCCTCCTTGCTGCGTCTGCCTTTGGGGTTTTCCTTGGAGAGAGAGAAGATGGCGGACGAGGGCACGGCGAACTGCATCGACATCATCCTCGCCATCATCCTGCCGCCGCTCGGCGTCTTCTTCAAGTTCGGCTGCGGGGTAAGTCGCTCTGCTGCTTGGTTTAGCAAAAGATCGAGAGGAAGCAGAGTGGCATGTGGGCCGACGGTCAACTGATTGTTTCTGCTGCTGGTTGGTTAACGTACCTATATACTCCGTGCCTGCAGATCGAGTTCTGGATCTGCTTGCTGCTCACCTTCTTCGGCTACCTCCCCGGCATCATCTACGCCGTCTGGGTCATCACCAGGTAGAGGGAGCAAGACCTCCCTCTGCATGCCATCCCTCCCACAGGTACTGATGCACTCCCAGGAACTTGGAGTCATCTTGATTTCGCCTATGTGGTATTTTACTAAAGCAAATTTCTCCGCCCTGTTAACCAAAAAAAAATGCATCTTCGAGGAAAATGAACTTTACAAATCCAACAAAGAACGCTCTACTTTTCCTGTTTTTACTCCATGTTTGTTCCTAAAAAGAGTGTTTTTTTTTTGCTTAGAGAGAAGGGATTTCAACCCTATTTTATTAGTGAAACCACATAGAGGTTTGACAACTGGAAAATAAAAGCCACGATTCAGCACCATGCCAACATGGTTTAACAAAAGGAGGGAGAGAGTGTCACCCTATCTTGCTCTTCTGAGACAGGGTATTTTTTTTGTTTGTTTGTTACAAGTTACAGCTGCTTGATGTTGCGGACGAACTAACTAAACCTCTGTTTGCTCTGTTTGTCTGTGGCAGGTGATGGCGATCTCGTTCTGTGCCTGGTATAAGCTGTTTGTTTGAGATGCGGTTCATGGTGCTGCGTGTGCGTGAATGTGTGTGTTCGTGTTGTAAATCTGTTTTATGTGTTTGTGCTTAGCTTCCTCTCGTGGTACCTTCTCCACTCCAGCGTATCATCACCATCCTGTTCGTCCGCATATTTCCGTCCATGTACTTCGATTCTAATTAATTAATCAATTGATTGGTGGAGAAACCCCGTTGTTCATGAGTACTCCTTGCACAAACTTATGTGTTGTTTGTTGAGAAGTAGACATCATTTTAGCAGTTCCAAATTTCAAACGAGTGTGACCAATGAGACGATGGGCGTACAGTGGGAGTGGGAGCGCAGTCTCTCCCTCTACCTTTTCATGATCAATCCTCTAGCTGTTCTTTTATTGTTTTATTTTCTTTCGGATATCGCTTTGAAGAGGCGAAGCAAGCTCGCCGTGGCACCTAGTGTACAGCATCTTCTCCTTTTGGCAAACGTGTGTACAGTGTCCTGCACTGCGGTTGTGTTATATGAGCAGTGAAAAATCGGCCTTACACATGCCCACGCGAAAGAAATGTAACCGGAGAGGGTACGTGTGTCAATCAATCAATCGCCAGACACAAGTCCACCCTAGTTTTAACTCAGGCTTAAAAATTAAAACCCAAATGGCGAGGTTAATCTATACATCTTTTTTAGATGGAAGGCACCAAGTACTCTGCTTTAAATTAATAAAGCTCCACAACTACGGTAGCATACATACAAGTATATGCTCAACCAAACACAAGTGTGTGAGAGCGTACCTCGGGCACCCGATATTATGGTATAACCGATGTACAAAAGCTCAAAAACCACCTCCTATGAGTCATATGTGGATCTCAAATTTTTCATGAGATTTCACACTGTTTTTTTTTAGAACTGCATATGCATTACATCAAGAACGAGTACAGAGACTCGAGCAGAAAAGCACAATATACGCAGGAAGCATAGCTACGAGGAAGACAACGCCGCCGGAGACGAAGAAGCCGAACCACCTTCTTGCCTTCACCCGAGAGCACCTCCGCACATGGAAAAGGCCGCAGAAGCCGTCCGCCACACGGTGACGAAACCTCGCTCGATGAACGAACACGGCCAGCGCCCTCCACAGCCTGCCGCACCACCCTCCGTCAGCCACCAAGTCCGGCGAAGCCAGCAGAGCCTCCTCGCGAACGCCGCTTCTACCTCCTACACACCACCACCCCAGCTCCACACCGCCACTGGAGGACGCGCCGGCGAGACGACGAACGAGCCGGGGACCGAAGTCCCAGAGCCCCAGGTCAACGGCGCCGTCCCGTCGACCCGAAGCAGGGGGCTGGACCGCCCGAGGAATCCGAGGATCCGCGAGTGCCAGGATGACGGCGAGCGCCCCGCTGCACACGCAGCAGAGAGGGGAAGCGCCGCCCCCCAAAAACCACCGCCGACCACGCCACCACCTCCACAGCGCCGCCGGCAGGGACACCCTCAACCCAACACTATGTACATGGCGAGATCCGGGGATTCCCCAGCCTCCCGCTGCCGGAGCAGCCGCCGGAGACGGAGGAATCCCACGGATCGCCGCCGCGCGAGGTGGATTGACGACGACGAGCTTCAAAAATCGCCCCTGAGCACTGTAGCACTAGGGGATAAGGTCGCGGTTCGAAGTGTTATCTGAGATTTCACATTGTATACACCGATGATGCCACAAAATCCTATGTCCATATTCAAATCATGGATCTAGAAACAGGACGAGTAGAGTCTTTTGACTTCCACTCTTCATCTATGTTGCGTTGCGGGAATCGGAATAGTGTCACTCTTTGGAGTAGACACGATTCCTGCTCCTTGGCTCTAGCAACTCTCTCTATTTCATGATCGAGTTGGCTATAGCCAAATCAATTGCGGAATTGCCATCTCCCTATATCGTTGTACAGGAAATCAACAACGACAAATGCAACCATGATAGTGTGCTAAGGGGCTTAGTTCACAATCAAATTTAAATACGTAGTAACTATTATTGGTAGCATGCCTTTTAATTTTGTTTCTCAAGCCATGGGTTAAGTTCTAAATCGAATTTTGGTTACATGTAAGATGAGTACGGATGATAACGGGTCTGCTCCACGCCGGGGAGTACCTTCTCTCCCATCCCCCATTTAATGATCAGGGAGACTTTTTCTCCATCCACATTCCCACCAGATTCGGGGTGGGGATCGAGTTCTCCGTTAAGAAGCAAACTTCAAATAATCTTGTAGTTTATGATCTTACACTTTTTACACATGATAATACGCAACTTGTGTACCACATATGTGGTAAAATGAAAACAAATTAGTATCATGTGTTAAATATTACTCTAAAACATGTCTTCTCTCACATCCTGTCTACTACCAGGCAACGAGAGGCCAATGAAAACAAATTAGTATCATATTTTATTTTCTTTCGGATAATCGCTTTGAAGAGGCCAAGGTGACGAGTGACGGGTCCTCACGGGAAGCAAGCTCGCCGTGGCACCTAGCGTACAGCATCTTCTCCTTTTGGCAAACGTGTGTACAGTGTCCAAGGTGGGGATCGAGTTCTCCGTTAAGAAGCAAAATACAAATAATCCTGTAGTTTATGATCTTACACTTTTTACACATGATAATACGCAACTTGTGTAAAATATATGTGGTACACTGACAATGAATTAGTATCATGTGTTAAATATTACTCTTAAAACATGCTATGCTAGACACAATATTACAAGATATTACGTATAAAGTATAGCAATATATATATATGTAAGTATATAATAGGGTATATCAGGGAATGGGGATGAGGAGACGTTTTAATCTTCATCCCCATTTTAGATGACGGTGATCAGAATTGACCATACTCGTTCCCTAACAGATGAATTTCACGTGTATGCGTGAACGACCTGTCACATCCCAAATTTAGAAACTAAGAAAAACTTAGTTTCACAAGACCCAAATTTCAGAACCAACAAAAACTTTTTGAAATGTTTCACTGATGATTGTGTTTTACTTCCCATTGTTGTGTTTGACCTTGTGTGATCTTGGTTGTGATGCTGATCTGATTAAGTTTGTTGCTTGTGAGAACAATTCCTCAGCTGCGCCTAACACTAAAAATAAAACACACTTGGCAACAATTTGGAATGTGACTTAACTTTAAAGCAAACTCCTCAAATTATTCAACAAATGGAATTTCAGATCATGAGTTAAGGAAATGATCATAATAAATAATTTTCCCTACTTAACTCTTTATTTCCTTCAAACAAATATCTTCTCTATGAAAATGAAAATTATATAAAGTTAAAATATTTATCAAGGAAGTTCCAAGAGTTCCAAAAATAATATTTGAACTTGCTTCAAAATTTCAAAGTATTATAAATTTGTATTTAAGAAAAATGCCATTTTTAAACCCTATGAACAAATGTGGTTCAAAACATTTTATTTTTAAACACCAATTTTTGTGGAGGCTCTACTTGGTAAGGGGAACCTACCCAAATAATTTCAGAATTTTTGAAATAGTTTAAATGCCTCAATTAAATATCTAAAAGGTACTGGATATTAAAAGGGAAATAAAAGAAACAGAAAAAGGACTTGGTTGTAAAAGGAAAAAGAAGTTCAGGGGGCGTTCTGCAAAAATGCCGTCTTCTCTGTAGCAGCAGTGGCGCAATGGCGCCGTGTCGTCCCTCTGTCGCTCGCCGCCCGGACCCCCCCCCCCCCCCCTCCCGCGCGTCTCCTGCTGCTCGATGAGGAGATAAGAAGGCCACCGAGGCGCTCCTCTGTGCCCCCTCACGCTTCACTCGCTTGCCCCTCTCCCTCTCTCTCTGTTCTTCCCCACCGCACCGAAACCTAGCCGGAGCTCCGCCGCCACATCGCCGCCGTTCTAGGACGCCCCGAGCAAATCCAAGGCCACCATCCTCTCCGCCTCATCGTTCTCTGCACCCCCGTCCAAGGAATCGATGCGGGAGGCCGAGAATCAAGCGTAGCATCCGCATCCTCTTCCGCTCTGGCCGCCGCATTTCCGGCAAGCTCGCGAGCTGCACAGGCCACCATTCGCCGCCATTTCTGCTTCCCTGGGATCCCGTCCTCGCGGTCTAACTCGTAGACATCCCCTTTGCTTTTTAGGACCACCGGAGCCGCCGCGTCGACCTCGCCGTGCTCCTGCCGTGCCTCGCTCGCCGCGGTGCCTGCCGAGGAAGGAGAAGAGGGCACGTAACCGTTCGCCTCGCGCGCGTGGGCCGCAGCTGGGCCGCCTTCTGTGTTGCTCGGTCGAATCTGGGCCAGATCGAGCCCAGTACTGTTTTTTTTAGTAAATCTATTTGCTGTGATATTCCTGCTGAATTGACAGTGCAGCTTTAATTCAATTGTGGTTAATGTGTGCTAGCAATTTGATTGATTTAAATTTTGTAGCATTCCTGTGTGTTTTGTTAAACATCCAGAACTGGTGTCTTGCAAAAATATAATTTTGTGTGCCTTCTAGATTTAATCTTGTAAAAAGTATCTTTTTCATTAAATATTTAATATCTAGAGTTATACAACTCCAAAAATTGCAAACTAAAATGCTATGGAAAGCCTGAAGTGATACCTTTCTAGATGTGTTGGTCTTGTATGCAAATGAAACCTAAAACAAAAGTTCTATTCATTCTTGTAAACACACCAGTGGCACTTTGGTGATGTTTGTAGATTTTTCTGAGATGAATTTTGGAGTAAATCCAATTGGCCTGTCTTCTATATGTGTAGGAGAACATATCCCTAGCTTGGTTTAAATTTAGGAGTCACTGATTGACTGTGGTGATAATTATAAGATTTGGGCCTTTTCTGCCTATTTTTATTAAGCCTTTATTAATTGTTGTGTTATAACTCTATTGTTACAAATGTGTTTCCTAGCATGTGTAGGGTGGTAATTCACTGTGGAGAGGTGTTTCCTTATTTTGCTAGCATGTTAGGAGAGCTTCTTGTGAGTCATGTTTTTGTTAGGGTTTTATTCCCTATATAACTTTTTACCTAGTAATTAGGAGTTGCTATGCTTATTTATTTTGATGTGAGGATGTTGTGTGTGATTAATATGTTAGTACTGTTAGTGGTATTTGTTAGACATATTGGTATGAGTAATATGTTTGCATGGCTTGATGAAATTGATGGACTTTGAGTTGAGTACTAGCTTAAATATCTTGTTAGTGTATCCACCTTGGCTTGGTGAGATATTTTGAATTACAAAGATTAATTGGTGGCTTAACTTTTGTCTGAAGTATTTCCTGTTTAGGGAAAATGGTTGTTAAGTACCTTTAGTAGAAGATGTCTTGGTGCTCTATGTTTTTAGCTTGTGTTTGGTGTTATACTCCTGTGAGTGTAATGCCCTTGTAAATATAGATCTAGTTTGTTGCTTGGTTAAACTAGTGCTATGTTTGTAGGTTGATTACTTGTTTGTATACCACTTGTGGTTTGGTTTGCTTATCGAGCGTTGTTTTATTTTCATGTTGCGACGCTAGAATTAAACGCTACCGGAGTGGTATCGGGAGAGGATTTATCGAGGAAGGATGGGAATTATTTCTTTGATCAGTGAGAAGAAGCCCAGGAACATTATGCTGGAATCAGGCAAGCTATCCTCTGAGCTTGCATTTATATACATCTATTTTGGTTCACATGTTTTACTTATAAAGAGCAAAAGTGATTTATGTGGTGTTTGCCACTAAAGCTATGATTTTGAAAACCCTTTTTTCCAAATTACAAGTATATTATTTTGACACCCTATATGGAGATATTAGCTGGAATTTCTTTCCAAACTATAGGATGGGAAAAATATTGTTTACTCCAAACTCCTTTGAAAATACTTGTGTGGATATGGAATGCCGAGATGTCGGTGTTGAAGTGGAAAAATGGAGAATGGTGATGTTTATGAAAAATGCACATTGTGTCTCTGTACTTACAGAACAACCAATACCTGTGCGACCACATTTACCCACCTATGGGAAAAGGGCTTAGTCATATAATTTGCTCATATTAGTATGGGAGACCTCATCGACGGAGACGACTCCGTTATGCATGAGGGGATAGTGTGTTGATCTACCCCTGACCCGGGTCCTCGCTCAAACTCTATGGAAAGATAAGGAGGAGGATTGAAGGTTCCACCATAAATCGCCGGGCAAAACTATGAGTCCTCACACTTAGATTCCGACGGGCTGGGTTAAGTGTGGTGGGAAATATCATAAGGGCAGGATCCTATACTAGCATGAGCAAACGACAGGCTAGGGTCGGTGACTCAACTTCGCATACACCTTGTATGGCGGGACGTGGCGGACACGATGAGTTACCGGATGGATGTGGGAAAAGCGTGCTACCTCTGCAGAGTGTAAAACTATTCGAATAGCCGAGTCCTCGGATATGGACAGTTGGAAAGAACTGCTCGGTACTATGTGCAAGTTTTGCAAAGTTTTGAGATTTGAAAATAAAATGGAGATGTGTTGTATCTGCAACTCTACCGACGGGCTGGTATGAGGTTGCTGGAGAATGATTTGACCATGACGGGCTATGGTCGAGAAGTGAAGAGTTTTGTGATTTGAAAGTGGAAAATGTTTTAGGCAACTATACCGAAGGGCTGGTATGAGGTTGTTGGGATTGAATGACCATGAAGGGTTATGGTCGAAAAAGGAGGAGTTTTGGAGAAATAAACAAATGGTGATTTTCCGGGAAAATGTTTATTAAAGAGACTTCTTACCTTTTTCAACAAAGATGTATTTTCGGGAAAAAGTTTTAAAAGAAAATTCTTACAAAGATAGATTTATGGGAAAAAGTTCTAAAAGTCTTCTTTCCTCAAAATAAAGGTTTTTATTATAATAAAAATGATGCTATTGCACGCTCATGTCGGGGGTAGTTTGCGAGTACATTCAAATGTACTCATATTGGTTTCGTCCCTGGCTATTGTCTTAGCCAGGTTTTGAAGATGAGCAGTTGAAGAGGAAGACTTCCCTGACGTCAATGCGAACTAGGGCGCTTCCCAGTCAGCTGCCTGTAGGGTTGGCAAATGACTTGGGCTCCACGTTGTTTTGGGTGATTTCCGCTGCAAGTACCTGTTAAGGTTATGATTCAATCAAGTAAGTATATTTATTCGGTATTTATGGGTGTTCTGTGATGCCAATTCGAGTTATGTGCAACAACAGACTGATCATGGGATTGTTGCAGGAAACATAACGAGTATCTCGGATAGTTAATCCGGGGTCCCCACAGACTTGGTATCAGAGCCATCCTGACTGTAACAGACCTTAGTTAGCATGGACGTTAGTTAGGAAAGAAATATTTTGTTAAAAATATATTGTTACCAAAAACATATTTTTATCTAAGGAAGTCCAAAAATAACTTCCACTCTTCTCACCTTCTCAAATATTTCCGAGTCTCATCCCTCTATTTTAAGATTTTCTAAGGATTTCTCTACTCCCTCTTACCCGTTCAAAATACTTGACGATGAACCCAAGTGAGACCTAATTAGCTAGCACCTACAAGAAGAAGCTTCCATCACAAGTACTCAACATTCCACATCGAGGTGATTGATCTGCAAATACCAAGATTGTCGATGTCAACCAAGCAAGAGACCTTCGAAGACCTCAACTCAACATCAACAATTCTACTCAAGTTGCAACTTCGATAATCTCAATTCCTCCCGCTGAAGCCTAAGGCGACAGAGTGAAAACTTCACCAACCATGTCTAACCGAGACCATAGGATAAACCTGATAGGAACCTTGGTTGTACTACCCGACTACCACGAGTATTAGACGTCCGTTGGTACTAAAGGTACCTTGTGTGTTGTTTGTTGGTGTGCTCTACTCTGGTTGTGTGTTGTTGTTGGTGAGTCCTCTGTTTGGGTGTTGTTTTTCTTGTGCGTTCACAATCACGCCTTGATGGCAACACAAAGTAACCCAAAATTCTCTTTTTTATAAAACTCCTTTTGTCACCCAACAAAACTAATTTTGACCTCTTCGCCATAGTTGCACTTTGTTGCAGATGTAAACCCGCTTAGGAAAATCTTTTCAAGATATTTTCCTCTTATCTAAACCGTCTCCCGATAAGAACTGACAGTTTCGCAAGATACAAAAGACCCCCGATCTTTAACCAATAGCCTGAGATTTTTGCAACCTAACCGGCAAATCAGATAATGGCCTTCAAGCACCATCTGGAGCAAGTGCGTCAAGATCTCGAAGGAAACTGCAATTTAACGCCAACCTCGTGAAGACACGAGCATCACCTCGCAAAAATAACTTGTGAAATTACAAGAACACTACACTAACTTATCGTATCTAACTTTAGATTAACACTGACTTAAGTCCACGATAGTACTAACTAATCTTCTAGGACTGCAAACCTTGACAAGAGACGAGGACATAAGGAGACTCATTTAGAATCGGTAACTAGGAGAACTCAAGGAGTGTAGGAGAGTTGCTATGAAGATTCGAGCTCAGAACCGCAAGAAGGAGGAACTGCGACAAAGAGACTTTGAAGAGAGATTTCTTAAGTTGGCAGAAGTAATTAATATACCAGACTATCCTTGAGTATTTGGAAACTCATATATCAGAATCTACTATTATAAATCTCTCTAGAAATAGTGTGATATTTTAATGTTCGTGTTATATAGAAGTAGTTTGGTAACAAGCCTCATGAACTTGTTAACAAATCGCTTTTGTATGCTCAAACAATTGAGTGTCATATACAAATAAACGGAACCTCAGATAATCCAGTCCACCTCAGCCTCTGGAATATGAAAAGTAGTTTGATGACAAGACTAGCTACCTTGTTAACAAATTCTTCTCGTAAGACTAAGGCAATTGATGTTATAAAAGACCTCCACAATTTTATACAACTAACTAATAGAAAGCTTGCTCGGACTAAGTGGATGCCTTCACCACAGGGGTGAAGCAAATGATGTTAGAACTCAAATCAAGGACAATAATAATTTTCTTAAACCAAGTGTATACCTTAGGAATACTCAAGTTCTAAGTAGAAAATCACATGAAGATTTATAGTGTTTCCCCAAGGATATGATTTCCGAAAACAAGAAAAGAAAAAGGTACCCTTTTGAAAAACAACTGGTGCGAAGGTTCCTCACTAACTTTTTCTAGGGACCATTAAGAGGTGCCAGAGGCCGACTCAAAACTAGTTGGTAGAGAGGAGACTTTAGGAAGATATAAGGGTGTTGAATTGTAAGTTATTAGCCAAAAGTATCTTGATGAGATCAAAATTTGGTGGATGATGACGGTAATATCAAAAATTTGGGGTTTAGAATAGTAGTGAAAACTTGGAGTGGGTCGATAAATTAATTGGGATTGGACAGATGATATATTTGATTAATACACTGGGGCTAACCAGTTGTGGTCCCCAACCATTGGTAGTTATCTGGAGCTAGAAGACGTGACCCTTGGTTTAGAAATAAAGGTGAAAGTTATTGGATTTTTAGGAAGCACTTGCCGATAAAGTGATGATTCGATTGGTTAGAAGCAAGTAAATTAAGAAGAATACTCCGACGTTGGAATGTTTAGGGTGATTCCTAGCGCAAGTGACCCTTGTACTAAATTCTTATGGAATTATAGGAAGTGGTCAAAGATGAGTTAGCAAATGAGTAGATCGTTGTATGCAAGAAATAATTGGTGGAGGATAAGTGAATGTTTATCGGGTTCTAGGAATCAATATGACTTGGTCTAGTAGCAAGAGATCTAGGTGGTAGAAGTTTTCAGAGCTTGTCACGCTCTGTTTGGATTATTCTTAGAAAGATCTTTTATCGTTCATTAAGAGATCAAGGCCCAAAAGTGTGGAGATAAAATCCGAATTTGGATAGAAAGTGGGGCAAGTCTTGATGGAATGATCACATGACTGCTGGATTCTTTATTTAGCTTTGATGATATGGTCGTGGGAAAATAACCACCTGAAGGAGTAAGATAATATGAGATATGCCTGTCGTGGTGGGATCACGCAGATGCCTAGGGGTAGGCTTAGTCTGGGGCCGAACGTACGCTTGAGGATTCGGGGAGGGATGGCGCGATGGAACCGCACACGAAGAACACGAAGAACACTGCAAACACAAAGATCTACCCTGCTTCGGGGCCCTCGTGAGGAGGTAAAACCCCTACTGCAGCACTATCCTATTTGGTGTATTTCCCTCTGTATATGCGGTGTGTACAAATGCTCCTCGAGCTGTATACCTCTAAGTATGCCTCTAATCACCGCTAATTAAGCTGCTAATCTCCAGAGAGGAGAGCTCCCGCGGGGGGAAATGAGCTCCAGTGAGTGTGTCCCAGAGTTCCCATGTCCTCCCCTGGTGCCTTTATATAGAGGAGGCCCAGGGGACAAGGAGACAAAGAACACTATGCACGGGTCCCACTTGTACTCTAGTCACATCACTGCACTGTAGCCACGCTGCCTGTGTACTCTAGTCACACCAGGAGCACAGTAGCCACGATGGCTGCGTCCTTGGTTTGTCTTCTAGCTCCTGTCCAGGAACCTCCTGGCAGAGCATCTGTACGTGACGAGGAAGGATGCCGGAGCAGAGGTGGCGCTGGAGTGGAAGCCGAGGTAAAGGGCTTGGACTGATCCGAAGTTAAAGAGCTGCTTGATCAAACCGTGGCCTGGAGGAATACCTCGGCCTGCCTGGCGCTGTCTCGGTCGAAGGAAGGTTGCCGAGGCTAGAGCTATCCTGGCCTGCCGAGGCGCTGCTTTGCCTGAGCCCAACCGAGTAACGGGAGAGCTTGGTCCATTCCGAGTAAGGGAAAAGGGCGGCCTGCTCCGGATAGCGATCTCGGTCCTCTTGGAGCTGTAGACACCGGCCTCTCGAGCAGGCATCGAGGCGAGCTGTCGAGGCTAGCGATCGTAACGATCCAGTTCAGTGCGTACAACCTGGCCCAGCAAGGAAACTCGGCCTGCACTGTGATTCGGAGGGAGACATCGGATGGGCCGGCCTGCCCGAGTTTAAAGATAACCCGGTCCAGCTTACAAACTTGATTCGGTCCAGCTGATGTAAACTGGCCTCTGCCCAACCGAATAACCAAGCTGGCCCAAATGAGTTAACCGGACTTCAGCCCACCCGAGCTACCCGAATAGTGGCCCATCCGGGTAACCAGCACTCGGTTCACCATGAGCAGCGGATAACAAGGCTCGCCCGGGGTAATTCGGTTTTGGGCCAGCCGAGGTAAGCAAATGACTCGGTCCATCCTGGAGTTGATTCAGTCCACTGTGCTTTTTCTTCCTTCTCCTTTATTCCTTTGTTTATTTCTCTGCTGCCTCTTCTACTAGCTCCACTAAAACACCAGCTTTGGTATACCCGGGGTCACATCCCCGACATTAGTCCCCGAGGCTGCGTGGGACTCGCAGAGTCGCGCGCAGACTTACAAAAATAAATGCCACCATCGAAACCTCCATGTATACGACCTCCTGCGTGTATGGGCGCCATAGTAATTCGGTCGTCTTTGCCATGCCTTCCAGGCCAATTGCGACATCCGGTTGACCGAGCTCACCCGAATCAACAACGAGATGGACAGTTTGCACTGGAAATATGTTGCCTGAATGGTCACCATTATACGCCGGTTCTTAGCCCTCCTGGCTTTTACCGAACTCGGATGCCACCAGCGTCGGTTAGCCCTCCTGGCTTTTACCGAATTGAGATGCCGCCAGCGTCGGTTAGCCCTCCTGGCTTTTACCGAATTGGGATGCCGCCAGCGTCGGTTAGCCCTCCTGGCTTTTACCGAATTGGGATGCCGCCAGCGTCGGTTAGCCCTCCTGGCTTTTACCGAATTGAGATGCCGTCAGCGTCGGTTAGCCCTCCTGGCTTTTACCGAATTGGGATGCCGCCAGCGTCGGTTAGCCCTCCTGGCTTTTACCGAACTTGGATGCCGCCAGCTTAAACTGGACCGACATAAACCTGTAAGTACGTATCTCATATGTCTCGGTATCTCGGCGTCTCTAGGCATATCACACATGTCTCGGTATCTCGGCCCCTCTGGGCATATCACACATGTCTCGGTACCTCGGCCACTCTGGGCATATCACACATGTCTCGGTACCTCGGCCACTCTGGGCATAACTCATATGTCTCAGTATCTCGGATGTCCGGCAGCCACTCTGGGCGCTTACCGACATAGATGTCTCCAGCCACTGCTGGTTTGACATAAGCATGTCTCGAATGCCGGTTTTAGCCACTCCGGGCGTATACCGACATAGATGTCTCCAGCCACTGCTGGTTTGACATAAGCATGTCTCGAATGCCGGTTTTAGCCACTCCGGGCGTATAACGACATAGATGTCTCCAGCCACTGCCCACTGCTGGTTTGACATATAACCTGCAGAAACATATCTCAAAGGTTGCTTCTGATCAACCAACACAGACACTGATCTGGTACACAGGTAATGCCATGATAAGCTGGCAAACAGAACAAACGATGATTTGGGATATGGAATGATGCCAGGATATTATGACAAACCGAAATAAACAGTGATTAGGGATGTGAAATGATGCCGTGATACTATGGCAAACCGAAACAAACGGCGATCTAGAGAATACTGATAATGCCAGGGTACCTTGGGTAAATTGAGATAACCAATATAACCATGATACCTCAGATTTCCATTATACCTCGGATTTCCACCATACCTCGGAATTCCATTACACCTCGGAATTCCGTTATAACCCGGATTTCCACCATACCTCGGAATTCCATTACACCTCGGAACTCCGTTATAACCCGGAATTCCAATATGACCCGGATTACCAATATGACCCGGATTTCCAATATACCTCGGATTACCAATATACCTCGGATTACCAATATGACCCGGATTTCCAATATACCTCGGATTATAATACACCTCGGATTTCTGGAGTACCTTGGTAACGAACATTCTCAACAAAACCGATGTCACCTTTCAACGTTAGTCCAACATACATATCATGAAGAATATTTGACGGGAATAACAACTATATCAACCGAGGCAAACCAGCTATAGCACTTAACAGAAAATGAATCTAACAACATTTACCAAGCGCAAAGAATTAGACTCGGTTTCAACCGAGTCCCCGAGTTACTTTTCTTATCTAGGAGAAGGTGTAAAACAGACTGGCTATCCAGTCCCCGGGTCAAGACATCTTGTCCCGGGTAGAACAACTAAACAAAGCAAGGTAGAAACGAGGGGCCAGTCCCCGAGCACTGTTTGAGACTATCTAGAAGCATGAGCAGACATATAAATGATACTTACACGGTCAGGTTGTAGGAGAAGTCCTAACTCGGATTCTCCCAGGATACCTCGGACTTCAGAACACCTCGGATTTCAGAATCAGCTCGGATTCCAGAATCAGCCCGGATTCCAGAACAGCTCGGATTCCAGAATCAGCTCGGAATCAGCTCGGATTCCAGAACACCTCGGATTCAAGAATCAGCTCGGATTCCAGAACACCTCGGATTCCAGAATCAGCTCGGATTCCAGAACAGCTCGGATTCCAGAATCAGCTCGGATTCCAGAACACCTCGGATTCCAGAATCAGCTCGGATTCCAGAACACCTCGGATTCCAGAACACCTTGGATTCCAGAATCAGCTCGGATTCCAAAACACCTCGGATTCCAGAATCAGCTCGGATTCCAGAACACCTCGGATTCGTACTGTAGCCAGCTCGAAAATGAGTCAACACACGGGGACGAAGTCGAAGTTGAGTCCCCGCGTTGATGACGAAGGTCCCATCCGAATTAATCCAGCAAGCGCCACTATCAGCCCCACGGTGGGCGCCAACTGTCGTGGTGGGATCACGCAGATGCCTAGGGGTAGGCTTAGTCTGGGGCCGAACGTACGCTTGAGGATTCGGGGAGGGATGGCGCGATGGAACCGCACACAAAGAACACGAAGAACACTGCAAACACAAAGATCTACCCTGCTTCGGGGCCCTCGTGAGGAGGTAAAACCCCTACTGCAGCACTATCCTATTTGGTGTATTTCCCTCTGTATATGCGGTGTGTACAAATGCTCCTCGAGCTGTATACCTCTAAGTATGCCTCTAATCACCGCTAATTAAGCTGCTAATCTCCAGAGAGGAGAGCTCCCGCGGGGGGAAATGAGCTCCAGTGAGTGTGTCCCAGAGTTCCCATGTCCTCCCCTGGTGCCTTTATATAGAGGAGGCCCAGGGGACAAGGAGACAAAGAACACTATGCACGGGTCCCACTTGTACTCTAGTCACATCACTGCACTGTAGCCACGCTGCCTGTGTACTCTAGTCACACCAGGAGCACAGTAGCCACGCTGGCCGCGTCCTTGGTTTGTCTTCTAGCTCCTGTCCAGGAACCTCCTGGCAGAGGATCTGTACGTGACGAGGAAGGATGCCGGAGCAGAGGTGGCGCTGGAGTGGAAGCCGAGGTAGAGGGCTTGGACTGATCCAAAGTTAAAGAGCTGCTTGATCAAACCGTGGCCTGGAGGAATACCTCGGCATGCCTGGCGCTGTCTCGGTCGAAGGAAGGTTGCCGAGGCTAGAGCTATCCTGGCCTGCCGAGGCGCTGCTTCGCCTGAGCCCAACCGAGTAACGGGAGAGCTTGGTCCATTCCGAGTAAGGGAAAAGGGCGGCCTGCTCCTGATAGCGATCTCGGTTCGCTTGGAGCTGTAGACACCGGCCTCTCGAGCAGGCATCGAGGCGAGCTGCCGAGGCTAGCGATCGTAACGATCCAGTTCAGTGCGTACAACCTGGCCCAGCAAGGAAACTCGGCCTGCACTGTGATTCGGAGGGAGACATCGGATGGGCCGGCCTGCCCGAGTTTAAAGATAACCCGGTCCAGCTTACAAACTTGATTCGGTCCAGCTGATGTAAACTGGCCTCTGCCCAACCGAATAACCAAGCTGGCCCAAATGAGTTAACCGGACTTCAGCCCACCCGAGCTACCCGAATAGTGGCCCATCCGGGGTAACCAGCACTCGGTTCACCATGAGCAGCGGATAACAAGGCTCGCCCGGGGTAATTCGGTTTTGGGCCAGCCGAGGTAAGCAAATAACTCGGTCCATCCTGGAGTTGATTCGGTCCACTGTGCTTTTTCTTCCTTCTCCTTTATTCCTTTGTTTATTTCTCTGCTGCCTCTTCTACTAGCTCCACTAAAACACCAGCTTTGGTATACCCGGGGTCACATCCCCGACAATGCCTATCTATGGGGAAAAATCAATCTAGAAATAATTGGTGGACCACTACGAATTTTGTGATAGGATGTAATGGGAAGATTATGCCTTAAAGGTTTGATGGATATCCGATAGACTGAATTGTGTTGTGATAAAGAGTTTATGCCGAGGGAGATGATGGTGGATTAATAACTTTCGCTTGGGCAAAAGTCATGATTCAATTAACTAGTTGGTAGTAGTGGCCTTACCAGAGATGTTGGAATGGTGTTTTGAAGACTCGAGAATTAGAGGCCTATGTACAGTTGGTTGATTGGATCTTAGGTATAATAAGTTTGATGTTCAGAGTATAGCACCCAACTCCCTTGAAAACTAACCTAAGCCCCTCAACCAGAAAGTTTTCCCGGAAACCCTAACTATTCTGGTGCACTCTAACTTACTTGTGAAGACCCAGAACCAAAGAAGTCTTTCCGGACAACCTTTTCCCGCCAAGCCGAAGGAAGAAAAGCGTGAAGAAGATCTACTGGAAGTCACTAAGAAGAATCAAACAACGGACGCACCTGCTGTTGGCAACCTCAACCACCAAATGAGCTTTGACGTAACTAGAAGTTTATAACATCCCTCTACTAACTAGAAACCGGAGAGAGTCGAGTGCTCAGACTTGACGCATCCTGAGCACAACGCGTCCCTACCTGCGACCCTCATGAGGCAACAATAGCAGGAAGTGATATCTGCATCAACCCCAAGCACCGAGGAGTGACACCGAGACGAAGATCGTCAAGCTACCCAAGAAGAACGATGCCTCCAAGTCTACTCCAGCTGCAACCTTCAGGATGAACCTTCAAAACCCCTTTTTAAGGGGGGAAGACCTGCAATAGGTATACAAGAACGTGGTAATAATTAGATCCGTGCGCTTTTAGCCTTAGAGCATCTCCAACAGCAGCGCTACGCGCCGGCGCGCTAAATTTTTTTTGCGGCGCCAAGATACCGTTTTAGCGCGCGCGCCGACACTTTTGCTTTAGCAGCCGCGCTAAAATGCCGCGCGAAAACGGGATGGTTTAGCAGACGCGCTAAAATGCCGCGCCGCAAACCTAGATATATAGATGAACTCTACGAACTCGATTCGATTACACGAACAGCGAATACGAACATGATTCGATTCGATTACTACATCAAATAACTACATCCATAACCCTAAACACTCGATTCGATAACTAGGATTCGACTATCACTCCAAGTCGGAGGAGACATCGGAATCGGAGTTGGTGGTGTCCGAAATCTCCTCCTGCAGCGCGAGCCACCTGGGGTCGCCGGCGGGCCAGTTGGCGACGCCTGCCGCCAGTTCCGCCTCCGCCTGCTCCTGCGCTCGGCGGCGCTCCTGCCGCCAATCATGGCGCTCGGCGCGCTGCTCCGCCCGCTCGGCCGCTTGGGTGTTCCAGAACTCCAGTTCGGCGCGCTCTTCTTGCGGGTGGTTCCGGTACCAGTCCTCGACGGCGCGCTGGTCGCGCTCCTCGACCAGGCAGAGCACCGCGCGGAGGCGGTGCGCGCGGCGGTCTTCGGCGGTGACGAGGCGCGGCTCAGGCGCCAGGTTAGCCGCCTCCTGCGCGTTGCGGCAGTCCTGGAAGTTCATCGAGAGGCGCGGGCGGTTGAGCCTCCACGCCGCCGCGTCGTACGCGCGGGCGGCCTCCGTCGCGGTCCCGAACGTCCCGAGGGGGACGCGACTGTCGCCGCACCGAATCTCGACGGTGAACGTCCCGTCCGGGCGCTCGCGGACGCCGAGGTAGCCGGATTGGGAGCGGCGACGCGGAGGCATTGTGGCGGGCGGTGGGGATTCCGAGCGGGCGCGGGAGAGAGAGAGAGAGCAGTTGGGAGAGGAGGGGGAGACGTGTGGAGCGAGCGCGCGCTGGCCGCGGGGCGGGGTATTTAACGCGAAAGGTACCGCTTCGTCCAGCGCGCACTTCCGTTTTCCGAGCGCGCGCTTTTTTCCCGCGTCTGCTGGAGCGCGCGAGATAGCCCCGCGCGCGGGAAAATGCTGTTATATGGCGCGCGCTCTCCGTTTCCGGCGTCTGTTGGAGATGCTCTTATAGTATCTGGAAACAGCCAACCACGACTATCCGTCAAAGTCGATCGTCAAGTCAACCCTATCATCAAGGATCTGAACTTAGCCCATAAGTTATCAACAAAGAAAGCCTCACAGCATCAATTTATCAAGATCCCACATGGCAACCTCACTAGAGAAGCAACGACCTCGGAAGTAGCCAGCCCAGACCCGTGCCTTCGTGCTCCCTTGTTACCACCGGGCAAATCTCGAGGACGAGATTTATTTTTAAGGGGGGAAGAGCTGTCACATCCCAAATTTAGAAACTAAGAAAAACTTAGTTTCACAAGACCCAAATTTCAGAACCAACAAAAACTTTTTGAAATGTTTCACTGATGATTGTGTTTTACTTCCCATTGCTGTGTTTGACCTTGTGTGATCTTGGTTGTGATGCTGATCTGATTAAGTTTGTTGCTTGTGAGAACAATTCCTCAGCTGTGCCTAACACTAAAAATAAAACACACTTGGCAACAATTTGGAATGTGACTTAAATTTAAAGCAAACTCCTCAAATTATTCAACAAATGGAATTTCAGATCATGAGTTAAGGAAATGATCATAATAAATAATTTTCCCTACTTAACTCTTTATTTCCTTCAAACAAATATCTTCTCTATGAAAATGAAAATTATATAAAGTTAAAATATTTATCAAGGAAGTTCCAAGAGTTCCAAAAATAATATTTGAACTTGCTTCAAAATTTCAAAGTATTATAAATTTGTATTTAAGAAAAATGCCATTTTTAAACCCTATGAACAAATGTGGTTCAAAACATTTTATTTTTAAACACCAATTTTTGTGGAGGCTCTACTTGGTAAGGGGAACCTACCCAAATAATTTCAGAATTTTTGAAATAGTTTAAATGCCTCAATTAAATATCTAAAAGCTACAGGTTATTAAAAGGGAAATAAAAGAAACAGAAAAAGGACTTGGTTGTAAAAGGAAAAAGAAGTTCAGTGGGCGTTCTGCAAAAATGCCGTCTTCTCTGTAGCAGCAGTGGCGCAATGGCGCCGTGTCGTCCCTCTGTCGCTCGCCGCCCGTACCCCCCCCCCCCCCACCCCCCTCCCGCGCGTCTCCTGCTCGATGAGGAGATAAGAAGGCCACCGAGGCGCTCCTCTGTGCCCCCTCGCGCTTCACTCGCTTGCCCCACTCCCTCTCTCTCTGTTCTTCCCCACCGCACCGAAACCTAGCCGGAGCTCCGCCGCCACATCGCCGCCGTTCTAGGACGCCCCGAGCAAATCTAAGGCCACCATCCTCTCCGCCTCATCGTCCTCTGCACCCCCGTCCAAGGAATCGATGCGGGAGGCCGAGAATCAAGCGTAGCATCCGCATCCTCTTCCGCTCCGTCCGCCGCATTTCCGGCAAGCTCGCGAGCTGCACAGGCCACCATTCGCAGCCATTTCTGCTTCCCTGGGATCCCCTCCTCGCGGTCTAACTCGTAGACATCCCCTTTGCTTTTTAGGACCACCGGAGCCGCCGCGTCGACCTCGCCGTGCTCCTGCCGTGCCTCGCTCGCCGCGGTGCCTGCCGAGGAAGGAGAAGAGGGCCCGTAACCGTTCACCTCGCGCGCGTGGGCCGCAGCTGGGCCGCCTTCTGTGTTGCTCGGTCGAATCTGGGCCAGATCGAGCCCAGTACTGTTTTTTTTTAGTAAATCTATTTGCTGTGATATTCCTGCTGAATTGACAGTGCAGCTTTAATTCAATTGTGGTTAATGTGTGCTAGCAATTTGATTGATTTAAATTTTGTAGCATTCCTGTGTGTTTTGTTAAACATCCAGAATTGGTGTCTTGCAAAAATATAATTTTGTGTGCCTTCTAGATTTAATCTTGTAAAAAGTATCTTTTTCATTAAATATTTAATATCTAGAGTTATACAACTCCAAAAATTGCAAACTAAAATGCTATGGAAAGCCTGAAGTGATAACTTTCTAGATGTGTTGGTCTTGTATGCAAATGAAACCTAAAACAAAAGTTCTATTCATTCTTGTAAACACACTAGTGGCACTTTGGTGATTTTTGTAGATTTTTCTGAGATGAATTTTGGAGTAAATCCAATTGGCCTGTCTTCTATATGTGTAGGAGAAAATATCCCTAGCTTGTTTTAAATTTAGGAGTCAATGATTGACTGTGGTGATAATTATAAGATTTGGGCCTTTTCTGCCTTTTTATTAAGCCTTTATTAATTGTTGTGTTATAACTCCATTGTTACAAATGTGTTTCCTAGCATGTGTAGGGTGGTAATTCACTGTGGAGAGGTGTTTCCTTATTTTGCTAGCATGTTAGGAGAGCTTCTTGTGAGTCGTGTTTTTGTTAGGGTTTTATTCCCTATATAACTTTTTACCTAGTAATTAGGAGTTGCTATGCTTATTTATTTTGATGTGAGGATGTTGTGTGTGATTAATATGTTAGTACTGTTTGTGGTATTTGTTAGACATATTGGTATGAGTAATATGTTTGCATGGCTTGATGAACTTGATGGAATTTGAGTTGAGTACTAGCTTAAATATCTTGTTAGTGTATCCACCTTGGCTTGGTGAGATATTTTGAATTACAAAGATTAATTGGTGGCTTAACTTTTGTCTGAAGTATTTCCTGTTTAGGGAAAATGGTTGTTAAGTACCTTTAGTAGAAGATGTCTTGGTGCTCTATGTTTTGAGCTTGTGTTTGGTGTTATACTCCTGTGAGTATAATGCCCTTGTAAATATAGATCTAGTTTGTTGCTTGGTTAAACTAGTGCTATGTTTGTGGGTTGATTACTTGTTTGTATACCACTTGTGGTTTGGTTTGCTTATCGAGCGTTGTTTTATTTTCATGTTGCGACGCTAGAATTAAACGCTACCGGAGTGGTATCGGGAGAGGATTTATCGAGGAAGGATGGGAATTATTTCTTTGATCAGTGAGAAGAAGCCCAGGAACATTATGCTGGAATCAGGCAAGCTATCCTCTGAGTTTGCATTTATATACATCTATTTTGGTTCACATGTTTTACTTATAAAGAGCAAAAGTGATTTATGTGGTGTTTGCCACTAAAGCTATGATTTTGAAAACCCTTTTTCCAAATTACAAGTATATTATTTTGACACCCTATATGGAGATATTAGCTGGAATTTCTTTCCAAACTATAGGATGGGGAAAATATTGTTTACTCCAAACTCCTTTGAAAATACTTGTGTGGATATGGAATGCCGAGATGTCGGTGTTGAAGTGGAAAAAAATGGAGAATGGTGATGTTTATGAAAAATGCACATTGTGTCCCTGTACTTACAGAACAACCAATATCCTGTGCGACCACATTTACCCACCTATGGGGAAAGGGCTTAGTCATATAATTTGCTCATATTAGTATGGGAGACCTCATCGACGGAGACGACTCCGTTATGCATGAGGGGATAGTGTGTTGATCTACCCCTGACCCGGGTCCTCGCTCAAACTCTATGGAAAGATAAGGAGGAGGATTGAAGGTTCCACCATAAATCGTCGGGTAAAACTATGAGTCCTCACACTTAGATTCCGACGGGCTGGGTTAAGTGTGGTGGGAAATATCATAAGGGCAGGATCCTATACTAGCATGAGCAAACGACAGGCTAGGGTCGGTGACTCAACTTCGCATACACCTTGTATGGCGGGACGTGGTGGACACGATGAGTTACCGGATGGATGTGGGAAAAGCGTGCTACCTCTGCAGAGTGTAAAACTATTCGAATAGCCGAGTCCTCGGATATGGACAGTTGGAAAGAACTGCTCGGTACTATGTGCAAGTTTTGCAAAGTTTTGAGATTTGAAAATAAAATGGAGATGTGTTGTATCTGCAACTCTACCGACGGGCTGGTATGAGGTTGCTGGAGAATGATTTGACCACGACGGGCTATGGTCGAGAAGTGAAGAGTTTTGTGATTTGAAAGTGGAAAATGTTTTAGGCAACTATACCGAAGGGCTGGTATGAGGTTGTTGGGATTGAATGACCATGAAGGGTTATGGTCGAAAAAGGAGGAGTTTTGGAGAAATAAACAAATGGTGATTTTCCGGGAAAATTTTTATTAAAGAGACTTCTTACCTTTTTCAACAAAGATGTATTTTCGGGAAAAAGTTTTAAAAAGAAAATTCTTACAAAGATAGATTTATGGGAAAAAGTTCTAAAAGTCTTCTTTCCTCAAAATAAAGGTTTTTATTATAATAAAAATGATGCTATTGCACGCTCATGTCGGGGGTAGTTTGCGAGTACATTCAAATGTACCCATATTGGTTTCGTCCCTGGCTATTGTCTTAGCCAGGTTTTGAAGATGAGCATTTGAAGAGGAAGACTTCCCTGACGTCAATGCGAACTAGGGCGCTTCCCAGTCAGCTGCCTGTAGGGTTGGCAAATGACTTGGGCTCCACGTTGTTTTGGGTGATTTCCGCTGCAAGTACCTGTTAAGGTTATGATTTCAATCAAGTAAGTATATTTATTCGGTATTTATGGGTGTTCTGTGATGCCAATTCGAGTTATGTGCAACAGCAGACTGATCATGGGATTGTTGCAGGAAACATAACGAGTATCTCAGATAGTTAGTCCGGGGTCCCGACACGACCCCATTGCCATCCCTGTGTTGTGTTTGCGTACTAAGTTAATTTTAGTTTCTTTATAAAACTTTGTGAGTGTTTTCTAACACAGAACCTCTAATACATTCTGATGTGTTTGTGCAATTCTGAGCATAGTAATTTTAATCAAGTAGGTTAATTCAAACCTTGGTGTCACTATCTCACCATGAGATGTATGAGGCTATGGTGGGTGGTCACACTATTCCTTATGCACCCTACATTATGTTGCTCATCAAGAAGACATTGGCTCAGATTGATTTCAGTGATGATGATTGTGAAGACCACACGTACAAGAAGATCTACGTCAAGAAGTATGTGGTCACTCCTGCTGCTCCTGCTGTCCCAGCCGATGATGATTTCTTGAGGGATGCTCGCACTAGTGGTCGCACCCGTCAGGCTGCCCCAAATGTCGCCTACTTTGCCCCACACATCAAGAAGCTGAATTGGTTCCAAAGGAACAGTCTTTGCATGAATGTGGACATTCGCAAAGAACAGTATGATGCCTACCTTAAGCGGCAGCTTATTCTCTCGAAGATTGATAGTCCATCAGGTGCCCCTCCTGCGGAAGCCCCTCTTTCTTATGAAAGGTGGAACGCCGGCTCTCAGACTCCGTGGGTTCAGATGGAGAAGCACCTCCTTGAGACTGCTCCTGCAGCTCCTTCCTATCCCACCTTCACTCGTGCTCCAGCTTATGAGGAGGAAGAAACTGAAGATGAGGAGGAAGAAAAAGCCGAAGACTATGATGAAGATGATGATGATGAGGACAAGGATGGTGATGAGTCTGAGGCCTCTGACGAGTGATCTTCATGGAACGTAGCATCGCTCTTTCTTCCTTTTTGGTGTCTCGATGCCAAAGGGGGAGAAATAGTTCTATTAGGTTGCGGGTTTGCATGGGTTCGGGCACAAGCATATGCTTCTACCATTTCTTGAAAGCTTGTGTCCATTTATCTTTATTGTCGAACTTATTTGCTATGTGTGAGCTTTGAACTATGTTGTTTAATTATTGTGTGAGACATATGGATTTCAGAATTATCTATCTATGATTGAGATTATTATTTGTTATGCATTGGTATTCAATCTAAATTATTATGCATAAGGTATGATCTCCATCTCAATATCTCAACCTACTTATTGCTATGTCTCTCCTATATGCATTTGTTGGAGTTATTTATCATATTGATTATATCTTGGTGGAAAGGCTCGAAACCTAGGTGTGCGTTTGCATTCCCAGGCAAATTACTTATATGCACACATTTAGGGGGAGTTTTCCTATTTTCTTGATAACATGATGTTTGGGTTTGATACTCCTTTGCAAATCCTAGTGTTGTCATCTAACACAAAAAAGGGGGAGATTGAAAGAACATTTCTTAATCCCTTTGTGTTTTGTGTGTTAGACAACAACACTAGTGATCTATTTAATATGATGCTAAGTGATGCAGGTTATATTGTCATAAGCATCGTACCCAAAAAGGAGAAGAAAAGAGACAGAATTTCCCAGGAGACCGGATATTCCGGGTCTGCTCCAGACCGGAATATCCGGCCCCCAAACTAGCCTAGGTGAAATTTGGCTAAGTACTCCAATGCGCGAGCCACTGGACTCGGCCGGATATTTCAGCCGGATATTTCCTTCAGGGCCGGAAATTCCGGGGTAGCCAGAAATTCCGGGCTCAACTCAAGCCGGAATATCCGGCCCCCAATTGTTTGCCCAAGTTTGCGGCTAAGGAAAATTTGCGCCTCCAATGCACGAGCCACTGGACTCGGCCGGATATGACTTTTCCTCCAGGGCCGAAAATTCCGGGGTAACCGGAATATCCAGGCTCCACTCGTGCTCCAGCTTATGAGGAGGAAGAAACTGAAGATGAGGAGGAAGAAAAAGCCGAAGACTATGATGAAGATGATGATGATGAGGACAAGGATGGTGATGAGTCTGAGGCCTCTGACGAGTGATCTTCATGGAACGTAGCATCGCTCTTTCTTCCTTTTTGGTGTCTCGATGCCAAAGGGGGAGAAATAGTTCTATTAGGTTGCGGGTTTGCATGGGTTCGGGCACAAGCATATGCTTCTACCATTTCTTGAAAGCTTGTGTCCATTTATCTTTATTGTCGAACTTATTTGCTATGTGTGAGCTTTGAACTATGTTGTTTAATTATTGTGTGAGACATATGGATTTCGGAATTATCTATCTATGATTGAGATTATTATTTGTTATGCATTGGTATTCAATCTACATTATTATGCATAAGGTATGATCTCCTGATACATCCCAAACGTATCTATAATTTTTGATGTTTCATGCTTATTTTATATTAATACCACATGTTTTATTTACACATTTATATTATTACAGCATTTATTGGATTAACCTACTAATAGTTGCCAAAGTGCAAAATCTTCTTGTTTTCCTATTTGTTGTGTAGGAATTATCAAAAATATAAAAGGAAACCATATTGGAGTCGAATTGGGACTTTCCTGAAATTTGTCTGGAAACGTTTTTCGAAGATGGTCACGTTTGGGCCCGAAAACGACGTCAAACGGAAACCTGACAGAAGACAAAGTTGCAGAGAATTTTCCGAGAATCGATCTAGACATAAAATTCGCCCAATTTCGAGTCCGGGCGGCCGAGATATTCCCGATTTACTGCAGCCCTAGATGGGATGACAGAAATCCGAGAGTCCATATAAGGGAGGAAACCCTAGGTCGTGGGAGGAGCCCCATACCACGAATTTTCCTCCTCCCAGGCAGCCGTCTGGGGGTTGAGAACCTCCTCCATACCACCACCATCTCCAAGGAAGAAGAGGGGCCAAGGGCCGCTGCCCCCAAGGGACGCCGCCGCTCCTCGCCGCCGCGGGCTGCCACCGTCGCCGCCTCGCCGTGGCTGCTGCGGGCTGCCGTCTCCACTCCGGGCTGCACCTCTTCATCAACCTCTCCATCAAGCTCCACATCACCATGACCATGTGTGAGTAGTTTCCCTCGGGGCTGAGGGCTCGTACGGTAGCTATGTGGTTCATCTCTCTCTCCCATGATGTGATCTATATGTGATCATGAGATTTGTAATCTAGTTGAATTCATAGATGCTACTCTTCATTATATTATGAATATGCTACTCAAGTGGTTTTATTAATGTAATCTCCGGAGTCACCTTTGTCCCATGGTGCGAAGTTGACAGTGCGCGTGCCGTGTGTGACTCTTTGGATTAAAGATTATGGGAATACTTGCCATGAGTTGTTCTTTGTGTTGGATGTCTCTATGATATTGTGGTGTTTGTTTAGTACTACTTGGGGTGCTCATGTTGACAGTGTGGGGTGCCCTCAGTTTGGAACACGGACTTTAGGGTGTGCTTTTATAGCCCTACGCAATGGATTGGTGTTCGTTATCCAACCGGAGGATAGTTCGGGGTAGCATAGTGAAGAGGAAATATCTATGTATTCAATTATATTATTATTGTTGAGAGTGTCCACTAGTGAAAGTATGATCCCTAGGCCTTATTTCCAAGCATTGAAACACCGTTTACTCTCAGTTCTGCTGCATGTTTGCTTGCTGCCATTTTTATTTCAGATTGCAATTACTACTTATAATCATCCATATCACTCGTATTTGAATATCTCTTCGCCGAACTAGTGCACCTATACATCTGACAAGTGTATTAGGTGTGTTGGGGACACAAGAGACTTTTTTGTATCTTAATTGCAGGGTTGCTTGAGAGGGATATCCTTGACCTCTACCTCTCTGAGTTCGATATACCTTGGGTTATTCACTTAAGGGAAACTTGCTGATGTTCTACAAACCTCTGCACTTGGAGGCCCAACACTGTCTACAAGATTTGAAGTTATAGTAGACATCATCTCCATCTCAATATCTCAACCTACTTATTGCTATGTCTCTCCTATATGCATTTGTTGGAGTTATTTATCATGTTGATTATATCTTGGTGGAAAGGCTCGGAACCTAGGTGTGCGTTTGCATTCCAAGGCAAATTACTTATATGCACACATTTAGGGGGAGTTTTCCTATTTTCTTGATAACATGATGTTTGGGTTTGATACTCCTTTGCAAATCCTAGTGTTGTCATCTAACACAAAAAAGGGGGAGATTGAAAGAACATTTCTTAATCCCTTTGTGTTTTGTGTGTTAGACAACAACACTAGTGATCTATTTAATATGATGCTAAGTGATGCAGGTTATATTGTCATAAGCATCGTACCCAAAAAGGAGAAGAAAAGAGACAGAATTTCCCAGGAGACCGGATATTCCGGGTCTGCTCCAGACCGGAATATCCGGCCCCCAAACTAGCCAAGGTGAAATTTGGCTAAGTACTCCAATGCGCGAGCCACTGGACTCGACCGGATATTTCAGCCGGACATTTCCTTCAGGGCCGGAAATTCCGGGGTAGCCAGAAATTCCGGGCTCAACTCAAGCCGGAATATCCGGCCCCCAATTGTTTGCCCAAGTTTGCGGCTAAGGAAAATTTGCGCCTCCAATGCACGAGCCACTGGACTCGGCCGGATATTTCAGCCGGACTTTTCCTCCAGGGCCGGAAATTCCGGGGTAACCGGAATATCCACATTCAACTTAAGCTGGAATATCCGGCCTCCCTGCTTGCAATGGCTAGAAATCTGGGAGGGGTATAAATACCCCTCCCCTTCTTCAATGTTGGGTAGCTCGACCAGAATTGTTTGACCCACCATTGTTGCAAGCTCAAAACTCCAAGAACTCCCAATCCCTCCACCCAAACTCGTTGATCTTTGGAGGATTGAAGGAGAAGGCCCCGATCTACATCTTCACCAAGGCGATTTGCATTTCCCCCTCATTGACTTGAGTGACTCTTTGCTAGGGTTTCCATTGGGAAAACCTAGCTCCTTGTTGTACTCACTTTTGTTGTTGTGACAGATTGTTGACTTGGGAGCCCCCAATTAGGTTGTGGGTGTGTGCCCCAATTATTGTAAAGGCTCCGGATTCCGCCTTGAAGGATTCCGATAGTGAAAGGTGAACCGAGCCTTTGTGATGAGTTTCGTCGGAGAATAGGGTGAGGCCTTTGTGGCGTTGAGTAAGCCTGTCGTAGCGAAGCTCACACTCCTCCAACGAGACGTACTCCCCTAAAAAGGAGGAACTCGGGAATACATCCTTGTCTCCGCGTGCTTCCCGTTCGGTTACTCCTTTATCTTAGTCTTTACTTGTATCTTGCTTAGCTTTAAACATGTCATATAGGTAAATTAACCGTAGTTGCATATCTAGAGAATTTAACTTTGTGTCAAGCCTAATCGAAAAAGAACTAAAAATTAGCGTAGCACCTATTCACCCCCCCCCCCCCTCCCCTCCACCCTCTAGGTGCCCATATGATCCTTTCAGGTATAGCATCACAAATCGACCGGCACGTTCCGATACGGCATATAGCCAGACGCCATCACGCCATAGAGACAAACCCTACACCTAAATCTACTCCTACTATATAAGCCTACCTCCTCTTCCATCCTCTCGACGGCCGGCAGCGCCACCGGAGTGCGGGAAGGAAAGGGGCAGCGGCGGAACTGGAACTTGACTCTCAAACGAGGCTTCGAGGGAGGAGGAGGGGTTGAATTCATTCCAACTTTAGCCTACCTTCTGAGGGAGGCGTTTCGACTCCCGAGCTCGCCTGCTCCTGGCTGAATATACAAATCGAAAAAATAGTAAAACATTTCAAAAATTCTGGAAAAAAATAGTGATGAACATATACAAGTGTTCTACATACATGCCAAGTATCGTGGTGAAATGACATTCGTAGTGCTCTGTGCTGGAAAAAAAGCGATTTTTTTCTCATTTTGGCTCCTGATTTTTTATTTTTTTACACAGAGCAGTACCGGTGTCATTTTAGCACGAAACTTGTCACTCATGTAGAAAACTTGTATATGTTACTCACCAATTTTTTCAGAAATTTTTGAAATGTTTTACTATTTTTGTCGATTTTTTTATTCAGCAGGAGCAGGTGCGCTCGGGAGCCAATTTGAATTTCTGCTACCTTCAGTACCTCTAGATTATTGGGAAAAATAACCTTGAGAATTTCAAAGAATACTCAAGGGATTTAGTTTGATTTGATAGAATTATTTCAACTTCTCTGTGCAGTTTGGGATTTTTACCTTTTTTTCACCGGACACTATTATTTTGCTCGTCCAACACGCTCAAGCCAATGCCAAGCGGAGCCATTATGATCGGTTGATGACAAGTGGACCCCCTTGGTTAGATTTCGATCAGTTAGCTAACAATGATGATTACAAGTTTTTGTTAGCCATCAGCTCTCATGCGCTGAAATCGCCTAAACTTGTACTATACCTCTGTTCCGATATATAAGATGTTTCGGCCTTTTTATGATTCAGACGTACATAAATGTGTTTTAGTGTGTAGCAACACTCACTTAAATCCATATGTAATCCGTGCTAAAATATCTAAAACGTCTTATATCTTGCAACGGAGGGAGTAGTTTTTCATTATTCCATCCTTTGAAGATGTATTTTACTGCAATGTATTCTTTCGCAAAGAGGAGATTTTATTTTGTGTCGTTATCAGCCATCATCGTAGTCATCAACCAAAGCCGCGCACCTTCGGTTGTGAGCCTTGACAACTCAGCAACCTGCCTTTCAATGGACGTCTGGGCCACCTTAAGCTTTGTACAATCACGATGATACCGATTAGTCCGCACCCTCCAGGCCCGGAGCAATCTTTTCCACCTAAAAACGTAGGGCTCGTTTGAAACGAAGGATAGGAAAATTAGAGGGATAGGAAAATTGAAGGATTGGTATGGTCTAGTCATTGGTTTCCTACAGGAATGATTCCCATGGGAATTGCAACGTGGTTGTTTGATGGCAGCGTAGGAAAACCATAGGAACTCTAGAACAATAAAATATTATTATTTGAACTTTGATCTTTCAAATAGTAGCCGTTACTCACCTAGCTAGCCGTTGGGCTGCAGCATCGTGTATATATATGTGAGAACAACGTTCTTCTTTTCTATCCATATATTCCTAATACACACACAAGTTCTC
This sequence comes from Poa pratensis, assembly GCA_947311845.1. Classification (NCBI taxonomy): domain Eukaryota; kingdom Viridiplantae; phylum Streptophyta; class Magnoliopsida; order Poales; family Poaceae; genus Poa; species Poa pratensis. The sequence continues at coordinate 21,477,762 of CAMZMU010000092.1, read as the reverse complement.
AGTAAGTGCAAGCTGAAGTTTCATCATACTTGATTGATCAAGTCTTCAAATCAGGTTAGTTCTTATCCTGTTGATGTTTTCTGGCCGTCGTCGGCCGTCAGCTGTGCATCTTCAGTTTCAGTTTAGTGTACATTCACCCGTCTGATTAGCATGGTTGAACTAAATCCTATTGACCGACTGTAATTGCATATTTAATCAAGTTATAATGTAACAAATTAATTTATCATAGGCTTGTTTAACCTTGCATCAATGGATCCGAGCTACCAACGAAGATCACAGAATGAGGATGAGTTTGCCTTTTTTGTTCTCCCTACATTAGCAGAAAACTCATCACATCCATCGAGAAGAGCTATGCACACTTCAGCACTTACAGGTGCACGTCGTTTGAACGAAATCTTAGATGGACATGAGGAACTATGCAAAAGGCACTTCAGAATGGAGATTCATGTCTTTCAAGCTTTGGTTCAGAAATTGCGTGAGAGAGACCGCCTTGTTGATGGAAGAGAAGTCTCAGTGGAAGAACAAGTTGCTATATTTTTGTATGCATTAGCGAAGAATGCAACCAATGATACATTGGCAGAATGGTTTCAGCATAGTAAGCGACTGTGATCGGTACAAATCAGTCTGTTGTGTTGGTTGTGATGAGGGAACCGGCAGATTCTGCGCCTTGCTAGCATAATGGTCCATTCCTTGGCGAGTTCTCCCTTCAGCATAACGACCTACCAAATAAGTTTCAGACTTTTGTTTAGAAAAAGTAAACACTAAATAGAGGGTGTATGCTGCAAGCAAAGTGTGGTAATATCACCTTCATAGAGTTGAGTTAGGTCATCATAAAAGGGAAATGACTTGTCTCTCCATTGGAGCGCATCCTTGCTGTTCCTACGAGCAGCAAAACTAGCCCAAACATCATCCGGTGCATCTACCATATTTCTCTCGCTATCCCATCCAAAGCCACTCTCAGCCAACAGATCTTTCACACTGCGGTAGTCTTTCTTCATATCTTGCTCCTTTTGTTTGACTTGCTTAGCAATGAACGACACACCAAACTTTTGATTGAATCGAGAAACAATATGCGTCCATGCCTCTGTGCTCCAAGCATTTTGTGTTCGAAAACCAGGCACATCATACTCCTGTAGGAGTGTAATGAGAAATATTTTCATTTGGTGACTCCATTTGGCTCGAGGATTGCCTTTTGTGATTCCTACATATTCAATCGTGAATGTAAAATTTTATTTCCATACTCTGATCTCATAATATCAAAATCAATAACACAACACAAATATATACACTTGCACATTATCAAAGTAACCAAAACTCATAGCATATACCTATTTCTTCCTGATGAACTGCAGCCCCAGTATGAGCTACAAGATCAGTTGGCCCCTTTGATTGCAAACCATGCCCTTGTGGCTCTGACCAGCAGCGTCGCTCAGCCATCTACAGGCAGCAGAATGTTAGCACAAATTTTGACAGAGCATATTTATTAACATATAAGATCAGACTGATGAATTCTACTTGTTAATAGGAGATTTCTTGCAAAGGCGAGTTTACTGACTTGTGCAAGAAAAAAGAACTCTTCAATGGTCTAGTAAAATAACCACATCCCTACTCGTTTTTGTTTAGAATAAAGTCAGATCTGGAACATATTATGTTCTAATCGGTACAAAGCAAATCCTGAACAGTGAACTTAATCTAAAAAAGGAGAGAATCTACAAGAGGTTACGGGTCAAGGCCAACTAAACCAAGCAAATCTAAGTACATCGTACCAAAAACAACAAGATATCATGGAGGAACAAAAGAAATTTTGAGATGCCATGTACGGTACCTTGTTGCCTCAGATGAATCGTAAGCTGAGATGCAAGGGGACCAGCCGGGGGAGGTGAAGGAGCAGCGCATGAGAGGGCACGGAGGAGCAGAGAAGGAACGGAGCAGCTGCGCGGCCGCCGGCCGGGGAGCAGCCGGCCGATTCCGTCGATCTGAATGGCTGGGTAGCACTGGTTTGGAAGACGTGTTTTCCTTTTCTTCTATATGTATATGAGAGATAATGCATATCCAGGAAGGTACGGGAAGCGGTGTTTTGGCGGCAAAAACAGAGCGAGCGGCGCGCGCGTTTCTTCGCGCCACAGGAAAATTTCCAAGAGGTCGGACTGAATGGAAATTTTCCTACGTTTCGCGCTAGCAGAAGCCCACGGGAAAAATTATTCCTTCGAATCAAACAGCTTTGATAGGAAAAATTCCTTCGAAACCAAATCCCACGAAAATCCTGTGAGAATCCTTCGTTTCAAACGAGCCCGTAGTCATTTCATAAAACTCATTCAGAGCCTTGGATCTGCGAGTTTGCTCTTCCCGAACAGCATAGGTCAGTTCCTGCACAATCTAGCCCAATCTCCACACATGACACACCTGGGCAGGCAGAACTTGGCAAATCTCCAGCCTAAACAAACGATATGACAATCTGCGTCATTCTTCGGTTGGGAGTTAGGCATGTGGAGCAAATCAAGGGATAAACAGCAGCACAAAGTTAAAAGCGCCCAGCTTTAGCAAGAAAGCACTGCGCACTAACCAGACCATACACCACCCACAGGTGTCACAAGTGTGCACGAGTTGGTTCCAAACAAGCAGCAATAGGAGTTCATCATATGGTTGGTTCAAATTCCAAACAAGCAGATATATGCACAGCAGAGGAGTTTATAATATAGTTGGTTCCAATTACAAAAAAGGCAGACATATGCACAGCAAGGGAGTTCATCATATAGCTACACAGCTCAAATGGCAAGGAGAGTAAGTGGTACCAACTGCTATAATCTTATGAATTATGTGTGTTATGCAAAACCGATGCTACACAGTAAAAACAATATTGGAATGACCAAGCCAAGAGGTACACAATACGTGAGTCACTACTCCTACCAAACAAGTTGAACTGGCTAATTCAGTCCAACATGGCACAAAGGATTTCAGGCTCTCAGTGCAGACGAATGAATTGGAGCAAAATACTGAGACTCATGGGTGATTGTAAGCATGAAATACATCAACTTAGGAAACCTAGTTCTCGCTACTAACAAACTCAAACTTTGGCTCCAGAATATCATAGTCCACAACAAGAAACTCAAGAACAGAGGACTACTGAGATGAGCTTAGAGCAAAATTCATTCCTTTGAAGGATAACAGAAACAAATATACAGGCTTGAGACTCCTGGATGATTGTAGTAATGCATATCAAAGTCAAACAGTGATGGACCACTAAGGTGAAATGAGAACAAAATTCACTGCATTAACTGATAACAATACAGCAAAACAAGCCTGATTGTCCAAGAAATTGAATGGGAAATCTATCTAATTACCATAGCATTCCAGTAGAATGGCAGCAATCTAAAGATAGTACAATAGGCCCTTGAAACATAAAAGGATTGCAAGGGGTGCATAGCAAGTTCAAACTACCCCATGATTGCAACCAAATAACAACCAGCCAATGTAAACTATTATGACCTACCTATTGTGCCTCCTCTGCCTCTTTCTTCTTCTTTTTCTTATCCTTTTTCTTCTCCTTTTTCTTCTCACTTTTCTCAACTTCAGCACTCTCTGGATCAACAACATCGGTGGCTTCCTTGTTCTTCTTCTTTTTCTTTTTCTTCTCGCTGCCACCCTTCTCCTCGTCAGACAGATCGGTCTTCTCCTCCTTCACCGAAACAGCTGATCCTGGTTCTCCCTTGTCTTTCTTTTTCTTTTTCTTCTTCTCACTTTTGTCCTCTTCCACTGCCTCAGTGACCTCCTCCACCTTGATCTTCTTGGCAGGTGTAGAAGCAGTTGCATCATCCTCATCAGTTTCCTCTTCTTCTTCTTCTCCTTGACCTCCTCACCTGGCACCACATCCTGTTCTTCCACCTTTACCTTCTCGGGCTCAGGAGCAGCTGCAATGCTAGCAATCATTGCATCACCACCAGTAGGAAGCACCCCATTACGAAGCCACTCAGCTGGAGTCTTGTCAATTGGCTTGCCATGCTTATCAAGGAGGCCCTCGGCGATCATCTTCTTCTTCTTCAGTGCCACCGGGCCAAGTCCCCACTTCCTTGGGTACGTGTCTCTGTCCATGACCACCCTCTTGATCTTCGCAACAGCACCATGGTCACAAGTGGCCATAACAGCAGTGGGCATCTCAGCAATACCAATGGCAATGGCCTCCCCCTTTGTGGTCATGAGGACCACCTCTTCCCCAACATCAATGTCATTCTCAAACCGAAGCAACCCAGGGATCATAAGCTTAGCACCATAGCAGATAGCATTAACAGCAGAGTCCTTCACAACAAGCCTCTTGTAGCTAGTAAGAATCACCTCGAGTGGCATCACCACACGCCTTATGTAAGACTCATCCTTGTGGTTGTCAAGTGCCCACATAGCATCCATCACATCGTGCATGGTGACCATGTTGTCCTGCTCCCCGAGAATCCCTGAACGGACACGGCGCAGCTCCTGCATATGCGCGCCGACACCAAGGAGCAGCCCAAGGTGCACACAGAGGGTCCGGACATAGGTTCCAGCCTCGCAAGAGATCCAGAACACCGCAAGATGGCGCTCCGGGTCGTGCTCCAGAAGCTTGCTCTCATAAATAGTCCTCACCCTGAGCTGGCGCTTGACCGCCGAGATGAGCGGCGGGCGCTGGAACACAGCGCCGGTAAGGGACTCGAGCGCGCGGGCCACACGGGCCGTGTCTGGCACGGCGGCGTGGAAGCGGGCGATGCAGACATACTCCTTACCTGCGCCCTGCTGCGACTTGACGAGGCGCGTGGCGCGGTCGACGCAGACGATGAGGTTGCCGGTGACCTTGGGGTCGAGCGTGCCGCTGTGGCCGGTCTTCTCGACGCGGAGGAGGCGCTTGATCCAGGCGACCACCTCGTGGGAGGAGGGGTTGGAGGGCTTGTCGAGGTTGATGACGCCGTAGCGGAGTACTCGGCGATGGGGCGCTTGAGCGGGGAGTGGCCGGAGGGGAGCGGGGTGTAGTGGCCGGTGCGGACGTTGAGGCGGTCGTAGTTCTTGAGGAGGAGCGGCCAGGTGGAGGTGTCGAGCGACGGCACCAGGGACTGGGGCTTGATCATGTAGCCGTCGGTCTTCGCCTCGGCCTCCGCCAGGGACGGGGTGTCGGCGGCGTCCGCGGGGGCATCCTTGGACTTGCTCTTCTTCTTCTTGGATTTGGTGAGCTCGGAGGCGGGAGAAGCGACGGCCGGCGGCGTGGAGGACATGGCGGCGGGTGGGTGGGGGCTTGGGATTAGGGTTTTTGAGGGAATGGGGAGCGGCTGCGTGGCGGCGAGAGGAAGAAGGGGGTTTTGAGGACAAGGGTTTATCGGGCGTGCGCCGAACGTGGGCTGGATAGACCCATGGGCTTGCCTTTGGGCCAAACATCTCCGCCTTTTGCGTTTCTGTTCCGAACGGGAGGCCCATGGAAGGGGAAATTTGAGGTTTTATTAGCACTCAATAGCAAAAAAAACTCAATAACACCGCTTTTTTCCCTCAAAAAAATTTAATAACACAACTTTTGTGTTTTTTTTGCATGGAACCGTAATCTAACTTTTTTGGAAAACAAAAATAACTTGCACATAACACAACAAACAGCAATTATCTCGTTTTACAACTAATTACCATGTTGGACTAACTGTTAAGACATGTGGGAGCCACCTTGGCATACATAGCAATGTCTACTAAGTTTTTAATTCATCTCCCTCTAAATCCAGCTAGTTAAAAGAAAATTATATGTGCCTAAGACAAAAATTAGTACTCAGATGCCTAAGACAAAAACAATGAAAAATCAGTAGATGTTGTTGCGTACACCTAGGGTTGCCAGATATATCCTGATAGTAGGCCCAGCTGGCTAATTAGTTTGTTCACAACTCAATGGGCTAATTAGTTGTCAAATGAGGTAATTATAGGTTTTTGTGTTTTCTGATATCATTACTCAATACTTGTTATTTTCTGCAAAACAAAAGTTAGGATTGTGCTTCTCTACAAAGAAAATACTCCACCAAATGGTGTTAAGTGCAAAAACCTTGAAAATATTGGATGGCTCGTTTATCACCCGATCACTCCAATCCACAACTCAACCTTGATAATCCTACAATGTTTTGTTAATGCCTACAGAAACGTACAAGTAAAATGTCCGTTAATGGTTACAAATATTACTCACTTATTGCCCTAGCCTAGGACCATCCACATATAGGGTTGGGCATTCGGTTAGACCGAACCGATCGGTTCGGTGCTTCGGTTTATTCTAATTTTGGTTGTCTAACTTTACTGACCGATCGGTTCTTCCAAAAATCAAAAACTAATACTTTCGGTCACCAAACATTCAGTTTGGTCCTCGGTTACTACCGAAGAGAACCGATATTGGTTGGGGATAAGAAATCAGAGCCAAATCTTGAGAAAAAATTACGAAACAGCCGGGCAAGAATCGACCAAAATATGCAAAGCATAGAGGGGCTACGGGAGGAACATTAAGGGCTCATTTGGTTCTTAGGAATGGATAACCCTGGGTAGTAAACCCCGAGAGGGGATTTCCCTACTCATATGGGATCCCCTCCCCCCGCGGGAAAATAGCTCCGCTACCATTTGGACACCACGGAAAGGAGCGGGGGGACATGCAAAAATAAAGAATAATCAGTGTAACCGAAATCACCGCAAATAACTCTGTTTTTCTACGTATAATGTCATACCTCCTTCAAAAAACGTCGGGTTTACAAATTAATACAGAAAAATTAAGGAAAATCAGTCAACATAAATACATAAATAATTATGAGAACAAAATATTCAACTTGCATCAACATATACACAACCAATCGAATATGCTAATTATGTTTCAAAGTCCAGCAAAGGAGCAATATTTTATGTCACTAAAAACATCACGATTATGTAAATTGTCGATTGAACTAGTATAACTTTCACCATCAACTTCTTCAACATCTCTTCGATTTGTGGTAAGGAACCTGCAGAGCAAAAAATATGGAACTTTCAGGCATGATTTTATTTTTTTTAACTTCTTCAGCACAACAATCGCTCTAGGATCACATTACCAAATATAAGCATCAATGTCTGTCCAAGTGATTATACCAATCTAACCCCTCTACTAGATGAAAAGAGAGACACACATAGCAACTGCAGAAAGACTCATATAAATTAGAAAATAAGGAATCATTGGACATTTTCTCAGTACATGCAAGGTAGTTTCCCCAAATTGTAGAATGTAAAGGGTATACTTTTAGAAGGCAGAGAAGGCATTGGTAATATGTGTAATCTTTCATCTAGTGCAGCAGCGACAATACCTGCATCGTTATGCCTTACAATTACAATAAGTAGCAGCAAGTATTAACTTCTCAGGCATTGAACTCTGAAAATCCTACATAGAAAAATTTCTCGGAATTGTCTGAAAATCTACACAGGTCATTTTTATGAAGTATCATACCAGTGGGCCAAAGGGGACACCAGGGGGGGCACCTGGGGCCAAATGGGGGTGCATGGCGCGGCCAGCCTCTCCTCTGCCTTGTACGTGCACCGCATGAACAAGACAAACGACCTGTGGACTAACAAAGCCCAAGAAACCGCACGAACATGATTTGATTATTTGCCCAAGGGGTAGTCTTCTCCTTTCACATTGATTATCGGATTTCAGAAAACTAGAAAATCAGTAAAAGGGGAGAAAGGGCAAATCAGCAAACAATCCAACTAAAACGGGGCAAATAATCAAAGCCGATCTAAAGTCGGGGCAAATAAGCAAATCCCCCTACGGCAGACTACAGAGAACTCTCTCAGTTTCACATCTCCATGGCGTCCCGAGACATGTCCTGCAGGTCCTCCTCGGTCAAGAGCGTCTTCTGCCCGCCGCTCCCCGCCTTGTCATACGGCTGCGCCATCCTCCGGAGGAACTGTTACAAAACAGTTGCAAGCTTATTTATTTTTTGAACAAAACTAGATGGTTCATGGTTAGTCGAACAAAAGTTAGAAAAACACGGCAGGTTAGAACAACATCCATGAACGCGATACAAAAAGGACAAAAGAATGGCTAGATGCGCTACAACTATGATAATCTGCATCGCAAGCATGCCTGAAGGATTGTCAAGGCATTGCTTCGTCGGCAACCAAGATGGCTTCCTCAATGTCCCAAAGCAGCAAAACGGTGCAAGGGAACATACCTCACGGGCAGTATGCAGAGCCATGTCGGTGCTCAGATTTATGTGTGCAACGTGCACGTGTGACAGTATCCACCCTGGCAGTTTAGACCGTTTATCATGCCGACTGTATCTGCAAGTCACAAATGGCATGGCACTTAGCAAGCAGGAGCACGGTGACCAATAAGGCTGGGAAATAGGCAGAACAAGTTCTATTGAAATGATGAACTTAAAAGGCCCATGATCAAAATAACTAAAACAGATCTAGCAGAACATATTTATGTTCCATGAGCACTATATGTTTGATATATCATATATGGTGTACCCAAGCCCAGAGCACCCAAGAATCAGATGAAGCAATTATTACAGCCAGTTCTATTTGCCAAAAACACTGACTAAAAGTGGACTTCTTAGTTGCAAAGCCCAATTTTATGCAGCATATCTAACTCCAAAGGGCATTTCACTAAATCAGATTAAACTAAACAGTTTCTCGCTGGTTGACCACCAGTGTATCACATGTTCAATGCAACATACTTTGAACTTGCTATTTCAGCAATACACAGCTCAAAAATTGCTTGACCAATATAAAGAGCAAAAGGTTTGAGTTTTTGTCTCAAGCATACTACAGTTGTCAACTATTTACACCCAACAATATGTCAGGCTTTCTTGATGATCCTCTAAGCTCTAACATTCTTAACCACGTCAAGGCAGTATCAAGTACCTCTTGTCAGCAAATATCATCATTCCATAATCTGCTTTCGAACGGATCACACGGCCAACACATTGAGCAGCTTGCCTCTGACGTTCACAGAATTCAACATGTGAGAAAACCTTGTTAGGAGATCTTTAAGATGTAATGATACATCAAATCAAGAAACCAGTATGCTCTTCTCCCTTGTAACCGAAGCAGAATTAGTACCAATGCGTCAAATGTCAGGAAGTCACCCTCCTATATCTGAAAAGTTTCTCTTAGGTACTCCAACCTAGCACGCAATATCCTGCTCAGACACATGTATAAGAGAAAGCTATTAGAAAGATACCATTACAGGCCAAAACATTGGGATGTCATTCTGTTGACATAGTATTACAATTTTGTGTATGCATATGAAGAACCACTCAGGGGCAAAAAAACTAGAAAAGTAATACTCCCTCCGTCCCATAATATAAGATGTTATTTCAACCTATTAACTCCTATACTGGTTGTCATAACATCTTATATTACAGGACAGAGGGAGTTCTATCTTATTGGCAAGACCGAGGGTGCACAAAATTAAATCTAACTGTATAAAAGTACAGTGGTCCTTACTTGCTGGGTGTGTACTGGAATGGAACACCAAACATGATCACAAGTCTTCCATAGTGTCGATCGAAATCAATACCTTCCGCAACTTTGCCACTGATTAGATCATATTGTTAGCAAGAGTGAACTGTTGTTGGTGCGATAATCTTATTATTATGCATGTACATCTTGCATAGTCATGGCTACTCATTATTTAATATTAAATGAAAGTTGTCAATCTGCAATAACTATATTTTAGCATATGTAACTCGATATAGTAACTCATAGTGCCAAAGGAATGATGCATCATATCCTACTGATCACAATAAAACAAGCTAATCCCTCCGGTTCCAAAATAATTGAATTTCTGGTTTTGTCCTAACTCAAACTTCACTAAGTTTGACCTGATTTAAAGAAAAAATTATCAATATCCAATCGACATTATATGAGAAATTTAATAAAACTAAATTGGTGTTCTAAAATCTAGATGTTGGTATATTTTTCTATAAAGTTGGTCAACTTAAAGTAGTTTGACTTAGGACAAAACTAGAACTTCAATTATTTTGGAATGGAGGGAGTAATAATGAAATCATTACAGTACTAAACTCTATTCTTTTATGCCAATTCAAGTAAGCCTCTTTCATTCCCAAGATCCCGGAAAACGCAGGAATATGAAAGAACGTGGGATTGCAAAGGCCTGCACACTTGAATCCTATATGTTATGAACGTGGTAGGGAGGATAATAGCCCTAAGGCTGGTACGAGATGGCCCTGGACAGATGAGGTGCGACGCCCAGCCAACAGGGGGCTGCCGCACAACAAGAGCAGGGATAAATCTTTGGGAGGGATAATTGAGACTATTTTCTTGCTTGTCTATTGATTGATACGGCTAGGCATTATATAGCCAGCTTACAAACTTGGAGGCTAAGCCGAACTAACAAACTTTAGGAAATAACTAACTTGAGAATCAAGAAATATCTCTAAGAGATTTAAACTGCTAAAGATAACTACCCATAATTTAGGGTGGATACGACCACTTTAACATCAAAAAAAAAAATAGGAAACCTATTGGGGACTTTCCATGGCCGTGGCCCTTCCATGGTGGCTGCCTTACGGCACATAACATCTCTTCCCCCCTTTTTAAACAGCTCGTCCTCGAGCTGGACTAATGAGTGTCTTCCACTTCATCAACTGCATCTGGATCAATCTCTAGAACAAAGAGTTTCTTGCAGCGCACAAAACGCTCATCACAGTTGTAGCATAAGCCTTGTTCACGCCGGTTTGCCATTGCTGCCGGTGTAAGTGTGCGCCATGGTGGGTTTGCTGGGTTTGCTGGAGCTGCTACTATTCCCTGTCTTGGAGGTGGTGCTGCTGGAATAGCTGGTGCAGGTGGTGCGCTAAGCTCTGGGCATGGCTGGTAGACATCTTGTGCTAGTTGCTGAGCTGTGGGAGGTGTCCATTGTGCACGACGCTCACAGGAGCGTGCCAAACTCATGGTGTCCAGCAGGCTGCCCGGCCTCCACATCTCCACGTCAATCTGCAATGGATCCTACAGGTTAGTGGTGTAGATGGAAACCACTTGATCCTCTGGAAGTTGTGGGGCTCGGCACAAAAGTGCATTGAACTTCTTGTTGAAATATGCCACAGTTCATGTGCGCTTGAAAGAGATGAGTTCTCCTAGAGTATTGCTGCGAGATGGTGGTCCAAACTGAATATTTATTAATTCAGTAAGGCGGCGCCAGGTTAGAGGTCCATGGGCACCCTTGTACTGTTGGTACCACAACTGTGCATCGCCCGTCAAGTGGAAGGATGGAAGGCCCACCTTCTCGGCGGAAGGCGTCCGTTGCGTGTCAAAGAATTGATCACATCGGTTCAGCCATACAAGCGGATCAACTTCCCCATCATAGATAGGAAATTCCATCTTGAAGAAGCGTGGTGGATGGTTGTTTGCAGCCTTCAGATCAGTTTCAGGCAGTGGCAGAACTGCATCGGATCTCTTCTCCTTGTCGTCTGTGGTGCCAGAACTCTGACCCGTGCCCTTCTCTAACTTGAGGATAGCCAGATTGTGGGCACGGACCTGCAGCATGGTGTCCTGCAGATCACCAGAGAGGGAGTCGATCCTCTTGCCCTGGTCCACCATATGCTGGTCGATGCCGTCCAGGCGCTTCATGAGGGAGATGAGGGTGGTGTTTATCTGCAGCGGTAGCGGCCATGACCGATTGATTCTGATACCAAGATGTTATGAACGTGGTAGGGAGGATAATAGCCCTAAGGCTGGTACGAGATGGCCCTGGACAGATGGGTGCGACGCCCAGCCAACAGGGGGTTGTCGCACAACAAGAGCAGGGAGAAATCTTTGGGAGGGATAATTGAGACTATTTTCTTGCTTGTCTATTGATTGATACGGCTAGACATTATATAGCCAGCTTACAAACTTGGAGGCTAAGCCGAACTAACAAACTTTAGGAAATAACTAACTTGAGAATCAAGAAATATCTCTAAGAGATTTAAACTGCTAAAGATAACTACCCATAATTTAGGAAACCTATTGGGGACTTTCCCTGGCCGTGGCCCTTCCATGGTGGCTGCCTTACGGCACATAACACTATATGACTGAATTTGCACCAAAGTCTGTTTGATTGCACTACCGGAAAAATGAAAGATTCTTTCCAAGAGGTTTGAGTAAATGGAAATTTTCCTTGATCACAATATAACAATAAATCACCATTAATAGAGTGATATTTACTTTCATTGATGTCAAAAGTCAAAACTGGATTCTATGCTGTAACAGTTTCAGGAGATCCTATCATCTGTTCAGCTGTATACTGGTAGTGTTATTTTGAAGGGTGGTCTCAGACTACAATTAAGAGAACAGACCTGGCAACTGAAGAAGACTGCACCTCTTCCACAATCACATGCTTTTCTGTAATTGTCAAGAGCCAATGTTGTCTCAACAACATCTGGTGTTTCAATGAATACCAACTTGTGTTGCATGATGTCCTGCACAATAGCATCATAAGATGTTCATTCTTAGGGGACTAATGTGTTATATTTATCTTGGCAACATGAGCCAACTACAAAATCATACAAGACGAAGAAGGGATGGATGCCGTCAAGAATGCGGTGTAGAAACTGAGGTGGCATGATTTTAGTAATATTTCATCTTTTTATATTACATGACCAAATTGCATATACAACTAACGCGATTCTTAATTCTTTGCTGAAAGGTTACAAAATATCTGTCTAGTGGTACTACCTAATCAACTTCATATGTTTTGGTGATTGTAAAAACACAGAAAATCTCTACACAAGCAGTTGATACTCTTTAGTCTTTAATGTGAACCCAGCTCAGCGCACCATTCACCACTTAGCGGTACACAGGTGCACGATAAATTTGCATATTACAAAAATATGACACTAGAAGGCTTAAACAGTATAAAAAGTTAAAACCCATTTGATTTACTATTTTATTATAATTGACAGTGTTCCAGAAGATCTAGTCTAGTTGTCCAATTGAGGTGGTTGATTTACGAAATTGGCTGACTTGCTGATGGTGATATAACTAGATCTATTGCAACAATCTATTGAGTTACTTACATTGAACTAATGTCTAAAACTCTAGACATCTCCATAGCAGAATAATGTACTGGTGAGGGAAATACCTGTAAAATTCCCATGTCGTTCCAGCTGCTGACAATGCCATCCATATAGGAGTAACTGACAAAGAAACATACTATCCCATCTGGCACAGCAGAAGCCATTTCTAGCAAGAGGTGGCCATAATTTCTTACAACACCAGGATCACTGCGCATGTCGCACTTCGTACTCACAGGTAGCTGATCACTGAAAATGATGGAATGATTGGAGTTACACAACAAGATTCGCAGCTACACCAGTAAAACAAGAATTTTGAGAACTAAATCGGTTGCAAAAATAGCCTCATGTTATTCTACTACGATAAGAAGCAGCTAATATGTATGTTTCCAAATATTCAAATTTGAAATACAAAGCTCAAATTGATCCAGATCATACCTTCCTCGTGTCAATACCATGGGACATATGCAATCCCTTGTTAAGGACATTGTGAAGCTCCTGCTTATAACAGGATTAAAATTCAAAAGACGAGGATACAGATCGATTGGGCTGAGAGTTCCTGAAGTGATGACAACAGTTTGAAAACGATTGAAAACACGCTGTATTGCGAGTGAAGCATCATGGCAAATGAGCTGCAACACATAGAACCTCATTAGCACATCAACAATGTAGTTTGGTAACTATCACATTAAAATCTTATAGGATAGGCTGGATACCTGAATCACAGGATCACGAATATTAGGCATTCTATCATCATAGGGTTCAATTATTATAGAAAAACCCCGTGTATAAGTTCCAATCAGTGTGGCGAAGTCACAAACTTTTTGGATGTGCATGAATTCATCTGTATCGGTTATCTCCAAGGTTAGCAATAGAGACTGTAAGCGGTCATAAAAAAACCTCAGCGTTATCTTGTCAATTACAGCGAGGGAATTGATTGAAGCAGCAAAGGAAACAGGCATTTCATTCACAACAGTTTCTGTCTCAAGCCGTTTATCTAAGTTCCTCACAAGTCTCCACAAGACAGCGAGAAAATGCTCAGCTTTTCTGATATTTCCAGGTACGGCCTCCTTGAGAATGTCATCAGGCAAGGCTGGATTTGCAAGCCAGGCATCCGATACTTGATGACAAGAAATACATTATTGTAAACTGTCCCGGTAGGTAGGGCCATAATAAACAATGGAATCGGAGGGGATTGCGAGAAGAAAACTCACTTGGCAGATTTCCCCTCTGTGCCAATCCATCCACAAGCCTCTTGTATTCCGCACAAAGCCTACTGGCATCGGTGGCCTTGAACCTTCCAACCAAATAAAAAGCAGTTAGTGAGCAACCTTTACCAATCCATCTAACAGTTTGATGATTTTAATAATTCTTAAAGAACAAAAACCTGAAAAGATCCAGCTTTTTTACTTGTTGGATGCTCGATCAGTACCTATCAATCTGTTGCGAGATATGCAGCAGGTTTCGCTCGGCACGTTGTAGCGTCTGCTTGTGGATGCTGACGCTCAGCGCCTCAATGCAGACGTTGTCGATGTTATGCGCCTCATCGAACACAACCACACACTCGTTGTGCATCTCCGGGGAGACGACCTTGGGGTCGAGCAGGTACTGGTAAGTGCAGACCACCACATTGGCGTGCTTGACCATCTGCCTGGCGAGGAAGTAGGGGCATATCCGGCGGTCGCGGCCGAGCGAGCGGAGGTCAGCGAGGGTGTAGACCCCGGGTGGAATGTAGGAGGCGAGGTCGCCGGTGCGAGCTGCGGTGTCGAACGTCTCGAAGTAGTCGCAGAGCGGGGCGGCCTTGTCGCGGACCCAGGACGCGGTGAGGCGTCTGCAGCCGGTGTCGACGGATTCGGATGCGGACACCTGTGGGTGGACGCAAAGGTTCTTGCGGGAGGAGAGGCCGAGCGCGAGGAGGTGGGGCGGGAGGTGGGAGAAGAGGAGGCGGAGCTCGGCTAGGGTCTTGTCTATCTCGTGGACGGTGCGGGTGCAGTAGAGGAGGCGGAGCGGGCGGGAGGGGTTGGCGAGGGAGTAGGAGGTGATGAGGGAGATGAGCGCCGCCGTCTTGCCGGTGCCCGTCGGCATCTCCAGCAGCGCGTGGCCACGCGCGTCCAGGGCGCGCTTCAGCTCCCCCATGTACGCGCGCTGCTCCGGGTAGATCGCCTCGTACGGGAAGCACACCGGCAGGCCATCCAGATCGAACCACATCGATGTTAGGTTTAATCTTGATTCCATGTATCTGCATGTTTAGTTTGAGCTCTGCATGTAGTTTGATGTTAGTAGTGTTAGCCGAGTGATTCGGTGGATGATTATTTAGGCAGTTAGCTGCATGCGTACTAGTCTTTGGAGTCTCGAGAGATTCTAGGAGAAGATAAAGTCATGGGTTAGTGCGTGGAGTTAGTTGGTTAGTGGAGCAAGTCGTGTGGTGCATGGCATGAGAGACGGCAGGCTGTTGCCTAGCTGCGTGCCCGTGAGTCTATTTAAGGTTGTAAAGCATGTTTGTTTCAGATAACGAGATAGAGAGAAAATGTAGCACTTGTGGCTGCCAAAGGAGAGTCTCAGCGTTCCTTTCTTTGGCTAGTGTGTGTGCGTGTGTATGTGTTCTGAGTTCCTTTCATGGGTGTGTGCTTGTGAGAGGGACATGAGAGAGTTGAGAGGTAGAAGAAGAAGCGGCGCTGCGAGATGCAGCGCCAACAATCGAGGCCCGCGGCGGGGGGTTGGGAGTCGCCGGTGCCGGTGCTTTTCGCCGGGAGTACTGAGCTCGGGAGGTGTTGGGTGCAGGGCTGCCTGGAGCTAAATAGGCCGTCGAAGCCGGGATGGGGTGGGCCGAAAATGGGCCAACAATGGGCCGAGTGGCAAAATCTACACCTGTCACGGGGAGGTATCCGGGCGCTCGTGGGATTTTTTTGTGGTACAAACTGCCGTACTCTTCTTCCATGAATCCATGGTCACTGATGCGATCAGAAGACTGAATAAGCTGCACCTTTGTCTTTCTGTTCTATAGCTGTTTGGAGCACCATCTTTTGCGTGACACTACACGAAGGAAACAGTACTTGAATTGCATAGGATCGGATAAATCCTATCCTAATATTCTGAAAACTGACGGAAGCATCACTTGTTTTTGCAAACACGATTCGTTAAATCTTTTTCTTTGCAGTAAGCAACCACCTTATGGTATTTACTGTTTATTGCAGGAAGTATCTTGTGGGGGCAACGAAAGAAGCATCCATAGTATGATACAGTATCATACTTTCTCTGTGTTATCCTTCAAATGTTTGGTACTTGGTAGCAAACATCATTTGTCACTGAAATGAAGCCCTTCATTATAATCCATACCATTTGAAAGGTTTAAACTATGATTTTTTTTAATTTAGATTTAAGCTCGTAGTGAATCAAGCGGATATATTGGAATATCTAATCTCGGGTAAAGTTCAATATCGTGAAGTAATGAGAATGATGTACAAATAGCCAACAGGTTCAACTGAGTATATTTCGTATAAAAATGGGAGTCAATATGGACATCCCTAATTCCGCTATTGATTATTGACCGGAAAGTTTTCCAAGTCATGTCTACTTGTTATCGAACCTGTAGGGGTCACACATTTAAGTTAGGTCTGATTAGTTGTGTATTATGGTATAGTTGTGTATTATGGTAGGCCTAGAACAACGAGATAGTATCACCGGCGTGGTCTTTTCGAGCGAGCGATATATCTAATATATCAGAGATATTTAATAAGCAGACATTGGATGTCCCGGAGTTATAGAAAGAGTTTCTATCACTGTCGAAATTTATTCTGAGGTTTATATAGAGGGAATATTTATCCGGAGATTTTATATGCGGACATTAGATAATCCAGACATATAAATAGGTTTATATGATGGTGAATTAATTTCAAAAAAAAATTGTAAAGTGGAAATTTCAGTTTGGGAATTAATTAGACAAAATCCGAATAAAGAAAACGTATTGAAAAAATACTAAAAGGCTGGAGCCCATAAGAGGGGATGCCACATGGGCCCCACCGACCCACATGGCAGCCGCAACACCTTGTGGTGGGGCGCCGGCGGCCAAGGCCAAGAAGGGAGCCCTTCCCCCCTTGCTCGAACCTTAATGGGCCTTAGGCCCATACGGGGGGACCCGGCGGCTAGGGCAAGGGAGGAGCCCCTCCCCAAACCCTAGCTCGACTGGGCCCACCTAGGACGGCGGCTAGGGAGGGAGCCCCTTCCCCAAGTCTTGCTCCCTCCCTTCTATATAAACACCCCCACCCTCTCCTTTTGGAGACAGAAGTTTCTTCTCCCTTTGGAGAAACACAAGTTCAAGTTGGAACTTGATCTACGGGGTTTTGAGGTGTCCTCTCCCTTTAGATTGATATACAGTCTCTCTTTTTCTCTTTATCATGTGATGATACTCCACCTTAATATACACCGGTAGAGACTAAGTGCTAGATAACAAAGCTTTGCTGAACCATATCCGACGGACGTGTGCGAGCTCTCACAGGGGTGAGACATCTGTATTGGAGATATGCCCTGGAGACAATAATATTTAGTTATTATTTATCTCCAAGTTTATTATTAATATTTAGAGAGAATTCCTTATTTGGCCCTGGCTCAACTTTGCCTTCCTTTCTTGGCCCTGAGAAATATTTTCGTCCCTATTTGACACTGAAAGTTGGGTTGGTTCCTTATTTGGCCTTGTAGTTCATTTTCAGCAGAGACGGTGTTAACTTGGCATGTACAATGTCTCTTTTGCCCCTGGTACAATATGTGGCCAAAATGGTAGCTGTGTTAACTAGAGAACCGAAAAATATGTGCATCTTGACTGAGATTTTCATCTTGACTGTGCTACAATACTTATTTTCGGTTCAGCAAAACTTGAGATTTAAATTACGAAAATTCGAAATTTCGACAGAACCTCCCCTGTAATTGGATCCCTTATCCCCTGCACACAGTATATATACATATTGATAGCATAACCAAATTTTCGAATACATCAAAAGCATGCTGCTAAGTTCAGAGTACGCAAGCTAGAAGTACATGACCAAATTGTCTAATACATATAGACGTCTACAAGTACATGCTGCTAAGTTCATAGAATCACAAGCTCAGCCTTCTCTTGCTACGTGTGCTCATTGCAGGGCTGGACGGGATATTCTTTTTGCTTCTTGTGCCCATTGATGGGCTGTCAAATTGCACCGTTGTAGCAGGCTGCTTCTTGTTCTTCTTGGCAGGAACCTTGTTCTTCTTCTTGGGGATAGAAGTCTCAATGGAAAGTGGTTGATTTGAGCCGGTTCCTGATCTGCAATTATGCATGTATGATATTAGAGCATCTGAAAGCACAAAATGTACAGGACAAGAACAAAGCAAAAAAATGTGCATAACAAGACCAAAGTAGAAAAAGTATAAACCGCACCCCTTTGACCCTCCAGATTCACATTTGGCTTTTTTTCCCTTCTTGCTAGTGTTGTCCTCCAAGCTTTTCCCTTCTTTTTCATTTGTCTTTGGTGTAGCTTCCAAGCTTAGGCTATGGTGAGAAATAGATATTTAGAATACAAAATCAGATTGCTTGTAATTGTGTTGGTGCTCGAAATGCTTACATTGGTGGAAAACACATCCTTGTTGGTTCTCCATCATTGCACGCCTCAATGGCCGATTCAGTTGTTTTGGTTGTCTTTTTCTTCTTCTTTGGTGGTTGTCTAAATGAGCAATAAGAAATGTGAGATGTCAACAAAAGTGATATTTCAACAAACCATTAATGCAAGAAACAAGAGATAAATGTGCCAATGATGTACCTCACAGCGAGCATTGCAGCAATGTCTTCCGGGTTACCCTTCTTACAATTGTGCCAATGATGACCATAGTCCTTGCAAATAGGGCACAAATGCTGGCCTTTTTTCCTCTTCTTATCGCCACAGCCTTTGTATCTCTCAGTTTTAGGCCTACCAGCTGTAGCTTTTAGTAGTGGTGGATACATGAAGAATCCATGGTCAGATTGAGGCCACTGAGTTTTGGTCCACTCTTCTCTGTGTTAAACTCAAAATCTCCTTTGACTGCATGCTGACGAATGGCCAACTTAAACTCATGCATATTAGGATATTTGGATCCTACTGTCATAGGAGGGTCCTCTTTATCATACTCAACATTTGGTGCATGATTTGGCTCATGTACCTCCTCATCTTCCTCTACTTCAGCCTCATCCTCGCTCTCATCCTCGCTCTCATCCTCACTCTCACAGACAGATTCTTTATCCTTTTTGTTACCAGAATAAATAACCACATTTAGAGGTGTAGGTTCAGTTTCTCCATACATGTTTTCTTCATCAATACCGACATGCTCATTCTCGGGTATTGGGTTCCGAAGGTAACTATCCTCATCATGTGATGTATTGGTGTTCGGCTGGACATTCACATCGATATCAGACTCTGTGATTGGCTTGAATGGTTCAGATGGATCACAATATGTAATAAACATTTGAACAAACTTTGTTTCCAACTTTTTCTCAAACATTGCCATCAATTCTTGATCAGACTTTATTTCTGGGAATGTGTTCAGAACCTCATCATAATACTGAACATGTACAACTTCCATATATCTTGGTTGGTATTCCTCTATGATTGATGCAATCAAATCATTGTAGTTTGTCAAGTCAGAGTCAATAACCTTCTCGAAAACATAACGCAAGGGCTCTTTTCTAGCTTTTTTGGGGTTGCCAAACAAACTAATTTTCAAACAATAACTAGAGCTGTGATCCATCCTGTGAACGAAATATGCATCCATAAGCAACTGTACTAGAGACGGACTAATACTAACAAGACAACAACATAAGAAAGAGGAGGATGTTTACCCTGGCCATGCGGAAGACGCTGCGCCTGATGCCGAGCCGGTAGCCGCATCCGTGCCCAAAGCCGCAGCCACGCCTGCTGCTGAGGTCGCCAAAGAACGCTCCACCGCCGTGCCCGCAGCATCTTCCGCCACCGCCGTGTCCGCAGCATCTTCCGCCGCCGCCGTGCCCGTGGGATCTTCCGCCGAAGCCGCCGTGCCCGTGGGATCTTCCGCCGCCGTCCCCGCGCCCGTGGGAGCTTCCGCCGCCGTCCCCGCGGCACCTTGCGCCGCCGTGCCCGCAGCACCTCCCGGATCCCCTACTAGGGCCCCGCTGCCCTCTGCTCCCATGGCGCCGCCGTCGCTAGGGTTAGGCGCCGCCATCGCTGCGGGAAGAGCACGGGCACGGGGTTGGGTTGGGCACGGGCAGGTTCTGTTTGGGTTGGGTTGGGTCGGTTCTGTTTGGGTTGGGTTGGGACGGGGTGGTTTTCCCTTTTTTCTTTTTTTTTTCTTTTTTGTTTTCCTTCGATCAATCCAGGGGTATAATAGTCCCTCGAATAAAATTTTAACGGCAGCATCGAACGGAAGTGACGGTAAGGCCAAATAAGGAACCAACCCAACTTTCAGTGTCAAATAGGGACGAAAATATTTCTCAGGGCCAAGAAAGGAAGGCAAAGTTGAGCCAGGGCCAAATAAGGAATTCTCTCTAATATTTATATCTTTATTCTATAACCACATTGGCAATTGAATAGTGAGTATTCAAAAGAAAACCTCCGATTCACGTGTAGAGATATAGACAATACCAAGTGTTCCTAGTCTTGTCTCTAAAACTAGCTTATCTTGTTGTTAGATGATCATGTTTTCTTGATCATGGACTTTGTATAAGTCACGCACCTATAAGAGTTTATTTTAGGAATGACAATAGTACTGAATCTACCCAATTGTATGATCTTGCTAAGAGAAAAATCGTCACAAATGAAATTAGCAATTGATTCTACAGAGTTTTCGTTAGTAGTATCCCTATACCATGAGAACATCTAGTGACCGCGCATTTGACACTTACACTTTGATCGTCATCAAACATCCGACCTTCATTGGGGATCATAACGGTTGCTTTTGGGTGTAATCTAGAATGCGTAAAGGAACTGAGATTATTCAAAAATGGTACTTACTCCTCCAGGCGATGGAGAGATACATATTGTAGGCCATCTCAGTATTACCGATGTCACCCAATCGTCTGGCCAGACACAGTGTGATTTATCACAGGACATCGGGAATACGAAATGAGAAAAGAGAATGATATCGATACGAGTTTACATGTGTTATGATCGAATGGTTTGATCACACTATAGCACATTGTCTCATCTCGTGATATCATTGGTATCGCGTAGCTAAGGGGATTAGGCGTAACAAGAAACTCAAAAGGTTCCATCGTTCATCCGTGAATACACAGGAGCCAGAACGACCATCTAGTCCCAATGTTGGTTATTGTCTGGTAAGTACTCCGGTCATGTCTGTGTGTTACCGAAACTTCCGGGTCACACGCTTAAGTTATAGGCAATCTTTAATTTAGAGAATTATGTAGTAATAGTGGTTATGAGAAGTGGTCCCAATCACTTCGATGTCACAAGAACAACTCCGATGAGAATTGGAGGTGTTCCGATGAAGTTATCATGAGAGGCATATAATGCCGGTACAGGCTGAAAGTTCTGTGAGAGAAATATGGCAAACATGAGATGTTCCGGAATGCCGAGAAGTGTTTCTGATATCAGTGGATAGAGTTGATTATTTTATCTATAGAGTATATTTGGTTCTAGAAAAATAGTTTTGGTGAAATACCGGGAACTCTCACTTTTATCCGGACCTGAATTTCAGAAAGTTGGAAATCCAGTTTGGCTGATCACCAAACCAGAGCAAGCTGCGGCTGCTGAACCCTTGCCTTGAAGATGGATTTGATATTGGTCTACCCTAACCATACATAGACTATCCATCGCCTTTTAAGACTTCTGCCGGTTGCTAAAAAAAACATCATCTACTCTCGACGGCCAGCCCAGTGCCAAGCCCATCAGTTCATGAAGCCCACCTCGCCGGCTCGCCCGCTAAACCCTTGTCCTTAAAACCCGTCCTTCCTTTCGCCGCCACGGAGCCGCAGACACCCTAATACCTAACTCCCCACGCCGCCGCCGCCATGTCCTCCACGCCACCGGCCGTCGCGTCCCCCGCCTCCGAGCTCAGCAAATCCAAGAAGAAGAAGAGCAAGTCCAAGGATGCCCCCGCCGCCGCCGCCGACACCCCGTCGCTGGCGGAGGCCGAGGCGAAGACCGACGGGTTCATGATCAAGCCCCAGTCCCTGGTACCGTCCCTCGACACCTCCACCTGGCCGCTCCTCCTCAAGAACTACGACCGCCTCAACGTCCGCACCGGCCACTACACCCCGCTCCCCTCCGGCCACTCCCCGCTCAAGCGCCCCATCGCCGAGTACCTCCGCTACGGCGTCATCAACCTCGACAAGCCCTCCAACCCCTCCTCCCACGAGGTGGTCGCCTGGATCAAGCGCCTCCTCCGCGTCGAGAAGACTGGCCACAGCGGCACGCTCGACCCCAAGGTCACCGGCAACCTCATCGTCTGCGTCGACCGCGCCACGCGCCTCGTCAAGTCGCAGCAGGGCGCAGGTAAGGAGTATGTCTGCATCGCCCGCTTCCACGCCGCCGTGCCAGACACGGCCCGTGTGGCCCGCGCGCTCGAGTCCCTTACCGGCGCTGTGTTCCAGCGCCCGCCGCTCATCTCGGCGGTCAAGCGCCAGCTCAGGGTGAGGACTATTTATGAGAGCAAGCTTCTGGAGCACGACCCTGAGCGCCATCTTGCCGTGTTCTGGATCTCTTGCGAGGCTGGAACCTATGTCCGGACCCTCTGTGTGCACCTTGGGCTGCTCCTTGGTGTCGGCGCGCATATGCAGGAGCTGCGCCGTGTCCGTTCAGGGATTCTCGGGAGCAGGACAACATGGTCACCATGCACGATGTGATGGATGCTATGTGGGCACTTGACAACCATAAGGATGAGTCTTACATAAGGCGTGTGGTGATGCCACTCGAGGTGATTCTTACTAGCTACAAGAGGCTTGTTGTGAAGGACTCTGCTGTTAATGCTATCTGCTATGGTGCTAAGCTTATGATCCCTGGGTTGCTTCGGTTTGAGAATGACATTGATGTTGGGGAAGAGGTGGTCCTCATGACCACAAAGGGGGAGGCCATTGCCATTGGTATTGCTGAGATGCCCACTGCTGTTATGGCCACTTGTGACCATGGTGCTGTTGCGAAGATCAAGAGGGTGGTCATGGACAGAGACACGTACCCAAGGAAGTGGGGACTTGGCCCGGTGGCACTGAAGAAGAAGAAGATGATCGCCGAGGGCCTCCTTGATAAGCATGGCAAGCCAATTGACAAGACTCCAGCTGAGTGGCTTCGTAATGGGGTGCTTCCTACTGGTGGTGATGCAATGATTGCTAGCATTGCAGCTGCTCCTGAGCCCCAGAAGGTAAAGGTGGAAGAACAGGATGTGGTGCCAGGTGAGGAGGTCAAGGAGAAGAAGAAGAAGAGGAAGACTGATGAGGATGATGCAACTGCTTCTACACCTGCGAAGAAGATCAAGGTGGAGGAGGTCACTGAGGCAGTGGAAGAGGAGAAGAGTGAGAAGAAGAAAAAGAAAAAGAAAGACAAGGGAGAACCAGGATCAGCTGTTTCGGTGAAGGAGGAGAAGACTGATCTGTCTGACGAGGAGAAGGGTGGCAGCGAGAAGAAAAAGAAAAAGAAGAAGAACAAGGAAGGCAGTGATGTTGTTGATCCAGAGAGTGCTGAAGTTGAGAAAAGTGAGAAGAAGAAGGATAAGAAAAAGAAGAAGAAAGAGGCAGAGGAGGCACAATAGGTAGGGTGTAATAGTTTACTTTGGCTGGTCTTTATTTGGTTGCAATCATGGGGGAGTTTGAACTTGCTATGCACCCCTTGCAATCTTTTATGTTTCAAAGGCCTAATGTACTATCCTTAGATTGCTGCCATTCTACTGAAATGCTATGGTAAGTAGAGAGATTTACTATTAAATTTCGTGGACAATCAGGCCTGTTTTGCTGTATCTGTTATGAGTTAATGCAGTGAATTTTGCTCACATTTCACGTTTCTAGTTCATTGTGCTGAAGTGTTTCTATCTTGCCAATTCTCATAAGTCTCAATGTGTGAACTTGGTTTCCGATATTGATAGTACACTAACAATCATCCGGGAGTCTCAGGCCTGTATTCATGTATCTGTATCCATTAGTATGATTTTGCCCTCACCTCATCTCAGTAGTCCTCTGCTCTGAAATTTCTGGTTTGCCAATATGTTTTTTTATGATGTTTGATGATATTCTGGGGCCTAAGGTTGAGTTTGTTAGTACGCGAGATCTTAGTTTCCTATGTTTATTCACCTTACAATCACGCACCAGTATTGTGCTCAAAACTCGTTGCCTGCACTGACTGTCCTGAATTGTTCGAGTTCCATGTTGGACTGAATTTGCCAGTACCCACTTGTTTGGTAGGAGCAGCAGAGTCATCTATATTGTCTACCTCTCGGCATGGCCATTTCCAGTATTGGTTTTCCTGAGTAGCATCACTGGTGCGTGTATGGTTAATAACACATCATAATTCATCAGATTCCAGTAGCTACCACCAGGCGTATTTTCCTTTCCGTCTGAGCTGCTTTTCTGGAGAAATAGTTCTCGGTGTTCAGCTAGTAGCTAGCACTATGCTTTGCTGGAGAAATAGCATAAATGGTGATGTTACGAACTCCTCGGCTGTGCATATATCTGCTTGTATCATGTATGGAACCAACTTGTGCCCATTGGTGACACCTGTTCATGTGTCTGGTTTGGTTAGTGCGGTGCGGTGTTTTTTTTTTTTGGTTCTGCTGGACGCTTTGAAGTATGCGCGGCTGCTTAGTCTTTGGTTTGCTCTAAATGCGACCCTTTTTTTCTGAGAAATTGTCATATCCGGTTGTTTACGCTGGAGATGTTTTTTTTTTTTTGACAAATACGCTGGAGATGCTTTTGGACTGCCCAGGTTTTGTGATATCTGTTTCTCTTGGTGTTTCTGAACTTCCTGTGCACCAGATCTTAATTCCCCTATATGTTATGTTACCTCTTACCTTTTGTTGACTTGGACATTGACATGGAATAAGAACGAGTTA
Source organism: Poa pratensis (assembly GCA_947311845.1). NCBI lineage: Eukaryota > Viridiplantae > Streptophyta > Magnoliopsida > Poales > Poaceae > Poa > Poa pratensis. The sequence goes on along the minus strand of CAMZMU010000092.1, from coordinate 21,452,716 downwards.
CCTGGCAGATCAGTTTATTCCGTGGGAACATACGAATGAGTATTGACCTATTTCGTTGAGCAACAATTATCACACTCTCAGTCTAAGATTGTATGCCACAAAGTTTTGTCCCAGCAACGCTTAGTCCCCGTTAAAGATATAATTAACTAGTCGATATGAGCAATATTGCAACAAGTTGTCCATGGAAATGGAACCACACCTCCACAACTGATGTTTATTTTCAAAGATACCAGTGTGCCTCTGGTGATCTGATGGCTTAGGGTCTTCACAAGTGAGGAACATGCAGAGGGGGGCAAACCTTAATACAAATGAAGAACATAACTACTCCCTCTATTCTAATTTAATTGACTTGCTATGCACCATATGTGGATGTATCTAGCATGTAATACGTCTAGATACATCTACATGTGATGCATATCAAGTCAATTAAATTGGAACGGAGTAGTGGATACAGATTCTTGCAAAGATTTATTTTTTCTTGGAGTAGCTTATAGTGTCAATGCATGTGGCAGAGAAGTCAAATGAAAAATGTTGTTAGGAAAAGATTGTACTAATTATGTTCAAAATAAGAAAAACTAGATTATGTGTTCTTTATAGCGGAAACTCCTCTCTTCTACAAGTAGTCAATATGATTGCACTTGTAGGCTACTTTATTAATATATGTTCATTACACTGCAGATTGGTTTGTTTTGTTCAGTGTCGGTGCCTACACTTTTGTATTGGTACACTTAGGGCGGGAAGTCCTCGTCGGAACTCTGCCCCGGGTGTTTTCTGCCTGCTCATTTGGTGGCACACAGGAGGAGGGATTCCCGGCCGATCCACCTGAAATCCTAGGTTGCTCTCCCTCGCCTCCACACATCGGGATAATTCTCCTTGTCCGCCGCTCGAGATGCCATGTCTCCGCCTCTCAACCACGACCGCCGCCTCTTAGGGACGACATAACCTCCTCACATTCCCTCCGCTAATGGCCCGCCCTCCTCCATCTCCCTCCCATGTTTTCCTCCATGACAAGCAACGCCGCCCCGCCTAGTCTCTTCCTAGCACGTGCAGCAGCGCCAACCACCTAGTCAGGTCGTCTTCCAGTGAGGAGCAACATCACTCTCCATAAGTTGGGAGCATGTGTAAATTCACTCTCCATAGGTCTTCACAACGTCAACACCGGAGATTGGTCAAACCTCAGCTTTAACGAGTAGTGGCTTGCAATGACCGATGTGACTCCACACCGCAAGGCCGTCGCCTCTCTCACCTTGCTCCTCATTTGGGAGGTGTGGAACGAGCGCAACCCTAGGGTGTTTCGCAACAAGAGTGTGCCGTCGTTAGTCCTCTTAGACAAAGTTAAGAATGAGGCCCGTTTGTGGGTTCTTGCGGGTGCCAAATGTTTGGGCAACTTGATGCCGCGAGAGTAGTCGCGTTGTATTTTGGGCGGTCGCAAAACTTGCTTTCTTGCAATCCTCCTCTAAATTAATATATGGGGCAAAACTTTTGCCCCCCGTTTCTAAAAAAATGTGTAAATTCACTTCCAAATACCTACCACCAGATCTACTGGCCGTTCAGTTTGATTCCACCATCTCTAGGATATGATCTTGTACTAGCTGAATGTCCGTGCGTTGCTACGGTCGGTCTGGATGCATTCGGCTTTCACCTCATTTCACTTTTTTACCCCATGTAGCAAAAAGAGAACATGGTGCCTTCCTCTTCCGCCCACTCAAAATATCCAAAGATATATATTTAACTAATTAATCATTCAACACGTTTAGTTTTACGAGTCCAAATATTGTGTTGCATTCCATTCATACAACGTTTTTATTTAAATAGCTAACCCCACAAACAGATTTTTCTCCACATATCAAAATACTAACAGAAGATCGCTACAAGGACTAACAAATTGATGCCAAAAAATTAAGGCAATGGTTCATAATTAGAAATACAGTAGTCATATTTAGTAGGGAATGTGACACACATTTACATGTCTATACAACTTGCTTAGCCTTCTAAAAGCACCTAGTTCCCTAATTGAGGTTGAAACTCCCTCGTCAAAGCAACATAACAGTCATGATGTAGTCGCACAGCGCCAAAGCATCATGCACACAACACGTTCCATCTCCACTCCCTCCCTTGTCTGGACCACGCCTTTTCTTCCTCATGTGTAGCACCCTGCCACCCTTCTCTCTCTCTCTCTCTCTCTCTCTCTCTCTCTCTCTCTTAATTCTCAAGCACCTAGCCGCATCCTATCAATCTTCATCCACCACTATCACCTTCAAATTTGTCAAGTTAGGGTGCCGTCACGCCACGATAATGTGTTCCTCTAAAGCCTTCGGGGTGCTTGTCGCCAACTCCAAAACCTACAGGAAGCAAGAAATTTGTAGTGTATATCCAATTAGCACAATCAAATCGTGCAGTTGCTTTTATAAGGTTGCGACAATTTTACAAAGTTAACAATACAATATGTAGATACTCACTATTAGAAAATTTGTGATTAAGAATATGCATAGATAAATATATGTGTCTCCTATGGAGTACCTGGATGATCTAATTGTGAATAAGAAGAATGCCCAAATTGCACGAGAGAGAAATTATCCATGCGCATATTAAATGGCCAGGGCAGTTGCAATACTATTTAGGATTTGGTAAAATATATCTACCCGTGTGGATCAATATGTTAATAAGGAAAATAAATACATTTTTTCCTGGATGGTGAATGCACTACTGAACTGTCTGTTTAAGAATGGGAAGGTTTTCAGATTATATATATGTGTACATGTACTTATAATCAACACATAGATAAAGTGTTGCAGAAATCATACTGAAGCATGAAGAGTTTCTTAACACCCCGTGCAAGTTTCTGTAAAAAAAGAAGCCTCTTTTGCAAGGCAATCTAAATGACTATGATTGGGCAGCTATTATAAATACATCAACCGATATGATCCCAACGAATTTCATAAAACATATTTCAATGCCACGAGAACAGTGCAGGGAAGGTACCTATGTACTCCCTCGCTCCTAAATATAAAATGTTTTAGCATTTGTCCACATTCACATATATGTACATGTATGCAGACATATTTTAGTGTGTATGTTCACTCATTTTAGTATGCATCTAGACAACATGGTTAAGAGCTAAAACGTCTTATATTGTGGAACGGAGGGAGTAGTTTGTTAGTTGCAGTTAAAAAATACATCTAGACACAGAAGCAAACATTACATAAAGAGAGAAGCTGAGAAGGGGCACCAGACAAAAAAGACCTAATAAATATCCATCCTGTTACCAGGATCAAGCAATTGGCTAGGCTAGCTTTACTGGCCATATTTTTGCAATCCTTCTAGACCAAAAAAGCTCCAGGCAGAGTCTAGAGAAAAACAAGAGCCTTTTTGACATAGGAAGACATCATTGAATGAAAAAAAAGAGCAATGGAAGGAGTTTTTAACGCTCCTACCAAATTGAGGTATCTATGTTCACCTTTCTTCATGACGGATGAAATGGAAAATGCCAATCTGAGATGATACAAACATGATATCTTTAGGTTAGACATAATACAAGTCTTGATTGATATATAGTACCATTTAACAGGCATAGATACATAATATATGTGTTAATATGCTGTCGTCATGATTGATAGGAAATCATGTTGATTCAAATGGATACATATCGTTAGATAATTCTGAACAAAGATGACGCAACACTCCAACAGTTTACTGATGGAAAACTTTCATGTTGTTCTCATATGCAACAAAATGGTCATTGATATAATATTTGCCCAACCTTCAAAAAGGAAATCCGGATCAGATAAGATTGTTGCTTAACCCTATTTAGCACGAGGTAAATATATTCGGTAGCCAACTATTGATTGATATGTATCTTAATTTGTGGCGCATGCCTGCGGTACAAAACTACAAAGGGCTGCAAGCAACCAATTTCTCCCCCTATTCTGTAAATTTAGGGAAATACTCACAAGCTGCAAGCAACCAATTTTGTAATTCGATTGAAGAAGCCCGAAACTGACATTTCTCCTCCTATTGTGAAAGCATATTTTTCATATTTAGTCTTAACCACGGCTTGTAGATGCATTTAGTCAGACATATTGCAAGTTATACATGTGGAGGCAAAAATAATTAAAGAATCATTGCAGACCATGACATCGCAGGGAAGAAGATGACCTTGCCGCTGCTGGTAGTTCCTCATTGGTACAACTTCCACCCTCGGCACCTCGTTTTTCTATGGAGATTCAGCCCCTGCAAGGAAAAATCATGTCTCGTCAAAGTTTCGTCCGCAAACACAAGCACCAAGATAAGCAATAACCAAGACAATCAATCAAAGTGAATCAGTATATTTCTAGATCTAGCAGAGAGCTTATAGACAGTTAAGCGCAGTAGGCTTCATATCGATAATAGAGTGTTCTTTCATCCCTCCTTGAAGGTAGGTGTTGCTTTCATGTCATTTTAATCATTCCACTCGATGGTGGTCATTCATGAAATAAATTGTTCACAAAAGTTTTTCCTTCTACAATCATGAACAATCATCAACTTCTGCTTTCAACAATCAATCAACTCCAAGATTTATGAAGGAAATAAGATTTCAATCAATTGCATCAACCAACCACATTGTTGAACATGAAAGAACCATGACAATCTAATTCTCTGAAAATGTAAAGGGGGAGGTCCAGCTACCTTGTTATAGATGTGGCGGCGATGTAGTTCTTAAAGGTGGCGGCGTGAGGATTGTGGCGCGGTGGTCCTGGCCTCCTGGGATTCGCGGCGCGACGGCACTGGAGGCGACATCGCTTTCTTGGAAGGGGAGACGGTAGCAGCGACCTAGATGGGAGACGGCGTGGTCTTGGATGTAGAGGAGGCACATTCATGGAGGGCGATGCTGCAGGCTTTAATGGAGGTCACGTCGGTGAAATTCGAATGCGGAGGCGATGGCGTGACCTTCCACCAAGGCCACGTTCAGAGCTACACCGCCTACCATGCCCTCGGTTGATCGCCGTGATGCGGCCGGCCAATAGGCGCATATGCTCTAGCACGCCCCTCATGTGGGGTGTTCCATGGTCACCAGGAGGAGGGGAAGCGAAGGTGTCGGGGGACGGCCGATGGTGGGAGGAGCTGGGGTGGGCGGGGAGGTGGGTAGAAGAGACGGCGGCGTGATTGGATCGATGATGATCCCGAAGAGCAAGGCTTTGATACCTGCAAAAGTAAACGGGATTAGGTTGAGACTCCAAGTGCAGAGTGTATAGTAAGTGGAAGACAGTTTTCCCCACGAGGGGTGACTCGAGGGTTTAATATCGAACTCTCGGGGAATCTGAAGTGGTAGATTTATCTTCTTATCCTTCTTTTGGTTACCTACAAAACAAGGTTAGATGTTTTGGTCCTCAACCTCACCTGTGGTTGTCAAGCACAAGGTGTAAGAATGATATCAGGATAGTTATGCAATGCAAACAAGAAATAAATATGCAATGATGGTGGATGCAATGATAAATGATATTTTTGGTTTTTGAATGATGTATGCAAGATGAAAAGTATTTTTGTATTTTCGGATTTAATGATGGCTGAAAATAGAAAAGTGGTATATGGTGTTGGAAAGGTGTTTCTTATGATTAAAAATAGACTGGGGTTCATGGTTTCACAAATGCACTCTCTCTTTATAAAGTGGTAGACAATGGAACACACACAGTTAACATATGAGATTGCAACACAGGGTTTGATAACAAGTTACTTAGATATATGGGCATCACGTCCTAACATAGAGATCTTTTGGTTATTAACCTCTCTTATACTCCACCAAGATGCGAACTAAATCATAACACCTCAGTAATTAAGATAACTCAGAGTATAGCATTAAGCATCATGACATGAAGTGAAAATAAGAACATGCTAGATCTAGTCATGGAGTAGTGGCAATGGTCACGCCCACATCCCCGGTAGCATGGTATTTTAGTTTATCCCTAGTGAGGTAACAAAGTAAGGTAAAGATACCAAAGTGGATCGCAGAACTTTCTCTCACGTTCACTGCACTAGCCACCCCCCGTTACTCCAACTAATGCACACGTTCCCCCACACACGCTCTCATAAACATGCTTGATCAAAACAAGTAGACAAGAACGGGGTACATAATATGCATCTATACTCATAACTGAAACAAACATTGCAATCTCAAACATATATTAACTCATAAAGATCAACCACAAAGGTATTACAACGGTGACCGTAATCATGTTCAGCAGCTCATACGGTGCTAATTAGTGAAGCTCAAGAGAGGAGAGATACATAAGTTACTTCCACAAACCCATAGTCCAGAGGTGGACTACTCCCTCTTCATCATGGAGACGGTGGAGAAGTCGATGGAGAAGATGGAGACCACGTCGGCAGCGCCCCGCCGGAGTTTTCCCCCTCCAATCTGCAGCTCCTGATCTCCGTTTCGGTGTTTCTGTGTTTGTGCGGCGCTCCTTCCAGAGAACGTCGGGGGACCTTTTTTATAGGCGTTTTTAGGTCACGACTATGTCGGTGGAGAAAAGATCGAAGGCAACGGAGCCACGAGGGCCAAACGAGTGGGCCCCACGCGGCCACAGTACCTGGCCGCGTGGGCCACCCCCGTTCGGGCCTCGGGCCTCCGCTTGTTCGCTTCCTTCGCCCACAGGTCTTCTTCCTTCCAAATATTGACGCCCGTAAATTTCCAGGTGATTTCGTTGACGTTTGGGTCCCTGAAACATTAAAATAAGAAAACGGGGTTTTCTGCCTGTGCAGGGTTAATTCCATAAAAATAGGAAATCATTGAGATATTTGCAAAATCATGATAAAACATTGATATAACCCTTATATGATGCAAATATGATTGGAATATAAGCAATTAAAGTGCAAAGTTCATGTATGCATTTTACATGCATCAATCGAGAGCGAGGGAAGGGGGTTCAAGACGACGACGGCACATGAGAGAGAGGGGTCGAGAGGGAGGTTTTTGGAATGGTCCACGTACACGATCCGGGCCGTTGAGAGATGATTCGACGGTCTGGATGCGTTAGATCGTCTGCCGATCCAGGCAGGTGCTGTTTGACGTACGTACCACCAACTGACCATCACGACCGCATACTCCCATTTAATAGTAAAGATATAAATAAAGGTGTGTTCTTTGGTATAATATTGTCCCCTCCTCTAGTTTCCTTTGGTGTGTTCTTTGAAACTCCTTAATTCATGAGATACTAGATCTACATGTGATACTTTTTTCGTTCTTTGAATCTCCTTGCTCCCACCCCAGTCGATATGATTGCAAGCTGAAAGGTGTATCACATTTCATACCATGTGGGTGGGAGCGATGGCAAGATGGACAATATGTGAAAATGCTTTGTTTTTTGGTTACTACTTGAGTCGATCTGTCTAACACTTTTCGATGTAGTGACTGATACCGTATAGTTCATGACGCTAGTCTCCTCGTCGTCTCTTGGGTACAACGGAGAGAATGTTTTCGACAATTTTTTAGATAAATAGTTTATATTAATACCGCGGAGATATCAATTACACCCAACTTTTGGAACAACTCAATACCCTAATGGCATTACGGATGCACAGAGTAAAAAAAAAAGAGAAGAAGAAACTAAAAAAGAAAAGGCCAGCTACAAAGTTTCAGTCTTTGCAGCAGCAACACAACCACCACCAAGACAACACCTGATGGCTAAATTCTCCAAAAGCAACGCTTTCAAGAAGGAAACAATGCACAAGCGCCATCGCCCGATTGTAGATCTTAGGTTTTCACACTGGAGATAATCCCCGATCTCAAAACAATGCCTTCAGTAAGGCCATTGCCAAACACAACCAATTAAGGTCAGACCTTAGATTTTCACCCAGAAAGGTAAGACTTTGAACTTCACTTGTATTGTCACCCCCACTTACATACCGCTGCTATGATTCCTGAAACTCCAATCAAGTTCCTCATCGCCGCAAAGACTCCAATCAACATTTCTAGTCCTCCAATCTCGGCTTTCATGACATTCAACGCCTCTGACTTTAGCATAGATTTTTTCATGATGGCAACAGAAGCAGAGCTTCACGCCGCTCCCTCCAGCGCGACCGAATCCCACCCGACCCAGCAATCTCTAGGCATATATAAGCGACCATGCGAGATCGCCGGGAGCCTTCCGGAACCCGACACTCCAGCCAGATTAAGGAGGACATGCGTCAGGTAGATATTCGTCTTCGCGCGAGTTGGAACCCTAGGACCGTCACCTTTATTCATGCCAAGCTAGTAGCCCCCTCACCACCCGTCGGCGCCTTGTTGGATCTGCCGCTCCAAACCCCACCGGCGGAGGCCGACATCGATGAAGAAGACTACAAAAATAGGGACGATCCTCCCTCGGAACCGGCCGAAGAAACCACACAACGAGGAGGGGATGAGAAGGAGGCCATCACCCAGATCAAGATCTAGGGATCCAACCCCTCCCAATCCCAGACCCCGCCGCCGGCAGTCAACACGTCGCCGATGGATGACCTCCGCCTCCACCCCGGCCAGGGGCGCCGCCCTGGCCGCTGCTCGTAGACGCGGCGACCTCACCGCCCCGGCCTCCGGCAACCACCCCCAGACCACCTTTCGGCGGCTGGGGCCACCGCCGCCACGGCGAGGGCCGGCGGCAACGGTGGCTCGAGGGACCGACTATGGGAGGGGCTTGGCGGCGCAAGATGGGGAGCCCCCGGCGGCGCCACGGGGAGTCTAGGTCAGGGATGGTACAACCTGATCTCGCGTTGATCGACAGAAAATGATGGATCTAGAGTTGGAGTGATCTTTTTGACAATTTGAGATAAGAAAAGGGGAAATTACAAGTTTGACAATATGAGAAGGGGCATACGTGTATAGCTGGCCAAACGGGCCGTGCCAAACGGGCCAGCCCGAGGCACGCAACTTTTAGCACGGCCCAAGCACGGCCCGGCCCGCGGCGAAACGTGCCGTGCCGGCACGAGGCCCATCCGTGCTCGTGCCCCAGCTCGGAGCTGGGCACGCGGGCTGGCCCGGCACGGCACGCTTCACTCCCGTGCCCGCGAAGGCACGCTAAGGGCACGGCCCACCAGTGCACGGCACGGGCATGGCTCCTTGATTCGCTTTCCCAATCCCAGATTCCCAGCCTTGTGCCGTCGTTGACCACCGTGGACACGGAGGAGACGAGGAGTACCAGCGCCGGAGGAGCCTAGCGCCGCCGTCCCCGCCTCCAACCTGCACCACAGCACGCCGACCACCTAGCGCCGTCGCCGGAGCCGCGCCGTCGCCGGAGCCGGAGCTGCGCCGTCGACGGAGCCGTGCCGTGCCGAGCGTGCCGTGCCGGGCCGTCGTGCCATTGCCGTGCTCGCCGTGCCGTGCTCCTCCCGGAGTTGGAGCCCGCGTGTGCCGGCACGTTTGGCCAGCTATACATACGTGCATCTGTAAAAATAAAATAAATAAAAAACTGGCCTATTTTTAACTGAAAACGGGGCAGATTTTGGAGGTGCATGAATGCGGCAACTCTAGACTGAACTGAGGAAAATTCCTCCTCTGCGTTTTAGGACGACCCAAAATTGGGGCAGCCAATCCAGCCCCCGTCGATCCAATTCCCGAAAATCCCGCGATCGGAATCCCAATCACTCCCAAATCCCATCTCCGGTCCGATGCTCCCCGCCGGCGACGGCTCGTCGGCCGCTATCTCTTTCCCCGACGCGGACGGCGACGACTACTCCGAAGACGGCGACTTCACCGACGCTCCGTTCCTCGAACCGCCCGATCCCACCTCCGCCGCCGCCACCGCGCTGCTCCCCGCGGGTGGAAGTGGCGGCCAGGCCTCGTCCGGAGGCGAGCGGCGGCCCCTCTTCCAGCGCCTCTGGACGGAGGAGGACGAGATCGTGATCCTCCGCGGCTTCGCGGAGTTCACCGCCGCCCGCGGCACGGCGTTCGCGTCGCACCAGTACGACACGGACCCCTTCTACGAGGACATGCGCCGCCGCCTCCAGCTCGACTTCTCCAAGAGCCAGCTCGTCGAGAAGCTCCGCCGCCTCAAGCGCAAGTACCGCAACTGCGTCTCCCGCCTCCGCGGCTCCGGCGCCGCCTTCTCCTTCCGCTCCCCGCACGAGCAGGCCATTTTCGAGATCGCGCGCAACATCTGGCGACCGGCGAATAAGCACGGCCGGGATCCCTCGGCCGACTCCGACGACGAAGAAGCTGTTGTCGCCGCCGCTGCGGCGGTCGCTGCCACAGCCGTCCCCGCGAACACCAGCCCCAACGGGAATGGGGAAGTCAAATCTCCCACAGGCTCAGGGCTGCAGCGCCGCCGTAGACGCTCGTCAGAGTCCGCCACTCCCCCTGTCCCTGCCACCATTTTGGTGCAACCTACTCAGCCAGTGCAGGTGCCCGTGTCAGTCCCTGTCAAGATGGATGATTCGCTGCCAACACTGCCCCAGACTCCAATGCCTGTGACGGTGACCATGGAAGGATCAGAACCGCTCAGTTTTCCAGTCATGCCTCAGTCTGGAGTTGTTGATGTTGACAAGAATTGTCTGACACCTCTGTTTAAGGAGATGATTCATGCAGTGATACATATGGGATCCAGTCCGTTCGGTGTGAAACTGCCTGAGCCGCCGCTCGGATTGCCCATGGAAGGGGAAAAATGGAGAAATCAACGCATTCTGGAGCTGGAGGTGTACTTGAAGCGGATCGAACTGCTACAGGACCAGGTGAAGGCGGCGCTTGAGGAGCTCAAGTCCTCCACACCTGGGACTTGAGGCATTTAAATTAGGAACTGATAAGGTGACTCTGGTTATAGGATTCTTGCTACAGTTCTCAGGGTAGATGTTCAGGTTTTCCTCTTTTCTTTTTTTTTGCAGATTTTCGTCCATAAAAGAATGTTTTGACAGGATTGGGGCTTGGAACTAGTTTATTTTTGGTTCTAATTGTTCATGATATTTAGCCACATTTTATTTCTTTGTAGGGTAGGTGTTCCTTTTTTTTCTATGGAAGTGTTATGCTTTGAGGGGCCAGCAAGGTCTCCTGATAGAAATCTCTAACAATTTCAATTAATTCCTTAGGATTGTTGTAGTTTCAAAATTTCACAAGTTATACTAATCTTTATGATGTCATGAATTGTATCACTCAATTTCTAAATATAAGATGTTTTAGGTGTTTCACATGTTGACTATATGCAAACTGAAATGAGTAAATATACACACTAAAACGTGTCTAGATACACGTACATACATGTGAATCTGTTAAAAGGCTAAAACATTTTACATTTAGAAATGGAGGGAGTAGGTTGTAGGACTGGCTGTGAATAATAAAATGCTTGGGTAGAAGGTCATGGAATTTGATAGTGGCACCGGTGTTTAATTTGTGTGTCAGCGTGAAAAACTTAGGGTGTGTTTGGTAGACCGGGTGGGTTGAAAGATTCCCACCTCAAACAACTCCTGGCTGTTTGGTAGACTGGTGAGACCCCTCAGCCATGCCGGCCTCATACGAAAACTGCCTCTCAACCAGGCTCGATAGAGAAGTGGCAAACGAGCTTCTCACCGCAGCCCGGGCGACCTCATACAGAAAAATCCCCACGCGTGGGTCCCACTACGCGTCGGCCCGCAAGCACCCACCGCCCCGCTCAATCATTTCCCCCACCACCCCCCCCCCCCGCTCTCTCTTTCTCCCTCCGCCCGAAAAATCGGCAGTCAAGGCCGCCTCCCAGCGCCGGCCGACGCTACCTCCCAGCGCGGCGTCCGCGTTCTCGACCAGGACCGCATCGGCGCGGGCCTCCCATCACTGGCCGACGCCACGTCCCAGCGCGGCGTCCGCGTCCTCGACCAGGACCGCATCGGCGCGGGCCTCCCAGCGCCGGCCAACCTCGCCTCCCAGTGTCGGCGGACGCCACCTCCTAGCGCGGCGTCCGCGTCCTCGACCAGGACCGCATCGGCGCGTGGTGCAGCTCGGCAAGGTCGTGACCTCCATTCCCCGCGCCGCCGACCTCCGTCCTGGCTCGGGCGCCGCCTACTGACGCCACGGACGCAGGCCGCCGCGTACTGTCGCCGGGACACGCGCCGCCGACGAGCCACGGAGTGCCACCAGGGAGGAGCACCTCGGCCGCCGACGAGAACCTTCCTGTGTGCCGACGCCACGATGGGTGGTTGGACTTGATTGCTTTTTTTAAATTTTGTTCAAGGTCTTCTATGTAAAAGTTTGGATCTAGTTGTAATTTTAATTCATGGGAGCAGGGTCCAGTGCATACAGACACCAAACAACATCTAATCCTAGCCCGGTCCAATCCATACAGGCTACCAAACACAGAGAAATATCTCTGCTCAACCCGGCTCAAGTCAGCATGTCTTTATTGAGAAACACACCCTGAGCCCACACAGGCTACCAAACACACCCTTACAGAGTGACCGACTGAACAGCTGAAGGGTAGTTTAACTTTTGTTTGACTATAATTCCTGACCCTGTTTTTTCGTGAAAACCAGAAAGTACTTAGTATTTGTGTACCAGCTGATTTTAAACTTACTTTTCTGTGGGGCCATTACATTAAGTTTTCCCCCTGTTGGAATAAGGTCAATCTATAAGAACAGAATTTTTGCTCAGTCACATTGCTCAGGTGAAGGCAGCGCTTGAGGAGCTCAAGTCCTCCACACCAGGGACTTGAGGCATTTAAATTAGGAACTGATAAGATGACTCTCGTTATAGGATTCTTGCTACAGTTCAAAGGATAGATGTTTAGGTTTTCCTCTTTTCGTTTTTTTGCAGATTTCCGTCCATAAAAGAATGTTGGTAACAGGATTGGGGCTTGGAACTAGTTTATTTATGGTTCTAATTGTTCGCGTGATATTTAGCCACGATTTATTTCTTTGTAGTGTAGGTGTTCCTTTTTTGTGTCTCGTGATAGAAATCTTTAACAATTTCAATTAATTTCTTAGGATTGTTCTAGTTTCAGTATTTCACCAATTGTACTACTGTCTATGATGTCATCAATTGTTGGTTATAGGATTGGCTGTGAATGTAAATGCTTGGGTAGAAGGTCATGGAATTTGATAGTGCGCACCAGTGTTTAATTTGTGTGTCAGCATGAAAGAATGATAGAGTGACAGGCTAAACAGGTGATAGTAGTAATTTTACTTTTATTTGTAAACGGGTGATATGAGTAATTTTACTTTTATTTGATTATAATTGATGACCCTGTTTATTCGTGAAAACTGGCAATTACTTACTTAATATTTGTGTACCAGATGATTTGTATTAACATACTTTTACTTAGTTACTCTTATAAGAAGTACTCCCTCCGTTCACAATATGCTAAAACGTTTTATATTATGCACAGGAAATAGTGGGATAGAAGAGAAGAAATAAGAGAAGGGGTTGTAGATAAGAGTTAGCTGTGTACCACGAGCTTCAAAACACTTTGTGGGAGTTAAATGTGGGCCAATGATGAAAAAAATAGTACATGTTTGTAGTAAACAATTATACACGTTGGCTATTAAGTTGGCTACATATAACGTGTCACTCTAGTATAGCCAATAGCTAGCTATATTATTATCCTTTCCCTAAGAGAGTTGGCTATGTATTGATAGTTACACATGTACATAGCAAACTAATATATATGTTGGCCATTATGTTGGATATAAATTCATCCCTCACCGTACATCCATGAAGTTTTGTGTCAGCCCAGCCAAAGACTAACAAGCTAAAATCATACAATAAGACACAACACGAAGTCGAACATTGATCGCATGGTTTCCAGAGAGCGGCGTTTTGGCTCCCGGGCACAGATGCTCCCGGTAGATTTCAAAAAAAATTCAAAATTTGAAAACTCGTCAAAAAAATCTGAAAAAAATCATGCACGTACATGACCCCGGTACGCACCACCGTATTTTTTTTCGCGATGAAATACCATCGTACGCGCCCTGTACAAAAATGACAAATTTCCTGTCAGACAAGTACAGTTCAAATTTTGGATTTCTGACAGGAAATTTGTCATTTTTGTACAGGGCGCGGACGATGGTATTTCATCGCGAAAAAAAATACGGTGGTGCGTACCGGGGTCAGGTACGTGCATGATTTTTTTCAGATTTTTTTGATGAGTTTTCAAATTTTGAAATTTTTTTGAAATATCGGGAGCATCTACACCCGGGTGCCAATATGAATTTCCGTGGTTTCCATGGTTTCCTTGAGTCACATGGAAGCTAACATACTTGACTGTGTTTTTCCTGTATTTTCTGACTAAAAATGAATATTTTCTTAATTGCCCATCCAACAATTAAACGATGAAACAATGGTAAGATCGGCGAGCCGACACTAAATAGTTTGATCGCCGGTCTCTTCTGTAAGCTATGGTTTTGCCGCTAATCTGCTCGTGCGCTAGCCTCAACAATCGTCACTTACCCAGCCTCATAGCTGCATGAGTGCGACACTATCTCCACCTACTATATCCTTTACCATATTTTTTCATCGGATTCAGAGCGGAGTGGATAACCACCGGATGCGGATTCATAGTTGGATATATGTGATCGCGGATTCAGAAACAGAAATGGAGCAGAAACAAAATTAATCGGATCGATACCCGCATAAGTAAGTTGTCAAACCATACAACCAGAAATAATTGTTCAATAAGCTAGTAACCGAAAATAATTGTTCAATAACCTAGTAACTAAAAAATAATTGGCTGGGTGTTAGCTGTACCCATCGTCGACATTGTAACCCGATGGCCGTCAAGTAAACCCTGGACAAGCTAGGTGATTGAGTTGTAACAGCACACTATTAGGACAACATATGTATACCTGCCTCAGCCAAATTATTTGCGATAGAAAATTTGGGATGGTACACTATCGGAACCCTGCGTCTATGAACACATCATATAGCGATCCCATTGTTCCCCGTGTATAACCGCACCACGGCCTGATCTAGCCATGGGTCCATCGCCCTCTCAGACGCACCCGCCACAGACCAATGTCAGCGCACTTGGGGGTGTCGTCCATGATCACAAGCCGCCCTATCGGGATGAGCGGGGTGTCCACATGTGTGTAACAGAACACGTAGAGGTTGTTAATGATAGCAACATCCCGTCAAGAACCTTGGCCCCATCAACAAAACTAGAAGGAATTGGCGCGCCTTGCCGCGCCCGTTTGTACACTGGCAAAAAAAAGATGTACATGCCTCAAAGTTCTTTACCACGAAGAAACAATAACTCTTACGGAGCAACTGTTAAAATGCGACTTAAACAAATTAATAACTCAAACAATCGAAGAAAAGAAATCATCCCAAATGCGATAATTTGCTACCGTGTCCCATTTCTAAGATAATCAAGTCAATCAACCACAATGTTCAATCGTACCTTCCCTTCCACGAATCTCTCAGTATGTAGATTGAATTTTCCCAAGTTGCAGAACTCCAAGACATCGAACCATTTATTCATTCTACTCTCTTAGCCATGAGATCACCATGCTCCTCATGTGGTATTCTTTGCTTATGTGCAGGATGCCTACCCAGGTTCAGCTCTTCATAACAAAAAAAGCTCAGGGTTCTTCCTCTGTTAGTCAGGTTAATGGGTATGTCATGCATCAAATATGTACAACACATAAAGGTGACACAATTGAATAAAAAGGCAAAAGTATATGTTTATCAATTATCATTAAATTAGGTAGGCTTAATATATTTGTATTGTAACAAAGAAGAGCGGCACTTTCTGTACCACAAAATATTAACATAGCATGCATGGCAGTAGTTCAAAAATAAATATGGCTAAGAAACTACTCACTCGGCCTTGATTCACAATAACCATCAAATTTTAAAGCTGGAAACAACTTTATAATATGAAAAGAGCGACCAGTTGTCTACTAATGCGCAACTAAAATTAGGTTTGTAGTGTCACTACATGGAAGAGAAATAAACATAATTAAGCACGATAATGATGATAACTAATACTTGGAAGTTGACCCTACAATGAGAGATGTTCAGATCGGGTTATCATCCACTTCGGCAGTGCCAAAGTGTGCTTGCCTGGTTTGATTGCTGGTTTAAATAAAATAAAATGGTGAAGAAATATTAATAATCTGTTAAAAACAAATGTATTTTAAACAAGCGTGTACTATAATGACACGAACTTGGATCGAACCAGATGGCTAGCACAATCGTGACTTCTCCACCCTACCAAAGGTGCCTAGTTTGATTCCTCCTTCATGCATTTTATTTTTTCTTGAGCCAAAAATAATATTCGATCACCACATGCACATCGACACGTGGCATACTCCATAGGGCTGGAATCCTAGGGAGCTTAGTTATTGTAGAGATAACATATTTCCAATAGTCAAACTTTTTATAGCCTAAAATGAAGAAAATTCAACCTTTAGCAGCGCATAAGCATATTTGGGCATATTTGCTAGTAATAATATAATACTCCCTCTGTTCCAAATTATAATATGTTTTAACCACTTCAATATGGACTAATTACGGACTGAAATGAGTGAATCAATATAATAAATACATACGAATCAAGAAAATGTCCTAAAATGGCTTATATATTTAGAAACAAGGGAGTATATAATGAGAATCAGTTGTACGATGAACGATCTCCATTGTCATCCTAGCATTTAATGAGAATCAATTAATTTTAGTAGAAAATAGCCTCCTCTTAAATTTTAGGAGATCATCTAGCTATTAGTTGGGACAAGGATGTCTTGTCTCTCTCTTGACACAAAGAAAGAATACAACTTGACAACTCTAAGAGAAAACTCACATTGTACACAGCCGGCCTTACCTTTCCACACTTCGGTCACGGTGTTACTCTCAGAATAGTGTTGGTTAACTTGTCTACCTTTTAATCACAAAAGTGTTCATTTCCATGAAGCTAAAATACTTCATTTGTAGTATTTATTTATCCAGCCTTCAGTGGACTGTTGCTGTGAAATTGTGATGTCACCAAAAGCTAAAGAGGTGTGCATCATGTGCTTTTGTAGTAGTGTGAATCCTGTGGCGCAGAGTTCAAAGGAAGTACTCTTCCACAGCAGAGCATATCGCACCTGCTGATTTCGACAACTTATATCTTCCGTCAAGAACCAAATTTGCAGCTGATGTGCTGGACACATGAAGGAGATGCCTGTCAAACAATCCAAGCCGCCTGTGAAGAAAAAAATGATACGGAGTACAAGTCGAACTTTTCAAGCCACGAGTCAAATATCGTTATCTGCCTACCCACCCCGATCGCAGCATCGCAGCCGTGGCAGACTGTCAAGTAAGTTGCCTCATCGACTCCTATATATAGAGCTGCTTGCCCCTTTGCCCATCAACCAAACTACTACTACAACAGAAAGCATTCTACAACTGAGAGCTTTGCAGCACACTCCGAACAGCTTTAGAAGCAACGATGAAGAACACCAAGCTCGTGGCGATCCTGGTTCTCCAGGCCGTCCTCGTCATGGGGATCCTCTCACACGTGAACGGTATACACTCATTCATTCTATCTGTTCCTGAGCAAAGTGTTCTTCGATCGTCTCTTACATGATGCTAGTGGGTTCTCTTGAGCTTGAGCGACGAACTGACGTGTGATCGCCATTGTCGTGGATGCAGCCGACTTCTTCCCGACGTGCTGCGACAACTGCAGGTCCTTCTCCGGGGTGGACGTCTGCGACGACCCCCATCCCCAGTGCCCCACCGGCTGCTCCGCCTGCCGCGTGGTGACGACGAACCCCCAGACGTTCCGGTGCGCCGACATGAAGAACACCGTCGACGGCACATGCGGAGGACCCTGCAAGAAGTACTGATCGGTCGAGGCTCTGAACGACGATCGTCAGATACATACATATATTCCGCCAAAAATAAAAGCTCAGATGAGATGAGCAGAGTCGTCGTACTTGTGCCTGCCGACAAATAATATCGTCGTCGGCGTTATATTGCTTGCCTGCCAGCCGTGTTTTCTCTCCCGAGAAATGTCGCCGTCGGGGTTATTGTTATTGCTTGCCTATCACGTGTGTGATGTGTCCTCCGTCAATAAACACTGCCTGTTGTGATTTGTGGGCCCCTGCTTATGCTTAATAAGATGGAAGTCAGTTCATTTGTCCAATATATGCATTATGTACTCTCTGTCTCTGATATGGCATCCATTATTTACGTAGGAGTAGCTAGTTTATTGAAACACCAGGTCACTAGGGCCAACAAGCGGTCTAGACAGGACAGAGTGGAGTTTTGGCCCGAGAGCTCACATCCACCTGCATGAACAGGAAATTCAAAACAATTAGAACAAAGTTTTTAAGAAAACTGCAGAAATTCACTTTGCCACCCGGTTGTATATGCTCCTGTTATAATTTTCAAAATTAAAAAAACTAGAAGAATACCCCGCGCGTTGCTGCGGGAATTGCTATGAAGCAAAATATTATCAATTATTAAAGCTCTGAGTTATATGTGAATTTATCCATAGTTAAGAAACTATCGCAAGGGTGAAGCAACCTAACATAATTCAGGGGTCAGGGAAAGGCATACATGTTTTCTTCTTAAAGAAATAGTAGCGCTTCTACTTATAAGAACAAAGAGATTAGAGGTATTTGAGCCAAGCTTTTGATATTTATGTACATGTATTGGAGCAAAGCTTCTATGACTAATGTACATGTGTCTTGTCTTTCCATACCTGGCAAGTAAGAAAAAAGTACCCTTGTTTTGATGGCAGTTTATATTGGCAAACTTCTATTCCTTGCTGACTATCAAGTTGTTTACTGCAATAACAATAACATCACAAATGATGATAACAATATTCATAATTGGCTAGAGCGGAATAGTAGGGTGTTCGACAATATTGCCTCGCTTCCGAGGGTTGTCTGTGATAACATCGGTAAAGAGTTTAGGCTCTGGCGGATGGCAGGTTTAGGTGGGAGAGTGCGAGAGATTGAGTAAGCATCGCGAGTGGGCGGGCCATGCCGCTAGTGGCAGTGGCTCGGGTAAAGAAACTTGTTGTAACTGTCATTCTTCTCTATCTTAATAAAAAAGACACGCGATTCTCGCGCGTGTTCTTGAAAAAATAATTAGCCAAAAACTCAGACCACACATGAAACGGAGTTAGTACATCACCAAACGGTTGAACTCGGAAGACAACACTTTGAAGATATAATCGGAAACTTGCATACATTGCTAAATAAAATTTGACAAATTATACTACACTCTCATGTCTGGATGAGGTCTCCATAGTAGTCTCAAACAACATTGGAACACAAATATTTTATACACCTTTATGTATTATTTTTAATATATTCAGGTATGGCAACCTATGAATTACCCAATGGGTAGCACATCCATCTACACCATATTCACCTTATTTTAAGGATACGTCCAAGCGGACGTATCGGTTTCAAGAAGGAGAGGCCAAGCGGCCGTTTACAACGCGTTTCGGCACATGCGCCGAAAACGCCAATCCACCAAAGAAAAACAGAAGGGATCACTCGCCAACCCTCCACCTGTCTACGGGTCCTAAGCTACCCCTAAACATCCTCGCTGCCCGCCACAGATCAGACTCGGCTTCTACCATCCTGATGGCGGTCGCTGCCGAAGGAGTGTGACCTTCGAAGACCACTCCATTCCTATGCCTCCACAAGCTCCAGCAGATCAAGTTGATCGCCGTCCACAGGTCCTTCTCGTCGTTACCTCCTGGCGCCTTGGCCGGTAGCCAATCCACTAGACGATCATCATGGTCAGGGACCCAATCCACTCTACCCCACCTGCTCAGGAAGGAGTACCAAACCTCTCTAGAGAGGACACAACCAAGGAGAAGGTGGTTTATGTCTTCTCCCACTTGGTCGCACAGCGGGCAAGCGGTCGGTCTAGGCAGCCCTCTCCGCCCTAAGCGGTCTGCAGTCCAACCTTATTGTTGTGACTATTCATTAAGGTTCAGCGGGTTGAAACTGCAGGCTTCAAAAGTTAGTTTTACTTGGTGGGATAAGCACAACTAACTGCAAGTGTCAAGTCTTGACATAAAAATATGAGATAACTGGTAGGCAGCAGACAAATTAATTGGAGGAAAGAGGGTTGAGTTAGGGGCAAAAGCAGCATACCAAGTAAATCATCCGGACTGAACACTCTGAACAGTACGTGTAAATAAATCAAACTGCACTCCCCGCATAAATATACTGCTTGTTAGGAATAAGATATTGAGCATAGTCAAGCAAAAAAAAAAGGTAAAAAAAAGGAAGTTGCAGGGTATTATCTTAGTGTCTCACAGATGACCGATGCAACTAATCCATATTGTGCTTGGGGTAACAGCTGATGAATCAAGCAGACACGGGTGAAGGTCACAGACATAACCGGCGCTGGTAGCTGTTTGCCTAGCTTCCCATAGGGTGCACCGGTGGAAACACGGCCAGCCGAAAGTGCACCATGGAGTTCCAATCTCGCTGGTCTCTGAAATACAAATAAAGAATATGAGATTTTGTAGGGCGAGCAGAAGGGAGGAACCTGTAGTGGATGTGCTACTGAAATTCTCCGTTTGGAAAATGATAGTTTCATCGGTTTCCGTCAAACATCCTTCCACCGCTGGAGGATCTGGTGAACAAATATTATACGGGGTTGAGCAGAACAACGATAGGAGATGATGATGCCAAGAAGGAGGATTAATATAGCACATGATCGGTTAGTTCATTAGGCCTGTGCCAATGCAGGTTTCTTAGCGTTGTATCCTAGACAATTTGCTGATGTGGCATAGCAATTAAAGACGAAAGAGAGGAATGTTGTAGCTTAGCTAACATACAACATTTGCACGTGGCCATAGGCAAAAATAGAGTGCATGGCCAATCATATGCATGCATGAGGCCCAAATCATTAAATTTAGAGACATCCTCTAAGAAACAATCCATTGGCATTGTTGTCACTTAAATTTTTAATACTCCTATGCTAACGTGCTAAGAGACGATGCATTGGCACATGCCTTATAATGTTTGGTGAGCACTTGCATGCAGGAAGAGAGGATCCGGTGTATTAATGCTCCACAAGGGAGGCGAAGGGTGTGGCGTCCTTGCCTATGAAGCCGATCAGACAAAACCGTTTCTTATTTCACATGAGCCTAAACAGGGCACTTTGTGTGTATGGATCTCCTAGGCATGGTCACGATTAGGACAACACAATGGACGGATGTGGATGAAAATCGTGCGGCTGTGATTTACTGATGACGTGGATGTGTTGTATGTGAAGATAGAAAAATCATAAATGAACTTAGTGGGGTTTTGTTTTATAAGAGGTATAGATAGATAGATAGATAGATAGATAGATAGATAGATAGATAGATAGATAGATAGATAGATATGAAAATACTTCGAAAAAATCTGACAAAATTTGGGCACAAACGTATGCAAGTTTTCAACATCCGTGAAAAAATTCGGAAGGAAATGACACTACCACAGATTTTGTTTTTTTTTTTGCACAGACCGCAGAAAATATTATTTCCTTCCGAAAGTTTGCACGGATGTTGAACACTTGTATATCTTTATGTCTAATTTTGTTCAGTTTTTTTTTGAAGTGTTTTCATATTTTTAATTTTGAAACATATATCAGGAGCATATGCACCCGGGAGCCAAAACGCATCTCTCAAGAAAACTGATCTTTTTGGCAACAAACATGTTCCTGTTCCATGTACGTGCAAAATTTTAGTTTTCTTTAACTTTAACCTTTTAAAAATTACTTACCTTAGGTGCATCTGAGCTCGACACGAGAGGGTGAATTTCGACTTCATGAGCAACTAGTTGCCAATTCTCTTTTCCACTTGATAGCTTGTGGACTCTTTGTTACTCACCGTGGGTTTACATTTCTGGATTTGGCATATTAACTATTGGCGCTGTTCTAGCGTTTCAGAAAAAGAAAAATTATTGATGCTGGTATACTTCATTATCGCCTACATTATATAAAAAATATGTGTTAGGTAGGAGAACGTCTAACCTGATCAGCCAGAAATCTTTATCCAGCTTCATGATTCTCCATCCCAGTGGTCATGGTCAAGGATTTGACTATTGCAGAGATCAATGTTATCTACATCATTATATATTTTTATACCAATTAAAAGTCAAGCTACTATATGGAATACTTCCGAGCCGTTTGAAATCTTCTCGCAAGTGACGTAAAGTCAACCTGATGAATCTTGACAAGGTGCCATATGTCGCATTTCTTTTTCCACGCGACATACGGTGCTAATCTAAAAGCGGGTGCTCTTTCATCTTTGTTGGTAGCTTGACCTCTCTTCTCAATCCCGTCATATAGATTCTCAAAACCTGTCGTGTGGCCATACTTCTCGAAACTGGTCACTTGAGAGGGTTTGAAAATATCTCTCTGAATCAAAGGGGTAAATCTCATTTTTGGTCAATCATGCAACTTGCTTCTCAACTAACCTGAAATCAACATTTGCAACTACCTAGTTACAAAGTAGCATTTGATAGACCATAAGTAAGCGAGCTCACAACTCTGGTAATGCAAGGACCTCAACTAAGTAGGACATGGCATGTACATTGTTCTTGAGACTAACAAATGCCAAAATCTTTGTGTCTCATAGTGGATCTGTCCGACTCAGTGATCCCCATCATTATAGTTAATGTTATCAAATTGACATCTCCACCCCAATGGCTTGTGAAACATAGCCATTAATTGATTCGTGTACTAGTCAAAGGATATGTGTCCCCATAACTTTGTCGAATAGGGACATTAGATAGGTGGATCCTTCCCGAGCCTTTCTCGGTTGCATCTTTTCCTAAGTTTTTATTTGCATTACATTTCAAAAAAATCATTTGTTTTCTCTACTATAAATCAAATAAATTTAGTTGCAAACAATATCTTGCATCATTCAATAGACATGAAATTATAATCATGTATTTTTCTGTTTATGTTTTCCACTTGTGAATTGAAGAGTCCATTTTGTATTATACTAGTAAGCTAAAAGAGCTAAAAACAAAAACGAGGTAAACACTAAAACAGTAACCACTAGAGCTGGGCATGGGCAGCCCAACCTTAGAGCTCGGCTCCAAGACCAACGGTAGGACCCGTCTCCGGTCTCAGTTTTCCACCAGAAGCCTCGCTCGAAAGCCGAAAGTAGGCCCTAAAATTCAGGATCTTTCATATATTATGGCAAAATTGGCTATCATTATCAGCTTATACTATTTTTTCCTGAAAATGATTTTTATAAAACTCAAAATATGCATATTTTCACCGTTTCGAGCATGGCTAGGTTGGGCTTGGGCTTGGGCCTGTACAAATTTTCGTTTTTCCATTTCTAACATTTAATAAGGGAGTAAATCGTGGCAGCGGCTGTGGAAGACACAAGTTCCATCCAAACTGCGTGTATTCCTCTGGCGGCTGGCTCAACAGTCTCTGCCAACTGGTGACGTCCGCTGATACGTTCAAAACGTATCTATAATTTTTGATGGTTTTATGCTAGTTTTATACTTTTGACACTTGTTTTTATATTAAATTTATAATTTATTTGGGCTAACCTATTAATAGTTGTAAAAGTGCACAATGTTCTTGTTTTACTCTTTTATGTGTAGGAATTATCAAAAATACAAAAGGAAACCTTGTTGGAGTCAAATTGGGACTTTCCTGAAATCTGTCTGGAAACGTTTTTCGAACATAGTCACGTTACGGACATAATACGACGTTACACGGAAAAAGTCTAGTCGCGAAAGTTGTGATAAATTTTCCGCCGAACGATCTAGACATAAAATTCGTCCAATTCCGAGTCCGGACGGCGGAGATAAGCCCGATCTACGGAAACCCTAGATGGGATGACGAGAATCCGTGAGGCTATATAAAGGGAGAAAATCTAGATCGTGGCCAACACCTCATACCCACGAATTGCAGCCACCAAAGTCACGTTTTTGCCTCCCCCATTGATCTTATCTCCATGGGGGAGGGCTCCCAAAACGCCATGAAGGAAGGGGGCTAAGGGGCGGTGCATCTCATTTATGCCGGCGGCGCGGGAGGAGCCCCTCGCGCCACCGCCGGCGTCGGCACTGCCCTGCGCTCCTCGCTGCCCCCTTCACCGTCTTCACCGTCATATTCATCACCAATTCCTCCTTGTATACAGTGGTTCATCCTCCCACACACCTCTGTACCGCTCTATGTAAACACGGTGTTTGATGCTATAAAGTATTATCCTATGATCTATATCATGTTTGTGTAGTTTCTTTGTTCTTTGATTGCATTGTTGAAAGTCATTGGTTCATTAGAGTTGTATGTTGATATGGTACAGTCCTTTGGTGTCCATTATATTTATGCGCGCATGGATCAAACATCATAGGGTTTGTAGTATGTGTAAAGGAAGGGGGAAGTTCTGCCGGAATGGCAGAAACCTGAGGACTCGAACCGGAATGTTGCACGTATGGGAGTAAGAGGACCATTAACTTAATGCTATGGTTGGGGAAATCTTAATGAATTGTTAGCTACGCAGATGTCTGCTAACAATCCAATCATATAGTATGTGTAATCGCAAGTAGTCGAGTACATGTATATTTAGCCTCTCCCACATGGAAAACTGCATAAAAACAATGAACCAAGTATCTTCACTAGTTAATCTTGGACAATTCCATCACACTTTCCACCACTTTTCCACACTCATGGTTCTGTTAGTTTAGTGTTCTTTAGTATATTTTATTGCTGCAGCAACTAACTTTACTTTCTTGTTATTTATTATCATGCAAACCTATCCTGTTTACCCGTACTGTTACTCTAGTTTTATTTCCTAGATAAAGCAAACGTTTAGTGTGCGTAGAGTTGTATCAGTGGTTGATAGAACTTGAAATAATACTTATCCTAGATTTAGCTTCTCGTTGGGTTCGACACTCTTACTTATCGAAAAGGCTACACACGATCACCTATACTTGTGGATTATCAAGACCTTTTCTGGCGCCGTTGCTGGGGAGCAATAGCGTGGGGTGAATATTCTTGTTTGCACTTGTTTGTTTTATCTCTAAGTAGTATTTACTTTCAGTTTTAAGTTATTTTCTATCTTAGTATGGATAGAGAATGCGAATTATAAAAAAATTAGTGGTACTTGTTATCTAAAAATGTTTTCAAAAAGAAAAGTGATTGGAAAGATGAGTAATGGCTAAGTGAGGGTCGACCTTGAACACTTGTGTTCATGCCTATGAAATCAAAACAAATCTTTCTATGTAAACTTTTCAGCTAAAAACATGTATAAATTGTGTATATTCCTCTGTACCATAAAAATAAAATGTTAATAATAGTCTCTAGTTACTTGAAAGTTAAAAGTTTTGCTTTGCTGTCTAAAAACAGATTTTCTGTGTTTCACCGTATAAAATGTTTAAAATCACCAGAACGTTATATTGATCTGAAATTTCTTGAGCGCAAAGCCCTGCTTATTATCTTTCTTTCATTAGATCTGACTTTTCTGATTTAAGTTACGTAGCTGTCTCTTAAAATTCGATCTTCACTGCCTTCTCAGTTTAGACAGATTTCTGTGCGTCGCTGTAAAAAAATCGTGAGAAATCTCAGAATAGTGTTTTGACCTGAAAAGTTTTGTTCATAAACCTGAGACTATTATCTGTCTTTCATTAGTTTGGAGTTTTTCGATTTGAGCTACGTAACTATCTCGTTGAGTACCATCTTTACAGACTGTTCAGTTTTGACAGATCTCTTTGTTTATTCAATATTGTACTTGGTGTTCTTAGTTTCTTTAGTTTTTTTACGGACAACGGAAGTCAAGAACATTTTAGTATATATAGTGGCTAATGTTGAATAAAAACTATAAAACTTGTCAATGCTTTTACATGAGTGAATTTTATTTAATGAGTACTAACCCTACTAATGAGTTTTGTGAAGTTTTATGTGAATGTAGCCTATAAGTTCTAATTAATATGATGATATGAGATGAACAAGAAGACGCAAGAGCTCAAGCTTGGGGATGCCCAGGTGCAACCCAAGAACATTATTCAAGTAGATTCAATCATCTAACTTTGGGGATGCCTGAGTCATCCCCCTATTCATCAACTAATATGGGGTTGTCTCGTTCATAATCTATATTACCCGTTAACATGATATGTATTGTCTTAGCTTGTATTATAATTTGATTTTATTGGTTTTGGTTTTCTATTAGTTGGTTTTTTTTTGGTTTTATTGCTTCTTCTTTTGCTTTCACTTATAAATTTAAAACGATAAAAATATTTTCTTTTCTTTTGCTTCTCTATTTGATTCTTTCTTTGCATTTTATCTGGTTTTTACTTTTGTTTTTTTGGAGTTTTACTTACTGTTGCTAGATAGTTTAGGTCTTCTTTATCCTCTGGTATTTTAGT
Organism: Poa pratensis; assembly: GCA_947311845.1. Taxonomy (NCBI): domain Eukaryota; kingdom Viridiplantae; phylum Streptophyta; class Magnoliopsida; order Poales; family Poaceae; genus Poa; species Poa pratensis. The sequence goes on along the minus strand of CAMZMU010000092.1, from coordinate 21,426,484 downwards.
TTGTCAAAAATAAAGTACCAAGTTTTACCCATTCGGTTTTAGTAGATACATATTCAAAAATGGCTCTTCTGTTTTCAGCATCTGTTGCTCACTGCGAGATTTTTCATATTTTACTGGTAACTCGAAACGTCACGAAAATTGGACAGATTACGTATCACCTAATCCTCTGCACGCACAAAAATTGGCACAAATTTGTGACATGTTTAAGTACACCTAAAAATTATGTTTTCCAGCTGCTGTTTTCTGGACAGATTCTGACTTTTGTTGCAAGAGTGGCCTCTTTGCGTTTTCATTTGATTCTTTTTGGGTCTTACCTTTTATTTAGAAGTTGCCCACTCAAGTAACCTCTCTGTAACTTGAAAACAAAATTTGATTTGGTTTAATGGCAGCACTTTGGAAATATTATTTATTGCACTAATGTCTAACCGCAGAAAAGAATGGGAAAGTTTTTGTGTTGAAGTTTTTTCACAGAGAATGAAGAAACACCAAAATGAGAAATATTGAAGAATGGTCAAAGCCATAAGCTTGGGGATGTCTCTGCATCCCTCTTCATCAACAACCTATCGGTTTGCAAACCTTTAAACTTTGTTTTTCGAGCAACATAGAAACTTGCATAAACTTGGAGTGTCTGTATCTTATTATTTATTTGTCTTAGCATCAAAACACCGGATACATTAATAAGCTGATTGTCATATCTTTTATTTATCCACTGTTTGGAGAGGTGGTTGGAAAGTTTAATTGCTTAATTGATTATTTGCTCAAACTTAAAAATGATGTGTGAATAATATTGTTTAGTAGTTTATGTTTTCTTATGGTTAGTCTCAACTAGCTAATAGTGTATATTATGTTATTTTGATATTAACATGCATTGTCCTGTTCATAAGATGGTATGATATTGTAGTATCCTCGTCTGAAGAATTTATTTGGATCGACTTGGCGCATGTTTACACATGTTTACGACTAAAAAGAAAAGTCTATCAAGGCTGGATGAACTTTTGTGACTCAAAGTGGTAATATCACTTCATGACTCAGTTAATATTATTTTGTCGCAAGCATGATTATGACAGTTATTGCTCTCTTAGTTGTCGCTTCCCAGTCTATTGCTAGCCCTCACTTGTACTGAGCGGGAATGCTGCTCGTGCATCCAAAATCCTGTAACCCAGTTTTTCCATTAGAGTCCACTATAAATTCCTATGCATGGTATTTGTAAGCCATTCCAAGTAAATTTTCATGTGCTATCTTTAAAACTTCAAAATACTTCTCATTTTGTGAAATTGTTTTTAGCTCATGAGGAAGTAGTAGTTGGGTTTGTTATCTTCCATGCTAAATAAAGTTTTTCCGACTTGCATGATTCATCTGCTCGTCACTAATTTTGCAAAGAGCTGGTCAGACCATTGTAATAAATAAAGTAATAAATTAATTAAATAGACACTCCTCCATGGTATGAGATTGTTGGCAGGCACCCGAGCATTCGGTTAGCCATGGTTTGTGTAAGCAAAGGTGGGGAGGAGTGTCAAGCTATATAAAGTGCAATATATAAATATCTCGGAACCGCTCTCAAAACTTGTTTATCATGGAAGATATCAAGAACTCTATTACCATACGTTGACAGGAACAACCACCTCTCAAAATAATTTTGCTTCTGTTTTAAAAATAAAAAGCTCTAGCACATGTTAATCTCTGCTTCCCTCTGCGAAGGGCATATCTTTTATTTTTATGTTAAGTCACCATCATTTCTTTCAGCACTTCTTCGAGAGCATAGTTGTCATTCTTAGTATAATGTGCTTGTCCCAGAATATTATTATTTGTGGCATGGCTGTGATGTTTCTATCTTTGATATCTTTATTTCTAGTCTCCACTTAAGCTTCAGAGGTGCTCTAGCATTTATGTTTTGCTCCACTATAAAGGGCAAGCGAGATACCACTTTACCATGCTTTATTATGATCATTACAATCTTGTTGATGTTTATAAACTTCATATTATGAACTCTTAGTTCGTTGATATCTTTTCATTAGGTAACATGATTACTAAGTTTTATTATACATACATCATTTGTTATGCAATTGTTAAAGACCTGATTATAGCATTCAACATCAAAAATTATATTTGTTATCGTTTACCTACTCGAGTACGAGTAGGAACTAAGCTTGATGATGTTGATACGTCCAAAACGTATCTACTCCCTCCGTCCAAAAATAAGTGTCTCAAGTTTGAGAAAAAGTGGATGAGTTTGAGAAAAAGTGGATGTATCTATAGATACCACCACTTTTGAGCAAACTTGAGACACTTAGATACCACCACTTTTGAGCAAACTTGAGACACTTATTTTTGGACGGATGGAGTATAATTTTTGATGGTTTTACGCTAGTTTTATACTTTTGACACTTGTTTTTATATTAAGTTTATGATTTATTTGGACTAACCTATTAATAGTTGCAAAAGTGCACAATGTTCTTGTTTTACTCTTTTATGTGTAGGAATTATCAAAAATATAAAAGGAAACCTTGTTGGAATCAAATTGGGACTTTCCTGAAATCTGTCTGGAAACGTTTTTCGAAGATGGTCACGTTACGGACATAAGACGACGTCAAACGAAAAAAGTCTAGTAGCGAAAATTGCGGGGAATGTTTCGCCGGACGATCTAGACATAAATTTCGTCCAATTCCGAGTCCGGACGGCGGAGATAAGCCCGATCTACGGAAAACCTAGATGGGATGACGGGAATCCGTGAGGCTATATAAAGGGAGAAAACCTAGGTCGTGGCCAGCACCTCATACCCACGAATTGCAGCCACCAAAGCCACGTTTTTGCCTCCCCATGGATCTCATCTCCATGGGGAGAGCTCCCAAGAAGCCATGAAGGAAGGGGCTAAGGGGCGGTGCATCCCATTGATGCCGGCGGCGCGGGAGGAGCCCCTCGCGCCACCGCCGGCGCCGGCACCGCCCTGCGCTCCTCGCTGCCCCTTCACCGTATTGTATACAGTGGTTCATCCTCCCATACACCTCTGTACCGCTCTATGTAAACATGGTGTTTGATGCTATAAAGTATTATCCTATGATCTATATCATGTTTGTGTAGTTTCTTTGTTCTTTGATTGCATTGCTAAATGTTTTTGGTTCATTAGAGTTATATTAGAGTTATATGTTGATATGGTACAGTCCTTTGGTGTCCATTATATTTATGCGCGCATGGATCAAATATCATAGAGTTTGTAGTATGTGTAAAGGAAGGGTAAAATTCTGCCGAATGACAGAAACCTGATGACTCGAACCGGAATGTTGCACGTATGGGAGTAAGAGGACCATTAACTTAATGCTATGGTTGGAGAAACCTTAATGAATTGTTACATACGCAGATGCCTGCTAATAATCCAATCATATAGTATGTGTAATCGCAAGAAGTCGAGTACATGTATATTTAGCCTCTCCCACATGTAAAACTGCATCAATTCCATCACACTTTCCCCCACTTTTCCACCCTCATGGTTCTGTTAGTGTAGTGTTCTTACTTTCTTGTTATTTATTATCATGCAAACCTATCCTGTTTACCCGTACTGTTACTCTAGTTTTATTTCCTAGACTAGTAGACGTGCACGTGCCAAGCACGTCTAATCTTAGAAATTTCTATATTTATACAATATTTAAACAAAATCAGCGAAATACAATAAGATCAATGGAGATAATAATGTACTGACCAAGACATAAAAAAGAATGAACAAATGCCAACGATAAGAAAAAGAATCAACGTGAGAACTTCGATCTCATTTGAGTAAAAGAATCACGATAATCATATGCGACTGAATTCAATATCTGAACTTGTTGTGGTTCTGCAATGGCCAATGACATGTCACATTGTGAAGGACGGAATGTGTGCCACTAATCACTGTTGCTACAGGTTGATTCTTATTGCTACGAATATGTAAAGATGTTTGGTCTTAAAATTTGCGGACAATTTTCATATAAAACGGTTAATGTGAAGAGAAATATTTTATTCGGTAAAATTATTGGCCGTAGTTAGTTCAATAAATAAGCCACAAATTTACATACCGGATAAACTCAACTGGTAGGCAAAATAGTAGAAAGTTTGTCTCTCCAGAAAAAGATATATTATAAGTATATACACACGTATCCATGTATCTGAAATATTAAGAGGGGAGAGATAACAATCTTATTATGAGTACAATAGTACTGAAATTATGAATTCAGATATGAAATATGTGCCGTGGTTGACATATTTTTCTGCCTATTTTTAGTTGATACGGCTTAACGCTGCAATGGAAAAAATAACATATTTGTTCCTTCGACTATCATTTAATTTAATGTGATTTCAAGACACCAAAACTGTAAGGAAAACATATTACAACATCAGAACATCACATCCGTTGTGCAAAGCATGATTGCCATATTACAGGGTGAGGCAAGTACGTAATTGTTCTTCAGATCTAATGTAACTTCAACATGTCTGCAAGAATAAGGAGAGGCATGGACATGTCCACATAAATAAGCAAAAAGCATAAATATAAATTAACTCGTACTAACAATGGAATACTGCAAGTTAATAGTCTACTCGAAGTCAGTTTGGGGCTTCAAATTCGTGACTGCTCGTGAATATTACAACCAACAGGACCTCTACGTGGTCAAGTGCATCTGTCTTTTTTTTAGAGGAAGATCCGACGCATATATTCAGACAGCTCAATCCACTTTTACAAAAAGGTCCAAAAGAAAGCAGAAATTACAAAGAGGACCCTGAAAAGTGCAAAGAGCACCCTGAGCTATCAAAGGAGAATACAATCGGATCCAGGACGATCCCCAAGCTCCTAGTCGACGACGGCGCCGCCGTACCTCCAGCCGCCGGGGAGAGGACGCCGCTCCAACATGTTGAAGGTCGCAGAAGCCGTCCGCCGCACAGCAACGGAACCGAGGAACGATGAACGAGAACGACCACGGCACCTTCTCCCCGCTTCCGCCAAACTCCCAGCCGGCTCCGCGTCGCCTAGGACCACCACCGCACGCCCCGCCGCAACTCCGGCCGCTGCTCCCCACGTCACCACGACTAGCCGGAGCAGAAGCAAACGAAGAAGCCAACCACCAGTACCTGCACCAAAAACGGAACGACGACCACCGCCAGCTCCCCTCCTCGCCTCCACGGCCGGCCAGAGGAGCACGGACAGACGGCCGCGCCCGACGCAGCAACTCCACACCTCTCCGGCGACGAGGCCGGAACGGGAAGAGGGGGAGGACGAAATCCCAAACAGCGCCATCGCCACCGTCAACGAAGACGCTCGCGGGAACACACACCTAGCTACCCTAGGACCTAGCTACTCACACGACGGAGCCAAGGCTCCCCCCCACCTCGCGGCGCCGGAGCGGCGGCCGGAGGCGGAGGGAAGCAGCAGATCCGCCGGCGAAACCTTCGGCTGTCGCGGTCGCCTTTTCCGCCGCTCCCGCACAGTAACCCTATCCTCTCCCCGGTCCTCTGTCTAAGTGCATCTGTCTTTTGTTCAGGGTTTTTTTTTTGAATGGTTTTGTTTAGGTTCACGCATAGAAAACAGTGCATGTAGAACAAAGCAGGCAATTAGCAGCAGCACCAGCAAAGCATGCAGCGGAGTCGTTTGCCAAAAAATAGCATTAGGAGGCGCTAGCGGCTGCTCGAGCTCGACGCGCAGAGCCGTTCTCGTCCCTTAATCTCTCCATGTCTCTCTCGATCCATCTCCCTCTCAATTTCTCTGGTGCGCGTCGAGGCGGACGCGGCCGAGGAAGTTGTTGCGGCGGCTGGGCCCCACCCACACGTCGTGGAACACGGTGATCTCGAGCGGCTCGCCAGGACGGGGTCGACGCCGTCGGATCCAGGGCCCGGGAATTTGAACTCGAGCGGCTCGTTCGACGCCGGGTTAGGCGCATCTTGTCGGCGCGCGCATACGGGCTCGATGTCCCCGTTCCGTCCTTGGGCAATAGGCTCCGCGCGCGCTTCCACTAGCTTCCTCACCGTCGCCGCAATCCAGCATGTCCCCGTCACCTCCTCCACTCCTCTCTACACAGCGACCCGCAGAGCTCTGAATCACCTTCTGCTCGGCGCGACGGGGAAGTGGGGCAAGGTGAATTTCTAGGTAATTTCCGGGGGCATCCATGTCCGACCAGATCTTGAGCAGCGCCTATTGGAAAAATTAGGCAATAATTTCATGATTAATTCCAGAATATTAAACATGACAATCGCAACTACTAACATGTGAAACATGAACATACTAGATGTACTAATCAACATGAACAATAGCAGCATATCGCAGAACATGTAAACTGGAAACATGTTGATCCAACCAGAAGAGATACGACGCACGTACTGAACGATTGAAGAAGTAGTTGCCGTGGTCGATGCAGCGATGTAGTTGTCGACTTTCGTGGCGAAGGCTCGTCGCCACAGAAGATGCTTGCGGCGGCGATCCGCAAAGCCAGCTGGAAGACGACCCGTGGTGGAAGCAGCGAGCAGTCGCGCGAAGCGTTTCCCAAAAACCTAATTCGCCCTCTCCCGTACAGGATCACAAGAGTGACTGGTTCCGGAGACCTGCTCTCCCAAACGCCGGTGCACGCCGGCGCTCGGGATGGAGTAGACTACGGTGGCGGTCCAAGGCACGAGATTGGCAAAACCTAGATTGGTTCGGTGTGTGACGGCGCACGCAGTGCAAGGCAATATATAGTGCGGCTCGGGAAACCCTAACGGGTACAACGTGGGCCAACCACGTCGCACACGTCCGAGTCGGATAGCAGCCCACGATCCGGGAGCGACCCGAACTGGCAAAACTATACGCATACGCAAAAACTCGTTTTTTTCCGAATAGCAAAAATATAGGCATCGGCTCGGCTCATTCCCGCAACCCGCGGCGTGTCGTGACGAGACGGACGGATGGCGGCAGAGGAGGAGGAGTGCGCGGGAGAGAGCCTTATGTTCTCAACTAGCACACCAAGTGTCACAACACTCCACCTTATAAGGTGGTGTTTGTCTCCTCCAACTAGCAATGTGGGACTAAACTTTAGCACCACCTTGCACCTCCAAAAATCTGCCATGCACATGGGCCAATTTGAGATTTTCAGTAATTGCTTATTGGGCTGCCCAAATGGGCCCAAATTCTAACAATCCCCCACCATATCTCAAATTCTCATTTAGAGATTTGCCAAACCTCGTTTCTTGTTTATATACCAGTGTTTCAGCAGAGACTGTTAAGTTGAACTTCCGCCTAGAGCTTCAAGCTACATCTACCAGCAACTTGAACAATGGACGAACCTTGAATTGCAAGTTTGGTGCCAATAGACTTCACTCAAAGTCATAACCAGTACGTGGCTGCCAGTAGCCTACCCCGTGGGTGGAGCATATGCGTCATACTCCCTGGTCTCTTCATGAGCTTACTAGAGATCACCCAAATCTCATAGACTGCGCCGTTTAACAGTCGAACTCATATATGTGTGGTCTTTCAAGGTCGCTCTGTAGGATAGCACCTTTGCTAGGAATAGCCAACAGAAACACATTAAGGCATATTGCCAACCTTTCTTACAGAATTTGAGAGTTATGCATCTTCCCATGGAGAGGGTTAAATAAAACTCTCCTCTGTTAAACCACTAGCTTGTTTTTCCCAGGTTCTAATTCACGGGATCTCCGATCACATAGGTTGGGTTACCACTATGGTGTAACGCTCACGGGTCTCAACCCCATCTCCCTCGATGCACTATCTATCACATTACGTGATAGTCCCTTCGTAAAGGGATCTGCCAGGTTTTTGTCAGTTTGAATATAACTAACAGTAATTACTCCGGAGTTTCTCATTTTCCTGACAGACTTCAAGCGTCTTTTGACGTGTCTTGATGACTTCGCGTTATCCTTAGCACTGTTCACTTTCATGATAACCGTTTGGTTGTCATAGTTCATAAGGATGTCCGGTAATGGTTTCTCAACCACCGGCAAGTCCATCAAGAGCTCACGCAGCCATTCTGCCTCAACAGAAGCTGTATCTAAAGCAGCAAGTTCTGCTTCCATAGTTGACCTCGTCAAAATTGTCTGTTTGCAAGACCTCCATGACACTGCGCCACCTCCAAGAATAAATGCATATCCACTTGTGGCGTAGAGCTCATCAACATATGAGATCCAGTTTGCATCACAGTATCCCTCAAGCACCGCATGGTGCCCTGAATAGTGAATCCGATAACTCATTATACCGTTCAGATAGCGCATGACCCTGTCAAGTGCATGCCAATGATCAATGCCCGGGTTAGACATGAACCTGCTCAACTTGCTCACAGCAAAAGAGATGTCAGGTCTCGTCGCGCTCGCAAGGTACATGAGTGAACCGATCATTTGAGAATATCTTAATTGATCTCTCGTTTCCTTTTTGTTCTTTCTGAGTGTCACACTGGGATCATAGGGTGTTGGAGAAGGCTTGCTGTCTATATAACCAAAGCGGCTCAAGACCTTCTCAACATAGTGTGATTGCGTTAACGTAATCCCACTCTCATCCCTAATCAGCTTAATGTTCAGGATCACATCAGCTTGTCCCAGATCTTTCATATCAAAGCTCTTTGACAGGAAAGACTTGACCTCATTTATCACTATCATGCTTGTACCGAAAATAAGTATGTCATCAACATACAAGCATAATATAACACTATCGCCCCCACCATGGCGATAATACACACACCTGTCAGCCTCATTAATGGCAAAGCCTGCAGACGTAAGAGTGTTGTCAAACTTCTCATGCCATTGCTTAGGTGCTTGTTCCAGCCCATACAAAGATTTTAACAATTTGCACACCTTTCTCTCTTCACCTTTTACTACAAACCCATCAGGCTGATCCATATAGATTTCCTCTTCCAACTCTCCGTTAAGGAAAGCTGTCTTTACGTCCATTTGATGAACGATAAGACCATAGGAGGCAGCCAGGGAAAGTAGTACTCGAATGGTGGTGAGTCCAGCAACAGGTGAATAGGTGTCAAAGTAATCTTCGCCTTCGCGCTGGGTGTAGCCCTTGGCTACAAGCTGAGCCTTGTACTTCTCAATAGTACCATCAGGCCTTAGATTCTTCTTGAACACCCACTTACAACCCACAGGTTTACAGCCGTAGGGTCGTTCAGATAATTCCCAAGTTCCATTAGAAAGAATCGAGTCCATCTCATTATGAACAACTTCTTTCCAGTCATCAGCATCAGGAGATGGAAATGCCTCTGCAATGGACGTGGGAGTATTGTCCACAAGGTACACAATGAAATCATCACCAAAGGATTTTTCAGTCCTCTGTCTCTTGCTCCTCTTGGAAGCTGATTCATTGTCATCCTTCTCAAGGACTTACTCAACATGTGGTTGTTCAGAATGATCAACAGATGTACTAGGTTCAGCAAATATCTCAGAAGAAATTCTAGCAATGCTATGCATATCCTTCATAGGAAACATGTTCTCAAAAAATGTTGCATCACGAGATTCCAAAATAGTATCAACATGCATATCAGGTATCTCAGATTTAACCACTAAAAATCTATAGCAAATGCTCCGCTGAGCATATCCTAGAAAGACACAATCCACTGTCTTCGGTCCAATTTTACGTTTCTTAGGAATTGGAACATTGACTTTCGCCAAACATCCCCAAGTACGAAAATAAGAAAGTGATGGTTTTCTCCCAGACCACTCCTCGTAAGGTGTCTTCTCTTTATCCTTGTTAGGAACTCTATTCAGGACATGACACGAAGTCAACAAAGCCTCCCTCCACCATGCCTTAGATAAACCAGCAGTGTCCAACATGGCGTTCACCAAGTCGGTCAGCGTGTGATAACCCCCAAGAGCAGAGGATCACTGTAGCACCTCTCAATGTGGAAGTTGGGTATCGATCCGCAGGAGCAAGAAGGAAAAGTTATCTATTCCCTACAACTAAAGTGTCACAAGTTTTAGTTGATTATGCACTAAACAAGTTTAAAGAACAAGATGGTTGATTTAATGGATGGAAGTTTAATGTAACAAAACAAGAATGTAAAAGTGTCCCAATCCTCTTCAATGCAAGAGAACAAGACAAAGGTTTTCTCTTATAGGAACAATGGACATGGGTTCATGGGTTCACTTAATCCTCTCTCTCCCATCTATGGTGATTATCATGTTATAGATAAAAAGTACACACAATTGTCATGCTTTAATGGTAACTTCTATGACGGCTACATGTCCTAAACACATAGTTGAAAGAAAATAATCATTTGTGTTGCTAGGGTCACCCTCGTAAGGCTAGCGTGGTTTGTTGTCACTCCCACATCATTCTTCTTCCTTTTTACCCCCGGATAAAGAATGTTGGGCGACATTACTGTCACTTAATGCCTATGCCTTCTGTCACTAGGCCACTCTCTACCCACATACATCATACTCTTAAAGGAAAACATATTCTAAGAACTAGTGCAATGATTTATTAATGTACGTGCATCCACATCCCTCTCATCTACCCACCGAGATGGTTGTCAACCACCCCGTTAGCGCGGATAAACAAGGCATTAAGAATAGATAAATCCATTGCATGTAACATATATGTATTCCAAAGTATGACAAACCATAAAATCCCAGCATGACGGTAAATGCATAACATAATATCATCTCATACCACAATATCCACCATAGGAATTACAAGATAGTTCCATAATCATGCAAGGCACATCATATGGACTTCAAAAATGATCATACATAGAGAGATTAGATCAAGTTACCACCACAAACCCAAAGTCCAGGGGTGGACTACTCCCCCTTCATCATGGTGATGATGGTGGAGATGTTGGAGAAGATGGAGACCACCCCGGCAGCGCCCCGCCGGAGTTTTCCCCCTCCAATCTGCAGCTCCAGGTCTTCTGTTTCGTGGTTTTGTGTTTCTGCGGCGCTCTCCTTCCGAAAGCCGTCGGGGGACTATTTTTATAGTCGTTTTTAGGTCAAGACGGAGGCACGGGGAAGAAGATCGACGGCATCGGAGGCTCGAGGCCCAGGATAGGGGGTCCCACGCGGCCAAGGAATCTGGCCGCGTGGGCCCACCTCTTTTGGCCCTCGGGTCTCCGTTTGTTCGCTTCCTTCGCTCCTACGCTTCGTTCCTTCCAAAAACTGACGCCCGTGAAATATTAGGTCATTTGGACGTCGTTTGGGTCCCTGAAACATCAAAATATAGAAAATAGGGTTTTCTGCCAGTGCAGGGTTAATTCCAGAAAAATAGGGAAACTGTGAAATATTCCCAAAATCAATATAAAACAATGATATAACCCTTATATGATGCAAATATGATTGAAATATAAGTAATATAATGCAAAGTTCATGTATGCATTTTACATGCATCAACATCCCCAAGCTTAACCTATACTCGTCCTCGAGTATGAAGGTGATAAAACTAACATGGACTTTGCTTTTTAATACTATCAATGGATATCAAAGATGATTACTATTGCTACATAGAGTCAAATGATTCATTCTTCAAAGGAATAGCAATATACAAGATAGATTATGAAGTGATATCAAATATTCAATGTAAGGATGTTCAATGATAATTCACAAAGTGTAACATAGAAGAAAGTACTATGGACCAAATGTATGCATAATAAAAGTAAAAACATCCTATAATGGTCATAGAGTATTCTTGTAAATCTGAATATAAAAGGTGGACACTTTGGAAAGATATATAAATAAGTAGAGGTAAAACATGAATAAGTTTCATCTAGCTTCCAAATGCTTCTACTTAAGTTAATGTTTGCAATGTGGTATCCATTGGTGTGGAGCTCTCATTACCCCTATCATAGCATCTTGAATGGTTAAAGTTTAAAGTGAAAGCAAATATGAGTAGTGTGCTTGACAAAGTATGGGTTGAATGCCTCATGCCCCGTGAATACGAGTACCTACACCACGGTGTTACTCAACTCGGGCCACAAAGCAAGTTCAAGTTAAAGTCATTGTAAGTAATATAATAGCGTCATCAAGAGCGTCAACTGGGGTACCTCTTGCCTCAGGACATGGAAACTAGCCCATGTCAAAATGACAAGACAAACAGACAATGAACAATCTCAGCACTCTTTTATTTACTATTTGTATAGCTTTTTATTATGACGTGCATCACTGAATGTTCACTTTGGTGCGCTGTAAATTTCCACCATGAATGATGCATGGCTTAGGTTAGCGGCCCAGGCGTCTCTCTAGCCATTTATACAAACTCCTCAAACTTACTAAGTTTCCGCATTTATTTGGCACCATGATAAGCATCCATAAACAAAAGTACATGATATCAACTAAATATAATTAAGAGCACGTTGAAAGCTTGCCATGTGACAGCACATATGAGCTAACTCCCAACCAAGACTCTTGTCAAGCTCACAACTTCATAATTTTAATCACAATGGTTCATGTTTATTAAGTGCAATAAAAGTAAAGTGTGCATCAAGTTCGTGAGAGCTTTTTAACCAACTTTTCCCATAACAATCAATAACATAAGCATTTTAATTCAGAAGTATAGATAATACAATATAACATGATAAACATACTCGGAATAGCATAAAGCTAATAGGTAGATATGGTGGACTCACTGGAAAAACTTTGGTTGAAGGTGTTGGAAAACAAGTTTTTACTTGTTGGAATTTTTGGGCTAGCAAGAGGGAGAAAGTTGACCGTCTAAATGCATGCATAAGTGTCCATAGAACTAACCAATCCATGTTAAACAAAGTAAAGTAACATTCAGCATCAAAACATGAATAAAAGATAGCTCTTGATAAAACACTTGCAAATTAATACTCATTAAAAAGCACATGAATCATGCAACTATATGTATCTTTTTGAATCAACTCAAACATCCCTTTCCCAATCTTTTTAATAGCATCCAACTTAATTCAACCCAAATTTCCAGTAGCTCTCTCACATATAAATGATAGTGGTGGTCTCAAGACAAAAAAAACAAACCGAAATAAAAAAAATAAAAGACGCTCCAAGTTTATGCGATAAAGTGCATTGATCGAAAAACAGAAGTTAGACGTGTGCAAACCGAGAGTGTGTTGGTCCAATGGGGTTGTCTTCACATCCCCAAGCTTATGGTCTTCACCATCCTTGGATAGCTCTTGGTGCATCTCCTCTAATCCCTGTGAAAAAACTTCAAAACACCGTTTCTCCCATTCTTTTCTGTGGGGTGACATTAGTAGTGATAGACAAATGAATTGCTTGCTGCATAAAATCCTTAAACAAAAATTCATATGAATGTCCAGAAAGTGTATAATGTTGTATGCCTACTTATAAACTCAATTGGATCAAAAAGATTCAAGTTAAAAGTTCAAAGAATGCATCAAACAAAATGGGACAGAATCTGTCCAGAAAAACAGCAGCAGCAAAACGCATTTTTCTACCCTACTTAAATATGTCGAAAAAATCTGAAAAAATTCACGCTTACAGAGGATGAAAAGTTGCAACTACAGTTCAAATTCAGCTCATTCGGAGTTACAGAATAGAAATGAAAAATCATACCGTGCACAGATTCGTGCTGGAATAAAATCTCCGAATACAAATAGCAACCTTTTCAAACCAAAACGGGTAAAACTTGGCACTTTATTTAGACTCTATTAAACACTAAGATGAAAACTTTATTACTATGGAGTAAAATGGCAACTAAATACCAAGGTCCCAAGGTGTGCTCATGCCAATCAAGATAATGATCAAGTCAAAGCATGGCAAAAAGCAACACAAGATATGGAAACAATGGCAACGAAGTCTCACTTTCTTCCTATGCATGGGCATTTTATAGATGAATGAATCACAGCACACAAAAGTATAACCACGCATATTACCAGTTGATGTGTACAACCTATAATTTTCACAAGCATAAGGAGGGCACTTGTCACCTCCTCTTTCATAGTAGTTGCAATCACTAGAAGCAAATTCATCAATATAACTATGTGGATCATGCAACTTAGATACTTTAGGCACATAAAGAGGGTCATTGATTTTTTATGGAATTCATTAGCATGCTTTCCTCTTTCAAAATAATTGCAAGAAACATCATAAACATTATTGTTGTGGGTGTAATGGTTATTAGTGCAAGATGATTTCAGCCCACATAAGTATTTTTCAACATATGAAAACTTCTCCTCTAAGGTGTGAATGGGAGAGCTCAAGAAAAATGTAGGACTAGCATGAATAGGAGTGTCATTACAACTAGAGATTACCCCATCACTATTTGTGTTCCCACATAAAGTAGTAACTATTTCTAAGTGTGGAGATTTATCAAGTAAATTAGGACCATCATCTAGAGTACTATCATATAGTGAATTGGGTATAGTAGGAGCAATAGTAGAATCATCTTCTCCTAAGGCGTTTTGCACCCAGCCATTATGTGAATCATTAAAAGAAGTGTGCATATTGATATCTTGTTTAAATGTAGATTCATCATAAGGTTCATTATTATTAGCAATTTAATTTCATCAACCCCTTCCACAGGTAGTATTATGTCACAAGGTGGGTCATCTAATGATTTATCATAAAACATATCCAACCCATATTCCTCATTATCTTTAAAATCATTATCAATGATGTTCTCATTAAGCATAGGTTGATCTTCCTCATCATCATCAGAATCATAAAAAGAAAATCTATCATAAATATCATCATCAATAAAAGTTTGAGTTTGATTTTCAACCTCATATGTGGATGATGGAGGTGGCGCCTCATTTGCTTCCTCCTCTAGTTCATCATTTCCTTCATCCTTTTGCTCTTCATTGTCCTCCTCTTGGGGCTGCATGGGCATCCCCAAGCTTAGGCTTTTGTCATCTTCTTCCTGCAAAATATTAGAGCTTTCTTGGGCAGCTCTCTTCCTTGTGTCAACAACATAGATATTTTCATTAAATTCAACTATGCAGAGATCAAGGATAGTGGCAATCAAAACTTTAAATTGAGAAGCTATAGGGCAGGTTTCATGTTCATCAATGAAGGTGTATAATTCATAGGCTGCCATAAAAATAACAAATTGCTCTACTTCTTCCATCCCTAAGTGAGCATAATTCCATGTATGATAAGTTGCAATAACATGTTCTTTATTGGAAGGGCATTGGAATTCAAAGTGTCTAAAGTATTCAGAGCAACAAATTTCTTCCTCATGATAATTAAGCAGCCCACTAGCAATTTTATTTAGAAGCTCTATGTAGCCTCCTAATCTTTTCCCTTCATTTGATTTTCTAAATTCAGCAGCTATCATGGCGTTTTCATAATAGTTTTCCATTTTCTAATTTTTTTGGGTTTTTGATATATGGATAAAGTGAATGCAAAGCTGAAAGTAAATCTAAGAAAAACTCACAACCAAACAAGTTAAAGAGGAAAACCTCCCCAAGCTTAGATGATTGCAAGATGTAAAACAAACAAAAAGAAATGCAGAACTGAAAATAAATCTAATGACTAGCACACACGAGAATAAAAACTTTAGCGCTACGCTCCCCGGCAACGGCGCCAGAAAAGTACTTGATAACCCCCAAGAGCAGGGGATCACTGTAGCACCTCTCAATGTGGAAGTAGGGTATCGATCCGCAGGAGCAAGAAGGAAAAGTTATCTATTCCCTACAACTAAAGTGTCACAAGTTTTAGTTGATTATGCACTAAACAAGTTTAAAGAACAAGATGGTTGATTTAATGGATGGAAGTTTAATGTAACAAAACAAGAATGTAAAAGTGTCCCAATCCTCTTCAATGCAAGAGGACAAGACAAAGGTTTTCTCTTATAGGAACAATGGACATGGGTTCATGGGTTCACTCAATCCTCTCTCCCATCTATGGTGATTATCATGTTATAGATAAAAAGTACACACAATTGTCATGCTTTAATGGTAAACTTCTATGACGGCTACATGTCCTAAAACACATAGTTGAAAGAAAATAATCATTTGTGTTGCTAGGTCACCCTCGTAAGGCTAGCGTGGTTTGTTGTCACTCCCACATCATACTTCTTCCTTTTTACCCCCAGATAAAGAATGTTGGGCGACATTACTGTCACTTAATGCCTATGCCTTCTGTCACTAGGCCACTCTCTACCCACATACATCATACTCTTAAAGGAAAATATTCTAAGAACTAGTGCAATGATTTATTAATGTACGTGCATCCATATCCCTTTCATCTACCCACCGAGATGGTTGTCAACCACCCCGTTAGCGCGGATAAACAAGGCATTAAGAATAGATAAATCCATTGCATGTAACATAGATGTATTCCAAAGTATGACAAACCATAAAATCCCAACATGACGGTAAATGCATAACATAATATCATCTCATACCACAATATCCACCATAGGAATTACAAAGATAGTTCCATAATCATGCAAGGCACATCATATAGACTTCAAAAATGATCATACATAGAGAGATTGATCAAGTTACCACCACAAACCCAAAGTCCAGGGGGTGGACTACTCCCCCTTCATCATGGTGATGATGGTGGAGATGTTGGAGAAGATGGAGACCACCCCGGCAGTGCCCCGCCGGAGTTATCCCCCTCCAATCTGCAGCTCCAGGTCTTCTGTTTCGTGGTTTTGTGTTTCTGCGGCGCTCTCTTCCGAAAGCCGTCGGGGGACTATTTTTATAGTCGTTTTTAGGTCAAGACGGAGGCACGGGGAAGAAGATCGACGGCATCGGAGGCTCGAGGCCCAGGATAGGGGGTCCCACGCGGCCAAGGAATCTGGCCGCGTGGGCCCACCTCTTTTGGCCCTCGGGTCTCCGTTTGTTCGCTTCCTTCGCTCCTACGCTTCGTTCCTTCCAAAAACTGACGCCCGTGAAATATTAGGTCATTTGGACGTCGTTTGGGTCCCTGAAACATCAAAGTATAGAAAATAGGGTTTTCTGCCAGTGCAGGGTTAATTCCAGAAAAATAGGGAAACTGTGAAATATTCCCAAAATCAATATAAAACAATGATATAACCCTTATATGATGCAAATATGATTGAAATATAAGTAATATAATGCAAAGTTCATGTATGCTTTTTACATGCATCAGCGTGCGGTTTTTCCTCTCGGCAACCCCGTTTGATTGGGGCGAATAGGGAGGCGTCCTCTCATGAATAATACCATGTTCTTCACAGAATTCATCAAATACGTTGGAGAAATACTCGCCACCACGATCTGACCTAAGACGTTTGATCTTTCTCTCTAATTGATTTTCTACTTCAGCTTTATAGATTTTAAAGTAGTCTAAAGCTTCATCTTTAGTGTGCAACAAATATACGTAACAGAACCTAGTAGCATCATCGATTAAAGTCATAAAAATATCTCTTATCACCTTTTGTCAACACGCCATTCATCTCACATAGATCCGAATGTACGAGTTCTAGTGGTGCCAAGTTTCTCTCCTCGGCTGCCTTGTGAGGCTTTCGAGGTTGCTTAGATTGCACACAACTATGGCACTTAGAACCTTTGGCAATGGTGAAAGTAGGAATTAAACTCAAGCTGGAAAGTCGACTCATTAAACCAAAATTAACATGACATAAACGAGAGTGCCAAACATTAGCATCCGAATCCACACTGCCACAAATATGGTTTACTGACTTATTACAAAAATCCGATAATGAAAAGCGGAACAAGCCTCCGCACTCATACCCTTTACCAATAAATTGTTCAAACTTTGACACAACTACTTTATTGGACTCCAAGACTAATTTAAACCCATCTCTGCATAGAAGGGAGCCGCTAATGAGATTCTTGTTCATAGTAGGGACATGCTGCACGTTCCTCAGCTGCACGATCTTCCCCGAAGTAAACTTCAGATCTACCGTGCCAACACCACGAACAGAAGCATGTGATCCATTCCCCATTAAGACGCTTGAATCTGCGACCTGATAAGAAGTGAACATAGAGATGTCAGCACATACATGAACATTAGCACCCGTATCAATCCACCAACATGGAGATTGAAATACTGAAAGCACAATTGGTAAATTACCGTACCCATCAGCATTGCTAGCGGTCACGATGTTGACATGCTTTGGCGCCTTCCCTTTCTTGTCTGCACGATCTGGGCAGTCAACAGAGAAGTGTCCGGGCTCTCCACAAGTATAGCACTTTAGCTCAGATTTGTTCAGCATCTTCTTCTTCTTCTTGAAAGAAGTAGTCTTGGTAGGCATGTTGAAGGAATGCTTGCTCTTTGCCTTGCTCTTGCCGCGGTGAAAGTTCTTCTGCACCATGTTGGCGCTAGACTGACCTTCACCTCTCTCACTAGTGTCCTTAGCCCGAGCCTTCTCCTCAACATCAAGAGACGCTATCAGGTTTTCAACCGATATCTCCGTTCTCTTGTGTTTGAGGGTTGTGGCGAAGTTCCTCCACGAGAAAGGCAACTTTGCAATAATGCATCTAGCCACAACCTTGTCAGGTAGGGAACACTTGAGGAGTTCCGGCTCTCTCGCAGTGCACTGTATCTCATGAGCTTGTTCGACCACGCTAAGGTTATTCACCATTTTATAGTCGTGAAAGCTCTCCATGATATACAGCTCACTGCCTGCATCGGTTGCACCGAACTTAGCGTTCAGTGCATCCCAGAGCTCCTTGCCGTCTTTTATGTGCAAATACACATCACACAGACGAGCATCAAGAACACTCAGAATGCATCCACGGAAAATAGTAGTGTCTTTCTTGAACTTTCTCTGAGCTTCCTCAGACATAGTTCCTTCAGGAAGACCATTACTAATTTCCCAGACACCCATGGCCTCGAGCCAGAGATGGCACTTCACCTGCCATGTCTTATAGCGCACACCGGTGAACTTGTCCGGTTTCATTGCATCGGTATAACCAGCCATATGTAAATCACGAAATTGCCTACAATTAGGTTTTTGGATTGTTGGAAAAATTAGGCAATAATTCCATGATTAATTCCAGAATATTAAACATGACAACCACAACTACTAACATGTGAAACACGAACATACTAGATGTATTAATCAACATGAACAGTAGCAGCATATCGCAGAACATGTAAACTGGAAACATGTTGATCCAACCAGAAGAGATACGACGCACGTACTGAACGATTGAAGAAGTAGTAGCCGTGGTCGATGCAGCGATGTAGTTAGCGACTTTCTTGGCGAAGGCTCGTCGCCACAGAAGATGCTTGCGGCGGCGATCCGTAAAGCCAGCTGGAAGACGACCCGTGGTGGAAGCAGCGAGCAGTCGCGCGAAGCGCTTCCCAAAAACCTAATTCGCCCTCTCCCGTACAGGATCACAAGAGCGACTGGTTCCGGAGACCTGCTCTCCCAAACGTCGGTGCACGCCGGCGCTCGGGATGGAGTAGACTACGGTTGCGGCCCAAGGCACGAGATTGGCAAAACCTAGATTGGTTCGGTGTGTGACGGCGCACGCAGTGCAAGGCAATATATAGTGCGGCTCGGGAAACCCTAACGGGTACAACGTGGGCCAACCACATCGCACACGTCCGAGTCGGATAGCAACCCACGATCCGGGAGCGACCCGAACTGGCAAAACTATACGCGTACGCAAAAACTCGTTTTCCCCGAACAGCAAAAATATAGGCATCGGCTCGGCTCATTCCCGCAACCCGCGGCGTGTCGTGTCGTGACAAGACGGACGGACGAACGGCGGCGGAGGAGGAGGAGTGCGTGGGAGAGAGCCTTCTGTTCTCAACTAGCACACCAAGTGTCACAACACTCCACCTTATAAGGTGGTGTTTGTCTCCTCCAACTAGCAATGTGGGACTAAACTTTAGCACCACCTTGCACCTCCAAAAATCTGCCATGCACATGCACTAGTAGAAAAAAGCTTATAGGTGAGATGCTATCAGTGGCGCACCAGATCCCAGTGTGCCACTGATAGTCTCTCACCTGGGTTTGTGGATTTTGGCAAAATTTACCAGTGGCGCACAAGATTCTTGTGCGCCACTGGTAAATTTTTACCAGTGGCGCACCGTAAACCTGGTGCGCCACAGGTAAGTTCCAGCTAAACTTGAAAAATTTCGAGGTGGAGGAGAGAGACTACCAGTGGCGCACCAGACAGTAGTGCGCCACTGGTAATTTTTTTACCTGTGGCGCACCGGGCAGTGGTGCGCCACAGGTAAATTTTTTATATGTGGCGCACAATGTGTGGTGCGCCACAGGTAAAAAAGTTACCTGTGACGCACAAATGTTGGTGCGCCACAGATACGCCCACGGCCCACCCTCCCACGGCTCTCTTTTTTTATCTGAGAGAGACTACCTCACTGGTCAAACCGACCGGGTCGGTCTCTGGTTCGACCGAACCACGACCACCCGCGCCTCTCTCTCTCCCCTCGCTCTCTCCCTCTCGCGACGCCCATGGCGACGCGGTCGCCTGCACGCCCGCCACCGCAGGCCGTGCCTCCGCCGCCAAAACGCGCGCCTCCTTCTCCTCTCTCCTAGCCCACAGAATCGAGCGCTAGCACCCTATCCAGGCCTCACGTAACCACCCTAGCTAGCTAGGGTTTTGGGACGGCGTGGTGCTCGTCGTCTCCGATGAGGTTGGGGTGCTGCAGTCGGCCTTCCTGGCCCTGGCTGGCCTCCCCTTGGCTGTTTCCCGACCAGCACAGGTCGTATTCCCCCGGCGTGGGGGCCCTGTCCTGGCGGCCACTGCCTTCTTCTCCAGCTCCGGCCACGGTGAGCTCGGCTCACCTGGCTTAGGTAAGCCTCCTCCTCCTCCTGACTACCTGGACCTCCCTGGACTAGCCCTAATCGACTCCCCTCCCCTTTTCCCCAATTTGGAATGTTAGGGTTCAGTACTGAAGATTTTTTTTAGTTTCATCAGTGATGTGGGCTCTGTGGTGCTCTAGCTAGTGTTATTCTAGCTTCTTGTAATGTGCAGTGACTCTAGGGATGGCATTTGAGCTTGATTGCTCATGTTGCAACCAAAACTCTAAACTTTGACACTTCTGTCAGTGTTGGGTTCAGGTGTTTATCTGATGCTATAGTGCTTGCTTATGTGCTACTAGTGCTTTCTGCTAGCTACTTGCTAGTGTGTATATGCTAGAAAAATTATGCTACTGACAGATCAACACTTAACTAAAGATTGACACCTCTGTCAGTGATCTCTGACAGTGAAACTTATTCATGAAAATGGCATCTTTGAGCTTTAGCTCATACACAAAATAGTACACACATGTTGCAGCTCTTAGAGCTTGCAACTATCATCACATGCTCACATAATAATAACAATGATTTTCTGAACCTTAGGGTTCAGGAATGGGTGTGTATGTGTGTTGTATAGGATTATGATGAGGTAGGTGGTCACTATAGGTGACTGCCACTTCCTCTTCTTCCTTGAGCTCACACATAACATTTTCATGGTTGTGCCCATGTGCTTGGCTCTGCTGTGGTGTTCCTCCTTGCAGGGGATGCACAGTGTTGCCAGCACTTGTGTGTGCTACCACTCTCTCTTGGATGATTCATGTGTACTACTTAAAAATTCATTTAGGCTTGTTGTAGTGTTTTATCTCGTTTTCTTAATAAGCCTAAAAACAGGAAAAGTACTTGGAGCATATTCCCTATGTTAGATATGTTAATTGTATTTAACTTGAAAATATATATGTGTATAAAACTAACTGTGTAATGACTTGTATGTGCATGGTTTTGTAGATATGTTTGCGGCGACGACGACGATGTGTCACGACGACATTGACACGTGGTTGTGGTGGCGACGATGACATTGACACGGGGTTGTGGCGCCGACGACGACGACGGCATCTTGCAGCGACGCTGCTACTTCTGTATATTTGTGTTTCTAAAACAATGTGGTGTGTTGTAATTAATAATGTAGGATACCACTCTTTAAAATGCTATTTGTGTTTCTGAACTTCGCAACAAATAATTGTTCTGATTTTTTTTTAATCCCAAAAATGATACTAGTGGCGCACAAAATAGAAAGGGCGCCACTAGTAGTATATTTTTTAATTTCCCAAAGTATTTGCAGTGGCGCACAAAATAGCATGTGCGCCACTGGTATTCACTTACCAGTGGCGCACACTTTGTCCTGCGCGCCACTGATAACTGAGATAGGTGCCCCACGGAGACTATCAGTGGCGCACTAGAGTCGACTACCAGGTAACACTTACCAGTGGCGTGAGTTTAGTGGCGCACCACGGTGCGCCACTGATAGTGGATTTTGGTGCGCCACTGGTAGCCTTTTTTCTACTAGTGATGGGCCAATTTGAGATATTCAGGAATTGCTTATTGAGCTGCCCAAATGGACCCAAATTCTAGCAGCGCCAACGTGTCCTACCGCGCCCAGCGTCTGGGAACCACGGAGGAGCCGCGGGCGGGGAAATGGAAGCAACACCGGGAGGCGGGAGCTGGACGACGTGGTGGTGGCCGACGGCGCGACAACGTTGATGTCCTCGCAGTGGCAGCGGTTGTGCAGACCGAACATACCGGTCAAATCGGTCAAAGTTGTTTGGTGCTCGACATGGGGATGATCTAGATCGTTGATTGACAATTGAACGGTTTAAATTTAATGTATCCCAACATGTTTGCTCTTTTAATAGTTTTCTAGATAAAACAAACGTTTAGTGTGCGTAGAGTTGTATCAGTGGTTGATAGAATTTGAAAGAATACTTATCCTACCTTTGGCTCCTCGTTGGGTTCGACACTCTTACTTATCGAAAAGGCTACACACGATCCCCTATACTTGTGGGTTATCATCCGCTTCCACAGGCACATGGCCGAGACGAGCGTGTGCTCCATATGTGGCGCCTCCGACTCATGACGCCACTCCCTGATCAACTGCCCGATCGCACGAAGCGTGTGGGCATTGGGCGACGAAGGGGTGACGGAACACATGAGTCGCGATGATGGAGACACAGTCCCGCGAAGACTTTGCAAGAGTGGCAGTGACCATGTGGGCTATCTGGTATGCAAGGTGAAAGATTATTCATGAAGGCGAGTATCAGAGCCCGATATCTATCCAGAGGTAACTTGAGGACCTGGCTATTTCAGTCACGGACAAGAAGACCTCGGGTGTTGGGGTGCGGGTGATACACCCCAAGTGGATACCACCGCGTGTTGGGTGTGCAAAGATCAACGTCGACGTTGCTGTGGCGAAGACGGGCACGGACGGTGCGGTGGGAGCAGTCTGCCGAAACGAGGCGGGCATCTACCTGGGGGACTTACCTGGGTGCCTCCTCGCTTACCATCGCTGGCATCTCCGACCCTGCAGTCCTCGAAGCGATCGCTTGTCGGGAGGCTCTCGCTCTAGCAAGGGACCTGCTTCTAAGTCACATTACAGTGGCGACAGACTGTTTGGGAGTTATCAATAACATGCAACAGCCGTTCGCAGGTACCTACAGTATGGTGCTTGCTGAGGTTAAAGATGAATCCAAGCGCCTTCAGGAGGTGTTATTTGTTCACGAGAGCTAGATCCTCTAATATGGAAGCTCATAGATTAGCACGAGCTATTGGACATTGGGTTTGGCTCCTACAGCCTCCTGATGGTCTTTGTATCCCAAACAATGGTTTAGAGTATAATACAGTTCTGTGTTTGCCCTAAAAAATAAATAAAATAAAGGGAGTAAATAATACCTGCGCACCGCTGTTGAGGCTAATTTTTTTTAAATAATACACAAAAATTATTTAATTCCGGAAATAATACGCAGTTTTTATTTTTTTCAAAAATATTACCCAGTCGGACTCGGTCGCGGCGAAGCCGACAACCCTAATCGGTCTCGACGAAGCCGACTAGTGGCGTGCACCCATAAATACACGCCACTGGTATTCCCTACTAGTGGCGTGCACTCATCCATACACGCCAGTGGTAATAACCTAGGCATACTTGGGGGCTTACACGTGGACGAGTGGGGCCTCTCGGTCTCGACGAAGCTGATTAGGGCCTGTCGGTTTCGACGGGGCCGACTGGGTAATATTTTTGAAAAAAATAAAAACTGCGTATTATTTCCGGAATTAAAAAAAATTCGTGTATTATTTAAAAAAAATTAGCGCTGTTGAGCACCCCGCCTCGCCTTTCTCCGGTTCCGCCCTTTCCCTTCTCAAACAAGATTCCCCCAAAACGCCCGCCCAAAAATGGCGGGCCTAGGCGGCGCCGGCGCCGGCGGCTGGGACGGCCTCGACGACGACGACTGGGGCCTAACCGAGGAGCAGTTCGACAAGCTCGAGAAGGAGGCCTACCGCACCATCGCCGAGCGCAAGGCCTCCTCCTCCGCCGCCTCCACCGCTCCCATTACGTCCCCGCTCCCCCGCCACGCCCTCTCCCCAGCGACCACGGCCTCTTCGCCGGCCAGGAACGACCACCCCGCCTCCAGGATCTCCCTGGAGTCTCGATTCGGCAAGGTTAGGGTTTCCTCTGCTCTTTTGCTGTCCCGGGGAGTTTTTTCGGGGGTGGGGGTTATCTTTGGTTGCGAACTGGGGGTTGGGTTTGACGACAAATCGGAAAGATTGTTTGCTCGGATGGCAAAATGCGTTCGGAATTCCGGGCCATTTCGTGAAAAGAAGGGATTTTTTCTGTACGAAGACTGGTGAATTTGGACCTAGATTTTACGCTCACCATTGTGTGCATAGCATACTTTCAGCAATTCAGGAACCGAGCCTAGCGTCAACGAAGTATAATGTCTGAAATGCTTAAGATATTTTGTTCCATCTGTTGATAAAGAACCCTCTGGCATTTAAACTAGGATTACAACTTGGAAGTTTGGATAACAAGGACGCATACATATCCAAAATATGAGATACATCCTGATGTTAGTTGAGCGAATATTTTGTTTTGAACTCTACACAATACTTGCAATGGATTTTCGTACAATGCTGGTGAATGTGGCATGCTACATTTTGGGCTATAATCTGACCCTTTTGGGCTTGAACTTCTGCTTACACCTTTTCAATACAAGTGTTTTTGCGTTTTCTTGAAAAAACATGGCATGCTACAAAAATTTGTCTACTTCGTTTTATATTACCAGTATCAAGTTCGCAGATAAATGAACTTCCTTAACTATGCCTCATCATTCCTTAATAATTTGTCAGGCAGAATCACTTTCACCTTCTCGGCCTAGTCAATCAACCGCAGGTATATAATATTCTTCGCACTTCCCTTTTTTTTTCTAATATGGACTATGTCCTATCTGATTTTTTTCCAATTGTCGTTGAAGTGAATAATAGTCAGGGCAGTTCGCCTAAGATATCTGTGCATCTTTTCCTACATTCCAGTGGTTTGATTGCAGCGAAGTTCCCTTATAACCAGGTGCATTTCACCCACCAAATCTTTAATCAGTTGCCCTTGCCACTGAATTATGTTGTGAACCATATATTTGCCTATGTCTATTCTCTCTCAGAAACTTGTGGATGCGTTCCGCAAGATCCCAAGAGCTAGCTGGAGTAAGACAGATAGGTTTGTTTTTTCTGTTGGCAGTTTGGCGAGATGTTTCTATAGCACAGCCAAGCTTGATGCCTTCTGTGAAACTCACAACTTATTCGTGATTCTCTTGTACTTAATTTTTCCAATCTTTAGGGTATGGATGTTACCTCCCACATCTTTATCAACAGCAGAAGAAGTTCTTCGTGCAGTACCTGGATTAGATGTTGAGGTACTTCTGGACTTGTGTGCACTTTGAAGAAAAATGTTGCTGCTTCTTGTTATTAGCCCCCCATGTTGTTTTGATGTTTTTATTGCCTTCTTGCTTAGTTGGTTAAACTGAGCTGTTCCTACTTAGCTACCACACCACTCTTACAACGGTTACCTTGCTGGTTTAAAACTATCAAATAAAAGGAAATAACTCTTTTGGCTTATCAACTCATTTTTGTAGGAAGTTAGTAAAGCTTGCATTTTCAGTTTTTGGAAAAGAAAGTAATTCAACTGATAGAAGTACCAAGGCATAGGCCTCAGTATGTCATCCTCCATACAATTGAAACCTTGTATAAACATCAAGCAAGACCAACCTAGCAGCCCCTTTCCTGTGAACAGTAGTCTTTTAAGATCCAACTGTGCGAACATCTAAAAATATTCATTCTGACCATACCATGTACTTTCCTAGCAGGTTCAAAAACTGGATCCACTAGCTCAAAAGGCTTTTGCTGCTGCTTTAGCTGTCAAAGATCTTCGAGGTATCTATTTTCCAGAAAGAACGTTGAAATATCATGCTATTTTTTTCATTCACTTGTTTCTAAGATATTATTTGAAAGGGACAAAGTTTTACATCCACTTGATTCTAGGTTTTCTTGCACAATCAGTATCTAGCATTCTTTAGCATCCACTAATTCACAGTACTATAGTATAAATAATGGTAAGTGCAAACCATTGAATCTCCTAAGGGGGTTCTTATATCCACTGGTTTTCGGCTTTCCTTCAGACTTCTCAGTATTTCTTCAGATGCTAATCTCTGTTTTTTGGCGAAGGTTTGTATGATAGGATTCCGGCTGATGTTGAGTCGAAGCTTATGCCATTTCAGCGTGATGGAGTCAGGTATTATTATGATCGAACATTCCTTGAATATCTTTTCTTGCTCAGAAGCAGAACAGTGGGGAATATCTTCTCTTAATGATATGTGCCATGCAACGCTGAAGTTTGTTAAACGTAGTAGCCATAGCCCTTGACGAGGATTAGCTATCTGTCTGATACAGTGTTGCACCAACCGTAAACTAATCCTAACAGATGAGAAATCAATTGATTCTAAAATCCCGTCAACTCTTCCCATTTCTCAAGCTATGTTTCACATTCCAACTCGGGATGTACATTAATAGATGGTAACTAGGGGTGCAACTTGATTCCTTGGTCTGCAACTACTCGGCATATTACTTGTAAAGATAAGTAGTTCCAAATACGCATGGACTAGGAGCCTATGCATACACCTTCCAATTTTTGAAGAAGAGTAATGTAGCCATAATAACTGCATGTGTCTGCATACATTTGAACTTCGAACGGGTTACTGATTTACCACTTTTAAGACATTGTACTTTGTTTTTCTTGTTGTTGAAGGTTTGCTTTACAGCATGGAGGCAGAGTGCTGATAGCAGATGAAATGGGTCTTGGGAAGACATTACAGGTATATACATTATCTCTGGAATTCTGGATCATCATTCATCACTTTGTCATGCATTTTATATCCTTCTACATTAGACTAAACTTGAAGTTGATTCAGCATACGATGTTTTGGACTCTTTTCTTCTATCAGGACATGGTACTAGTGGTGGAGGTGTGTGCCTGAGATTGGTTACGTGGACCAGTACCAATTCTCACTTTTAGGTTGACTAGCCAATAATCCATACCAAGAGCAGCTTCGGGAAATATCAATTAATGAAAGCTTGTCCACTTTACCTATAGAACTTGGACTGTTTAACACCCACCAATATTTAATCTGGAACAAGAGTTACATCATATTACTGGTTTCTGTTATTGGCTCTTGAGATAGCAGTAAAAAACTAAAAATGTCATATTTACAGTTTCATAATAACTATCGTATAATAATTCTTTTTGAGTTTTCTCTAAAATAATTCTTTTTGGCATTATTTTTGCCACCTAATTTTCTCGATGCAGGCAATCGCTGTTGCTTCTTGCCTTCGTGACGTCTGGCCAGTTCTTGTAATCTCTCCATCTTCCTTGCGATTACATTGGGCTACCGTGAGCACCTTGTACTTAGAACTCCTACCTTTCATTTCAACAGTTCCCTTTGTGTACAAGTGAGATCTGAACTTGCTACTTTGCGATTCTAACAGATGATTCAGCAGTGGCTTAACATCCCTACGGAAGATATCTTGGTACATCCTCTTTATTTTCTTAGTGTAAAAGCGAGTATGAATGCTGTTCTACTTTGGATTAATTCGTCTTGTTTAGTGTGAAGTGCTGAGAATATCATATCTACATGAATTACTTGTACTCCCTCCTTCCCAAAATGTAAGGCAAAAGGTCAAACTTGACCAAGTTTATAGGAAACAATACCAACATCTACAATACCAAGTAAATACACTAAAAAAATTCCATGACGCATCTACTAATATTGATTTGGTATTGTAGATGTTGGTTATTTTTTCTATAAACTTGGTCAAACTTAAGAAGTTTTTTCCCTTTTTTCTTGCGGGAAAAAACTTAAGTAAGATTAACTTAAGACAAAGCTAATATAACATCAACATCAAGCCTTTTGTCCCAACCAAGTTGAGGTAGGCAAACGTAAGGAAAACAAAAAGAGAAATAAAAGATAAAAAACAGTACGAGTAAACTAAGATTCTGGCACATGGATTGCTGATTTCCATGCAGCCCTATCCAGAGCCAAAACTAGGTACATTCCAATCCCTCAAGTCTCTTTTTACCGCCTTCTCCCATGTTAACTTTGGTTGCCCTTGGCCCCTCCTAGTATTTTCCTACCCTTAGAATCTCACTGTTAATGTTAACTGGTGCTTCTGGAGGCCTCCGCTGGATATGCCCAAACCACCTTAGTCGGTGTTGGACTAGCTTGTCTTCAATCGGTGCGACCTCTACCCTAATTCGTAATGCCCCGTTCCTAATTCGGCCATTTCTTGTGCGGTCGCACATCCACCGTAACATACACATCTCTGCGACACTCATTTGTTGGATGTGTTGTCTTATAGTGGGCCAACATTCCGCCAGCCACATTTTGGCATGCCAACGTTTGGCAACTCCAAAAGTTGCCTAAAATTGGCAAGTTTTGTGAGGTTGGCAAAGTAAGTTGGTGGCCAGTTTTTGTGTGTAAATATTGGCAAGCCAATTTTTAGCACAAAACCAAGCAGACTCTTAATTCTCTGATGCATGTGGGTCATAGAGAAGTCGTATTTTGGTTGGACCTTGACGTGGAAGATAAATTACGAAGTTCAACAAGTACTAAGAGTATGAACAGGTCATATCTAATATGTATTTCATCTTATGCATGAGTAATACCGTGAGTGATGAAGATGCATAATGTACCTTTCAGGTGGTATTACCACAAACTGGAGGATCAAACAAGGCAGGATTTAGATTGGTGTACTCAAACACCAAAGGAGATTTTTGCTTGGATGGGGTGTTCAACATTATATCTTATGATGTAGTTCCCAAAATTCAAAGCACACTTCTGGACTTGGATTTCAAGGTATAGATTCATCTGATCCTTTACTTCATTTAGGATCATGGTCTATGTGCATTTTAAAGTTTGACATAATGTGTTCCTCCTATGCATCTAAAATATTTGCGCTGATTTCAAGTGGATGGACATGGGATGCACATCTAGGTTGGAGATTGCTTTCATGGAGCCCTGCTGATTATAGTTTTAGTCAACTTGATTTTACCACTGGATAGGACAATTGGGTTTTCGGCATCTGAAGAATTTATCGTCTTAATAACACTGTCCTTGGCAGGATCAGTAAATGTATATAATTAATTGGATCTGAACTACTATGGCGGTTGATGTTTTACTTTGTGGAGTGAAGCAAATGCCTTCCATATAAACCTTACAGAAAGCGATCAGCTCTGTTTTGTTGCCGATGTGTTTACTTTGGTTGGTCCTTCCGTGGGCAACTGAAGAACGGTTTCATTTTTGTCAAGGGTTAACAAATAAAAAGATTGATGGGCAACTGAAGAACGGTTTCATTTTTGTCAAGGGTTAACAAATAAAAAGATTGACATGTTTCATTTGACATCCATCATTCGATCAATTTTGACATCATTGACTATCCCTTTCACATTGTAATGCAAGTTTATCATTTATATTTGGTTGGTGTTATCAATATCTCATTTTGCATGTACAGAAGAGCTAGAACTATTGATAACCGTGTGTCCTATCTACAGTGAAATAAATTGAGAATGTTGTTAGTCGTACTCCATTTCGTTCACTTTAAATAGTTTCCATTCAGATAATTATAGCTGACGAATCACACTTCATGAAGAATGCCCAAGCAAAGAGAACAAAGGCGTCACTTCCTGTTCTGCAGGTTTGATGTTTCTTACCAGAAAAAATCTTCTCTATATTTCCATCATAAATTTGCTGTGCACATGTCATTTCGGGTCAATTTGGGTCAGTAGATTTTGGTACTGTGCATGTTTATCTCAATCAGTTATAGTTTGGTAGTTTGGTGTACTTGTTTTTTTCTTCATATTTTCCTTCGGACGGAAAGAATCTCCTAACATTCATTGGGATGTATTGTGTTTTCTCAATCTAACATGCTCTAACCTTGAAGAATGTTTTTCAATTAATTTAACTAGTTCCTTGGGATGTATTGTGTTTCCTTAAGCTTGATTCCATCAATTGTATTGTGTTTTCTCAATCTAACATGCTCTAACCTTGAAGAATGTTTTTCAATTAATTTAACTAGTTCCTTGGGATGTATTGTGTTTCCTTAAGCTTGATTCCATCAATAAAACTTAGTAGATGAACAGTGTATTGCCCGACTTCAGTGTCAAGTAATATTATTGATGTAATTGACACGACAGTACTAACAAAATTGACATTATAATTACAGAAAGCTCAATATGTGGTTTTGCTGAGTGGGACTCCTGCTTTATCTCGCCCTATTGAGTTGTTTACTCAGGTACATGTTCTCAAGATTTAGTTTGCACATACTCAACGCCAGAAGGTTTTGCACTGTAGAGAAACAACTAACTTTCCTACACATGCAGCTCCAGGCATTGTATCCTAATGTGTACAAGAATGTTAATGAATATGGCAGTAGATATTGCCAAGGTGTAAGTACTAGCCTAACTAAATTGCTGTCTCGCTTTCTGTCACCAGTTATGTTTGATTTACTGTATGATTCTTTGTCAGAGTATTTTTGGGATGTATCAAGGTGCAAGCAATCATGAGGAGCTACATAATTTGATGAAAGCCACCGTCATGATCCGCCGGTTGAAAAAAGATGTTCTTTCAGAGTTGCCTGTTAAACGTAGACAACAGGTAATCCCTTTTGGGTATTCACTTACTCCCTCCGTCACAGTTTACAGCGCACGCACGTAGTTTAAGAACACACTTTGACCATTAATTTAGTCAACAAAATTTAAATTTATATAAAAAAATATCATTAAAAACTTCTTTTCAATATAATCAATCCAATGGTATAATTTTTGTGACATATAATTTATATTTTGTTGGCCAAATTTAATGGTCAAACTTTTTCTTAAACTACGTGCATGCCCTGTAAACTGTGACGGAGGGAGTAGTAAACATGACAATATTAATTTACTTTTTGCAAGTTGAAAACTATTTTCTGTGTCCTGACATCTAAATAGCTTCTTGTATAAAATGTGGACTCCCTTTTTAACTTAATAGTTCCTCAAATCTTTTGACCACTAGGCACTAGCATGACCTTTTGGCTGAGACCTTGTTGGCCATTCTTTCTGGGACTTGTGCCGACTTGGTTGTTTTGTCGCGCAAAATCAAAGTTTTGTTTCCTTATTTATCTTGTGCAGAATCTGAGAAAGTTTAGCTATGAGTGAGATAACCTTTTGTGGTTTAGCTTCTATCTAACCAATCTTCTTTCTTTCTGGAACCTGTCTGGCCGATCTTTTTTTTCTTCTCGAACCTATCTGACCGATCTTTTAACTTCTTATCATGCTGTTATGATTCTTAAGATTCTGTATCTAATGGTCATATCCTAACTTGTCCAGGTCTTTATGGATTTGAGTGAGAAAGAAATGAAACCTATCCGTGCCCTTTTCCGCGAGGTACCACTATATATTTTTGTGTTTCTGTCTTGTCTTCTGCAAACGATACCTCGTACAGCTTTTTTTTATCAGTTCTTGGTAGCTCAATTGTATCTGCATTTGATATAACCGCAATATTTGATTGTTCGTAATTCATTGAATTATTGAAGACCTTTAACATGGTGTGCTGAGATGGCTTAATCTCCCTAAATCCTTGATCATCCAGTGAGCCATTTGATTCAAATACACCACAAATTCTTATGCTGAGATAATTAAGTAATTATGGGTGTACTCTGCCCGACAGTAAATTTTATATAAAAAGAAAAAAAAATTTACTGTACATGAGAGGCGGGAATGATTTATTAAAGTCATACTCCAGAAACCACTAAAGAGCGTCTAGCCAGGCGATCAAGGGAAGTCTAAGCTCATCCTTCATTCTGTAAGAAGGAAAAGGTCCCTTTTGAAAAAAAGACCAAGCTCTTACATCCTTTATTATGGGCGTGTTTGAAATGGTTAAAATTCATATTTTTAATGAAGAGAAGAGGAACAATATGTCTGTATTTTTCCTTTGTTTTATTTCCACTTTGTGAAAGCTGCTCTATGTTGAAGGTTATTTTCTCGTGCACTGGAGGTTGTGATGTGGTTTATCTTGTTGTAGTTGGAGACTGTGAAGATAAAATTGCAGTCCTGTGACTCCAAGGAGACGATGGACTCTCTCAAATTTACTCAAAAAAATATTATCAATAAGGTAATCTTAACATGTACTCCGTATGACAGTGTGCCTGCATGCTCAATACAATATTCCACCCTTTCAGTTGTGAAGCTGCATAAAATCTGTAAAAAGGAAATGCACATGTACCACTTTGTCTAGGAATGTTTAACAGATATTAGTAAGAATTGCAATTTGTATAACTTGGCCGAGGCTTTAGTCTTGAGAATTAGGCAGCACTGCATTTCTCTATCTTAGTAACCCATACTATAACCCCTTACTAAATAGTTAATTTTTGTATAAATGGTGGCAGTTTGACTACCGTTTCACCCCACAGTAGATTCAGGTCAACATGAAACTTTATGCTCTGTATTATTTCTGGTTTTGAGGATAGTAGATTTGTTTTCTGTCTGCAGCTCGATTTTCAGATCTGGAGGTTGTTGTAATGAAATGTTATCCACTCCCTCAGATCCAAAATAATACTTGACTGCTGTCTTCATTCATCCAAATATAACTTCCATTTCCATTCATCCAAATATCAGTAGTAGTTCAAAACTGATAGGGTTTTTGGTTCGTTAGTAGAAACATATATATTTTATCATCCTTTTGATATTTTGTATGGTTGAAAGGTAACATCGAGCTTAGAGCATATTTCATTGTCATCTTATATTCAACGTTCCTTATACATGCTTGACATAAGGAATTAGTGATACACTACATAATTGCATGTTTTAATAGAAAAAACA
Source organism: Poa pratensis (assembly GCA_947311845.1). Lineage (NCBI taxonomy): Eukaryota > Viridiplantae > Streptophyta > Magnoliopsida > Poales > Poaceae > Poa > Poa pratensis. Next base: position 21,393,458 of record CAMZMU010000092.1, on the reverse strand, counting down.
GACTGTCACGGTTCCTGTTATATTACCTACCATCACAGGCTTGTATTTGCACTCTTAGAAAATGATTTTATTGTTGATGGCAGTACTCATATGTCACGTCTAACCGCAGATCTATAACGACTCAGCTGAGGCCAAAATTCCAGCTGTGCTTGATTACCTTGGCACTGTAATTGAGGTAATTGCATGAGAGATTTATAAATTATTCTCTTATTCTACTATTACGGGATCAGCAATGAGAAATGTCAGGAACTGGCTAGTTTCTGTCAGTTTCTGGATTGCCAGTTGAGGATCATAACTTGCCTCGCTGAAGTTGACACCTCCACTGTTTTCAACCTGCTGAAGCATCAACCATGCGTGATCCAAATAACTCTGGTTGTGTTTGATGTTCGTTTGTGGGAAACATCTGTTTTTTTTCCGAGCTGAATTGGACTATGGGGCTAGGATACATATTCTAACCTGATCAGGAATGGGCTTCTGTTAACTGGCTTTGAAATGTCCCATATATCCTACATTGCGAAGAATGCTCCATTGATCTATTATTATGACAAGACATCGTGCAAATAATATCCTATCATTGTTAATTGTTGGCTATATTTTTCAGGCTGATTGCAAATTCTTAATATTTGCACATCATCAACCCATGCTTGACGCTATTCACCAACATCTCTTGGTAAGCGCCTAAGAGCGTATTTCGATTCAACTTCTTTATGATGATACCATGAGCTTCTACATACCTAAGCACTACCATGTTTCAGAAAAAGAAAGTCAGCTGTATAAGAATTGATGGCCAAACACCTGTAGCTGTAAGGCAAACTTTAGTTACAGATTTCCAGAACAAGGATTCCATCAAGGCAGCAGTGGTATGTGTTAACTCCTATAGTTTTTTGCTTTTGTGTTTTATATCCTAGTCAGCATGTTATCCATATAGTGCTTGACTGAAACTGCTGCCAAGTTTTGATTTTTGGGGAAGAACGACTTTGTACCATGATAGAACTTTGGAATTGCCACTCTAGAAATGTTTGTCTTCTTAGATAGTGATGCGTAGAAGTACTCCAATAGTGTGTCGTAAGTTGCATAATAGGAGGTGAGAGAATATATAAATCCGCTCTCTATTTCACCTTGGAGCTTGTGCATGGGTTGTTGGTTCATGTAAATAAAAGCTTCCTGTCTCTCCTCCTTTATTCCCTGCCACATCATCATAAATCATTTTTTTTCGAAAAGGAGGAAATACCCCCGGCCCATCGGTTGATGCACAGAGTCATATATTCATCATCATCATAAATCATACATGGCAAGTTTTATCAACAATTATATCATCACTACTGGAAATGCCCTCACAAAGGTTTCAAAGCATGTATGTAACCTTATCACATTGAGAATACTTGGCATTATGTAATGTTCCAACCATACAGGCACCATGTTATCAAATTTGGTGGAGAGGAAATTATGTTTATTTACTAGGTATAACCTCATGATAACCTAACACTGTAGTTATCCATCAAAGCTGGAGGCGTTGGGTTAACTTTGACAGCAGCGAGCACAGTAATCTTTGCTGAGTTGTCATGGACTCCAGGTGACATTATTCAAGCAGAAGATCGTGTCCACCGGATTGGTCAGGTGAATATTCTAGCTTACTTAGTGGCCTTGCTGCATCTGGTAATTTGTGGGTCCTAGTTTTCTACCAGATTTTTGCTTACTTCTCGTTTTCCAGGTTTCTTCGGTGAACATATACTACCTTCTCGCAAATGAGACAGTAGATGATATTATATGGTATATGCCCTGGACTTATTTCCTATATAAATGATGTACTTTTAGCTCATGCACCGAGTTATATCTTTTTCCCCTGATGCTTTGTAGGGACGTTGTTCAAGGCAAGCTTGAGAATTTGGGGCAGGTTCGTTATCTGTCCTCTCTCCCTCTCTTTCCTTGCACACTAGCATACTATTTCCTGATAGCACAATCACCATTTAATCATCAGCGGAGAATGATAGCTGATCGCTTTGGGTTATCTGGTGATGGCAGCTCATTAGACTCAAATTCCTATATGCTTTTGTTTCTAAGTTGTCGTGAAATATATCACAAGATGTGGCTGAAATTATCATGATGTCATTTAAAATCATAAGATCGCAGTATCCTGAGGTTCTAAGTTACCACTTCCCCTCTGCTTATTTTTTTACGGCAATTATTATCTCAACTCATTATTTACACATCTTCCCTAGCTATCTGCATGTATTGTCCAAAATAATTTCCACTGAAGTTTCTGATGTCAATGATTGATATGCCATGAACGGGTCTGAGAATGCGAGCTTTTATTGTTACCAGATGCTGGATGGGGAGGAGAAAACTCTGGCCGTTTCCCAGAGCGAGACTAGACCAAGCCCCTTGAAGCAGCAGACACTCGACTCCTACCTCAAGCGATGCAGCACTTCCACGGAAACCCAGCCCAGCCCAAAGAATCGCAGGTTTTGACACGATTCTAGTTGTTTGTTTGCTGGAGTGGCCCTGCTGTGTGCATCCCCGTTGTAAACGAATGCAGGTTAGCCGACCAGGATTGGGCGTCTTACCCTGTTGTACTTTGCTAGTGACTATCTTAGGACTTGTAGTAGTCGTGAGATTGGGTGTGTTACCCTGTTGTACTTTGCTAGTGACTATCTTAGGACTTGTAATAGTCGTGAAGATGGGAAGCTATGACCTGGCTATGCATATGGTAGTAGCAGATGTCAATGAGTACATCCTTGCATTATTGGGGGTGATTGATCTTGTGTGCCTATTTGTTTCACTGGCAGCGTTTACTAGACCAAGAAGAGCCAAATTTTGTCCGCGTGCCAGTCTTGCAAATCGCGGTAGAGTATAGGTACATTGAACTTTGTTGACAAGTAAATAACTTATGCCTTGAAAGTCTAGTGTTGTAGTTTTGTGGGCATAATTGTGTAATAAAAGCATGGTTTGGTGAAATGTTCCGTGAAAGCGCATCTTGCCATATATGCACGATTTATCTTCAAGGGAAAGTTTTTCTACATACACGTATGACAATGCCAGTAGAAGTAGTTGTTTATGCTCGAGGTGACGTTGAGATGGCACCAAGACATAATATTTTGCACAAATTGTCCTCGATCGAGTCAGGGACAAGGAAAAGATGGCGACCTTGCCATGCGTTTTTGATAGCGACTGTTACTTTGGCGTCCATTTCACTCGCTCGGTCTCCTTTACTGGATCGAGCCATCGAGGGGGACGGTCATTTCTCTGAACCAATAGCATTTTTTTAAACCTGCTCCACGTCTATAAATAGCATGCACGAGTCGATCTCTCAACACAGTAGCACCGTACAAATTGCTTTCAGACAACTGCTTAAGCTCACTTAGAGTTGCCCTGCTCGATAACAATATGCAAGACCTCGGGGCATCTTCCAGGATCGTGCTCGTGATGTTCCTGCTCGGCTTGGCGGGCGTTGCCGCCGACGGCCGGAGGAGGTTCGTCTCCAGCAGCCCCGACGAGCCGTGCAAGACGATGACGCTCTACTACCACGACATCCTGTACAACGGCGTGAACAACACCGCGAATGCGACGTCGGCGGCCGCGACGAACCCGTCGGCGCTGAGCAACAGCACCTACTTCGGCATGCTGGTGGTGTTCGACGACCCGATGACGGAGGGGAAGGCGCTGGAGGAGCCGGCGGCGCGCGCGCAGGGGTTCTATTTCTACGACAAGAAGGAGACGTTCAACGCGTGGTTCCGCTTCTCCATCGTGTTCAACTCCACGGCGTGCAAGGGCACCCTCAACCTCATGGGCGCCGACCTCATGGACCAGCCGACGCGGGACCTCTCCGTCGTCGGCGGCACCGGCGACTTCTTCATGGCGCGCGGCGTCGCCACGATCCGCACGGACGCCACTGAGGGTTTATTCTACTTCCGCCTCCAGATGGACATCAAGCTCTACGAGTGCTATGTCTGAAACTCTTTTTTTTTTGAATTTTATGTCTGAAACTCTCTCATCTGATGTTGAAGGCAGAATTAGTATGCTAGCACACGAGTGAATAAAAATTGATGCCTTCCACCGTCAAATTGTCATGTGCGTGAATCGTGATTACAATGTGGATGCCTTCCACCGTCAAATTGTCATGTGCGTGAATCGTGATTACAATGTGGAGACAACCATGCAGGATATGCCACCGATTACTGTACAATATCTCATCTTAAATCATATCCACAAGAAAGAATATACAAATTGCAAACCACTCATAGCAAGGCAAGGTTAGCCTTCCCGCAAAAAAAAAAAGGTTAGCCAGACCACGCCAAAAATATTTAGACCTTTTTTTAGAAGAAAAAAAATCAAAAAAATATCTAGAGCTTGATCAGGCTTATTACTGCTTTAATTTTGCAACGAGGCCTGCTACAGCTACAGGCCCAAGGTCCATGGAAGCCTTAAGGCCAACTAAGACTCGAGCCTTATTCCAATCGGTCGTCATGCTCACGGGTCTGCCCGTACAATCAAGCCAGTTTGCTCACCTCGACAAAGAAACCCTAGCTCCGGTGGGCGTCGCCCAGTTCTGTAGCGGGGGACGGCGTCGCGACGAGGAGGAAGGAAGTGGGTTAACTTCGCCGGCGAAGTTTCCGTCCTTCCCGCCGGAGACGCGCGGGCCGACCGGAGAAGGCCTTGGCGGCCCCGGAAGGTAAGAGGTACTGTACTACTGCAGCAAACCTTTAGCCCCATACTGATTGGCTAGTTGGATTTCACGCCGTGTTAAAAGGGTCGCCCCTTAGAAGTTTATAATTATAGTACTGTATGAAGCATACCGAGAGCGTGTCTGACTTCGGCGGATGACCGACCATATGTCCATATGTAGAGACGGGTTGGCTGAACACCGTACAAACCGCCACCATTATCTATCAAGATAATGCAGTTTGTTGCACAAGTTTAGTCGGGCATACAACCGAAGTTTTTCTATGCGCATGATCTGTAGAAGATGAACGAGGTGATTATTTTGCACACCAAGTCTTGTGGAAATCTCACTGATTTGTTAACTAAATCATTGCCGACATCACCTTTTGATAGATGCCTTTGTGAATTCTGTATAATTTGATTTAAAGAGATGCAAGATTTAGGGGGAGAATCTTCACACATATGTAAATCTCGATCATGTTTTTGATGAGGCAATTTGTACATGAGAGGCGTATATTCTGTGCTCTTTATCTATATTTCACACTGTTTTAAGAGTTTTTAGACACAAAAAATGTGGTATGTCCGGACCAAGGGGAGTGTTCCGAAACTGTGACCTTGTACTAGGTGTTGCCCCAACCTTTCTTGGGGTGGAAGATTTCCCCACGATTGGCCTTATCCATCTATCCCTTCGATTTATATACGTACCGTGATTGCTACTCTTTATATAGACCGAAGGGATAGAGGGATAAGACCCAATTGTGGGAAAACTTCCACCCCAAGAAAGGATCGGGCCGCAACTATTAGGGGCTATGGTTCCCAAGATTCTTTCTAGGCCGACATCTTGTATTGTTTGTCTAAAAAACTCAGAAAACCAGTGGATAAAATATAGAGATAGAGCACATAATATACGCCTCTCATGTTACACGGATTGCGTCATCAAAAATCTCGTTTGAGAAAATCAGAAAAAAGTCACATAAAGTAAAAGAAATACAACCGAGACTCAACATAAGGTTGTGTACTCAAATCATCTAGATCAAGATTTACAAATAGGTGTGTAAATTTTTACCGCTGAACCTTGCATCTCTTTTTAAGTCTCATCATACCGATTACACGAGTACACCTCTCAAAAGATGACCCCTATAGTTATTTAGTGAAAAATCAGTAAGATTTTCAAAGTGTGCAAATTCTCACCTAGCTCATTTTTCTCCAGTTCAATCGCATAGAAAAACTTGTGGTCGATATGCTTTGCCTCTTCACATAACCCGACTAAACATGTGAAACACAAGCTGCATATTATCTTCATAGATAATGGTGGGGGTTTGTATGGTGTTCAACCCACACGTCTGCCGAATGTGGCCGATCATCCATCGAAGCCATACACACACTTGATGCTTTATTGCTATGAATTCTGAGGGGTTTAAATTAACTAGTAAAAATAAATAAATCCACCTTCTCACATTTAGAGCATTAAGTGATCTTTTGTGTGAAGAAGAATAAACATTTAAGTAGTAAAAAATAAATAAAACAATTAGGGGGTGCCATGTCCCACGTCCATGCACTTTGTGTGTGTGGTGGGCGGTTGTGGGTTCAAATTAGTAACTAGTAAAAAAATATTAGTAAGTGCTTCAGATTGTCCCCCTTCTCCGTAATAATTATTTTTCTACTTTGTTTGAGAGGATCATACAAGAGAGAATTGTTCTTGGGTTGTTTAATCACGTTTAAAGCATTAGAGTGATTCTCTGTGTGAAAATAAAATAAAAGGATCGTAGCATTGGTAAAAGGATTATGTAGCCAGCCAGCGAGCCACATCCCTCTCCCCAATCCTTTGAACTCACACCTGATTCAAAAAATGCACGACCTACTCTCCCGAGCTTGCTTTTATACTTCGTTTGTTTTCTGTAGTTGTTGGTACCATAACATATATGATACGAGAAGCGGGTTTCCGGAGGCCTACTGTCCCGTCTCGAGGTGCATGCCGAAAGATGGGATGGAGAAGATTTGAATGGAGGCGTAAGGTTCTAGAATGAGCAAGTCTCATGTGTTGTGTTGTCGTCTAGGGCAAGGAGAGACATCTTTATAGACGGTGGAGGCGAAACGAGCGGTCAAGGGAAAACCGACGAGACGAACCATTCAGATTCGTACAGAAGACGAAACCGTTTTAGTTTCGGATTAACCGTTCAAATTCTCCAAACATGCATGGAAAATATAAAGACACACGTGGCATAGGTCCTAGCTCGGCTCATGTCATTCCCGAAACCCGACTCCCACGAGCGTCATGACGAGGCAAGCGAGGCGGACGGCAAAGGAGGAGTGCATGTAGGTCTCTTCTTCTAATGCACATACAAGTATACAACTAGTGAAGTGGTCTCCCTTATACAATGTGAGACAAAACTTTACTCCCACCTTTTACCATGCATGAATGGGCTACATGGTCCTTTGGGATTTTCTCTTGCAATTATTGGCTTAGAAATATATGGGCTGGCCCCGAGGAAATAATTCCTACATAGTTACCATTCAGCTAAATAGTCAGATTCCCCAACGTTATTGGATGATATGCACAACTACCAGATATAAGAATTCTTTAATACAATTATCGATAGAAAGTTATCGAGAATGCTTTGGGCCAAAGTCAACAGTGCAACACAAATAGACAAAGAAGACACAAAAGTCTTAACTGTTTCTCTTTTGGAGACCTGTTCTTAAAAATATTATTTTGAGAGGAAATAAAAAATTATTACCTCTGACTAACAATTCTATTTTTTTTGGAGGCCTTATGCATTAATTGATGCATAGGCCGAGGTGTTGCCCCTTTTCGGAAAAAAACATAAAGTTATAAACCAGCTATTGGTGTGCCTCTTTTTCAATTTGAAATCTAGCAAGAGTGGTCCTCAACTACCTAAACAGTGGACTAGCCAAGCCGACAGATGGCTTTTGCAGCAGGGCATGCATATAACAGGCTCAAAGCCAGTCTAGCACACAAACCACGAAATATTGGGACAATTTGAATCTAAAACAGTAGTTCATACGTCTTTTTGTACATGTTGGAATATAAAACTTGTGATTCAGAAATAAGAAGAGTGGATTAGCCAAGGTAATAAAGACAACAAACGACTTTGGCAGTAGGGAATGCACATAACAATATAAACAGTGGTGCGATGAATTTGGTGCTTAAAGGCGAGTTGGCATACTTCGCACTGGTGCAACCCAGAAGGTACGAGCTGCTTGAAAGAATTTTTTAAGAAATCGATTCTGTAGGGGATTTCGGAAGCGCACTTGCGCGACTACTGGCAGCAACGACTTCCCCAACGACGATTTCTTCCCCGATGTCAAGAACCTCTTCGGCAACATGGCTAAGAACGCGAACGCAAGCAGTTCCGCTCCCGCTGCACCGTATGTATTTGAGTATTTGTGTCTTTCCTGTTTGAGATCCTTATGTGTCTAGCTTTTGGTTTACATTTGTTATGTTCACCATGTTAGTTCGTATGATTAGTTTAATATTTGTTACTATCATCGTGAATTATCTACTATTTTTATGGATTAAATCATATGATAATTGCTCATATATTTAACAATCTGAGAACCTGATTATAGACAACAATTTACTCCAAGTGGTTTTGTTGCGTGTATGAAGCCGCCTTCTTTCGAGGGTGCGCACATAGGAGGTGGCGTAGGAGAGCAGTTCTCTGGATTCAACCATGAGCCGCTATAACGCCACTAAAGGCAAGCCAGAGGGGGATCTTACTCATGTCTATAGGAGGTGGTTTTCAAAAAATCGATACCCTCTTTAAGGCTGCTCTTCTCAGTGTTCTTGGCGAGTACATTGTTGATTAGTATATGTCATTTGATAATGGCAAGGACACATGAATTGCACGGACTGCGCTCAAGGCCAAGTTTGGGGCCTCGGACGAGTGAGGTGTATATCATGAAACAATTTTATGACTATAAGATGACCGATGAGCGCTCTATGATTGAGCAGACTCACGAGATGCAATCACTTCCCATGGAACTTGGGCACTTCACTTGTGTGTTACCGGACAAGTTTGTTGCAGAAGGCATCATTGCCAAATCCCTTGTGGAGAAATTTTCTTCTCTCAAACATAAGAGATACGAGTTTTTTGTTTCAGATTTCATTGGGTTTATTGATGTGGAACAAAAGGCGAGAGCAAAAGACACACGCGTTCGAGTTGTTGAGGGAGGTTCAAGTGCCGACGGGGTACCGAAAAAGAACTTCCAGACCCACAAGTTCAATAACAAGACAAGTGTGAGGGCAAAGGAAATTTGATGGCAAGAACAAAACCTCACAGTCTACCAACTTCAAGAAGAATGATAAAAAAGGTGGTTGACATGTCTATGGTGACCCTTAGCATTGGGCTCTGAGTTGCCCTAAGCGCTATGACAAACGTCCACAGGGGAAAAACTGCAAAACCGCATGATAGTGAGATGGGGGATTCTGGGCACAGTATATTTCCTACAATCCTTTCATTGTGTCATTCTCCTGAATGGTGGATTGACACAGCCAACGTACACGTATGTGCTGATATCTTCATGTTTTTCTTCTTATCATGCCGCATGGACTTCCTCGGTTGTACGGTCGATCCGAAGTTCACTTCGGGGACTAGATATTGTTATGTACAACCACTTCGAACAGAAGGACGTGATCCGTTCCTAATTACCACAGAGAAAGTTAACGTGGCTTGATAAGAAAACATGAATATATTAGCACATACGTGTATATTGGCATCCGTGTCAATCCACCATTCAGGGAATGACATACGAAAAAAAGTAGGAAATATATCGTGCCTAGAATCCTTCATCTCCGTATCATCAATAACAACATTAGCGGTGTTGCCGCTTTTCCCCTGTGGACTCCTGTCATAAAGGTTAGGGCAACTTAGAGCCCATTGCTCAGGATCACCGCAGACATGACATCCACCTTTCTTCTTATCATTCTTTTTCTTGAAGTTGGTAGAATGTGAGGGTTTGTTCTTGCCATCAAATTTTCCTTTGCCTCAGATTTGTTCTTGAACTTGTTGGTCTGGAAGTTTTTTTTTACCACATGGGCACTTGAACCTCACACAACAACTTGAGCACGTGTGTTTTTTCTCTTGCCTTTTCTTCCACATCAAGAGACCCAATGATATCCGAAACGGATAAGTTCAGTCTCTTATGTTTCAGAGAAGTAGTAAAATTCCTCCACGAGGAGGAAGCTTGGTAATGATGCCTCCGACAACAAACTTGTCTGGTAACACACAAGTGAAGTGCTCAAGTTCTTTGGCAAGTGACTGAATTTTGTGAGCCTGCTCAACCACAGAGCGCTCATCAGTCATCTTATAGTCATAGTATTGTACATACGACTCACTGTCACCGTCCGAGACCCCAAACATGGCATCGAGCGCAACCCACGTGACCTTGCCATTATCAAATGACATATGAGTCAACAATTTCTCGTCAAGAACACTGAGAAGAGCAGTCTTAAAGAGGGTATCAGTTTTCTGAATAATAGTAGATAATTCATGACGGTAGTAACAAGTATTAAACTAGTCATACGAACTAACATGCATGGTGAACATAACAGATGTAAACCAAAAAGCTAGAGACATAATCTCTAGCAGGATCTCAAATAGGAAAGACGGAAACACATACAATGCAGTTGGAGCAGAACCGCGCACGCTGTCAGCCATGTTGCCAAAGAGGTTGTTGACGTCATGAAAGAAGTCGTCGTTGGGGGAAGTCATCACTGCCAGTAGTCACGCGAGTGCGCTTCCGGAAAACCTGATTGTCTCTCTCCCGTACAGAATCACGAGAAGCGGGGTTCCGGAGGCCTAGTGTCATATCTCGCGGTGCACCCCAGAAGACGGGATGGAGAAGACTTGGATGGCGGCACAAGGTTATGCAACGAGGAAGTCTCATGTGTGGCGTTGTCGTTCAGGGCGAGTAGCGACGAAACGAACCATCAGGGGAAAAGCGATGAGACGGACTGCTTATGTTCGTTCTCAAACTCGTATAGAATGCGAAAATGTTTCAGATTTGAATTGACCGTTCAGATTCTCCAAACATGCATGACGACGAGTACACGTGGCATAGGTCCTACGTGGGCTCGGCTCCCAGAAACCCGACGCGCAAGCGTTGTGACGAGGTGGACGGCGAGGAAGAGTGCGTGTGTAGCAGTGTAGGTCTTCTCATGCTCATACAACTAGTGAAGTGGATCCCACTCCTTAAACTAACAATGTGAGACTAAACTTTAGTACCACGTCTTGGCATGCATGAATGAGCCTTTGAGATTTTTTCTAGGCACTATTGACTTAGGAATATATGGGCTGGCCCAAAGGAAATAATTCCAACAAGCCCCCACCAAATCCGGGAGGCACGTCGAGTTTTTATGGATTAAATCATATGGTGAATTACTCATGTATTCAACAAACCAGAGGCAGCTTGTGCTACGAAAAAAAGGGGGCATAGATCATTTCATATGGAGGCATAGATCAGTTCGCTGACCATTCTCCTTTGTGTTCCGTGTTTCAAGTGCAGATTGGTTTCTCGATGACCGGCTCTGAGGACGCGAAGGGCTTGACAGTGTCCCTGGGAGAGCTACACGTGGAGGCATCACCATCGAGGGAGGAAGAAATTGGTTGGCATGGTGCGCCTAGCCTTGTTCTGATGTAGCACCACTAGGTTTTGCAACCTTTTACCTGTCTATTGTTGCCATGTACTAATTGGGTACAATTTCTGCTTAATTAAGCAATGAAGGTTCTGCTTGAACATGCATTCTATATTTCTATGTCCTAACCTGTTATTTTCCACCAATTTTGATTCAGGCAGTGGTGATGCTGCTGCTACTGCTGCTGCTGCTGTGATGATGATGGGATGATGCTTCTTGTTCTGAAGGACATGGTTCCATCTTAGACAGAGAATGGGCCCATAGACAGAACCAGTTTCTTAAGGTACATATAATAATTCTTACCTTCGACTTCCATGATTATATGTCAATCAACTTTGCATTGATAATAAAAAATGTTTGAAAGTAAGGCTTTCGGTTTCTCTGTAGATGGGCTACAGGGATGGCATTACTGACGGGCAGAAGGATGCTGCCCAAGAGGGCTTCAACGCTGGGTTTAGGCAATATGTACATGTTGGATACAAGTGGGGTCTCATTCGGGGGATCACCAGGTATAGTGTATTTCTGGTTGTGCTAATAACAGTTTTCTTATAGACTTCCTCGTGTAACATCCTCATTTATTATCTCCTTTTTTTATGTTGTCCTTCAAGCAGTGCATTGGATAGTCTTCCCAACAGTGTAAAAGAAAAGTTGTTGCTCGATGACCGGCGTCGAGGAAAACTTGAAGTGTTGCACAACCATGTGCAGGGAATTTCAGCAGAGGGTGCACTGCAGCTGTTTCATGAGAGTGTTCTTCAGGATAACAGTCCACCAGAGGAAAGCTGGCCCCAAACTGTTCGAAACGACCTTCTTATGTTGCTGCACGAATGCCCTGATGTTCGATTCCGTAAAGAGTTGTCACAAGTTCCGTGATTAAGTTGTTAAAATGGAGTTGCAGCATCACTGATTTCGAAATCTGTCAGAATCACTTAGACTGAATTCTTCCGAAGCCTGTGTTTGCAAATGCTGTGATACTAAGATTTTATTCATCATGTCGCAAGACAGATTGACAGTAATAATATTTGTGTACTTCACTTTCCCACCTTTCTGGTCTTCCTTTCATCCGTTGTCACGCTCTCGTTTGCTTGCGCCTTGGGCATTTGCCGATGAACTGTATTGATATTCTTCACTCATACGATCCATTGTGACTTTCTTGGCAAAGTCTGTATAATTGTGAAATTCGATAAGTACTTGCTTTCATTGGTAGCCATATGTTATGTAGACTACAAGCAACGTAATCGCAATTCTGATGCCACTCCTTTGCGAGTAATCCAAAACAAACGAAGAAGCAAGTTGAGGAAGAAACAATGACCATTGACCCAACCGCCTATCCACAATAAACTAATCTGAAAAATACAGTAAATGCATTCAACTTTTTTTGAGAGAGTATTACAACAATAAAAAAAAAGGCATGTGGCGTGCGCGTCAGGCCGCCTCGCGCAACCAGCTGCATTTTATATGCCGGAGCTGGCCGCTTCCTCGACCCAAAGCAACCCCGATCAACCACCAGACCATCACCTCACTTCGCCGAAGAACAAGATCGTCCCACTCCGACGATGGGCTCGCCGTACCAGGTGGAGGTGACCGTCGGCTCCGCCCGCGACCTCAAGAACGTCAACTGGCGCAACGGCGAGCTCGAGCCGTACGCGGTCCTCTGGGTCGACTCCGGGCCCAAGGTCTCCACCCGCGTCGACCTCGAAAACGGCGAGTCTCCGTCCTGGGACGACAAGGTCCTGGTCCCGCTCCTCCCGCCCACCAGCCGCCTCCAGGACGCCGTCCTCTACATCGACGTCGTCCACGCCAACGCCGCCGCGGGGGTCAAGCCGCTCGTGGGGTCCGCGCGGCTCCCACTGCGGGACGTCCTCGACGACGCCGGCGTCGGGGGCAAGGCGTCGAAGAGCTTGAGGCTGAAGCGGCCGTCCGGAAGGCCGCAGGGGAAGCTGGAGGTGCGCGTCGCCGTCAGGGAGCCGTCGCGGTACTACGACTCTGGCGCGGCTGGTGGGTACCCGGCCCCCGCGGGCTACTCCGGTGCCGGTGGCGCCTACGGTGGGTATGGTGGCGCCGCACCAGGTGGATACGGTGGGTATGGTGGCGCCGCGCCCGGTGGGTACGGTGCTGCAGCTGTAGGAGGCTACGGGGCTCCGGCAGGGTACCCGGCTTCATACGGCGCCGCGGCGCCGCCTCAGGCAGCGTACGGCTCCGCACCGGCTTACGGTGCCGCGCCGCCGGCGTACAGCGCGAGCACGACGGCGTACGTCGACCCGGCGAAGAAGAAGAAGAAGGGGCTGGGCGTGGGGGGCGGTCTGGCGGTGGGCGCGGCGGCCGGGGTGCTGGGTGGGCTGGCCCTGGCGGAAGGGGCGAGCTACTTGGAGGACAAGGTCGAGGATGAAGTCGCGGAGCGGGTCGAGGAGGACCAGTACGGCGGCGACGACTACGGCGGCGGCGGCGACGACTACGGCGGCGACGACGGTGACTACTAGCTACCTACCGGTGGTTCGATCTGAAGAAGCTTCCCGTTCCGCAAGTCCGAACACGTCGTGCATGCGAGTCAAGTCGTCTCATTGCGTTGACTTGTCTCCCGTGGTTTATGTATTATTGAATTTCGACTACATTTTCTTCTTCTTGTCGGTGTTATGAATTGAATTGATGATTGGCATGATCGATCGAAAAGTTCAAAGAGCTTGTTGTGCTATAATGTCAAGGTTAAATAGTCTGTCGTCATGCATGTTGATATTCTACACGATTCTAATGCCTCTCAATCAACTGGTCTACATTCCTTGCTTCACCTGCCTATTTCTTTTGCAACTTGCAATGCGGCACGGATCGACTGACTTTTCCCTGACTTTGAGTCACTGGTACGCGGGCCCCACCAGACGCGGGACCTACCTGTCAATGACTCAAAGTCACCCTACACTAAGTCAGAGAATCCACCGCTTGCAATGGTGGTTCAGTGTTTTTCTTGCGCAAGTGGGAGGAGTTAGAACAACTCTAATAGAGGGGAAATCATCTTCCCTAGTCGAGCCCCTATTTTTTTGGGCCTCTATAATGGCTTTGCAGTCTCCTCTTTAACAAAATCCTGAAAGTCTTTACAAATATGCAACCACGTGTAAAGTCAGAAACCGGGCCGCGATATTTCAACTTTCCCTATTTCTCATTATTTCATCATATAACGGAAAGTGTTTTTTTGCTCTCGAGCTCCAATGCTCCCTCCACTTATTTTTTTTTGAAAATTACATTTGTGAGTTTCAAAAAAATTATAAAAATAATCACGGGGTGTAGCCAATGGTGTATCTCAAACGTCCAAAATGTCAATTTGAAATACTTTATATTATGGGCTACACAGAAATAACAAAATCTGGTAAAACTTAGAGATTTGAAAATATGTATATTTAGATCCACACTTTGTAATTTTTGTGTAGCTCAAAATACAAAGTTTTTGAAATTGATATTTTGCACGCTTGTGGGATATATTATTGGTTACGTTCATATATATTTTTCCTAATTTTTCGAAACTCATAAATATGATTTTCATTTTTTTAAATTGGAGGGAGCACTGGGGCTCGGGAGCCAAACGTCTGAACATCAAAATGAAATACTCCCTCCGATCCCAATTAACTGTCGCAAGTTTGTACAAGAAATTGTACATGTTTCGTTCATTTCCCACGTCACTTTATACGGATGGGCATATTTGAATCATCCATCAACTACAATAGACCAAAATCTCACCACAATGTTTTTCACCATACCATACATGATAAAGATAGTTTCATAAGCATCACACATGTCCATGACTATATCATAAAATCCGTGCCCTTCTCAAAACCGACATATTTGAACGAGTGATCTCCCAAAAGTCTCTTACCTTCTCATCCATCTCCTTGGATCCATAATCATGAACTTGTTTTCCTCAAGTCTCTTGCACCTCATCTCCCCTCAAGGCCTCAACATCATCTTATCGGTTTCTTGAATCAACCTCGTCTCCTCAAGCACAAGCCTACGCTCCTCGAAGGCAATTTTGCGAGACTCCATTGCCTCCATATGGGCCTCATACTCTTCTTGCTTCTTCAACTTCTTCTTCATCGCCTCCAAAGCCTCCAAACATATAGTATTCTTCTCTTGCCGCCTCTTCTCGGCAAGCTCAATCCTAGCTTGGAGAGCCTTCTTGGAAAGCTCCTTCTTCATCTTCATATTCATCATCTCATCAATCTTCTACCTCATGACAGCTGCTTCAGCTTCTTTCTTCATCCTCTTCCTCCCTCTAGCCTACCACTGCTAGAGTCTGAAGTAGGATCACTAGCTCTCCCTTCATAATCATATCTAACTTCAACTCTCACATCACCATCTCTCATCATTTCTCGACTCCCATTTTGTGATGACCTTTGAGCAACTCTCAACAATTGACGAAGTTGAAATTCTCCCCTTTGGATTTCGGTATCTGCGAGAACCTCGATCTCATGCGTGTATCTAGGTTAGTTTTCACATGAAAGAATAGAATTAGACAATTGTTGAAAATCTCACAATGAAAAAATGTGTCATAAAATAGCTGACATAATCAACTTCACATGCTTTACTCGGTTGTAGAAGGTCGACCTGTAGAGCACATGCCAACCATCGGCTGCAATGGTCCGAGACAACCCCCACTGGTTTGAGAGAGACATCAGGGTCGGGAACGTTGCTTGACAATGCTGCTGAATGCTTTGGCAGTCCGCACCCAATACCCGATGCTGGTTTGTCATTCCCAACCACCGCATCAAGTGATCGAGATGCTCTCCCATTCCAAAACAAAGCGTTACCCTCATTGCTATTGTAGTTACCTTGACCTGCATTCTTTTTCGGAGCTTGCACACTGGTAGAGGGTGGAGTGTCTAGATCATCATCTTGGGTGTGGTAATGAACTTCTTAACAATAGAGGGGCATTGAGAGGTTTGTGCCCTCGATCGAAGACGTTTCATCCACAAAAATCCTAAAAAAAAATCTGTCTGACTCATCAGATCCACAACATCGAGAATCGACTGGCTGCGGCCCCTGTGCTGCACTTCTCGACGTGGGCTTACTGGACCATTGGGCTGCCACCCGTGCACGTTAGAGAAAAAAGTAACTGCCAGACCCGAATGGCCCATAGAGATAGCCAGCTTTCTGCTTCCCTGCTCCTCCCGTCAAGAGTCCCGAGGCGGCCACGCACGGGAAGCAGGCGGCCAGGCGCTAACCCTACTGGAGCGGGAGCCCCGGTGCACCACCTCCGCGCCCCTACGCGCGCCCTGCCCGCTCGCAAGGCCCCGTGCCGGCTCGCGTCCCCGCCCTCCTCTCCCGCAGCCCCGCCCCGCCCAGCTCGCCTGCACGCCGCGGCCCCTCGTCGGCAAAAGGCAGCTCGTCAGTCGGCACCCGGCAGGCACGGTGGCACACGGAAAGGACTTGACGACCACTGCACGGTAGCAAACAGTGGCACGCCAGCATTGTGAGTGTTTCATTCTCATTTACTATAATTTTCTTCTTATTCTTGCAAGTAAAATAATGGGGACATTGTCGATACTAAAAATATTTTGTATTTCGTTGTCGTTATTGCGAACCATCATGTCTTATATAGTAGTGTTGTAAAAAAAGTGTAACTCCACATACCCACTGAGGCTGAGCGCATCACTGCAGCAACCCGTGAAAGGTGTTTTTTCTTCTTTTATTTTAATTGAACTAAAGTATTCGAGACATTATTTCGATAAAGTACAAACTGTAATGTGCAATAGTATTTTAGTTCATTCTTTTTTGTAACTCCGCATACCAGGAGATCCTGTCTCTACTAAATTGCTATTATCTTAAAAGTAAATATATTAACTGTACTGTCGACTGCTAAATAGTTAGTGTGCACCTTCGGATAGTCTTAGTCTGTCATAATTTTGCGCAGGTCTTACTCTGGATCCGCCACTGTTGGTAGATGATTGTAGAATGATTTATATACATCTAGTATTATAGTACCAACATAAAATGCTCTGTTAGCACTGAGCTTTGATATTACAGTATTTGGTGCTGCTGTATTGTCTCAGGGAAGAGAATTCATCCCATGTTTGAAGTTATTCATTTTATCCTTTCGGTGATGTTTCTTGTGTACTTTGTATGCTATAGAACGTGAGTACAAATAATTGTTTGATTCTTTTACTGCTTCATTTAATAGGTCTTCTCGTCTGTTAGTAGCACTCAGGTTGGTGCCAATGAGCAAGAAGAAGAACAAACCTGAGAGGCCAATCAAGTCGCTGAAAGATGCTGAACAAGCGTACACTCTTTGCCCTGTTGTGTTGTTAACTACCTTTGTGACTATGCGTCTTGTTCTTCTTCAAGTATTTTTTTTCTTAGTTCACTGATCACTTGGTATTTCACCCTAAACAGAGTTACTTCAGATTACATCGGAGGAGATTCCCTGGATGAACTACTGTCACAGCTTATCAGGTAATTAACGGTACCCTCTCTACATTTCTTTGTGTTGCCTTATTCTAATATTGAAAAGGTATACTATTCTCTAGGAGCGTCGAGGTTGCAAAAGCTTCAAGGGGAGGATTGCCCGAAAAGATATGGATGAAGGTATTGTCATCCTTGCTAAATTTCACCGGTGTCTACTGTTGTTTCCTGGGGATAAAGTAGTTCTGTTGTCATGAGCACATTCAAGATATTCTGATGTTTTTTTATGTTTTGCATTTGTTATTTTTGCCCTTGTAGGAACAATTTTGTATTGGGGTCAATGACGTGACAAGGGTTCTCGAGCGAATGCCTGCTATTGCTGCTTCTCATTCTGTCTGTTCTACTGAAGCATCGACCCGCACAGCTTTGCGGAGAGCTCCTCTGGTCCCACTTCAGGTTACTTTTGTTTCTTAATAAACTATATCTGTGCTTTAGAGACAAACCTTCTTATGGACTTCTGTACATGAGCTAGATCGAAGCAAATGAACTCTTAATTGCAGCGTGTATTTGGTTTAATGCTGTGTGTCTGCATTTCTATATGCAAATGCCGTAGATGTAATGTCTCCATTATCGGGAAAATGTATGTAGTCTAATTGCAACATCTCTAGCTGTTTTAATATAAAGAAAGACACAAGTGCCTTACTGCTTATCTGGTCAAATATTCTTGAATGACTAAAATACTCTAGTAATGGTTACATACGGTGATTTAAGACCCTGATGTGAAATCATGCACCAAAAAAATATTTGTCAGCTGCTATGTGTAAACACTTCTGCTGCACAAGCAACGGTTGAATTGACTCAGTTCTGAATGTTGTATCAACAAATAATTGAGTCAATTAGGCTATAGTTTACCGTCAGGTTTAGTCAAGAGTAAAAAGTAAGGTGATTTCAAGTGTTACATATGTCCATATCTGATATACCTGGATGCCGAACTCTAAACTGGAAATTATTTCACATCTTCTTTCGTGGTACTGTAGGCTGTCCTTATAGCTGCCGATTGCAATCCCAAATGGCTAACAAAACACATACCAACCCTGGCAAGCACAAGGCATGTTCCTGTATTGTGCCTCAAGGACAACAAAGGAGGCTCACTGAGGTTAGGTCAAGTGGCGAATGTCCGAACAGCGCTGGCCATCGGAATAAAGGTTACATTTCTTTATTTTCTTACTGATCACATTGCCCTATGTGGCCTCTGAAAATCACTCATGAAATCTCTGTTTCAACGCATATTAGGCCAGAGGCAGCATAATCAATAAAACTATTGATGAAGTACTGATGGGTAGTAAGCCAGTCGCCGATGAAGAGAAAATCAGCACCCCCATTCCCACTCCGATTCCCAGTCCAGTAGCATGATGGAGTAGAATCCGAACGTCTGTGTACTCATCATTCCAAGAACATACCGAAGGGAGAGGGTTCTCAGAGAGATCAAGTGTAGTGCTGACTTGTAGCGTATCAGTCAAAACTTCAATCCTGGGTAGTATCTTATCTGCCGTCAATACTCATGATAAGCATGTGCCTGGTCTGTCAGTTTGGTGCTATTTGGTGGAGAAGACGATGGTGATAGTATGATATGCCTGGAACTTTTTCTGTAACGCTACAGTCTGCTGGAATGTGATTTGGTCATGTCCCTGATTCTGAAACAGAGTCTTGCAAAACATTATTTTTATTTGTTGCGTCCTTGGAATGTTTGGCAAATCAGACCACACGCTCGAGTGAATTGACAAAAAGAACCACTTCCCAGTGTAATTGCCAAAAAATACCATGGCGACAGGCCCTAACTATTATTGCATAGCCGATGCAACTGTTGAAGAAATAGCAATCATTGGTAGAAATAGTAACCATTGTGTTTAGCTGGTAACCAAGATAAACCTACAAAAGAATAAAGAGTTGTTTACGTCATCAAACTTGCTGAACAATAAAGATTGATTTTTTTTTTAGAAAAAGAGGGCCTAGCCCCGGCTCCATTAATAATGAAACTAGAAACAACATCCAGATTCGAGTTCTAGTACCCGGGAGCAGCCGAAATGCAAACTCCAGGTTTCTCAGGCTTATTACAGGGCCAGAGCAAGAAGCAAGCTACCGCTACAGCAGAAACAGCAACCACTCTACACCCGCCCGGCAAGGTTCCAAGTTTTACAACCGACACAGACACCCACTGCTAAACTCCAAAGATACAAGGCCACAGCACCAGCAACTCAGCTCTCTTCCTTCAGGAAACTTCACAGACGGTTCAGCATCCTGAGCAAGCAGCCATCTCTTATCAGCACAGAATTCAGCTGGAGTCCTGCACCCATCTCTTCTGTCGCCGCCTTCCACACATACCCAGCAGTCAGGGGATCATCAGCCACCAGCAGACTTGCACCAGCAGGCTTGCTTAAGTTCAGCCAGGGTCCCAAGGTAACAGCGGAGGTGCCCGAGCTAGCTGCTCTATGGCATTGGCCACCATCTCCTCTCTGTCCCTTCCGGCGAACAGCACGCTCCACTGAGCAAGATTGAAGGCTGCATGTCTCCAAACCACCTGCAGACCAAGCCATACATCATGGTTAAAGAAACTACTGTTTCTTACAATCCACAAGGTCCACAAGATGGAAGCAGAAATAGTATTCTCCACAGCATATTTCTTTTCTGGCCACAAAGCAGTGATACTTTGCAAACAGTATGGAGAACCAATATTTATAGAAATCCTCTCGATCGAAGCCCAGATTTCATTGGCTACTACACACTCAAAAAGGAGATGTTCAACTGTTTCCTCCTCATTACAGAAGAGACAAGTCAAATCACTAATGTGTTGTCTTTTAACTAGGTTATCTCTAGTAAGCAACTTGTTGTGTGTAACTAGCCAGAGGAAAAATTGAATTTTCGGAGGAATTTTAAGATCCCAAACAGATGCTATGTTAACGGGCACAACCCCTCGAAAATTCACCACCGCATACATAGATTTAACCGTGTAAAGATTTTTGGAATCAAGCTTCCAGAGCAGGCAATCTTCCTCATCACTAAGGTGAAGGGACTGCGAAATATGCATAACTTCATACCACTGTTGGAGAAGCTTTTGATCAAAACAACGTCTAAAAGTGACTCTTAACTGATTTCCATCCCAAGCTTCAGCAACATAGATAGTTTTTTCATTTACTAGAACGTAAATCTCCCAATATTGGATAGCAAGGCTGGATGGACCGAACCAGTGGTCCTCCCAGAACTTAACTTTCCTCCCATTCCCAATCTTCCACTGATAACCCATCTTTGCAGCTTGTGCTGCCCACATGACCCCCTTCCAAAACGGAGAAGCTCCAGCGGTATTACAGCAAAAGATATTAGGATCATTAACCATATACTTATGGTCAATAATTTGTTTCCAGAGTTTATGGCCATCTAATTGATATCTCTTAACCCAAGAAGCTAATAGACACATGTTAAGATCAGCTAGGTTAGGGACACCTAAACCACCATACTCTCTCTTTTGTGCAACTAAACCCCAATAGCCAGGTGGTACTTAAAGTGGCCTTCATAATTGTCCCACAGCAATGAGCCATCTGGGAATTTATCAAGGCTATAGCCCACTTTGGGAATTTTATTACACTCATCAAATAAACAGGAATGCTAGCGAGCACACTCCTGACAAGTTCAAGCTTGGCCGCATGGGAGAGTAACTTCCCTCTCCATCCTCCAGCTTGCTTAAGGATTTTATCAACCAAAGGTTGAATATCCTCCTTCCTAAGCTTCCTATGATGCAAAGGCACACCTAAATACTTTAAAGGGAACTGCCCAAGCCTGCAACTAAGGATCTGTGCAACAACATGAGCCTGATCCTCATCCATATTAATAGGAATAAGGTCACACTTGTGAAAATTTATCCGCATCCTCCTTCCTAAGCTTCCTATGATGCAAAGGCACACCTAAATACTTTAAAGGGAACTGCCCAAGCCTGCAACTAAGGATCTGTGCAAAACATGAGCCTGATCCTCATCCACATTAATAGGAATAAGGTCACACTTGTGAAAATTTATCCGCATTCCAGACATTTGCTCGAAGCAAGAAAGCAACCATTTCAGGTTCCTAGCTCCTACAATGTCATTGGAAAGGAAGAGCAAGGTGTCGTCTGCATATTGCATACTCACCACCCCAGTCCGATTAAAGCTCGTTAATAGACCAGTGATCTGGCTACACCCTGCAGCTTTCATCAACATTTTAGTGAACACCTCTGCCGTCAAGTTGAAAAGCAATGGAGATATAGGATCTCCTTGCCTCACACCCCTACTGGCAACAAAGTATTCACTGTTGGTATCATTAATTCTGACACCAACAGAACCATTGTCTAAAAGTGTTTTAATCAACGCAATCCACTTCGGGCTAAAACCCCTAGATTCAAGCACTCTAATCAGAAAAGATCTATCAATATGATCATAGGCCTTCTCATAATCTAACTTAAAGATAAACCCGGATCGATTGTTTCTCACCACATCATGAATAATTTCATAGGCTGAGACCACACTCTCGAGAATATACCTCCCTCTAATGAAAGCGGTTTGATTCGGAGAGATCAAATTTTCGCAAATAGTGCCAAGCCTATTGGTGGCACATTTAGAGAAAATCTTAAAACTACGATTCGTCAAAGCGATGGGTCTGAATTTTTGAATATTAATCGCATCAGGCTCCTTTGGAATCAAAGTAAGCAAAGAAAAATTCAGCCTGTACAAATCCAATCTGCCACTATTCCAGTCATTCATCAAAGCAACCAAATCCTGCTTGATCAAGTCTCAGAAATGTTGGTAAAATAAAAAAGACAGGCCATCAGGGCCAGGAGCACCTTTAGCATACGAAGTGAATACTGCATCTTTCACTTCTTTCTCAGTAAAATCAGCGTCTAAGAAAGCATTTTCTCTACAGAGACTTTATCATTCTGGTCCCAAAAATCATCTAGGATATCTATTCCTATTTTATCTTCTCGACCAAAAAGATTTTTATAATAATCAACAGCAATATCAAGGATACCTTTTGTGTCTTCAACTAGACCATTAGGACCTTCCAGAGAAGTGATAAGTTTATTTCTCCTCCTCTGGTTTGCCGTGGCATGGAAATATGCAGTATTCCTGTCCCCTTCCAAGATTTGCTTCTCCCTAGACCTTGTCTAGCCTTGATCTCCTCTATTTTCTAGATATCTGTAAGTTCAGATGAAATACTTTTCAATCTAGACTTACCGTTTGGAGAAAGAGTTTGAGACTCAGACAAAATGTCCAGAAGATCATATTCAGCCACAAGCTGTTGTTTTAATCTATTTTGGGCAGCCTCAACATTAATACACCACCCTTTAGTGTTTTTCCTTAGATTCCTAACCTTAAACTGCCACCTATCGATCGCCCTACACATGTTGCAAGGGCTCGTCCAAGATTTATGTACCACTTGCTCAAACCCCTCAACTTGCAACCACCACTTTTCGAACCTGAACATTTTAAATTTTGGAACAATAATAGCCCTAGTGTCCAGGATTAATGGTGTATGATCACTACCTATCCTGGCTAGCGTTTCAACATTACTTGCTGGGAAAATACTATCCCAACAAGTAGTGACAAAAGCTCTGTCTAGGATGGCCATAATCAAGTTATCTTGATTATTGGCCCAAGTATATCTCCTACCCAAGCTTTTAAGTTCTATAAGTCCAAACTTATTATCAGTCATTAAATAAATCCGCCCAATGCTGATTAATGTTGCCACTACTTTTTTCACTCACCTCCCTAATGAGATTAAAGTCTCCAGCAATGGCAGTAGGGCCTGCCCAACTCGAGAACACATTATGCAGTTCATTAATGGACTCCAACTTATGCTCCTCATAAGCAGTACCATACACTGAAATGTATCTCCAAACCACATATCATCACTAACGCTGTATTGATTAATATCCCAGGAGATAATTTCAAAAAGATCCTTACTAACGCCTACCAAGATACCACCAGCAGTACCCACAGCAGGAAGCCAGTTCCAGATATATTTATCTGTTGGATCTAAAGTTCTGAGTTGAGAGATATCAAACTCAGTTTTTTCGTCTCAGAGAGACTAATTAAATCAGGGCAATGTTCTCTAAAGAGATCATGCACTCTACTCAATTTTCCAGGCCTATTTAACCCTCTCGGGTTCCAGATAAAAGCCACTACCATATTAAAATTTTAATTTCTTCCTACTCCTACTTTTTCTACTGGTCACCTCTATCCAAGGCGACTCAGTCGAGCTGTCATCACTACTGTGAGAGCAGCTCGGAGAAACCACATCCACCATACTTGGCGTAGGGTTCCCCAACATTTCTTCCCCAGTTATATTAATATCACTAGGCAAGAACATATATGGGTTGTTAGAATGAAACTTTTCTAATCTATCGACCTCCACATCTTTAACCACATCAATGTTATCCTCTACTTCACTATCAGAAACACCTAGGCTAATGCCAGCATTTCTAGCAATGTGAACTAAAGAAACATTATCAAGTGCGGCAAAAGAATTGGAAAAACCATGTAAAGTACCTCTAGTCTTTCCAGCATCTTTAGCTTTCCTTAGCTCCTGAGCTTTTTCCAGGACCGTTTTACCATCCCTCTTAATTTTAGTGCTCATTCTTGTGGCCTGAACTGGCCCCCACTTCTTTTGCTTCTTGTTCTGCTGGGCAATCTCGACCATCAACTGATCGACATTGCATTGAGCTACCTCCCTCTCAACTGGATGAATCTCCTCATCTTCAGATTCCTCCATCTGTGTCAATAGGCTGGCAGGAATATTTTCTTCAGGTGCTCTATTGATCATCGCTGAAAAGGTAGCTGCAGGTCGGGTCTATCCATCTGCAATTTCTGTCTGACACTTTCTTCCACACTTGCTTCTGCAATCGGCACATGAACATTTCCAACCGCGACAGTTCGGGTCCCACCTCTGGTAGACCCAGCAGTAGGTGCAGGAGTCGAGTATGTAGTTTTATCAGTGTCCATCAACCCTGGTCCACTTTTGTCCTTCTCCTGCAATTCCTGGAAGTCATCACCTAAGTCTTCATCATCAGGATCTGATGGTCCATCACCTCCCAGGTTACCACCCCCATCATCATCAACCTCCAAATCAACCTCATCTACAGTGAAGAAGATAAGGAATAGCTGCTGTTCCATCTCGAACAATCTGTCCTTAGGAGCTTTTTTACCATCTCTCACAGAAACCTTGACTCTAACCACCCTATAAAAGCTTCTGAAAATAGTGTGCCAGTCAACATTAACCAGCATGCCCACAGTCGAGACAATCTGACAAATGGTCTTCCAAGAGCACCATTTCGAAGGAATGCCCTCGATATTGATCCATGTCTCTTTAAGCTCTGCAAAAGGCTCAACTTCACCATTCCATTTCGAAAAGGCTATACTGACCCCTTTCTTCTTAAGATTGATGGATGGGAATTCCAAAATCGTCGATTTTCTTCGACGGTGGCAAGCGTAACAGATACTTGTTCGAGGTGAGCTGTCTGATCTGCCAATACCAGTTCATTTTCCAGATTTCCCCCAGATTTTGCTCCAATTCCTGCTCATTCACCTCTCCCTCAATAACTGTCACCACTCCCACATTGTCAAAGTTGAGCCACTTGGTAGCCTCTGGACCTTCAACTTCCACATGGAAGAATCCTAGCCCAGTGTTAGTACTCCCCCAAAACTGTGCCATTGTCATGGGTTTGTACCACTCCGTACAGGAGTCCATGTGGTGCCCTGCTTTGTTACAGATGAAGCAACACTTTGTTTTGTGCAGATCCCAACATAATGTCCAGGTTCTCCACAGTTATAGCAAATCATGTCCTTATACTTTGGATCATAAACCAGTGTCCCAGGAGCTTTCTCTTTCTCATTGTTCTTATCATTCAGTGTCTTCTCCTGCCCACCACTTGCTGAGGTGCCGAAACAAAACTCTTTCTTCTTCTGCTTATTATTCTTCTGCTGCGAGCTTGCACTACTGGTCTGACTCGGAGCTTGCGGTTGCAGCCCAGCCATTTGCGGCATCTGACCTTGCAACATCCATCCAGGAGGTTGATTGAATTGCCCTGAATTCGCAGGCACCATCTGATTCTACATCATATGCGGGGGAAACATCTGATATGGAGGCCAAGGTCCCATCGGATACTGAGGATACATCCCCTGCTGCTGCATCATCTGAAACATCTGCCCAGGGTCGAAACCCCCCGACTGAATCTGCACCGGGGCTACCGGAATTGGCTGACTCTGCTGCGGAGTTTTTTTTTGACATTAAAACCTTAACTTTATTACGAAATAACGTTGGGCATCTCGCCCGTTACAAGCACAGCGATATTCGCTGGGATATCATTCTCCCACACATTCATAAACCCAGGATTACATAGAGCACCTAACTTAGCAAATTCATGCGCCACCCCATTAACTCCACGCTTGCAGGCAACGACTGAACATTTAGAGAACCATGTTCGACATTGTAGCTTCATATCCTCTATAATAACAGCAGCAAGAGAGTGGTCGGTCTCTGATTGTTCATTGCAAACATTAGCAGCTGCGCATCGTTTCAAATATCACCCGTATTGCTCCCAGACTAGATGCCAGATTAATTGCAGCTTCCAACGCTTTCAGTTCTGCCATGAAAGCATCCTTTACACCTGATACACATCCTGCTGCAGCTGATAACACTATTCCTTTATCATCTCGTACAACCACTCCCCATCCTCCCTTATTTTCTCCAGGGCTGAAAGCTCCGTCGACATTTAGCTTTAACGTCCCATCTTCAGGTGGACTCCATTGTGTAACTGATGCTACCTTTGATTGATGCTCAGGCTGGCAGAATTTCAAACTGTCAATAGCTAGACACCGGGCACGGTAGACTAAATCTGCAGCTGTCATTTTTTCACCACCTTCCCGAATACTATTTCTTTGATTCCACCACGTCCACCACATTGCAAAGATTTCTATCCTCTTCTTTTCATCTAGATACCACAGTTTATCAAAAACTTCATCAATACCATTCCCCTGAATTAGATCCTCTCTAATCTCCATCATATTCATTTCTCGCCATAGCTCTTTAACTGTCTTACACTTCAGAAAAAGGTGGCAGCCATCTTCATCTATCCTTCGGCATATCAAGCATTTTGTGTCCTCCAGAGCCATGCCTCGACGCACTAGGTTTGATCGCACAACAATGGAATTATGTGCTAATCGCCATGCAAACATGCGTAATTTATTTGGACAGGGCATTTGCCACAAACGCAGCCATCTATGATCACCATTACCACCCATGGACTCTGGCATGCTAGAACTCGACTCACCTCCTCTTCCACTATCTCTTATCACAATATCCCGATGCAGTTTATATGCTTGCTTGACAGAATGCATACCTTTTGGATCAAAATGCCAAGCTCTAAAATCTGCAGTCCCCTCGCGCAGCGGAATGTTGAGAATAAGAGCAGCATCTTCCGATCTAAAAGTATCATTAACGAGTTGCTCGTCCCACTGTCCATTAATTGGACTGATTAGTTCGCTCACCCTTGACAGCAAATTTTCATTTCACGGGGTTGATATCTTCCTGCACCAAAGCTTTGGGACCCATGGATCATCCCAAATTTTGATATGTGTTCCGTCCCAACACGCCAAATGACACCTTGCTTAACTAGATCAATGCCTTGTAAGATACTACGCCACGCATACGATATCCCTGGTTCACATGTGCTTCCAAAACATCTCCATTTGGATAATATCGAGCACGAAGGACTTGGGCACATAGACTATCCGGATATTGTACCAATCTCCAAGCTTGTCTGGATAGCATGGCAATATTGAAACTATGGAGATCTCGAAAACCCAGCCCTCCCTTTCCTTTCGGCAAAATCATCTTAGGCCACCCAATCCAATGGATCTTATTTTCCTTGTCCTGTTGGCTCCACCAGAACCTAGCAATCATCGAGCTCAACTCATCGCAAAAGCTTTTAGTGAGATAAAAACACGACATTGCATAGGTGGGTATAGCCTGAGCTATTGCCTTAATTAAAATTTCCTTCGCCATATCTTATCCCGAATATATTGGAACGTCTTCTTCTTTGATCTCCCCACATACACAGGCAACCCCAGATACTTCTCATTCCATGCCTCACTCATGATCAACAACTCGTTCTTTACCTCATTCTTCACTTGATTCGAAGAATTAGCACTGAACATAATTGCTGATTTTTCAAAATCTATACATTGGCCCGAAACATTCTCATACAAAGACAACATACGCCTCAGCTCAGCAGCCTCTCTCTCCCAACCTTCATTAATAAAACAGAATCATCAGCAAAAAATAGGTGAGTTATACTAGGCCCTCCTTGGCAAATTTTTACTCCACTAAAACATCCTCTTCTTTCAGCATCATGTATTAAAGCTGACAACCCTTCAGCGCAAATAACAAAGAGGTATGGTGATAGAGGATCCCCCTGATGCAGCCCCCGAGTTGGACAAAACTGCTCGGATGCTGAATACATGTAGGTGCCCGCCAACGGAGGAGCTGCAGGTCGCACCGTCCGCTGTAACCCACGCCCACGGTTGGCACCGTATCTCCCTCCATCACGCCCAGCACCCCCATCAGGATTGCTGCGTACGTCACCTCCCCGCTTCCCGCCGCCACCAATCCTTCGAGAAGCTGAATCTTTTCGGAACTGGCAGACGACCTTCGCCAGCGGGAAACAATCCTTCGCTGTGAAGGATTTCTTCTCAAACAGCTCCTTCGCAATCTAGATAAGCGTGGATTTGGGGGCTGAAACCCTAGATTTTGGACGAGGCCTCACAGGAAGGTCTGCCCTCGCCGTAATCCCTGGATTGGTTGTCGAAGACGTATTTCGCGAGCCCGTGAACCTCTCATGGCGACTCAGACCTCGCCCACCATGGATTCTGCCATCTGTCGCACATCCAAGCCTCTCCCTGTCCCGCCGACCGACAAGTGGGCCACCGAGATTTGAAACTCCGTTCCCCGCCACACCGCGTACCTCGCCGCGCTTCCTGATCGGCGATGAGCATGGTCTCGCGCACGGCGAAGTATCTCGTCGGACGGTGGGGCGCTTCTCCCCGTCGCCCACGGCTCCTCTCTTCCCCGCCCGACCACCACACACAGCGTCGGAAACACGCGGAGGACTAGGACGGGTCGGTGAAGATGTGGAACCCGCCGTGACCGTGACGGCGGCGCAAGCTAACGACGGCGCCGGCAGTGGTGAAGGCGGCGGCAGCGGAGGTGGAGGCGGCGGAGTCGCAGGACGCGTCATAACCTGACGAATTTGACAATGATGCTCGACGGGAGAAAATCCTATGAGATCGGGTCTATTTTCTCTCAATATAGACCCATCTAAGAGAAGGACACTTGTCCTTTCGAATCTCAACACACCAGTAGTCATCTTCCCCAAAGAGCATGGCAGGAAGAGGCTCAGAACAGCTGAATGACATGACAGAAGACCAGACGAGTCCGATGCGACGATGATCCCAGCAGCCAGATGTTTCTGTGCGTGGCATGGCGCTGGCCAGCCGACGATGCATAGGTGTTGTTAGATCACGAAGTCCCGTGTGAATGCTAAAGTGTACAACCACGAACCATCAAAGTCCACGAGTATATTCTGAATGAATTTGTTGTCAGAGTAGCATCAACGCATAAATGGCGACCACCAGCCACTAATAGACTAATAGCCCATGGCCATGTAAACTCGGCTTGGTCCGCTCAGAGCATCTCCAAGCGGAGCCCTCAAACTGCCCCCAAACCGGTTTATTTGTGTCCGGACGGGCTCTGGACGGAAAATGTGCTAAAATAGCTACCCAGCCGGGTGGGTAAAGCCTCCCCAAACGTCCGGGCTATCCGGCAGCCCACAAACTCACCCCATATGTGGGAGGGTTTGGGGGCTACCGGACGCGCCCAGCCAGCCGCCTTTTCTCTTTCTTAGGACATGGACCACTTTATCTACTACTTTTCTCTTTCTTTTTCCTTTCTCTCTCCATCCCACCAATCACATGCATCCGGACGGACAATTAGGGATGTTTTTAGGGTGCATGGTTGGATGTGGCCACTTTTGGGAGCCGTCCGGTCACTGTCCGCGGACGCGTCCGGACGCGTCCGCGGACAGTTTGAGGGCCGGATATGAGGGCTCCGCTTGGAGATGTGTGGGGACCCCGGACTAGCCGTCCGAAATACCCGATTATGTTTAACACAATGATCCTGTGATCAGTCTGTCATTGCACATAATCCGAACTGAATACCAAAGTTTACATCCATTACAGTACCGAATTAAAAGTCTTACATAAATGGTCATTTAGACCAAGTCTTACATAGGTGCCTTCATGGGCCAAACCAAAATAATCAGCGGAAACTACGGCGTAGTAGGCATCAAATCCTAACGACGACCCGACAGGCAGCTGACTTATGAAGATCCCTAGTTCGCGTAGAAGTCGCCATACTCCTCCTCGGCGTAGTGCTCCTCGAAGTCTGGCTAAGACAATAGCCAGGGACGAAACCAATATGAGTACATTTGATTGTACTCGCAAACTACCCCAACATGAGTATGCACTAGTTTTATTTTAATTTCAGACTTTTATTTATTTAAAACATCTCTATATCTTTATTGAAAAAGGTAAGAAGAATTTTATAACTATCTTTGAATAAAATCACCATTTTATCAGTTTCTCCAAAACTCCTCCTTTTTCCGACCATAGCCCGTCATGGTCCTCTTGTCTCCCACAACCTCATACCGATCCGTTGGTATAGGTGTATGGAACCTTCTCCACTTCATTTTTCTTTTAAAACTCAACTCTTTTCAAAACTTGCACATGGTCTTAGGACAGCCTTCCAACTGTCCATATCCGAGGACTCGGCTATTCGAATAGTTTTAACACTCTGCAGAGGTAGCACGCTTTTCCCACACCCATCCGGTAACTCATCGTGTCAGCCACGTCTCGCCATACAAGGTGTATGCGAAGTTGAGTCACCGACCATAGCCTGTCCTTTGCCTGCCCATATGACACTTTCCACCACACTTAACCCAGCCCGTCGAATCTAAGTGTGAGGACTCATAGTTTTTCCCGGCGACCACATGGTGAAGTCTTCAATCCTCCTCCTTATCTTTCCATAGAGTTTGAGCGAGGACCCAGGTCAGGGGTAGGTCACCAAACCATCCACTCATGCATAACGGAGTCATCTCCGTCGATGAGGCATCCCATACTAATATGGCAAATTATATGACTACGCCCTTTCCCATATGTGGGTAAATGTGGTCGCACAGGGTAAGATTGGTCGTCATAGTACTAGGACACACTGTGCATTTTTCATAAACATCAGCATACTCCATTTCTCCACTTCAACACCGAAGTCTCGGCATTCCATAACCACACAAGTATTTTCAAAAGAGTTTTGAATAAACGATATTTATTTTCCCATCCTATAATTTGATATAAACTATCTTATACTTCTACATAGGGTTGCAAAATAATTTCCATATACTTTTTTTAAAAAGGTTTTAGAAAATCTTTGCCTTAAAAGTAAATCATGTTTATCAAAGTAGATGCATATAATTGGGTGGCAAGCTCAGAGGGTAGCTTGCCTTGCTCGACAAAGTGACCTTGGTCTTGATCTTCAGGTTCAACAAATTCCCCCTCCTCGATATATCCGACAGCGTTCTCGTCTAATTAATAAACAAGCAAATACAAACAATCACTAATCTACTCAATCAACATCACAACATTACAATCTTAAAATACTATAAACAGCCACTGCACACATCAAACCATATAATTTAGTTTCAATTTAATTGAATTAACCATCATTTAATTGTGTCTTAATTATGGCAGAACTTGTTGAACATGTTTAATTACACAACTTGAGTTCTGTTGGTCACAAAAATACAAACTAAATTTCTACAGAAAGCTACTGATGTGTAGAAGACAACACAATTTGATTTGGATTAATTGGAGTTACCAAACTCGCTACACAATTGTTTTAATCCAGTAACCTAATAATCAAGTTTTAGCTACCAATTAATTTCTGTTGATCCTAAAATTAAATACTTTTAGGGGTTACTAACCATGATTAAATGTGATCCAACAAAATTGGTCCTAAATCATTTGGGTTAACCATTAAGCCTCTTTATTATTTTAGTACAGAAGGGTGTTCTAACTTCAAGTTTATAATAAACAATTATTATTGCCTAATTAATTTTACCAAAATTCGGGAAGCTAATAGATCACAGTACCAAGCTAAAAAAATTGGTTTGGAATTATTTGGCTTCACAGAGTATCAGAAACAAACAAGTTTAGAATTTAAACCTTCTGTGGTATTTTTAATAATACATTTTTATTATTTATCTAAATGAAATAAATCCACTTGGGTTGGTTAAACAATTTCATAAGCTTTCCAGAACATTTGGATTTGATTTATTTGGATTTGTAAATCTCGAGATATTGAATTTTGAAGTTGATGCCAGTACTGACTTTTCAGAGATAACTAAATTAGAAAGGTTAACTGTTCTGGATAATGTTGAAGAACCTGACGAGTGGGGTCCACTCGTAGTGACTCAATGCGCGCATGATAATGATTAAAAATCTGATGAGCGGGGCCCGCTCGTCAGTGACTATTCTAACGCGAACCGTTACGCTGCCGTGGATCAAGGATCCAACGGCTCACGTTCAATCACAACGTCGACGACCTAAAACCGGTGGCGCAGAGGCTCCGGCGACGGCGAGGTGGATGCTAAACTCACCTAGGGGGCTCGGGAAGGTGCGCGGATGATGCAGATCGACGGCGGAGGCTCGGGGAAGATCGTTGGAGGAGTGGTGCTTGCTGGGGATGCTCCTGGCGTCGGCGGCGAGCAGTTCTTCCTCCGCGGCCGTGCTCCAACTCCGGCGGGCTCCCTGCGTCGCTTCTGTGCACGAAACAGAGGGAAAATGCGGCGGGTGAGTGAGGTGCTAATGGTGATTCGAGTGAGGGCCAGAGAGGAGTGGAAGAGAGGGCAGCATGGCGTGGCCGTGTCGTCGTCTACCTCGGGCACAACCGAGCTCCACGACGGTCAAGGGCTGCAGCGGCTTCGCAGCAGCGGCTCCGTCCTTCTGGCGGTGCACGAGAGGTGGTGGAGAGCAAGTGAGGGGCAGTGGAGGAGTGGGGAGAGCACGGGTGCGGGTGCTCTATTTAAGGCCGATCTCCGGCTCGCCGTGGACGCGGTGCAGGGAGGGTTCTAGACAGAGCTAGGGCTCGCCATAGGGGGCGGTGGGGTGCGGCTACGGTGTCGAGGTGCAGGGGAGCAAGGCTGGCTACGTGGAAGCGAGCTGAGCTTGCTCAAGTGGGGGACGGCCATGGCGTGCTCTGGGCGGTGCGCGGCGCGCACTGTCGTGACGCCAATCCTTCGGGTGCGGGTTCCTGCTGGGTTCTGGCTGCGTGGGGAGGGAGCAGAGAGGTGAGGGAGAGAGGGGGGCACGGTGCTGGGCCGTCACGGCGTCGCCACCTCCGCAGCCACAGTGCCGACCATGGCGCACGGCGTACGGGCGGCTGTCCCCTGGCGGCGATCGCGGCACACGGTCTCCCTCCTTGATTTCTTTGGCTCCAACGCGCGGTGAAGTGAGAGCAAACGAGTGGAGGCAGTGGTTTGCACCAATTTGATCGAAAACGATCAAATTGATCTTGGATTTGGGCCGGTTGAGGAAGAACAGAGCAATGCCACTAGGTGTTCGATGAAATGTGTGAACCAAATTCAAATTCCATTTTTAGAAATTTATTTTCATAATTTGCTTCACATATGTTTATCAAGATTTGTTGTGCTGTTCAATTATTTATTTGACAAGTGCAACATAGCACATTTTACAATTTGAATAAGATAAAGAAAGGTTTTGAATTTAAATGCTGATTTTTGAAACTAATATTTGGAGAGGGAAAGTTGTAGGAATAAAAATAAGGGTGATCATATTCACTCCACTGAATTTTGTTTGGAATAAAAATAATTTCTCACTTGGAGAAATTTGGTGTGACACTTGTCACATGATTCTTATTATTTTAACTCTTGTTTTATTTCTCTTCTTTTCTCCAAGTTTTTATTTAGAGCAAACACATTACAAGCAACAAGAATTATCTACCACAAGCAACAATATGCAATCAACACATATAAATTAACAAAAGTTTTTGTTGGCTCTCATTTTTGGAATAATAATACTTATAATATCTTTGGGATGTTACAGAGATTTGCTAGGATTAGGTACTAAAGAGGTTTGGGAATTCGCTTCTAAGATAATCTTCGCGTTCCCAAGTTGCTTCTTCTTCGGAGTGGTTAGTCCACTGGACTTTGTAGAACTTGATCGCGTCTCGGGTAACACGAACATCTTTTCAAGAATCTTGAGGGTCTCTCACGATAAGTCAGGTCTTGGTTCAGGTCGATGGAGAGGTGGTCGATGTTTTTGAAAACATCAGGCTGGTCAGGAACTTCAAGACACTTCCGGAGCAAGGAAATGTGGAAGACATGATAATCTCCTAACTCCGGGGCAACTCCAGTGATAGGATACTTCTCCTCGACGAGCAATGATCTTGAAGGGTCCAATATACCTTGGCGCTAATTTTCCTTTGACATGGAAACGCTGCATTCCTTTGAGGGGTGTCACTCGGAGATAACATAATCTCCGATACTGAAAGTGAGTCACGGCGCTTGGTGTCAGCGTAACTCTTCTGACGGGATTGGGCAGTTTTGAGGCGTTCACGAATAAGCTGAACTTGCTCTTCAGCTTCACGGAGGGTATCTGGTCCAAACAATTTGCCTTCTCCGGTATCGGACCAATTCAGGGGTGTACGACACTTCTTGCCGTAAAGGGCTTCAAAAGGGGCCATTTGCAGACTAGACTGATAACTATTGTTGTACGAGAACTCTGCAAACGGAAGACAATCTTCCCACTTGGAACCATAGGATAGAACACATGCGCGAAGCATGTCCTCCAATATCTGGTTCACTCGTTCAGTTTGGCCATCGGTCTGGGGATGATAAGCTGTGCTAAATGCTAACTTGGTTCCGAGGGCTTCATGAAGGGATTTCCAGAATCTTGAGGTGAATTGCGTGCCTCTATCAGATACAATCTTCTTAGGCACACCATGCAGGCTTACTATTCTGGAAATATACAAGTCTGCTAACTGAGCTCCGTGTGGTGGTCTTGACAGGAATAAATGGGCAACCTTGGTCAGTCGATCAACGATGACCCAGATTGAATCATGGCCTCGGTTGGATCTTGGAAGTCCGGTAATAAAATCCATTCCAATCTCATCCCACTTCCACTCGGGAATTTTCAAAGGTTGAAGCAATCCAGCGGGTCGCTGATGTTCAGCCTTGACTCGCTGACAGATATCACACTTGGCTACGAAAGAACCAATCTCTCGCTTCATTCCATGCCACCAAAATCTTTCTCGAAGGTCTTGGTACATTTTGGTTCCGCCGGGGTGGATTGAATAAGGGGTCTCATGGGCTTCCTTCAGGATTAACTCCTTAAGTTCCGTGACATTGGGCACACAGATACGGCATTGAATTTCAGCACTCCTTCAGCATCTTCGGTAAAACCGGGTGCTTTGCCGAGAAATCTTCTTCTAATTCCTTCAATGCTTTCATGACCTTTTTGGGCTTCTTTGATTTGATCCATCAGGGTTGGGGCTAACTCTAAATTGGCGAGATAACCATGGCTAACAAGTTCTAGTCCAAAATCTTTGAACTCTTTGAACAAGGCTGGCTGTTCGGCTTGGATCAAGGCATTCAGGGTGCAGGTTTGCGACTAAGGGCATCGGCAACTACATTAGCCTTTCCGGGGTGATAATGGATTCCAATATCATAATCCTTGATTAATTCCATCCATCTCCTCTGTCGCAGGTTCAACTCCTTCTGGGTGAAAATATACTTCAAGCTCTTATGATCCGTATAGATCTCGCAGCGATGTCCCGCAAGATAGGGACGCCACGTTTAAGAGCAAGAACAACAGCAGCTAACTCCAGGTCATGGGTTGGGTAATTCTCTTCATGCGGTCGCAACTGCCGGGACAGGTACGACACAACTTTGCCTTCTTGCATCAGAACGCAACCAAGTCCGAGGCGTGATGCATCGCAATACACGTCGAAACTCTGGTGACGTCTGGCATAATCAGATTGGGGTGAGGTTAGTCTCTTCTTCAATTCTTGGAAACTATCTTCACACTTCTGAGTCCATTCAAATTTCTTGTCCTTCTTCAACAGTTGGGTCATGGGTTGGCTATACTGGAAAATCCTTCAACGAACTTGCGGTAATAACCGAGTCCGAGAAAGCTTCGGATTTCAGTCACACTGGTTGGGGATAACCAGTCAACAATGGCTTGGATCTTCTCGGGTCAACAGAAATTCCTCCGCAGATACAACATGTCCGAGAAATGCCACTTCACTGAGCCAAAACTCACACTTGCTAAGCTTGGCATACAGCTGGTGCTCTCGGAGGGTCTCCAAAACTAGACGCAGGTGTTCAGCATGCTCTTCTTCGGTCTTGGAATAAATAAGGATGTCATCAGGAAAACTACCACGAACTTGTCGAGGTACTCCATGAAAATCTTGTTCATGAGATTCATGAAATAGGCTGGGGCATTGGTCAGACCAAAGGACATCACGGTGTATTCAAACAAACCGTAACGGTGGTGAAGGCGGTCTTGGGAATGTCTGTCTCTCGATCTTCAACTGATGGTACCTGTCCGAAGATCGATCTTGGAAAAGACTCGGGCTCCGTTCATTGATCGAACAGATCCTCGATCTTGGGAAGAGGGTACTTGTTTTTAATGGTCACGTCATTTAGCTTGCGATAATCCACACACAGGCGTGTGGTACCGTCTCTCTTGTCCACAAAAATAATGGGTGATCCCCAAGGTGAAGCGCTTGGACGAACAAGACCTTTGCTGAGCATATCAGCCAACTGCTTCTTCAACTCAACCAGTTCTTCCGGATTCATCCGATAAGGCTTTGGGATATAGGGGCTGTTCCTGGGATAAGCTCAATTATGAACTCAATATCCCGGTCTGGCGGCATACCAGGCAATTCTTCAGGGAAAACATCTCGGAATAGGTGAACAACACGGATCTCATCTAGGGTGGGTCGAGCTATGCTCTCATGGCAGCCTGGTTGGGAGATTGGTTTCAGACACATACTCCACTTCTACTTCTTTGTCGGTGGTGATGGATACAGCTCTTCTGGCACAGTCTATTCGACCATGGTACTTGGCTAGCCAATTCATACCAAGTATACATCTATGCCCTGGGTTCCTAGAATAATTAGGTCGGCTGCAAATTTTTCGCCTGATCTCAATGGCAGTATTGGACAAAATCTCTTGGTTTCTATGGTGGAGCCAGGGATTTGTATACTCATGGGTTTAGTTAGGAAGCCTTCTACTAAACCTCCCTTAGCACAAACTCCTCGGTAACAAAGAATGGGTTGCACCAGAATCAAACAGAACAGTTGCAGGTACTGAGTTGACAAGGAACGTACCCAGCACAACATCTGGCGCATCCTGGCTTCTTCAGCATTGATGTGGTGCAGACGACCCTTGGCAACAGCAACATTTCCGCGGGGTGCGGCATTCTTGCCATTTCCATTGCGGCCTTGACCATTGTTCGGTGCGGGCATTGGGGCGCTGAACATTCCTCTTAGGATTGGGGCATTCTCTGGAGTAGTGACCTTGTTGCCGCATTCAAAGCAGACAACATTGGCATTGGGGTTGAAGTTGTTGAAGTTTCCTCCGGGACGGTTATTGTCATTGGGGCGGTTGAAGTTGTTTGGGCGGTTAGGGAAATTGGGGCGTGGAGCTTGTGGTGGTCGATAGGCAGGCTTGGGGTTTTGCTGAAAGATACGAGGCTTCTGGCTGCTCGAACCTTCCTGAGCATTCATCCTCCTCTTGCGACCTTCAAACATAGACTTGCGCTTGGTCTCCAGCTGGATGGCTTTGTCCACAAGTGACTCCAGATCAGAAGTCATGGATAACCAAGCACACTGCAGTTCATCATGAAGTCCACTCATGAAACGCTCCATCTTCTTCTTCTCTGTCGGTGTCATCAGGAGCATACCGAGATAAGTCGGTAAACTCATCAAGATAACCGACCACATCTCTACTTCCCTGCCTCAGCTTGCGGAATTCATCCTTCTTCCTATCAATGAGTCCGCCGGGAATGTGCTTCTTGCGGAACTTCTCCTGGAACTCAGCCCAGTTGATAACATGGCCAGCTTGCT
This sequence comes from Poa pratensis, assembly GCA_947311845.1. NCBI lineage: Eukaryota > Viridiplantae > Streptophyta > Magnoliopsida > Poales > Poaceae > Poa > Poa pratensis. The sequence continues at coordinate 21,355,480 of CAMZMU010000092.1, read as the reverse complement.
GGAGAGCCTTGGTAGTTTCCCACCAAGCTCGTGCAGGTCCAGCAAGATAGTGGGTTGCATACAGCACCTTCTCATTTTCTCCTACAGCAGCAACTTCCAGATTGTTGTCGATGGTGCGAAGCCAATCATCGGCTTCCAGTGGGTGAAGTCCCTTGGAATAGGTGGTGGGTTGGTCTTCTGGAAATCGCTAAGGTGGATCGCTGGTTTCCATCGCCATTGCCATTGCCACCATTGTTGTTGTTGTTGTTGTTGTTGTTGTTGTTTTGTTGTTGTTGTTGGGCGGCACGATCTGCTGCAGGGCAGCGAGATGAGCTTGGCGCTCCTCCCGGGCATTTTCACGTTCCTCCATGATAAGCGCGAGAAGTTGGGCGGGGGTTGGGTTCGGTGGTGGTGGTGGTGCTCCTCCTCCGTGTTGGTGCGACGAGTGTCGCCATCCTGAAGCACACCGGGTATAAGAGGCAAGGCAAAAAGGTTCGACTAAGGGAAAAGACGATTTCGCGAAGTGGTTGATTAATTAAGGATGATATGGAAAATATTTTACACAGATCAAACAAGACAAACACACTTATATAACACAAACATCACATCAAGGAGTTCACAACAACATCAAGCTTACAACATCGCCCTACATCTAAGATACATAACACATGGTTTCCAAAAGAACCACTACTTCGACTCGACTAGCGATAGGGGGTCAACCTAATCCTGCGGTAGTACTCAAGTCACTCGCCTACTGAGGTGGAACCTCAGGCTCTGCTGCGTCAGCGTCGACTGGTAAGGTGGCTCCTCGGGTCCTCCTCCTCGTCCTCGAGAACTGCCTCGAGTGGCTCCTCCTCCTCGTCAACTAACTCCTCTCGTCGTCCTCCTGCTCATAGTCCATCTCCTCCAGGAAGTCGTCATCGTCACTGAGGAAAGCGTTGTTCTCCTTGCGGAGATCCTCGCCCTCCTCCTCCATCTCGGTATGGTGCTCTAGATCCTCGATCATCTCGTCCTGCTCCGCCACCTCTTGCGGAGCTTGGCGATGGTCCTCCTCAGCTGGGTCCTCTTCTTGAGAAGAGCGACCTTCTCCTCCTTCAGCTGCGCCTCACTCTCGCGACTCTCACTGAGCGAGATGCGCTCAAGCGAGACCGAGTCTAGCGCACATCAGATCCTCCTGGGTGCGAAGAGCATAATCTCCATGTCCAGGATGTACTCTCCGAACGTCGGGTGTAGCGGGGATCGGATAGGGTGTCCATCGTCGGTGCGCCTCCCGTAGAACCGGAAACGGGAGTTCACTAACTCCGCCTTGTGCTCCTCACAAAGTCGGGCTAGCATCCTCTGCATAGAACGACACAGTCCGTCGCCCAGTGGACGTCCATGGTGGTGAAGATCAGCGTCCTGGATCCGGGAGACTTGATGTTCCCCGAACAGACGACTCGACCAACCAACACAGGTTCCCGTTGCCGAGAGTGTCCACCTGGGCTCCCTTAAACTCTGGAGGGGGCGACCTAACAGCTTGCTCAACTCGAACAAGTCCTTCTCGAACATCAACTTGCCGTCCCTCTCAAGCTGAACGAACTCGGTGAAATGGATCGCCATCTACAATTTTTAGCAAAATTTTAAGTTAGTGAGATGACAAGTGTATCAAAATTTTAAATGTAGTGAGGCAACAAGTGAGCAAAATTTTAAGCTTAATGGATGACAAGTGTGCAAAATTTTAAGGATACAAGGAAAATGTAATATTTAATGAGAGTAAAATTTTGTATAAGTAAGAGGATTGGAGATAAGAAATTTTCGAAAATACTTCACTCCTTTATTTTTAGAAATTAACTTTTGTAACTCTATCTAGCGACCATGCTAATCTAAGGTCTCTTAAAGTCAGGATGGCTCTGATACCAGCTCTGTGGGGACCCCGGACTAGCCGTCCGAAATACCCGATTATGCTTAACACAACGATCCCGTGATCAGTCTGTCGTTGCACATAATCCGAACTGAATACCAAAGTTTACATCCATTACAGTACCGAATTAAAAGTCTTACATAAATGGTCATTTAGACCAAGTCTTACATAGGTGCCTTCATGGGCCAAACCAAAATAATCAGCGGAAGCTACGGCGTAGTAGACATCAAATCCTAACGACGACCCGACAGGCAGCTGACTTATGGAGATCCCTAGTTCGCGTAGAAGTCGCCATACTCCTCCTCGGCGTAGTGCTCCTCGAAGTCTGGCTAAGACAATAGCCAGGGACGAAACCAATATGAGTACATTTGATTGTACTCGCAAACTACCCCAACATGAGTATGCACTAGTTTTATTTTAATTTCAGACTTTTATTTATTTAAAACATCTCTATATCTTTATTGAAAAAGGTAAGAAGAATTTTATAACTATCTTTGAATAAAATCACCATTTTATCTGTTTCTCCAAAACTCCTCCTTTTTCCGACCATAGCCCGTCATGGTCCACTTGTCCAACAACCTCATACCGATCCGTTGGTATAGGTGTATGGAACATTCTCCACTTCATTTTTCTTTTAAAACTCAACTCTTTTCAAAACTTGCACATGGTCTTAGGACACCTTCCAACTGTCCATATCCGAGGACTCGGCTATTCGAATAGTTTTAACACTCTGCAGAGGTAGCACGCTTTTCCCACACCATCCGGTAACTCATCGTGTCAGCCACGTCTCGCCATACAAGGTGTATGCGAAGTTGAGTCACCGACCATAGCCTGTCCTTTGCTCATGCTAGTATAGGACCTGCCCATATGACACTTTCCACCACACTTAACCCAGCCCGTCGGAATCTAAGTGTGAGGACTCATAGTTTTTCCCGGCGACCACATGGTGAAGTCTTCAATCCTCCTCCTTATCTTTCCATAGAGTTTGAGCGAGGACCCAGGTCAGGGGTAGGTCACCAAACCATCCCCTCATGCATAACGGAGTCATCTCCGTCGATGAGGCATCCCATACTAATATGAGCAAATTATATGACTAAGCCCTTTCCCATATGTGGGTAAATGTGGTCGCACAGGGTAAGATTGGTCGTCATAGTACTAGGACACACTGTGCATTTTTCATAAACATCACCATACTCCATTTCTCCACTTCAACACCGACATCTCGGCATTCCATAACCACACAAGTATTTTCAAAGGAGTTTTGAATAAACATATTTATTTTTCCCATCCTATAATTTGATATAAACTATCTTATACTTCTACATAGGGTTGCAAAATAATTTCCATATACTTTTTAAAAAGGTTTTAAAAATCTTTGCCTTAAAAGTAAATCATGTTTATCAAAGTAGATGCATATATTTGGGTGCAAGCTCAGAGGGTAGCTTGCCTTGCTCGACAAAGTGACATTGGTCTTGATCTTCAGGTTCAACAAATTCCCCCTCCTCGATATATCCGACAGCGTTCTCGTCTAATTAATAAACAAGCAAATACAAACAATCACTAATCTACTCAATCAACATCACAACATTACAATCTTAAAATGCTATAAACAGCCACTGCACACATCAAACCATAATTTAGTTTCAATTTAATTGAATTAACCATCATTTAATTTGTCTTAATTATGGCAGAACTTGTTGAACATGTTTAATTACACAACTTGAGTTCTGTTGGTCACAAAAATACAAACTAAATTTCTACAGAAAGCTACTGATGTGTAGAAGACAACACAATTTGATTTGGATTAATTGGAGTTACCAAACTCGCTACACAATTGTTTTAATCCAGTAACTTAATAATCAAGTTTTAGCTACCAATTAAGTTCTGTTGATCCTAAAATTAAATCCTTTTAGGGGTAACTAACCATGATTAAATGTGATCCAACAAAATTGGTCCTAAATCATTTGGGTTAACCATTAAGCCTCTTTAATTATTTTAGTGCAGAAGGGTGTTCTAACTTCAAGTTTATACTAAACAATTATTATTGCTAATTAATTTTACCAAAATTAGGGAAGCTAATAGATCACAGTACCAAGCTAACAAAATTGGTTTGGAATTATTTGGCTTCACAGAGTATCAGAAACAAACAAGTTTAGAATTTAAACCTTCTGTGGTATTTTTAATAATACATTTTTATTATTTATCTAAATGAAATAAATCCACTTGGGTTGGTTAAACAATTTCATAAGCTTTCCAAAATTTGGATTTGATTTATTTGGATTTGTAAATCTCGAGATATTGAATTTTGAAGTTGATGCCAGTACTGATTTTTCAGAGATAACTAAATTAGAAAGGTTAACTGTTCTGGATAATGTTGAAGAACCTGACGAGTGGGGTCCACTCGTCAGTGACTCAACGCGCGCATGATAATGATTAAAAATCTGATGAGCAGGGCCGCTCGTCAGTGACTATTCTAACGCGAACCGTTACGCTGCCGTGGATCAAGGATCCAACGGCTCACGTTCAATCACAACGTCGACGACCTAAAACCGGCGGCGCAGAGGCTCCGGCGACGGCGAGGTGGATGCTAAGCTCACCTAGGGGACCGGGAAGGTGCGCGGATGATGCAGATCGACGGCGGAGGCTCGGGGAAGATCACTGGAGGAGTGGTGCTTGCTGGGGATGCTCCTGGCGTCGGCGGCGAGCAGTTCTTCCTCCGCGGCCGTGCTCCAACTCCGGCGGGCTCCCTGCGTCGCTTCTGTGCACGAAACAGAGGGAAAATGTGGCGGGTGAGTGAGGTGCTAATGGTGATGCGAGTGAGGGCCAGAGAGGAGTGGAAGAGAGGGCAGCACGGCGTGGCCGTGGTCGTCGTCTACCTCGGGCACGGCCGAGCTCCACGACGGTCAAGGGCTGCAGCGGCTTCGCAGCAGCGGCTCCGCCCTTCTGGCGGTGCACGAGAGGTGGTGGAGAGCAAGTGAGGGGCAGTGGAGGAGTGGGGAGAGCACAGGTGCGGGGTGCTCTATTTACGGCCGATCTCCGGCTCGCCGTGGACGCGGTGCAGGGAGGGTTCTAGAGAGAGCTAGGGCTCGCCATAGGGGGCGGTGGGGTGTGGCTACGGTGTCGAGGTGCAGGGGAGCAAGGCTGGCTGCGTGGAAGCGAGGTGAGCTTGCTCGAGTGGGGGACGGCCATGGCGTGCTCTGGGCGGTGCGCGGCGCGCACTGTCGTGACGCCAATCCTTCGGGTGCGGGTTCCTGCTGGGTTCTGGCTGCGTGGGGAGGGAGCAGAGAGGTGAGGGAGAGAGGGGGGCACGGTGCTGGGCCGTCACGGCGTCGCCACCTCCGCAGCCACAGTGCCGACCATGGCGCACGGCGTACGGGCGGCTGTCCCCTGGCGGCGATCGCGGCACACGGTCTCCCTCCTTGATTTCTTTGGCTCCAACGGCGCGGTGAAGTGAGAGCAAACGAGTGGATGCAGTGGTTTGCACCAATTTGATCGAAAACGATCAAATTGATCTTGGATTTGGGCCGGTTGAGGAAGAACAGAGCAATGCCACTAGGTGTTCGATGAAATGTGTGAACCAAATTCAAATTCCATTTTTAGAAATTTATTTTCATAATTTGCTTCACATATGTTTATCAAGATTTGTTGTGCTGTTCAATTATTTATTTGACAAGTGCAACATAGCACATTTTGCAATTTGAATAAGATAAAGAAAGGTTTTGAATTTAAATGTAGATTTTTGAAACTAATATTTGGAGAGGGAAAGTTGTAGGAATAAAAATAAGGGTGATCATATTCACTCCACTGAATTTTGTTTGGAATAAAAATAATTTCTCACTTGGAGAAATTTGGTGTGACACTTGTCACATGATTCTTATTATTTTAACTCTTGTTTTATTTCTCTTCTTTTCTCCAAGTTTTTATTTAGAGCAAACACATTACAAGCAACAAGAATTATCTACCACAAGCAACAATATGCAATCAACACATATAAATTAACAAAAGTTTTTGTTGGCTCTCATTTTTAGAATAATAATACTTATAATATCTTTGGGATGTTACAAGATGCTCTCAAGCCCAATGCAACATGACGTTCAGAACTGGATCAGGATGAAGAATACGCAGCCATGGCGCCAATGAGGGAGGTTCCAGGGACGCCGACCTGCTAGTCAGCGAGCAAATTTTTGTACAGATCGAATTGTAACGGCTTTGGATCGGGGGGAGAAATTTGGGGAAGAAGACGACTACTAGTGCATTGAGATTGGTAACGACAGGTGTCATGCTATTCGGTGGGTCTATCTTGGGGATAAAATAGACCCGGTCTCATAGGATTTTCTTCCGATGCTCGACTGCCTCGTGCCATAACCTGCCTCCTAAATCGATTACCATTAACGTGAAAAGCAATTACATGGCGAGAAACTAATTAATTATGAAAAGCAAATCGATTACATTAACATAAAAAGCATATCGATTACCATTAACATGAAAAGCAACTACATCCGAATCTAAGAAACTAACTTTTTATTCGAGAAAGGGAATATATTACTTCCTCCGTATCAAAATATAAGACTTTGTGCGTGTTGGGCCCAAATGCACCTAGACATGTTTTAGTGCAAAATTCATGTTGAATCTTGCACTAAAACATATCTAAGTGCATTTGGTCCCAATATGCACAAAGTCTTATATTTTGATTCGAAAGGAGTAATATCAACGAATAAACTAATTAATTATTTCTGACGTAGATAGATTATAGGTTTAAAAAAATCGAACAGTATCACATAGCCGGTACTGCATTACAAATCTGGTAAACAATTGTCTTAAGGCGGAAAATCATAAAATTATATCCTCTGGACTCGTACGTGTTTCACATGGTGGAAAGCCATTGTTTCCTTAGCTGGGTGTGTGTACCCACTACCCACTACCCAGAAGAGCAGCTAGCTAGGTGGAGTAGGCCAAGAATGTATCAATGTCGGACGCAGAGAAGCCGTTGAAATTGCAGGAACACGCGGTGGTGTAGGCGCCCATGTCATCAAACACGAGCCAGTCCCCCACGCTCATCTCCGGCAGCTGGTACCCAGTCACCACCGTGTCGAGGGAGTCGAGCGTGGGCCCGAACACCGTCGACGCGTATGTCTTCTCGCCGGGCACCTGGGAGGCGAGCGGCCTCGGGCGCGGCACGTACCATCCGTGACGACTACGTTGAGAGATCTGTAGATTCCGTTGTTGATTCTGCTGGCTGTGTAGTTTATCATGTACTCTGAAACACTATTTCAGGCTTAGTTGGTCAGGTCAGGTAGTGTTGTGATCCTGATAGGTTTGTTTAAAAATTTACAAGGAATTTGTGTATCTGTACCTGATGGTTTGTGTGCTGGCATGCACGAAAACAGTGCTTGCTTGGAGTATTGCTTGCAATGGAACTTGAACTGGCTAAAAAATAAATTTGCTTGATGAAACAAATTGCTTAGCTAGAAATTTTGCTTCTAAGGACAGAATAGAAGCAGTACCAGACTACCACAGGTTACTGTCCAGAGACTTGTACTCCAACTTGCATGAACAAGCTTGACAGAAAAAAAAATTCCTACTCCAATTGCTAATTGTGCCTGCTACAACAAGCTTTTCCTACTCCAAGTGTAGCTACTGAAAATATTTTTACTGAACATTTAGCCTTGACAGAAAAATTTGCACTGAATCTTGGATATGCACTGAAAGTTGTTAACTGAAAATCCAATTGCTTGGATATGCACTGAAACTTGTTAACTGAAAATATATGTTGTGCTACTGATACACAAGTATGGATGATTTTACTGAAACTTGTTGATATAACCATGTTGATCGACGTCCTGTTCTTCCATTTTGATCACCAACTCTTGCAGGTGCCATGCAGCCGTGCCGTCCGAGAACATGACGGGAAGATCTGCTGCTGCTGCTGCTGCTGATATACTGAACTTGATCTGAGGTTTAGCTCGAGCTGATGATCTGGAGCTGATTCATTTGCTGCCTGGGGCTGGAAACATGGGAACCTGGGAGTGTGATGAACTTCTTGTGATGAACCTGGTAGGTTGATGAATTTCTGATGTTTAGCACGATGCTATGCTGTTCCGTGTCGTGCTCTGATGTTTAGCTCGATCTGATGCTGTTGCAGGTGGAGCCTGGGGAACCTGGGAGCGAGCTGCAACCTGGGAGCGAGCTGCCGTGGGGAGGAGCTGGCGAAGTTGTGTACTCCAGCTGGGGAGGAGCTGGCGAGGCCCTGGGAGGAGGGTGGCGATCTGCAGGCTGCAGCTAGGCACTGGCCAGCCCCCTCCGGCGATCTTCTGGGCAAGATGGCGAGGCCCTGGGAGGGGGGCGGTGATCTACAGTACCTCCGGCGATCAGCTGGGCAAGATGGTGACGAGAAGCAAGCAGCAACGGCCTGGAGATCTGGGCGGTGAGATTGACGGCGGGATCTGCTGGGCGGCGAGCCGGGATCTGGGACTCGATCACGAAAGGGATCTGGGACTAGCTCGCGAAATTCAAATTGTTTCGCGATCGTTGTGGCACGCGATCTGCTGTTCTTTTTTTTGATTGAGATAACGATTCGCGATTCTGGGACTCGCTCGCGAGGGCAGACATGTCTTTTGCGCCATTTCGCTGGCTTGTCCGAAAATAGTCGAGGAATTAACAGTTTTAGTCCCACGACTTGCGCGCGGTAAACGTTTTAGTGCCACAACTTGCAAAGTGGACAAGTTTAGTACCACAACTTGTGATGCGGATTGGTTTTGGTCCCGATTAGTTGTGCTGCCGACATGTGGCTTATTCGTTTCGAAGAAAACCCCCTAACTTTATTGGTATTTGCAGTTAGGTTCCAATCCCCATCATACGTCCAGGGTCCCCAAATCAAGCGGAGGGAGGGCGCTCTAGCCTCCGATCTAGAGGAGAATCCCCAATCCCCAAGAAGGCGGAGGTCGTGGAGGCTTGGGGGCGACGGTGACCGTAGAGGCTTGGGATCCGTCAAGGCGAGGTCACGGCGGCTCCAATTGCAGGTTGGCGCCGGGGACGGCTCCAATCGCAGGTCGATCGGCGTAGGTTGGCGTGGTCGTGGTGTGGAGCTGGATGTGGTGGTGCTAGATGCTGCAGTCGGCCTGTGCTGGCTATGGCCTCCCGCACGACAGTGCGGTAGTAGGCTGTGGTTGGCCCGGCCGTTGCTGCGACTTCTTCGACTACCTCGACTCTGGCCAAGCTACAGGTGTCCCTTTTGGCCTGTGGACATGGTTCTGTTAGTGGTATTGTGGTGGTTGATGGCTTGATCTTGTTGATCCAGCCATTTGTGCTCATGAATATTTGTGGTGCTGGCTGCTGCGGTCAACCTGTGCTGGCTATGGCCTCTCGCACGACAGTGCGGTGGTAGGCTATGGCTGGCCGACTGCTTGCTTAGTTGTTGTCTAGGTGTACATCTACTGAATTGCTTGAGCTGTTGTGTAAGTGTAACTGAATTGTCCTAGTTGGTCTGCTGATCCAGAAGTGATGTTTATTATGAATGAAACTAAACCATCATGGAAAAGTTAGTGCTTGGTCCAGAAAATTTCAATGACCAGCTTGGAAGTGAAGTTTAGGTATAGGAGATAATGAGAAAGTAATGCCCCAGCCAGAATTAAAATAATTCAAAAAAATTCCAGTGCAGTCAAAAGGCTTCAGAATAATTGAGTTATGGTCACTGTTTTGAGTAGCCTCCAAAATGGCTCTGAAAGAAATATCTAGAGGTTTTTCAAATCCAATTTCTCAGCATGGATAGGAAGTATACAAGTAGTATAGGAGATCTAAGAAGGTACATGGCCATATAGGCAAGGTTTACTAATTTAGGTAAGCCTCTCAAAAGGCTATCTATTAACAGAGGACAAGATAGGTCTAGAATTCAATACAAGTAATTATAGTAGCAAAATTTCTGAGTGCACTGTCATACTAGTATGCAGTAGCAAAATGCTATCTATTAAATGACACCAAATATGATTGTCATACAAGTGATGCTGCTGTATGATTGTGTTTACCTCAAGAAATTGGAAAATATACCTCAAGAACTAATGTGTAATATCATGGATTTGGTGATATTACTTATTTATGACAGTTTGAATTTGAGCTATTTTATTTCATTTGTCACAGTGCATTTCAATTTTGAATTTGAGCTATTTCATTTCACTGGTCACAGTGCATTTCATTTGTTCACTGGAGGGGTTTGCAACAAATAGAAATAGACAAGAACCAGTAAACACACTTCTCAACTCCAGGCCGCAGTGGTAAGACATTAGAAGAAGAAAGCTTTTCCAAAGATTTCAGCCATAAGAATCTTGCATAAAGAGAGTCCTTATAAGGACATTTCAGCTCTGATATAAATAAGAAGGAAATAAACCATTTAGCCTTTTGGTTTAGGGTGTAAAACTAAACTCATAAATTGATGCAGGAGTAGATGAGAAATTTGATTGTGTGCATTGAACAGGAAATAAGTAACATAATTCTCTTTTTATTTCAAATGATAGGAGAACACAACATTCTTATTATTTCCAACATCAGGTTCGTACAACACAGCCATACATCAGTGCACAAAACCCCTAACAATCAAGGTAACGCAGCTATACATCACTACACAAGATGCTACTACAAAAAAAATCACCATTTCCTTCCTATTTTTATTTCGCATCTCTTCTCTATGCCTTTTCTGCATATTCTTTTTCTCTGCCTTCAGTTTCTGTACCTCCAGCTCCACTTCAGCTACCTTCTTCAACAACTTCTCATTGTCATCTTCTAGCTCCATCAAACCTTTTCACCTAGCACACCAGTTGTGATTCTGGTTCTCCCTAAAAGAAAACAAAACAAAGCAGGAAACACACAATATTAATGAATTTCAGTAAGCACAATCATATAGCAGCATGAAACCACAATCAACAACACAATCAATCTGCAGCCTACTGAATTTTCTGATGGGTGCATAATTGTTGATTTTCACCTAGCACACCACTTGTGATTCTGGTTCTCCCTAAAAGAAAACAAAACAAAGCAGGAAACACACCATATTACTGAATTTCAGTAAGCACAATCATATAGCAGCATGAAACCACAATCAACAGCACAATCAATCTGCAGCCTACTGAATTTTTTGATGGATGCATAATTGTTGATTTTCCATTAGACATCATCCATTGGCAAATAATTGACGAAACATATAGAAATTAGCTAGGTTTGCAATTGCATTCCACTCAGTAGGCTGTAACTACTACGTACTAGGAGCAATGAACACATTCCCCCAAGAATCAGTTTTACAATCATCTACACACTAGGAGCAGTAAAACTCTGTCATTCACCTTGCAACAGGCAACCTCGAAATTGGGCAGCTGAGGTCCAAATGGGAGCAGGGGAGGTCGCCGCTGTCGTCCTACCTGCAGTACAAAGAGAGAGGTCACGAGAAGGGGCACTAATGACCTACAGCTTGCCGCAGTTTCTGCGATACCAACCTATGGAGCCGGCGTCATCGCCAGAACGCCCAGACTTGTACTTGCCGTCGCCGTCGTAGTAGGATTCTAGTAAACCTCAGCTGTCCTCGTCCGTCATGCTCCATCCGCCACCGCCCCCAACGCCATCTGCGACCTGCGATTGGAGCCACCCCGACCTCCCCGACGGATCCCATAGGACCTATGCACACGGCCACCGTCGCCGGAGCCTCCAAGACCTCTACAGCCACCGCCTCCGCCGGCGGCTGTACGCCCGCGCCGGTCACCGTCGCCGCCGGTGTTGCTAAGTTAGGGTTGGGAGCGCTAGCTGGGGATCGAGATTGAGAATTCTCGTCTGGATGGGATTGGGGACCTAACTGAAAATACCAATAAAGTTTAGGAGGTTTTCTTCGAAACGAACAAGCCACGTGTCGACAGCACAACTAATCGGGACCAAAACCAATCCGCATCGCAAGTTGTTGTACTAAATTTGTCCATTTTGCAAGTTGTGGGACTAAAACGTTCGCGGCGCGCAAGTTGTGGGACCGAAAGTGTTAATTCGTCAAAATACTTTAACATCGGGAACCGAAAACACGCCCGATCGACAGGTTACAGTACTGGAAGAATGGCGTGCATGTGCGTCACGTGCTTCACCACGGGCGCCACGTGGTCGCTCGCGTAACAAAGATCATATCACCATTCAGACGCGTCACGCATTGCCTGTGGCTCCGTGTGTAGTGTACAGCGCGCGCGTGAGCTTGGAGACGAACTCCGGCTCTGTACGCATGCGTTTCTCCCAGCCTGAACGGAACCGCACGTGATCCAGCACAAATACGCAGACTGACGCACCGGCACCGGGTAGTGTGTACATCCAGAAAGCGCGAACGCGCGCCGTCGCCCTCTTCGAAGGGCAGGTCGCTCCCGCAGCGGCGCCGGCGCCGTTTGTCCACCCTTTCCGCAGGAGTTTTAAGAGAAAAACAAGTTGAGCGGCACACGAGCTCCCGCTTGCCTTCCACCGCCCTTTTCCGGTCCCAGACAACCGCCAGCGGTTCCGCCACCCTCCGGAAACTCCGAATATTTCCCAACGCGCACGGTGCCGGTGATCCAGGAAGCAGCCGGCCAGTCCGGGAGCGCGGAAGGCGGCGCCGGTCAACGCAAGCGGCTCCTCAGTCCTCACGGCCCCAATCTCCTCAGTCCGGGCCGGCCTCGCCCCTGCCGCTCGCGGAAAGCCGCGGCGATCCCGACGGATTTCAGATGCCGATGGATGGCGATCGAGGCCGCGGAGCAGTCCCTCCCATGTCCATATCTCGATCGGGACCGGCGTACAGGATCCGGGGAAAACGGTGACGCAGGCCGGGGAGGAGTTCGTTAAATTTGGTTGTGTGCCTGCTGCTTGAGCTTAACAGTCAAAGAGCTTTCAACTTGGACGACTGTGTTATGACTAGTTGTTGCGTGCGTGATGTATGTCCCCTACTCTACGAACACACACATATACTACAAGTATATATGAATCTGAAAAACTTGGCGACTAGGAATTGGTTAAATTAACACGCAGTCATTGGTGTGGCTTTTGGATCTGGCTAGAAGAACGTTCGGTAATACGCCTTTTGATTGATTGAGAACACGACACACTTATAGATAGGGATGAGCTTTCACGTATTGAAAAGGTGGCCAAGCCTCGAGAGACACACGTAGCTTAGCTAGCTGTTCCTTTTATTTTATTTTATCTTCTCGTGTGCTATGAAACAGGAAGGAAAACAACCAGCAAAAGATATGCGATCCGTGGATGGATGCAACCTACGATACGAATTGACTTTGACAAAGTTACCAAAGATAATGCGCCAGAGAAAAACCAGCAAATCTTACGGTCGACTCAGAAACGAAATACCGCCTCTCTGAATCGTCACAGCGACAGGACGCGCAACACGGACTCCACATCTTATATAATTCTCATTTATTTTATCGAAAAATGAGCTAAAATCCGATTTTTCTTAGCCATGTACACGGATATGGTTCAGAAGAAGATACTGGCTCTCCAGATCATCAGAAAGATTGAAAGAACAAGACTCGCAACGCACACACTGATTAACCTACGACGACTAAACCTGATCCCTCATGATTCGTGGAATTATTCTAAGCAAAAGAGGAAAATAAGAAGTTGATACACGCAAAAAAAATACTATATTTTTTGATCAAGTCAAAATAAGGTTCAGTATTCCAGGCGCGGCGGCAGCTTCCGATAAAAACCCCGCGCTGTCCCAGCTCTCAGCTTCCCCACCTAACGTTCTCGGCCTCCAGTCTTGCTTCTTGCTAGTCCACCACGCGCGCGGCCAAGCTCGCTCGCTCGCTCGCCTCAGAGTCCAGCTCCCGCCCGCCGTGAAGCGCCGGTCCACGGCGAACGGTGCCCGTGCCGAGCGCAACCACAGAAACGCACCAGGCGGCTCCGGAGCTCCCCCATGGCGGCGGCGGAGGGAGCAATGCGGATGGGGAAGTACGAGATGGGGCGGACGCTGGGGGAGGGGCACTTCGGCAAGGTCAGGCTGGCGCGGCACGGCGACACCGGCCGCGCCTTCGCCATCAAGATCCTCGACCGCCAGCGCATCCTCGCCATGAAAATCGACGAGCAGGTACTGAGCGTCCTCCCCTCCGTCCAATCGATCGATTGATTCCCTTCCATGTTTTGGTCTGGTTCGCTGGAAGTAATTGGGGATGGGCTGATTAATCGTCGTGGCTGCGTGCAGATAAAGAGGGAGATCGCGACGCTGAAGCTGCTCAAGCATCCCAACGTCGTCCGCCTCTACGAGGTGAGCTCGCCTCATCTGACGTCTTTGAATCCAGTTCCACATAGCTCGGCAGATTCCCTCTACTCTTCTCTGCTTTCTTCTTGATTGTTCTCGGTGCTGAATATTCTTGGGGCTGAAACCTGAAAACACCAATGGGGTCGTTGGGTAGGCATGTAGGGTGTGTATATGAGCGAAAATTGCGTGATTGGCCCGCCCCAGCTATGCTGTGCCATTGAAGTTGCCGTCTGAACCTCCAATCAAGTACGGCTAGCATCAATTCTTCTATTTTTCCTGTCGAAAAAAACATCAATTTTGCTTTATTTCAAGGACTCGCCTTGCATCTAAAATGGAGTTGTTTTCCTGTTCTTTGACTGCGACATGTCCCAATCTTAATGCGATGACAGCAACCATTGGTTGCGTGTCCCTGAAAAAAAAACATCCGTGTAGACAAATGAACACCCAGGCAACCAGCCAAACTAAATTTTCTACCCAGCCGAAGCCGGGGAGACGGCAAGATCCCCGGAGTAGTATTTATATTAGGACGATGAATTCGAATTGGCTCGCATCCAGTATTGTCGCTGTAACAAAAACAAGACCGTAGGCCGTCACATCGAATCCTGCATATGCATATCCCATTGGGCATTATGATACTTGAGATCATGCTACAGGCATGACGCTTGCGTGCCATCTCAGCCGTAGATTCTGAAGATCCGACGGCCAATGTCTGCCCACCGCGGTCGACAGTGACATGCATGTTCTGACGGATGCGTGGTTAACAATAATAACTGCGCCAATCCGGAAGCCACCAAATGGATGCTCCCAAAATGAACCCAATAATTGGTGCAGACGTGTAGTTATCTTTTATGTGTTTCAGGCAACTCTTGGTCCTGCACGGCAAAGAAAACACGAAAGGCTGCACGTATCATATACTCCAGCAATGCGTAGAGGATAAGTGCCAAACAAGCTAGATGAAAGTATATTTTATGGGATAAGTAACTTGGGTTTTCAACAACTAGTTGCGTTAATGGATAAGCTCCACGTTAAGCTTTACCTCTTGCAATCTGTAAGATTGGAAAGTGATGCTTGCACGCTGAAGGAAGCATTTCCGAATTCATTAATGACAAAAAAATACAGCTGCTATCTATAGGAGATGCAGTACCAGCCAAAGAAGCTGAGGCCATCTCCCTCCACTGAAATTATGATTACCTGAAACGTAAAATTCTGTGAGAAAACGGAATTAATTGTTTCAAATTTCAGAAAAAAAAAGTTCAGCAGTCATGCAATTCTGTATCTGTCAACGCCCACATTGCCCTTGTCCGGCCTGAGTGTGTGACAGTTTCCTCCCCTCTTTGCAGGTTTCAGCGAGCAAGACCAAGATATACATGGTCCTTGAGTATGTAAACGGAGGAGAGCTATTTGAGAAAATCGTAAGGATTCTTTCCTTATGCTCTAATTGAACTAGGCATGCTTCAGGAACTAATGAAGCAAACTCCAGAGTTTTAAAAAGGCTTTCATATGCAATTCTAACACTCCTTAATGCATGACAGGCATTAAAGGGCAAGCTGTCAGAGAAAGAAGGGAGGAAACTGTTCCAGCAGCTAATAGATGCTGTAAGCTACTGCCATGAGAAGGGTGTTTATCATAGGGACCTTAAGGTAACTACACCATACTAATCGCTGCTCTTAACTTCTGAGAGTTTTCGCCTTTTGATACCAAACAACAAGGAATTACCCAAATGGATGCATCATTAAGACTTGTCATTCTTATGCACCTTCTGTAGCCAGAGAATGTCCTGGTTGATGCAAAAGGGAACATAAAGGTTTCTGATTTTGGACTAAGTGCCTTTCCAAAGAATCAATGGGTATGGTATTTTTCCTTTTGGGTCAAAATTAAGCTGAATTATTTCTCTGGCATCTAAAATAAAGCCACATTTTCAGAAAGATGGATTACTGCATACCACATGTGGCAGCCCTAACTACATAGCACCTGAGGTAAGAACTAAATATTATTTGCTATGGGTCTGAACCTACTACTGATTCATGGTTCTATGGAGAATAGAATTTCTGATAATGGTATATGTAGGTCCTTCTCAACAGAGGTTATGATGGCTCCATGTCAGACATATGGTCCTGTGGTGTTATCCTCTATGTAATGCTTACAGGCAATCTTCCATTTGATGACGACAATATGGTTGTCCTTTACCAGAAGGTATGAAGCAAGGAATCAAGGCTAACATTATCAAAATATGGTCTTTTTCCTGCAGCCATATCTCACAATGTGATATTATTCTCAGATTCTGAAGGGGACTGTTCATATTCCTAAATGGCTTTCGCCAGGCGCCCAAGATATACTGCGGAAAATCCTGGATCCTAACCCCATTACCCGCTTTGGAATGGATGGAATAAGGGCACATAGTTGGTTCAATCAAAGTTATACTCCGGCTGTGCCATTTGATGATGATGACGATAACCACATTGGTGATGACAACCCGCAGATGACCGAGGTAGCCTATTGTGATATGCAGTTTTGTTATAATCTCAAGCGTTAACTTTGTACTGAGTGGCAAAGACTGAACTTCATCTGATTTTTCTGAAGCACAAAGACATTCTAGACAACCCTGCAATCAACCAGATGAATGCTTTTCAACTCATTGGAATGTCCTCCTGCCTTGATTTATCCGGATTTTTCGAGAAAGAGGTGAGTCCAATCTTTGTTTCTTCTTCCCACTTGCTAGTGTCTGTTTGCGTGTTTACTTTCTCAAAATTACTACTATTAAGCATTAAGGAAAGCTAGATCATAAGGATAGCGAACACCAATAATGTTAAGAGAATAGAAGAAAACAAAAGCAACCAGTGATTGGCAAAGCCACAAATCATTGTCCTATTCATGTACATGTAGGGGTGCTCATAGGGCAGGTTGATTTGATCCTGGTCAAAACCGGCAGTGTGACATTAGTACAATTGCTTTCCTTAACCATGACCAACCAACACATTCCAGTTCAAACAACTGAATAAATCAGCTTCTACTGTTTGAGCGAAACAATTTTTAGCACACTATGTACATGTCCTTAATGGGTCATTTCTATGTCCGAACTATGGAGCCATGGAGATACAAAACTTAATTTTAGTAGTGACATTCCACTAAAGTTAGATGCGCGCCTTTTTTGCAGGATGTCTCGGAAAGGAAAATCAGATTTGCATCGAACCATTCCCCTACTTATCTATTTGAGAAGATAGAAAGCAATGTCACAAACATGGGCTTCCAAGTACAGAGAAACAATGGCAAGGTTAGTGGCCTCTGATCTGTCTATGACCACAAACTAACCCTACTCTACTCATGTGCAGTGCATGATGTTAAAACTTATTATTCAAAAGAATTACGTTGAAACTTTTTTTGAATTGATGATGCTGAAAGTTATATTATCATGTCCTACAGCTAAGAGTGATCCAGGAACGCAAGGGACCAACAAATCCAAGAGGGCATGGATCGTTATTAATTTCTGCTGAGGTACTTATATCATATTTAAAGATGCACATGAAATACACTTTGGATAAGAAAAGTAACACAACACAGCATGGTATGCAAGGTGTTCCAATTAGACGTTGCTGCTTGTTAACATTTTTGTACTGTGATTCCAGGTATTTGAGATCAATGAATCTCTTTATGTTGTTGAGCTTAAAAGGTCGTCTGGAGACTGTTCCCTATACAGACAGGTATTTCTTCATCCCTTGCCGAGTCTTTCTCAAATCATTTGTTCATTTTCTTGGGCATTTCACATACAGCGCAAAAACCCAAATTTGATTTGTGATTCATCATTTATGGCATTATTGCTGCAGGTGTGTGCCACACTCTCAGATGACTTGGGAATATGCAAAAGCCAGCAACTTTTGAGGAAGGATAGTATGAGACAAGAGCTATATCGATTTAACAGTAGCTTTTGACACCCTCCCTCGATCTCTCTGTTTCTTCTTTAGCAAGAGTACCCACTAGGTAAAAGGGCCCTCCCATTTTAACAAGAGGACCCTTTAGGCACCATGTATGAACTTTTTTGTAAACCTAAGTTGTAAATATCAAAGCTGCAAGGCACCACAAATGAATGTATGGCCATCTACAGAAAAGGAAAAATATTTCTCTTGGATACTTCCATGATCAAAATTTTGCTACTGATTATATATTAAATACAATGTAAACAATTGAGGTGTACATATAAGAGCTACCTGATATTTGTTCCTCTTTTCAAAGTTATGTACTCAAACTGGAATGCAAGCTTCTGTCATGCTTCTTCAGCTTATAAATGGCCTCCATGACTTTTAGAAGGAAAGCGTGATAAGTGATCTACTTCCAGTGTACTTCTTTCAGATGCATGCTCAACTAAAAGAATAACTAGTAATCAGAAGTTCAGATTACTTGCAGGGCACGAACGAGAAATTGCTACACCAGAAGTTGTTCTGGTAAAATCTTGTAGCTTCATCACCAGTAATCCTTACATGAGCACTGCCCTTCACTGAAATGATGGAAACGGTTCCGGTCTCTAACAACCAACTTGCGGTCATATACCAAGGATATAAGCTTAATGGCTGAATGGCAGTCTTCACAAGCCCTGAGATTTTTTGTTATTCGAAGAGTTGACCTTGCAGGGGTGGTCAGCAGCCCAAAAGCAATGGCTAACTTCTCACTATGTTCAGCCAATGCTTGCTTCTTAGATTGCTCATCAATATCTTGCAATACCAAGCTTGTCATTGGCTTATATCCTGCTTGTCTCAACCGGTCCATCATCTCTTCTAACATTTTGTAGATCTCCCCAAACCTCGGATGCGATCTATCACCAGAAACAAACTCATGAACCGTGTTCTCCCATTCGATCGAACTTCTTCCGGGAACCCTCTGAATGTTCTCCCTCCTAATTGTCTTTCTCATTTCTGCAACACCTTCCCATGAGTTTGATTGTGCATATATGTTTGACAATAACACATAGTGTCCATCAGCAAGAGGATCCAACACCCTCAACCTGGCCATAGCTTCCTCTGCAATCTCCACATTCTTATGGATGCGACAAGCTCCAAGAAGTGCTCTCCAAATAACTGCATCTGGCTCAAATGGCATGCTCCTGATAAGCTCCATTGCCTCCTCAACATGGCCTGCGCGCCCCAAAAGATCCACCATGCATCCATAGTGCTCAATCCTTGGCGCCACACCATGAACGTCGCTCATTGAGCTGAAGTACTTCTTGCCATCACTAACTAGACCAACATGAGTACATGCTATAAGAACTCCAATGAAGGTGATCTCATTTGGTTGCAGCCCTTGATGTCATCTCTGAGAACAAGCTAAGAGCATCATGGCCAAGTCCGTGATTGGCTAGCCCAATAATCATAGAGCTCCAAGTAAGCACGTCCTTTGCCGGCATGGTGCGGAACACTCTCAGCGAGTTGTCGATGTCACCGCACTTGGCATACATGTCGACCAGAGCAGTACCGAGCTTCACATCTACCTCAACCCTGTTGCTCTCCACGAACTGGTGTACCTCTGCACCAATGGCCAGCGCCCCCATGTCGCCGCACGCCGAGAGAACGCTCACCATGGTGATGCAGTCGGCGCAACACGCGCCACACGCATCTCCCTCCACAGCTCCAGCGCCTCCTTGGACGACGGCCCTTGGCGTACGCAGAGATCATCGAGCTCCACGAGAAGGCGTCCCTGTCGTCCGTCCCATCGAAGATCTCCCTCGCCATGCCGACATCCCCACTCACCGCGTACCCGTGGATCATCGTGTTCCAGGACACCAGGTCCCTGTCCCGCATTCCGTCGAACACCTTCCTGGCCTCGGCGACCTCCCCGCGCAAGACGTAGGCCGCGAGCATGACGTTGCAGAGGAACACGTCCCGGCGGGGCGCCTCGTCGAACGCGGCGCGCGAGAGCTCCGCGCGGCCCGCCTTGGCGTACATCTCGACGAGCGCGGTGCGGACGAAGATGTCGGCGCGGCGAAGCCGGACTGAGCGCGCGCGCGTGGAGCGAGGCGCCGAGCGGCAGGGTTGCAGCGGGTGAGGGCAGCGCGGCGGCGGCTGAGGCGGCGCAGGCCTGGAGGGCGAGGGAGAGGGAGAAGGAGTTGGCGAGGATGCGGGGCGCGCGCGGGAGGAGGCCGCGGAGGGCGAGCAGCGCCTGCAGCGGGAGCGCGGCGCGGAGGTAGGCGCGCATGACGGTGGTGGCGACGAAGGCGTCCACGCCCGCGACTTGACGAGGCGCGCGTGCGCCGCCAGGTGCTCCGGCCGCACGGCCGGAGCCGCTCCACCGCGCGCGCATCGGCGAGAGCAGAGCTGCAGAACTGCTTCTCTCGCGGCGGCGAAGTGTTCGAGTTTGGTTGTCTCACGCTGTGACCGTGACGGGTCACAGAGCGTGTCTCGTCCGTTCGATTCGGTGAAAGGAGATCCGGCGGCCAGGAGGTGCCACGTAGGCGGAAGCGCGTAGCAAATACGTGGAGCGGCCGTGGCTGCTGCTTCGCTCGTGCGCGCGCCTACCGCGACCAACCCCACCGTCGTCGCCGCCCACCGCCGCGGCCAGTCCGGCATCAACAGCACAAGGAAGAGATGAGAAGCAGCGAGGCCATGGAGCTTCTGGGCTTCCCTGCTTACTCACGGCCGTCCCCTTCCGAGGTATCTCTCCCCCCCAATTCCTCCCCGTCCTCTCTCGCTCCCTCCTCCCTCCTCGAATCCCCAACCCCGAGTCATCTCAGGATGGCTTCTACTGGCTGGTTCTTGCTCCCGCGCGCTAATCTCTCAAGCGAATTCTGGTGGATTTCAGCAAACGGGGTGCATATCCCCGAGCCTTGAGTTCACGCGCTCCTAATTTGCTGATGCAGGTTAAGGCTGCATATAGGAGAATGGTGATGGAGTCCCATCCTGATCGTGTCCCGACGCACCAGAAGCCTCAAGCCGAGTCGAAATTCAAGCAGGTCAGGTACAGATTAATCACGGTGAAGAACTTTTAGGCGTCGTGATGTTCATGTTCTGTGGCGTGATTGGACCACGGAGAGTTAATTACACGAGAATTTAGCTTTACCATATTCAGAAGTTGAATGTCAGATAGTACTATTAGTTTTGAATGTGGTTTCACGTGCGATGATCGCAATGTTTTTTCTGAATTTGATTTACTACCCACTTGTAATCCACAGGTACTTAAACTGTGTGTGTGTTTTGCAGATATCGGAAGCATATTCTTATTTGAAGGATGGTATGTTACTTCAGTTTGATCATCAACCTTCGATTTTCCGTTTTCAGACGGCACTTACTTTGATTTATCGATGGGATTATCACATGTTCCTTGCGGTTTGTAGGCGGAAGATCTGGGAATAGGATGGAAGGTAACTTTGGTTTCACGTATGCATATTGGTTCCTCCATGTTTTGTAGCTGATGAGATAGATCATGCATGAAATGCAGTACATGTAATGAGGTATGGTGCTCCAAGGGGATATGGAAGATCAAATAGGACATTGGTTAAAGCCCCCTTCCTGCTCATAATTTGTGCAGCGGTTTCCTTTGGTTCCTACAGCGCTTCAAGGTAAACCATACTTAGCTTTCTCCATGATTTTTCTGAAGATTTGACATTCTTACAGCTGATTGAGTTATTCATTTTGGTATTGTGAAGGGCATACCAGCGGCAAAAGGAAGTTTGTTCCTCTCAGAACCCATTTCTACCGTAGTGGAGTGCCATTGTGCTCTGTCTAGGAGAGAAGAACTGTGTGTTACATTGTACAGATGTTAAACAATATCTGCACCGAATAAAAGCACCAATCACTGTTTGTGATTTCAAAGCAAAGATATGTAGTTCGCTTGCCTACTCTGGAGAAAAAACTTTTAGGATTTCATAGACCCATTCAGTTTAGTGGGAATTTGACCATAGAGAAGTGTGGCCTTTTTTATCAATAGATGGAGGCGATTTGGTTAATGTAAGGCAAGATGACCAGCCGCTAGTACTTAAATAATTCGTCAGATTGATGCTATTTAGATGTATTGGCCTCCATTGTGGTTTCCGGTTAACTTACTCCATATTTATATGTGCATGAAAATAATAAATTGGCCGAGCATGTGAGGCTAGATCACCAACAGCGCATTGTGACCAAGGTGCCAATCAGCACGGGCGATGCAATCCACAGCATTAACGGGACTACATGATACCCAGCATCACTAGCAGAAGAACGACTTACAGAGAAATTGCATTGAAAGTAACTGTTATGATTACAGGACGCACCCCAGCATCTGGGTTTACAGCTAGGAAGGCAGCAGAAGTATCTACACACACAGCATGACAAGTCTGGCAAGGCAGTTACTATGCTGAAGGCATTTCGAACGCATTTCAGACTACTGCCATGTGCCAGGAGCAACAATAAAGGTTGCTTTCATTAAGTTCCCAATACAAGATTGTAACCACCGAGAGCAATTATACGTGCTTCACTGAACACCTTTTGAACAGGAGCAGCTTCTTAAATCATTACCACCGACTTGGTTGAAACCAACTACCGATATTTCAGGCATGCATTTTCAGCTCACTGGGGAAGAGCGGAGAGAGTCATATCCATATCAGGCACGATTATCTTGCCTGAACAAAAGAAATAACCCTTCGTGTCCCATTCGAGTCTTTGGTTGCAGAACCAATTAAGTGACAGAACAGAAGTACTATCCTCGTAACAGTAAAACCATAACCTCAGCTGCTCCCTTCGTTGTACTACTAGGAACAGAACCAGTAGCATAATGACAGTTTGACTCCCACTAGCGACGCGATATATCTATTTTCAAAGAAATTATTGTCAGAATGAAGACGAGCCACGATACCAGATAACCAGAACTCAAAGTGCCCATCCAATTTGATCTGAGGAATGTGCCAAGGCTAAGATTTTCCTTTAGCAGCTGGAGTAGCATCAGCCACTATTATGTTCATTGACAACGGCTGCCAGCCGAAAGAGTGGGGAACAAACCACTTCATTTTATCAGTTACCGTATGCGAAAGCTGGATAACTTCACCAAGGGCAAGATGTTTCAGGCAAGCTTTCTTTAAAAGAGCTGCAGCTTCATACCTACAACCAAATAAAATGTAAATACCTCAACCACATTCAAGAAAAATACAGAATAGTTAAGACATATTACTCGGTGTCGGGCCTCACCTGGATCGAGACTTCTTTATCGCAGAACAACCACGGGCAGAAGATATGTACCTATGAACAGTATCTAGTGTCTCTTTTGGGAATTTTGCATTGGTATCCAATGTATTCACGCATTTCCAGAGATTTTCATCTTTTCCCAGAAAAAATGACATTGATCCTAACTTTTTTGTGACGATGGCTTGATGCTGAATCCCAAGTTCAAGAGCCTTCTTAACATCAAAATTTGGCAGATTGGCACCTCCATAACGTATGCAATCTGATATATTCTGTTCTGTTGGTGGAAGCTTCTCGGTCTTCAATACTTCCAAAGCACTTAAGATATTTTTTATAAGAATTTGAGAGTCAGAGGATGGCTGTGGACATCCGGTGTTTACTCCCCATTGTCCAGCATTTTGCATGTTGCTGGATACATTAGGTGGAGTTGGAGGTCTGTAACCATAACCATTACTGTAAGGAGGTTGAACAGCACCAGACTGGTTTGGATGGTAGTTGGTATTCAAACCTTGGTTGTTGTGACCTCCTACAGGGTATCCAGAAATATTCAATCCACTCATATCAGGATAATTAACTGGTGGGGCATGATAAGGAGGAGCACTTGGCCAGGACTGCAATGGTGCGGTGGGAACAACATTTTGCCCAGCTTGTGGTGGCAATGAACTGCTTCTATGTATATTTGACGTGTGAAAATTACCAGATCCACTATAAGGACGAGGAGCCGCTGAATTTTGTGGGTTTGGCGGCTGAGAGGATTGCTTCTGGTGTTTTGGATGAAGGCCACCCCTAACAATGCCAGAATCAGGAGCACCATTTTTTGGTGCAGATTCAGTTGACACACCAGACTTCTTACTACCAAAATAGTCGTGGGGAGCACTATTTTGATTGGAATGAGAAGATTTTTCTGGCTTTTTAGGCACGAAAAGGGGTGGGTTTTTTGGTTTACTCATCTGGTTCACCTTTGCCCCACCACCCTCAGAACTTGATGATGGTGTAGAAGTCTGACTTGGCTGGTTAGCAGTGCTACCTTCAGAATTATCGGTAACTCCATCAACTGAATTTTCCTTTTTGCTTGCTGGTTTAGATACACTGTCAGTCTGGTTTTTTCGAGGTTGCTTAGCTTTAAATTGCTTATCTGCCTTTCCATTCCCACCATTTTGATGATCACGCTGAGAAGTACCCTGCACTTGAGGGTTGGTATCTTGAGTTGTGTCTGGCGAATTTGACGCATCCACATCATCCTTATTGCCACTTGATATGCTGCTTATGTATGGTGACTGTGCTAATGGTGGTTCTCCAGCCACAAGGCTTTTCCATTGCCAAACACTCTTTGCAGCAGCGGTGAGTGATTGAGACACATTTGGAGGTTGTGCTAATAATATTGTGTACCGCTTCATCTTAAGCTTATGAAGAGCATTAGAGAAGTCCCGGTCACCAGAGATTAGCAGAAAATTTGCTGGCGGAGGGTTGTCAATAGCCCAGAACAGCATGTCAACCAAGATCTTCTTATCACTTGCATCTTTAATGCCTGCAATTGTTGGAAAAAAAAAGAAATAAGAAGACATGCAGATCCGACAGATGGAAATGGTAAATAATCATAACAAGCGCCCACTTAATGAAGAATTGAACTTTCTTTCACTATTTCTCGAGTACACACCATGTAATTCTCGCGATACCACACAAGCTCGTAATCAACCCTTGCTTATTTGGATGTCAAGAAAAATTCTAAGAAAAACTCAAATAAAATCTAGTTTACGAGTCACAGAGAAACCACATCTACTTTTCAGGCATACACAATTCTGTTAAAAATATATTTCATTCAGTCTTAACCCAATGCTGCACTCTAAATTTTTTAATGCCCAATATACGTATTTACAGGCATACGAAGGGTCAGGTTACAAAGTTTGGCATACATAGAAGAACACATTTATATTGTTGGTATTCTCTAATCGATTCGTAATAAACCCCAAAAATGATTTCTCCCAACTGGACAATACCACCAATGAGTTACTGTGATAGAGTTCTAGTCAATTCTATCCCATGAGATGGAAATGTATTTTGAGGTGTGCAGGAAGCCAGAAACTAACATAACTCGAGAAAGCCTCCAGTGAAAGCTTCACATGTCCACAATAGCACCAGATCAAGAATCGACAGAACAAACCAGAAAAACTATGCATCCCTCCTTTTAAATTTACGTAAGAAAACATGTCAAGTATTCCTAACCATTTCAGAGCACCGCACCTTGGGGACAATCAAGGCAGCTCAATATAATTCAAAAGAAAAACAGACTATTAAGACTTCCTAAATCATATAGCAAAAACATAACCACAACCATTACAACCGACAGGCTCACATGATTACATGGCACATACCAATCAGACTCAGCAAAGACCTGCTTCTACCTCTAGCCAATCTTCCTCGTCTTCTTCCTCCCACGACCTGCCCTCCTACCCCGCCCAACCCATTGTTTCCCCAGCTTGCATCACTACCTCACCGACCCATTCTAATTTCTAACCAAGCCACCACCGCCGTCAGTCCTGCCGCTACCCCTGGCCATCGCTCTAACCCCAGGGGGGAAAGGTTTCTTCTACGGCGTGGTGCCTCAACCCTGACCCACACACAACGAACCTAAATCTTTACCGTCGTTCCGACGTCTCCGCCGCTCCACATTGTCAGCCTCGATTGCTCCCATGTGGCTAGAGGTTGAGGTCAAGAGAGCTTTAGAGAAAAAAACAGCAGCCTGCCGTCTAGCAAATGCGCACAAATATCACCACGCCCCATCATCAGATGGAAAAACCCCAACAATGCGACCAACAAATTAATCGATTCCTTTTCTGATCCCACACACTAACACCACGAGAAGGCCGTCAAAGCCAGCAGAACCCACAATCCAGATCCATCCGCCCAAGCCCGCCCCAGGACAAAGAAACTTCTATGCAAAATCTACGATTCCACACTTATCCTGAAAGTTTATGACAGATCCATGGACCATACCCATCACTGTACCGGCGCAAGCCACATGAATTGGCGAGAGGTAAGCGGATCGCCACGCCACGAGTAGATGATTTAGAGAGGGAGCAGGGGGGTCCGTACCGGGCGGGACGTGGTGGAGGGAGACGCCGGTGCTGGAGAGGGCGTGCGCGACGTGCTGGGCGATGGCGTTGGTGTCCCCGTAGGCGGAGACGGAGATGGGGCCGACGTGGCCGGCGGTGGCTAGGGCGGAGCTGATGTTCTGGACGATGAGGTGGGGGTCGCAGTTGCGGGGGACGGCGCAGTTCTCGATGTCCCACCACACCGACGTCTTCGCCCCCGCGTACTCCCCCATCGCCGCCGCCGCGTCTACTGAGAGTTTCGCCGGCGGAGACCGGAGTGGTTCGGGGTCTTCGGCGGGGGGGAGTGGAGGGTCTCCTTTTTTATGGTTTGGGACGGCGGCGGCGGCGGCGGCGTCGAGGTGGACTCGTGAACTGCCCGTCCCACTAGCACCGGGCAGGCACCGAGGTTTTCTGTTTTTCTTTGAAGGTAAAAGGATCGGTAAATCTGATTTAACACACCGAAAATTTTGGTAACTGACCCATATTTGATTGTACCGACACGCTTTGGGGTTATTGACAACAAGATGCCATGGGCCCCACATGTAAATGATATACTGTAAGTCGTAAAAAAAATGATATACTGTACAATTGTAACAATTTATTCATCAAAACGGAATGTTAGTCATTGGTGGAAAAAAATAGTGTAAATTATGGTCATTGATGGAAAAATAGTGTAAATTATGGTGATTGGTTGTTGGTGAAAAAGGAATGTAAATTATGACGATTGATCGTTGGCGGAAGAAGGAATGTAAATTTTGGGGAGAAATCGATGAAGTGGTTTATAGGAGGAGAGAGGAAGGGTGGAGAGAAATGCATCGTCCTTCTTAGATTTTAGAGATTCCTCTATTGTAGTATTAGGCCTCCTTTGAATCATGGGGTAGAAAAAGTAAAGGGACAGGAAATGTGTAGGATTGGGATGCCCTGCCAAGTTAAATCTTATGAACAAAGGAACTCGTATATGATTGCAATGAAGGAATCGTTGTTGTCCGGCAAAAAAATTCCATGAGCTCTGACTTCATGTATTTTTTCCTGTGAAAACAAACTAGAGAATTCCTATAGGAATAGTTCATACAGGAACAGTTCTCGTGTGAATCAAACGGTTTTGTAAGGGAAAAAACCAAAGGGTCCAATCCTACGAAAATCCTGTAAAAATACTACAAATCAAAGAGGGCCTTAGTCTAAAAAAAGAAACTATTGCAAATAATTTTTACATCGAGGACAAGAGTGTTTTTATCTGATCATTAAGATTTGTGAGAGTACAAAGTGAGAAGATCATCATTGAATGATTATGAATATCGACCTAGAATCTGAACGTGCCTCCGAGCCTTATCCTCTCGGCTACAGTAGACTCAGGCGGAGAGAAAGGCGACTCGTGCGTCCAGCTTCTCGCCGGCGAGTCCAGCGCTCCCCTCTGCCTCCGGCCGCCGTTCCAGCGCCGTGAGGTGGGGGGAGCTCGGGTACTCGCTCGTGCGTGTAGATAGGTGGTAGTTAGGTCTCTAGGTGTGTGTTCCTCGGCGGCATCGAGACGGCGGCGATGGCGTCGGCGAGTGAGGTGTGGTCCATCCCCTCCGCTCCCCGTTCCGGCCTTGGTGCCGGGGAGGTCGTGATGGCTCTCAGTCGGGTGCTCTCTGCCATCTTCTCTTCTCCGGCCGACCGTGGTGGTGAGGGGAGAAGGAGGTGGCTGTGGGTGTTCCGTTTTTGGTGGTGGTGTTGCAGGTGGTCTTCTCCTTCGGTGGTTCTGCTCCGTCGGCCGTGGTGGCGAGGGGAGCGGCGCTTGGAGGTGCTTGGGTGCTGGTGGTGGTGGTGGTCCTCGACGACGGCGAGCTGGCTGGTTGTTGGGCGGAAGCGGGGAGAGGAAGTTGTGGCCGTGCGCGTTCATCGCCTCTCAGTCCCGTCGCGCGGCGGCGGGCGGCTCCTGCGGCTGTCTACAAGGTGTGGTGGCGGCCTCTTCCTGCCGGCGAGCGGTACGGCGGCTCCGGCGTCGTCTAGGGTTCTGGGGTGCGGCTGTGGATATGATTGCGCTTCTTTCCGGTGGCTGAGGGTGCTCTGTGCACTTTTTTGGGCATTTTTGTATTTTCGTTGTTTCTTCTGGGCCTGTTTGTAAAAGTGGGGAGCCTCCTTAATATATGAATCAGATCCGTCCTCAAAAAAAAAAATCAACCTAGAGACAATCATACATAAAGTTAACATCATAGGACCCATAACTCAAACCCATGTCGTAGCTAATTACAGTACATTGTTTACTCACAAAGTTATGATGCTCCAATTGCTTGTCGGTGTCCAGCATAAAGACATAACATAGTGTGATAAAACCTAGCGTGAGGGGTTCTTGATTGTGCATTAGAGGAGAGCAAATAGTACGAATTTTACCGTAGAGCTAATTAATGCAATTACTTGACTTACTTAAGTTGATTTTTAATGGTCTGTATTAAATTGTGAGCCTTTGGACAACATAGATGAAGTTTAGATTGACTGCACAAGCTCGTTCATATTGGTAGCACAATATAGATGTGACGGAGATACATTTTCTTACATAACAAAAAATTATTAGAAAAATCTACATCAGACCACCATTACTTAGTGATGAAGAGAAAGATAAAAAATGAGGATAAAATAATGAGCTGCATGGTCCAGGACTAAAGAATGAGGACAACCAACCCCATGACAATTGTCATTAGGCTCAGCTGTGGTTGCTGAGTTGTTTTGTGTTGTGCTATTTTTCTAATCTTCCATGGACACTTAACCAGAAAAGCAGGCAAAAGAAGGTAGAATAAACACAAAGATAGATAAATTCAGGTGAGGCGCGCAGGATTATGATATGATGATCAAGTTGTTGATTTATGTGTGTCGCGAGGGTCCTTTGACTACACATGATGGCGTGCACCGATCTCATCCGGCTGCAAATGGATATTTTCCATGACACTTCACCTTCAGTAACAATTGTAGACAGTCGACGATTTGTAATGATGTTTCAAAGGCAAGAAAGAAAATGGCATCCATTCTATCATGCGGAACATAAAACGCGGAGGCAACATGGGTAAGATCTAGCTTTAGATAGGATTTATGACATTAATTTTTTTGAATGGATAAAACATGTTTAAATATTCTCAAAAAAATTGACAACACATATCTATATTATATATGCAACACCAAAAAATTTCTGTTTCAAATTCGACCTATACTTAGAGAGGCAAAAAAGAGAAAATTTGGTGTGAATAGTGAGAAACACTATTCACTTAAACCTGACACTATTCACAGTATAATTTAGCCTTTTTGTTTCTCTAACTGTAGATCAAATTTTGAGCTGAATTTTTTTTAGTTGTAGAACAGGTATGTTGTGTAATTTTTTCAGATTTTTTAACAATTTGTAAATACGGTTTTTGTGACATGATCCTACGATTGCACCTAAAGTGCAGATCCTATACAAGTCTCCCCCAACGTAACGCGGCAAATCTATAAATTTGACGCGTGATCTTCTAAACATTGTAGAAAGTAACACACAACATAAAATTTTCTGAAGTTCCTCCAAAAGTTTTCGATCCGTTGTTTCTTTAGATCCTTCCTTTGTCGATGTCAAATTGTCCAAGAAAAGCCTAGCATCGCCAGCGGCTTGTTAATTCGTTTGGTTTTGGGCTGCTGATGCTTCTGCACTCCATTCCCTCTTTTGCCACTAATTAACATGGCCAGACATAGTTCTCACCCGCTCGTAACAGTCGTCCACTAGCGGTTTGTCCTAATTGCTCTCACCCTTGCATTTGAGACTTCTAAATCCGTTTTTAGTACATCCAATGGCATATGCAGATACGTAGACGACCTCTCATGCCTACTTACTTCGTCTCTATTTACATGACACAGCACATTTCAAAATTCCGCTTTGAAAACAAATTTGACCAACAAAGTGTGGGTTGTATTCTAAAAACTTTATAACAAATGTTTTGTAATAGAAAATTTTCTAATAGTAACTTTTATCAGACATGTCTCATGTATGTTAGTCAAATTCATGGGCAAAGATACATCAGAGAAAAAGAGCAATGGCGGCTAAACAAAAGGCATAGGGAGGGAGTATATGGTTTTGAATATAAAACTCATCGAACAAATAATTAATTTTGTCTTGTAAGCACTTATGATTTGCTTAGAGATTCATGCACCTCTCAATTATCTCTCCCCTTCTCTCCTATGTCACGATCCCTTGATCTTAAATTTATCCCCGACGCTACAGCTCCGCCGCTCGCCGCTGCGCTTCAACAAAATTGATATCTCTGTGCCCTCGCCTTGCTTTCACCCCAGCGAAGATGTCAGCAGTGGGTGCCTACATGACAAAAGAAAGCGAGAACAATCAACTGAAGATATGCACTTATGTACTCCTATAACCTCTCACCGCTAGTGCTAAACTATGAGTTGAAAACTTGAAACAACATGAAACTTCAGGTCAACATGCATAAATTGTTCAGGATTTGCGTCAACTGAGTATCAACAAATGAAGTGAAACACTTTCTTGGTAGCATTCAAATGCACTTGTACTAGAAGAAACCAAAAGGTAAAGAAACTGAAAAGCAGAGCTACAAGAAGATTGACCGGAAAGAAAACTGAAAAGTTGAGCTGCAAAGAAAGAACACGAAAAAATAACACAAATCCAGGCCAAAGACTCAAAGAATACCAAAACTGTACATCTTTCCTACTGAAAAAGAAGTAAAACTACGAAAATCAAAGGAAATGATTTGCAAGTGGCCACAAAAATATGAGCAAAAAGGGCGAATGACTAGAAGCGCGTAACAATATCTAGCCAATTACACCTTAACATCAGGTGAATTCTTTGCAAAGATAACTGCAAAATTCTAGGGAGGCAGTTGGATTCCACTACCTTCACCCCTGACATGTATTAGCAAAGCACTGAAGCTGAAATACTTAAACACCACCTGGGATTGATATATTTAATGAATATGTGATCTCATTTTTTTTCAAAGAGGAGGACAAGCTTCCTGCCTCTGCATCAAGCGATGCACAGCAATCATGAGCCTTCATGTTGATTATTTAATATATTTTGACCCGAACATGTCTTGATCAACAAAACCTAGCACACTACTACATAAAAATGCATTTATCACATAGGATTGACATTGAGAACTTTGACACTGCATCTAATTTTAGTAACTTGGCATTGAGAACTTTGACACTGCATCTAATTTTAGTAACAGTACGTACATGTTGAGGAACAGGATGCCACAACAAAATAAACTGATAGAGAACTCTTGAGCAGAAATCCATGTCACAGCCAAGAGCATCGATGCGAGTGAAGATACCCGCAGTGCTGCAATACCCAGGCTATGTGCAAGCTAAAATACTGCTACACACTCCAGATCAAAACGACAATACTCAACCGAGAAAACCTCCCGTAAACATGCTTATATGGAAACACAAACAAGACACTTGACAGAATGCAGATCCTAGACATAATGTGAGAGTGAACATTCCACATACACAATTCAATATGAAGTGTAACACACATTCGGCACTTGGCCCTGTGATCACCCCAACAGTATCCCAGCGACACATGGGGTTCCGTGTTCCGACTTATAAAGATTTGAATTGGTGGTCATCCGTTCACTCCTTTTCTAGTCCTTCCTGACTCGGTCCAGACAAGAGGGACAATGCAAACATAGAGAATAGAATCAAGCTATTGTCTCCTCTGCCGCTCCAGATAAAAGAAAGCACCAAAGTGAATTAATTTGAATAACTTGTGTAAACTATGTCTGTGACGTAGCACAGGGTCTTACTGATATAAGAACATAATCCGAGTAGGGTTCCTAGCGAGTACTGCCTTGGGGCTTCGCCTAATATGCAAGATTCATACAATAATCTTCAAGGGCCTAGCTACGAAATATAGCATGGGAATAAGACTTCTTACTACATCACCAAAAGTGCTCTAGCAAATGATCTGTGAGAGTGGTCTTCTGAGTATTTGCATGGGCACATCCAGATCATGTGTTATTCCCCCGAGTAAATTGCTAACTAAAATAATCACCTAGCAATCTATGGAAACAATGGCAAGAACATGTGTTCAAAGATTACGTAAATACAACCAAACGAAAAGACACCGTATGAAAGCACAAGATTATCTCATAGCATTAGTTCATTTGCAAATAGACAACAGCAGTTCAATGTTTTCCAAAAAAAAATCGAAAACCATTCAATGTCAAATGCATGCATGTCAAAACGTCTTAGCAATTTCAAATAAATAAAAAGCCAGAAATCTCATTCATAGCTTATGCCGAGCATAACTATAATGACACCCTTTGGTGCCCACCCAACCCTCATCCACCCCATGGGTGTGGGGTCTCCAAGCTGGTGTGGTAACCTCCAGGTCCTGGAGGTTCATAACCAAGGTCTCCAACCATGGAATGCATATGCAACAAAAGCATTTTATCTCATCATAAGCATAAACATAGGTAATAATTTTCAACATAGTAAGCATTATTCATTAGACATATCCTGACAACAGAAAAGAGCTTCACAAGAATCATGAGCAACATACATGATGAATAACAAGGAGCAAAACATTGGCAAATATCAAACGGTGTCAATGGTGGTGTGCACTCTGCCAATATGCATGTGCTTGCCTCACCCACGGAGTGCAAGGTGTCATTCCAAAGCATTACAATCAATAGAAAATGAGATTTTGCCTCTAACACTCTTGTCCAACCCATATTGTTGACAATCCACCTCAGCCCCAAGGTGAAGTTCAACTAAAAGCATTAAAATCCTAGAAAACATGTATGATGTGGGGTGACCATCTTACCATACAACTCCATTTGGGATTTATCATAAAGACCGTGGTTTGAAAACCTGAGTTGCGGCTAAGCGACTATTTTCGTCAATCATAACGATTCACCAACTTTGGTAACCGATAGAAAATTCGCAAGTCAAAACATAGCAAATGATGGGTCTTTAAGCATCTACTGAATATACCCTACAATTTCCATGCTGGGTGTTATTTTAGTGCTCAAAGAGACAATTGAACAATGTAAACATAATCGCAGAAATTCATTTTCAAACCATAACTTGGAGTTAGGCAAACAAATACTTACTGGATGGCTAGTGAAAACCTTCTCACCTCTTCTTCCTTATATAGCCCTCCTTACTCTCTTTCTCCTCTCAGCCGGCTGAAGGGAAGGGCATACAAAGAATCAACTGGGAGTATACTTGCCATGGCCTGCTGACGGGGAAGGGAATGGGAAAATCCGGAGTGAGCTGGTCTAGGAGAAGCTGCAACACCCGGCACAGGAGCCGCGAGGGGAACCGGACATGGCGGCACAACAGGGGCCACGCGCCAGAGGTACCCTGGCGGCGGTGTCCAAGCTGGAAGCAGCTGAGAAGTACCCACTTGATATATTGTCCCAGGACTGGCGGTAAGCTTGAACCTCTGTAGGAGGACGAGGGGCTGAAGATGTGGTTGCCTCACCACGTCTGGTTTACGCAACGACGCAGCAGTCAGTGTGGCATAGACTCCAGATTGGGCTGGGCAGAAGAAGCTGCAACACACGTATGTGGCGGCGCAGGAGTCAGAGATGGAAAGGGCACAGCAGGAGTCGCCTGCCACAAGGACCCCTGGGATGGTGTCCAAGTTGGGCGCAACTGAGAAGCACGAGCGATCATGTGTATCAACCCTTGCGAGAACATAGCTAAGTTATATGCATGAGCCATGGAGGACTGGGCCAGAAGAAAGCCCATCACCCTTCTGTGGCAGTGCAGGAGCCATGGGAGGAGCTGGAGATGGAGATAGCACACCAGGGGTCGCCTGCTGGGAGCAGACCGAGGGAGATGAGCAAGTTGGGTGCAACTGAGAAGCAGGACTAGTTATCTGGACAGACCCTGGCAAGGATGTGGCTAAGTCGTGTGCGTGTGCCGGTATCCACTTGACAATGCTGTTAGGGTTCTCTTTGCATACTCGGCCCTTGTGGCCAGGTCGGCCACATGTGTGGCAGTCACCATTAAAGGTGCAGTGTGCAGCGATGTGTCCATCACCACACTTAAAGCAGATCATGCCCTGCCCACGGACTGCTTTTAGTTGACCTATCTTTGGTTGATTCAACGTGCACTGTTCTGTGCTATGAAAGTCTCCCTTGGACTTCTTGAAAGAAATTTGCTTAGTAAACTCGCTATCCTCAGGATTACTCCTCTTCTGCGGGTTGGTATCCCGAGTCACGGCTGAAGAACTTGAAACTATGTTCTTTGAATTATCCTCATCCTTATTTCCACTTGATGTGCTGCTTATGTATGGTGACTGCTAATGGTGGTTCTCCAGCCACAAGGCTTTTCCAGAGCCAAACACTCTTGCTGCAGCAGTAAGGGTTTGAGACACATTTGGAGGTTGTGCCAATAAAATATTGTATCGCCTCATTTTAAGTTTATGAATGGCGTTAGAGAAGTCCCGTCACCGGAGATAAGCAGATAATTTGCTGGTGGAGGATTGTCAATAGCCCAGAACAGCATGTCAACCAAGATCTTCTTATCACTTGCATCTTTAATCCCTGCATTCAATAGGAAACAATAAAAAAATGATAAGATGGGCTTAAATATATAGCATGCTAGACATGTAATTCGAAATGCAATGCAATCAGAGAGAGATTTTGCCACCTCCAAGAATAATATTTGAGATACAGGCCTATAGGGATAACTTGGGTCATTCTTCGAACAAAATCAGTTACAGGGAAATAATAACCAATCACAAAATCTCACTAGCTACTTGTTTGTTGTTATAAAAAAATGAAGAGACCAGTTACTCATAAGAGCATATGTCACACAGGCTTTCGATCAACCCTCACTTATTTGGATGTCTGTATAAACCCTAAGGAAAATCTATACTATAATATCTGTAGTTGCCGTGATGGTACGTTCGTGAGGTACGTTTTGGTTTTGGGTGGTACGTCCTCCGCACTCCACCGAAAAATCCTAATCCAACTCGACTAAGGAGTCCTAATCAGAATAGGAGGCTGTCGGCGGCCTTACGCAAGGAGGCTGTCGGCGGCCGCGCGCGAGGAGGAGTAGGAGAGGGTGGTGCGCTCAAACCAATCGGCGGTCCGTGAGCAGCAATAGCCATCCACGTCCGGGTCCAGCCCGAGGAGGCAGAGTTCTCCGACGGCAGAGGAAAGACCGAAGCAAGACCGTCTTGCGCAATCACTGGCCGGCATGGCCGCGCGCGGTTGCCCGTTCCTGAACTTCTCCACCGGCAGCATGCCGAGGCCGGGGCCGCCTCCCGGGGTCGATCCGTTCGTCGCTGTGCAGTGCCCCCGCGCCGTGGACCTGCGACTTTCACATCAATCAACAAACACATCAGAGACGAACGAGGCACAGAGGCAGAGCCGCCAGGATGTTTCGATTTTTCTTTTTTCATCTCCCGTCTGCCGTCCTATCCCGCGAAGATCCACAGAGGCAGAGCCGCCAGGACCAGGTCGCAAACGACCAGCCACGGCCGGATGCGGCCGCTCGACGGTGGAGCACTGCCGGTCGCCGTTCTTTCCCACGGGAGTCCGGCGTGCTGCACTGCCGCTCACGGGAAGTCTACACCGGGCGCCGATTGGTCCACCGCGCCTCCCTAGGGGAGCCGGTCACCCAATCTCAGGTCGCTGCCCCGTCCGCCCAGAGGAACAACGACGGTGAACCCATGCGCGGCATCCAACTCTGAAGCACACGGCATGTCTTCTGAACTTCCCCACCTGTGTCGATGCCTGAATCTTAGCTTTTTTTTTGGCTTCTGACAGATAGATGTGTAAGTAGTAGTAGGTATGTGAAAGAGTTCAGACTTCCCAGTTTCTTTCTTCAGAGAAAACGACTTCAGACTGTTGTATCGTAATTGCAATGAATTCGTCGCTGCAAATGGATAATCTGTTGAAATTGCTTTTCCTCGCTTTCTATTCTGAAAGATTGGTAGCGTTGCATGCGTCGGTAATTCTAGCCAGGTATCTGACATTGCTCACGGTTGATTTTATCTCATCACATTGACATATGCAGTTATGCACACGGCAAAAATTTAATTTCTCACACAACACTGTAACAATAATATACCACCGCTCAAAGATCGATACAGGTGACATGTTAAATCTTTGTTTGTAGGCAAAAATAATTTCATCTGCTCTAGCGTAGAGCGTGACATGGTCGGCATGTTCAACAATTGTCCCTAGACATAATATGCTTTTAAATTTGAAATAATTAATTTAGTGCCAATCATAACCAGTTCATCCCAATAGTTTCATTTATACTATGCAACCTCTTATGCAGGCAAGCTTTTTCGATTGCAATCTCAAAAGAAGGACAAACTAAAAAGATCGCCGTGAAGCTTATAAGCTAAACAAACCACTTAGAAAGACGAAAAAATATGCCGATTTTAGGCCGGAACAAAGGGCAAGACAATGTGCACAAAAAGTCGGAAATATGCAAATATTTAGCTAGCTAGAACAAAAGAAAGCTAGATTACACCAAATTCTAGCTAAGCGTGAATATAGCCACAACACACCATGCAAAGAATCAATTGTGATGGTGAAGCTTTCATATATAGAACAACAAGAAGACGTCAGTATATCTACCTTCAATGTGTACAAAAATGTCATATGATATAAATTTCTATCAACTTATCACACCGAGATAGAATGTATCATCACATACTTTTACCTTCAAGCTAACGTTTGTAGGTGCCAACGTTTTCATCAAAACATTTTTTTAACTCCCGTTGCACCGCACGGGCACTTTTGCTAGTACAAATAAAACCAGTATAAAGAATCATCAAGCCGGACCGTGCCAGTGTGGTTCATGGCCTTGCATCCACTGCAGTGGATCGTTCATTGGGCCGACGTGTTATAAAGGAGGAGAAGGCGTTAATGTTTCTTCGACTAGAGGTTAAGTGTGTCACTCCCACAGGTGAGCAAACAGGGTTGCACATCGTTTAGCTCACTTAGGTCAGCTTGAGACGAGTTGGGATGTGCTACATGAGGCAGGTACAATCGGTGTGTTGGAACTGCTCATTCGTGAACGTAAGAACATTATTTCGTAATCGATTAAGCTCACCTGTTCACTATAAAAAAGAATCCACAAGCCTGAAATCCATTAGACGAAGGCACGAAGCACATCCCGAAAGCAGGGAACTTCTATAACCTAAAATGTCTCTATTATCGTCCAAAATTATGCCAGATCTACCAATCATACCCACAGCCACAATCATACCCACAGCCACAGGAAGTATATATCAGAACCAACTAGCGTAGCAATACCATAGACAAGAGAAACGGCGGGGAGGTAGACCACTGACCAAGTGATAAGATTAGGGACCAGAGCAGAGCTGCTGGGCGTAATGAGGATGGGGGTTCCGTACCGGCGGGGACGTGGTTGAGGGAGACGCCGGTGCTGGAGAGGGCGTGCTGGACGTGGTGGGCTATCTGGTGGGTGTCTCCGTACGCGGAGACGGAGATGGCGCCTCTGTAGCCGGCGGTGGCGAGGGCGGCGCTCATGTTCTGGACGATGAGCTGAGGGTCGCAGCTGCGGGGCACGGCGCAATTCTCGATGTCCCACCACACCGACGTTTTGGCCACCGCGTACTCCCCCATCGCCGGCCGCCACTGGCCCCTAGGGTTCCGCCGGCGAGAGGTGCGTGAGTCTTCGGGGTGTATGGGGCTTTTGGCCTTTTGTGAACTGCGAATTGAGTTGCGGCGGCGGCGGCCTTGACAAGACAACTATTTTGGAGATAGAAATCCCCACGAAAAGAGTTTTTCTTTCCAAATCTGGCCATTTTCACGAATTAATGTAGTTCGGCGCCAATTGTCCTCGACGCCGAAGATCTCAGATGGGGCTAGCGAAAATCCTACGTGGCAGGTCAGCACCATGTCGGCTGGCGTCGAACCCACTGGGTTTCTGAATCTTGTTTTGCACGTTCGACGCCTTTCGAGCTGGCGCCGAACTTGCAGATTAAACCCTAGTCGTCTTCTCACCCGACCCACCCACTCTATTCCTCCTCACAGCCACGACCAAGCTCTCTCTCATGTAGTTCGGCCCAAACTTCAAATCCACTTAAAACAACCTTGTTTCTTCAATCAAGACCATGGCAACTCTTCTCCACGATAATCTCTCTCAAATCCCCTTGTTTCCATCCATTTGAATATGAAATTAGCTCTAATTTTGGTTTCAATTTATATAACCCTAAAAATGTGGTTTATTATTTTGTATAACTAGAAAGATACCCCGCGCTTTGCAGCGGGAACTTTTAATAAAGATTGTAATATAAACGAAAAGACATATGACACATGCAACGGGAAAACTTTTCGGAAATATTCATGATTCGATTGGGCACCATAATCGAGAATTTAGATTTTAAAAATGTAAAATATTTGTATAGTTAACAACTAAAATTGATGAGGTAATTGTATGGATAAAATAATTTATAATGCGAATAGTTTTCATGGATGGATAGAAAATCATTAATAATGTGAGATGACATGGATAAATAATGGCTCAAATTGTGGATGATGTGGCTTAAGGAATAGATGATGTGTGATTAATAAGTATTAGTGGAGATGACATGGGCAATTGATTGGTTAAAAGAATGAATGATGTGGATAGCTTGCATGTTTAGATAGAAAAATAGTTAATGCACTTAGTGGGGTTTTGCTTTATAAGAGGTATAAATAGATTAATATTGATTTTCAGTTGAAGTATTAGATATATGTTTGCACATGGTTTGTGATTGGCAATTCTTTTGGTTGAAAAATGCATTTATTGTTAAAATGTATGAGGCGGCTAGATTTATAGGAGGCACTAGATGCATTATCATTGTGCTAAATGTGGTGGTTAAGATTGTAGGGGGCACTAAATGCAATACTTTGTAGAATGCAAAGAATATTGTACTTATCTATACTTCTTATAAATCAAAACCCCACTAACTTCATTAATTATTTTTCTATCTCAACATGCAAGCTATCCACATCATCCAATCTCTTAACCAATCAATTGCCCATGTCATCTCCACTAATTAATCACACATCATCTATTCCATAAGCCACATCATCCACTATTTGAGCCATTATTTATCCATGTCATCGCACATCTATCTATCTATCTATCTATACTTCTTATAAAACAAAACCCCACTAACATGTAGTATTAAATATACTTCTTATAAACAAAACCCCACTAACTTCATTAATTATTTTTCTATCTCAACATGCAAACTATCCACATCATCCAATCTCTTAACCAATCAATTGCCCATGTCATCTCCACTAATTAATCACGCATCATCTATTCCATAAGCCACATCATCCACTATTTGAGCCATTATTTATCCATGTCATCCCACATCTATCTATCTATACTTCTTATAAAACAAAACCCCACTAACATGTATTAAATTAGTCTATCTCTACCTGCATGGTGTCCACATCCTCTACTATTTGAGCCATTCATTTATCCATGTCATCCCACATTTATTAATGAAAATCTATGCATACATGCAATTTATTCACTTTATTAATTCTTTTAGTCATACAATTTCCACATAATCAATTTTAGCGGTTAAATATACGAACATTTCTCGGTAATTAAATTTCGATTCTCGACTATTGTGGCAAATCAAATCCTCCCTATTCCCGATTTTTTTATCCATTTCATGCTTTAAATATCCTTTATTTTATAATACACTTTTAGAAGAAAAAAAATCCCGCTGCAACGCGCGGGGTATCTTTCTAGTTATAAATGTATGTGATGGCTATGTTTATAGGAGCCACTAGATGCACTATCTTTGTGCTAGGTATGTGGTGACTAAATATGTGGTGGATAAGCTTTTAGGAGGTACTAAATGCATTACTTTCTAGAATGCAAAGGATATTCTTTGCTTTGTCTTGTAGTTTTCTTATGTTTCATACTTGTTTCTTTGTCCTAGGGTTTTGTTATGTTTAATATTTGCATGCTTTGTCCTAGATTCCGCTGACATTTACAAGGAACTTGGACGTAAGATGAAGATCGTACAAAAACAAAGGCAAATATCCCAGTATATCATGCAAAGATGTTGTGGTGCCACCAAGATATTTGGTACCTAATGTCCTTGTGGCAAACCTTGTAGCATCTCGCAATCTAGGCACCCCGCTACGGCGGGTCATTCATTCTACATGTGCAACGATTCTCGCGTGAGTTTTTCTTATTTATTTGCCCTATACTTAAATTCAAACTTTATTGTTTATTATTGATTCCTTGTGTTGATTACAAATTTGATAGGAATATTGTACGCGCTACCTTTTTCAATGATTGATGGGCCTGAGATATATGATGACTATCTTCTTTCACCATATGTTAGATATTTTTGGGTCCATGGCTCGCTGAGACGTGGACACGTCTTGTGCGTCCACCTCCATCTCCACCGGCGCTATGGGAACTTGATCAAACAACACCCAAAGCTCCTCCAATGGTTTGGTGTGAGCATTGTCAAGACATGACACAGTGGTGCCTCCTTTATGGCCCCGACACTTTGGAAGAGTCATGAAAGGATTTTGATGAAGAAAAAGGCAAGAAAATGCAATATGCAATAGGGAGCGCAAGAGGAAGCAAGCTGAAGAAAGTTGTGAAGAGTAAACTCTTGGAGGAGGAACTAGAGGTGGACCGAAAGAAGAGGGAGATACAAGCCAAGAGAAGGAAGGAAGAACAAGCAAGGGAAAGGGAAGGCGAGAGGAGGAACGAGGTGAATGGAAGCAAGTAATTCTTGAAAAAGTACAACGCGGTCTTTTGCAAGAGTTGGTTTTGATTAGCACTTGTGGTTGAATATGCAATGTTGTTTCGCATTCATGTTGTGGGTTTTTTGTCATGATGAACTTGATGTTGAACCGAGATGTTTTATTTTAGGAATCATTGGATCATTTGATAATTATTGTAATATTGAGTACTCTGTTGATGTAGTTGATATGGACCTTAATGTCATATTATTTGTTGGTACTGCATAAATAGGACAAACTCGTGGATATATGCCATATAATTGCACAAATTTGATAAAAAAACAAACATTACAAGGCTGGTGCTCGGGCGATGTTAACCATCGACCTCTCTAAAGTTACCATACAAGAGCTCCCTTTGAATGAAATCTATAATACAAGGAAATAAATTCGTCTTGGCAATTTTCCATATAAGTTCTAACGATTTCTTCGGTTGGCCATCTTTTGAGCACACCATGCTTCATATTGTTTTTGCTAGCACTCTCTGTGCTCTTTTTCCTCTTCTCCTCTAGTTCTTTGGCCTCTTTTTTCTCCACATATGCTTCTCCATACCAATAATATGTGGCTGCCTAAATTTTACAAAAGGGAAGGTCCAAAATCACTAGTAACATTGCTCATTTCTATGTCATTATCAATGCTTAGTCAGTTAATATTGTAGCATTTTGTAAGTGTATTTATCATTTGAAATAAATATGTCACGGGCTGAATTTTTCGGGCAAATACCGTTGAAGCCAAAGTGCAGAAAACTAAAAGCAAAGTTCTGGTCGGTCGCCGCTAGGTAAGGTGGAACCAAAATGAATAAGTTCGGTGTCCCAACAG
Source organism: Poa pratensis (assembly GCA_947311845.1). NCBI lineage: Eukaryota > Viridiplantae > Streptophyta > Magnoliopsida > Poales > Poaceae > Poa > Poa pratensis. Next base: position 21,313,562 of record CAMZMU010000092.1, on the reverse strand, counting down.
TGTAACATGGGGTTTCCCTACTCCACCCAAAGTGGGTCCACCACCAGTGGGCCCACCTCGAAGATGGACAAGACCAAGCCATGTCAACCTGGCAAGTAGGCCAGCCCACTTGCCCCATGTTGACCCGCCATGATCTGCATCGACACTAAAACGGCTAAGGACTCCAACCCGGGAAGCCCTCCGGGGATGCTAATCGGGTACCAACGCCAAGACCCGCAAGGAGTCAAGCCCGGAGGCTAGCTGGACTCATTCCTTGCCTAGGAATGGAATGCCTGCCTACTCCGTACCTCCAGAAGATCAGCATGCTAGCATCAGCAGAAGGAAAAGATCAAGGAAAGGCTTAGGCTCCAAGAAAGGAAAGAAGGAAGATCACGCTAAAGAAGGCGTCACTAGGGGACAACCGTGGTGGGGGTGTCAGGTCCTTCCTGTCACCTGCCAGCCATGTCCCTCCCAAAAGCAGACGCGCTTTTGGGATCCTACCAACCCAAGGCGAACAAAAGGTGGAGATGAAGCCACGTGTTGCCGCCGTTCAGTTCCACCTTTTGGCTTTCCCGCTGAATCCTAGCATGCCTCTCGCATGACCGCCTGTGGCAACCCCCTGGTCTACAAAGGAAGGTCCAAACCCACCGAGAGGGGGTACAGATCAATTTGGACTCCAAGCCAGAGTAGAGGTAGACATTGCGAAGGTAGAGGAAGATAGAGGTGATCTCCTCCGGGTCATGATCTGCCCTTCTTCCTCCTCCAGCCAACCACCCTCCGGGTTAAGACCCGGGAACCACTCTTTAGCCACACCATGATGAACTCTTGAATCCATACATGCATGAGTAGGGCTTTTAGCCTCCGGGCAGCCTGAACCTGGGTAACTCCTTATGTCTCGGTGTTGCTCGCCGGAGCTTGCTTGACTAGGACGATCTCACCCTCACCCGGAAGCCGACGTTCGTAAGCCTCCTTCAACCCCCCTCCCCCCCCCCCCCCCCGTTGCCGAACCAACTAAAAAGGGGTATCAGTTACTTCCGGTGTTTGTACATCATGACACGACATTCGGCGCCTTCATAGTTTTGCGCCGAATGCTAGTCAAGCCAACGAGCTCTCTGGAATCGACGGAAATAATAATTTTCCAGTTCGGCGCCAAGGCAACTCGAACCGACAATTATCAGATTGGCGCTAAGTTTTTGACGGTTTCGCCGACCTAGACTTCGGCGCCTACCGCCCTGGCGCCAACGCAAAGGACTTTGGTGCCAAAACTCTCTGGCGCCGAATGTTTCAGCCAACGTGTTCTCTGGAACATCTCTGGAACTGACAAAAATAACAATTTTGCGGTTCGGCGCCAATGTTGTGGGCGCCTGATGGTCCCGAAGAGCAAGACTTTGATACCTGCAAAAATAAACGAGATTAGGTTGAGACTCCAAGTGCAGAGTGTATAGTAAGTGGAAGACAGTTTTCCCCACGAGGGGTGACTCGAGGGTTTAATATCGAACTCTCGGGGAATCTGAAGTGGTAGATTTATCTTCTTATCCTTCTTTTGGTTACCTACAAAACAAGGTTAGATGTTTTGGTCCTCAACCTCACCTGTGGTTGTCAAGCACAAGGTGTAAGAATGATATCAGGATAGTTATGCAATGCAAACAAGAAATAAATATGCAATGATGGTGGATGCAATGATAAATGATATTTTTGGGTTTTTGAATGATGTATGCAAGATGAAAAGTATTTTTGTATTTTCGGATTTAATGATGGCTGAAAATAGAAAAGTGGTATATGGTGTTGGAAAGTTGTTTCTTATGATAAAAAATGGACTGGGGTTCATGGTTTCACAAATGGAACACACATAGTTAACATATGAGATTGCAACATAGGGTTTGATAACAAGTTACTTAGATATATGGGCATCACGTTCTAACATAGAGATCTTTTGGTTATTAACCTCTCTTATACTCCACCAAGATGCGAACTAAATCATAACACCTCAGTAATTAAGATAACTCAGAGTATAGCATTAAGTATCATGACATGAAGTGAAAATAAGAACATGCTAGATCTAGTCATGGAGTAGTGGCAATGGTCACGCCCACATCCCCGGTAGCATGGTATTTTAGTTTATCCCTAGTGAGGCAACAAAGTAGGGTAAAGATACCAAAATGGATCGCAGAACTTTCTCTCACGTTCACTGCACTAGCCACCCCCCGTTACTCCAACTAATGCACACGTTCCCCCACACACGCTCTCATAAACATGCTTGATCAAAACAAGTAGACAAGAACGGGGTACATAATATGCATCTATACTCATAACTGAAACAAACATTGCAATCTCAAACATATATTAACTCATAAAGATCCACCACAAAGGTATTACAACGGTGACCGTAATCATGTTCAGCAGCTCATACGGTGCTAATTAGTGAAGCTCAAGAGAGGAGAGATACATAAGTTACTTCCACAAACCCATAGTCCAGAGGTGGACTACTCCCTCTTCATCATGGAGACGGTGGAGAAGTCGATGGAGAAGATGGAGACCACGCCGGCAGCGCCCCGCCGGAGTTTTCCCCCTCCAATCTGCAGCTCCTGATCTCCGTTTCGGTATTTCTGTGTTTGTGCGGCGCTCCTTCCAGAGAACGTCGGGGGACCTTTTTTATAGGCGTTTTTAGGTCAAGACAATGTCGGTGGAGCGAAGATCGACGGCAACGGAGCCACGAGGGCCAAACGGGTGGGCCCCACGTGGCCACAGTACCTGGCCGCGTGGGCCACCCCCGTTTGGGCCTCGGGCCTCCGCTTGTTCGCTTCCTTCGCCCACAGGTCTTCTTCCTTCCAAATATTGACGCCCGTAAATTTCCAGGTGATTTCGTTGACGTTTGGGTTCCTGAAACATTAAAATAAGAAAACGGGGTTTTCTGCCTGTGCAGGGTTAATTCCATAAAAATAGGAAATCATTAAGATATTTCCAAAAATCATTATAAAACATTGATATAACCCTTATATGATGCAAATATGATTGGAATATAAGCAATTAAAGTGCAAAGTTCATGTATGCATTTTACATGCATCAGCGCCGAAAACTGGATATTTTCTCACTAGATGACCCAGGGTTTGGCGTCGGGCGGCATGGAGCCAAAATATAGCAGTTCAATGCTTATGCTTTGGCACCGAAACTGAGGCGAAATTTGGGCATTGTTCTCACTAGCTGGCCCAGGTTTTGGCGCCAGGCGGCAGGGAGCCGAACTTCATCAGTTCGGTGCATATTGTGTTGGCGCCGACACCCCTTGCCGTTAAAAAGTTAGATTAATTTTTGACACAACCTCCCCTGTTTTCAAGCACAAAACCTGATACATGCATGCACATCAATTATAATATATCAAATCCACAAGTCAGGTCTCACACAACATAATTATCGGATAGTTCTCAAATCTAACGAAGTCATAGACACACAAATCCACATAAGTTTTCACATAGTTCTCATAACATGGTCTCACACAAAGATAAACCAACTTTTTTTATATCATGATATATAGTAGCGAACAGTACATGGTAGAGATACATGAACTGACTACAACGATTATAAAATAAAATCTAAAAGAACCGAGTAAATATTCGAAAACTTCAAACTCTTCCTTCTTTCATGACACAATCTTGTATTTTTTCTGAAGGCAGGCACTAAAACATGACAACGATACAAAACCATGGACCTGTAAATATCAACGAGGATTCTCCCATAATTTTAGTTTTGAGCCGCAATGTCAAGTCTACGTGCACGCATGCAGCCCTTAAAGTAATCAACCAACATCGCCATGAGTATCAACACAGATATTTCAGGGGAAAAGCAACCGAACAGTCTCGTCGACGTTGTTGGGAGTCGAGAGTATGAATCATCATTAACCGAGACAGATATTGCAAGGACAATTATCCTCGTGGCAACCATGATAAAAAAAAATCCAAAATCGATCTGGCCCAGCAAGATCTGAAAGACCATACCTACACAAATTTAATCTTCCAATTAAAACCACCATTGACGTCGGGAAGGAAATCTTGTCGTTGAACGAAGGTTTGAAGATTAGTTATTATAGACGATGCCATCTCCATTGGAGAAGAAGACGACTACTCCGTTTTGTCACCACACTGGCATGAAGTCGTGGAGGTGGAGTAACAGGCGTGCCTCGATAGCTTCTTCTTCCCAGCGGCATGCGGGAACCAACGCCGGAGTTGTTCGTGTCGGACGACGAGCTGACACGCTCCGACAACGAGGAAGACGAGTTCCCTTACCATCGGCGCCGGCTCCGACACAGAAACCTGCCCCAGCACCAGCGTCGGTACCAGAGCAGGGGACGCAGGACACATGTGGAGAGGACGGCTGCCGCTGGATCAAACCCCACCACACTCCGGCGGCGTAACCAGGCTATGCAGATTCCTCAAGACCGCCGCCGACAATAGCAGATGACACTTCTGGCGTCAAATCATTGAGGCATGCAAGTTTCTCAAGGCCGTGGCGCTGGGATAGGCATCCTACTCACGGCGTGTAGTGGTTGTCGAGGCGCCGGGATAGGCCTCCTTCTCTCATTGTAGTGATGACGGTGGCGTCAGGATAGACCTCTTTCTCTCGCCACAGCCGAAAGCGCAGCTAGCTCTAGGGTCTAGTGTTTAGTTTAAACTTAAATGTCGTTTGTTAAATTTCGTTTAAGTTTCAAAATGTACGCTTGTTAAATTTTGATTAAATAAATTTCGTTTAAGTTTGCCGAATTTGTTGTTGTTTTCTTGCAAATTTTGTCAAGAAATGATCGAAAGTGAATTTTGCGAGTGCCGTTTGGAGGTGCCGGTGAAGGAGGCGACATCACCTAAATCGTGTCCATTTTAGGTGGTGCCGGACCAAATTTAGGTGCTGCCGGTGAAGATGCTCTAATAAGTACCGGAACAAACTAACTTTGGTACTCCGTTCCACTCTCCATTGACGACTTCTGGAAACAAGGAAACCATTGGCACGAGCCGGAGACGGAGGAGACCTGGCACCACGAGTCACAGCGAAAGAAGCCACACAAGAAAGGGATTCAGTGGAACAGGCTAGGCTCTGAAGAGTTGCGGCTCTCGGTAGGTCGGGAGTGAACACCGGCCAGTCTGAGTCCCCCTCGCGTCCACTCACAGATGCTAGTGTTGAATCGAATAAAGCTGTGTTCCAATCAGTCTCAAATTGAACGACCACGCTCACATCAGGACTAGCGTACATGAATCAGGCACCTCAGATGCTTATACCTTCACTAGATCGTACATGAATCAGGCACCGTGATGATGCAGAGAGGTTGCTGCACATTTTGTGGTGCAACCCACCAAATGAGAGTTTGCTATGCTTTAACCTGACATTTTTCACATAATTTACGATAGCTTTGTTCTTATCGTTTCAAGAAAATGAACATTCATGTCAACATTCGAGATTGGTTTTCTATATACTTTTTTTTTCGAAGACCAGATAGCTATATACTTGTACTCAAGCATTTCTTCCAAACTCGTGAATGCATTTTTTGTTCAACTAGAGCCCGAGGGAGGCAGTGACCACAGGGAGAGAAAGATCAAACCTCACCATGGCAGAGAAGAACAAAGATCTCGCAAGCCGTGACACGAAATGAAACTAAGAGCATCTCCACCGGCGCGCCCAATTCCGCTCCCAATAGGCCTATTGGGAGCGCTGGCACGAAATTGGCCCCCAGCGGCGCGCCCAATAGAGAAAATGTTGTCGGCACGTCCCAATAGAGCGTCCGGCAACCCCGCTTCGCGCCCAGGTTCTAGGGACGCAACTAGGCGCGCCGGCAACCACGGCAACGCGCACCGAGTCCAAACCCGACGTGCGGGCCCGACGCGTCAACGACACGGACGCTCGATATCACTTTCCCCTCCCTCCCGTCCACTTTCATTCTTCCGCCATTTCGCCTCCCCCGCGCTCCTGCTTCCCGCCTTTCCACCTTGGGCGATCTACGTCCGCCGCCGATGTCGCCCATCAAACGCAACCGTGGCGGCGCTCGCGGCGGAGGAGGAGGACGACGGGGTGCTACTCGGGGTGGCACTGCTCGCGGTGGTGCTCGCGGCTACATCGCTCCTAGCAAATCGGCCGCCGAACATGACGGATGAAGACTGGGAAATCGAGTGCGCGCGTCGAGCGGCGGCCACCGTAGACAGTAGAGGGCGACGCGTCGTTGCGGAAGCTAGGCAGAGGGACATAGATCTGCTTCGAGCGTCGGTGGCTTACACCGCTGCCGGCGGCGCAAGTCAAGGGAGCACAACCGCGGCGGGCGGCGCATCGCCGTCGAACCCAGCGTTCTTTGATGGCGGTGGCGCTACCCGCGTTCCGGGGCACGGTCCTCGCTATTCTGTGAGAGCAGCAGCCGCTCCGACTCGCCGACCGTGGGCGTCTCCATCGATCTCAACCAAGCGTTCACCGACTCGCCGGCTCTCCAGAGAGACCGGCGTCGCCATCGCGTAGATGTGAGCGGCCGCCAACGCCTCTTTGGCCATGTCCGAGGCGTCGCAATCCGTCACTCGGAAGATGAAGGAGGACTCCAGGATCTTGACCGCGGACCTCTCCGCCTACACGCCGGAGGTGAGGGCTTGGTTTCAACTCAGCTAGCAGCGGATCTTGCGTGAGATGGGGGTTCTTCCGCCCGAACCTACGCCGATGGACACTACGACGACCACCGCGCCGATGGACACGACGGGGGACACGACGAGCAAGGCCGACGCCGACGCAGACGGCGCAGTGCCGACGCCGCGTCCGGGCTGGGAAGACGCCGAGACACAGGAGGAGTCGAACCTGCTCGAGCCAGTGTTGACGATCGACTGATTTGCATGATCGACGTTCCGTAATATTTTCGCCGGACCTGGCGATGCTTTTGGGTGTGATCGCCGAACCTGGCGACGCTTTTGGGTGTGCGCACCAACGCTATTCAAACTTGTGGGGACGTTTTAATTTGAATTTGTGGGGTCGATCTATTGGGACGGTCTATTGGGAGCGACCGGTGGAGCGCGGCGCTCCCAATAGGCGGCAACCGTTGCCGGCGCGCCCAACAACGCCTGTCCGGCAACTTTGCCCAGACGCTCCATTGGGCGCGCCGGTGGAGATGCTCTAACAGAGGTTGAAAGGGGATTGCAATGTAAAGGATTGTGGACTGTACAAATGATGTTTCAAATCAAAAGAGAAAAACATCCTGTTTATGGCGAAAAAAAATGGAGGAGCAGTGGAACACTTATTCTTCACACGGTTTCCACTCATCGCTGCGTATTTATGGCGCTGATGACAGTTATTGCATCCTGTCCTGCTCCTCACTGCCTGGCTTGTGACTTGACTTGACCTGAATTGAGCTCGCCTCCAGTTCAAAGCCAGGAGAGGAGGAAGGGAGCAAACTTATCCATCCCCTCCCCTTCACATTTAACCATTCCACATTCCTCTCCTCATTATCTGGCTTGTCTTAGGAGGGGAATCACCTCTGGTTGCATGAGGATGGAGGATGCTGCTAGAATACTTATCTAGTTTGTACTTCATCTGTCTGGCTTCTCTGAATCGATCTCCACAAGAGTTGGTTTCAGATCTGGTGCAGCAAGGTGAGACCATAATTCCTTTCTTTCTTACTGATCCTGTTTCCTCTCTTTGGTTTGCCTTATGTTATTGCAGCTTGTGACTTGTGAGCTCTAGATTGGCGCTCTTTTGTTTTTGTATCGCAAAGAGATCTTGCAGCGTAGTAGGAGCACTGTGTGTCATTGGTGCTCTTTTCTTTTTAGCTGATTCTACTAGCGTTGCTTCTCTTCCTCTGTAATGGATGTACTGTATATTATGAGAAGTGCAGATACATGTACTGTAGTACCTACAGTACCATTTCTTTCGAACCGGGAAGTACTGAATGATGTATATTTTAAAAAATAATAAAAAAGTATTCCTAGTATAATATGCTAGTAAATAGGAAATGAAACGTGATATATATGACAAAAGAAGAGTAGCAATACATATATTTATATGTATACTAGTTAAGTGGGATTGTTGTTAATCTGGCATCCTGACTTACAACACTTTGTCTTCTTTCCAGATGGATTACCGCCGAATGGCCGGGAGTATGGAGCAGCACTTGGCCAATGCCACGGCAACAACCTTCATGCATCAGCTGAGACATCTGTGGAAGAGCCCTAGGGGCACAGTCTTCCGTATCGAGGCATTGGCATTGGTGGCCATTGCCCTCTCTTTCTTTCTTGCCATCTTTGGGTCATGCCGCCGCTGGTCCGACCGATGGATCGTCCAAAAGGGCTTCTTGGCTGCAAATGTGTTATCTCTATCCCTTGGGACTTACAGCATTGGTCTGATGCAATCATCATCAATGAAGAGCGAGATGTATCCGATATGGGCAGTGTCCTTACTCACCCTCTTCGGCTGTGTTGACCCAATCACATCCTACAATGGCCTTGACTACAAAAGCCCGCTCTTTAAGATAATATTTCAGCTTTCCCTCTATTGCGGATATGTGATGCTGATGAGTATCTCAACCATGTCCAGTAATGTTGGTAATATAGCCATCGGCATTCTGTCTGTCATCACTTTCATCAAGGGCCTTCATAGGTCACTGGCGCTTGTGCTACCAAGCAGAACACGTCGCATGTTAGTAAGGTTTACTAGAAGTAGTGACAATGAACTTGATGCTTTCGCAGATCCCAATGGGCGTCAAAGACGCTATGAAAGACAAACACATGGCCACCGAGGGTTTTTGGGAGTCGATTTGACCCTTGATGAAATGTCGAAGAATGTAGACATGGGGGATATACACTGGATATGTGAGTTTCAGGATCAGCTACGCGAAGAGGTCGTTGCCTGTCATGATGTGTGCCTCTCCTTCTCTCTGTCTCATTCGTTGCAGAGGCGTTTCCTTGGTTTGACCCTCGTGTATGATGATATGACGAAGGGAAACTTGTATCATCGCAGAGCCATTGATTTCAAGTGGGCCTTGAAAGTGATTGAGGTTGAGTTGGCTTTTGTCTATGATATTTTTTTCACAGGTAACGAATTCTTGCACTACTATCAAGCAAAAACTGCTAGTATCTGGGCATTTGCTTCATTCATGGGGATATGTTTTGTTGGTGTAGCGACTGCCATTCCTGGGACAATGACTAGCCACCGTGTTACTTCTCTCGGTCCTGGTGCTTCCACCATCGTTGTGGACACCACCATGGTAGATCTTATTGTCACTCTTGTCATATTGGTGTCATTGGCTCTGTTGCAATTGGTGCAGTTGATCCGGTGTTGGACGTCAAATTGGGCGAGAGTTGCATTTGCCTGTGAAGTCGCCAGGAAACACAGGGATGAAATGGATGAGTTTAAGGCAGGGAGACGTCACCCGCCGAAAAGATGTTCGTGCTGGATGAGACTGAGAGGTTTTCTAGTTACCACGATTAACTGGTTTGATACGTACCTCTGGCAAGATAAGCTCGGCCAGTACTCAATAATTGAAGGGAGCAGTGGGAAAAGATCCATGTCGTTATTCAGCAGCTGCAGCAGCAGTAGGATAAGAAGAGCAAGAACACGGCAAAATAAATTATCCAGGGTTGAACGCCTTACTCGAATGCTTGGATTGCAGTACGTTGGACAGGTGCTCTGGGAATTGGGGGCGGCGACATCAAAAAAGGAACTGCCGTTAGGTTGGACGACAATGTGAAGGCAGCCATTGCTGAGTTTCTTGATAAGATCCAAGATGGAATAACAAGGGAGCGTTGGTCATCCACGTTTGTGGCTAATGGAATATCCTGTAGTAAACTTCCCTACCGCCCGTGTCTTTACAATTCGTCGGATGCAATAATGTTCTTAGAACAGAGTCTGAGTTGGCACATTGCGACGTGCTACTGCGAACTAGCAGAGCACGAGCAGGAGCAGCGCACTGCAGGCTGCGAGGAGGAGAAGAATCGCGGCGTGGCCATTGCTCTGTCCAAGTATTATGCCTACTTGGTGGTGTCAGCGCCAGAGTTACTTCCTGGGCCGCTCTCACATACGGAGGAACTGTATGATCAACTTGCGGTGGCGGCCGAGGATACTCTGCAGAGGATCATGGGGGCCAAGGCCAAACTGGAGGCTTTGCAACATGCACTGTATAACTCAGGGGCGGCGCCATTATGGTCGGGTGTGGCTCTGGGGAAGCAACTCTTCGAAAAGACAAAAGGTGAGAACGGCAAGAGTTGCACTGACCACTGGAAGGTGCTGGCGCTATACTGGGTGCAGGCGTTGCTATACGCTGCCCATTTGGCAACGTGGAGGCGCACGCGCAGCACCTCTCACAGGGTGGCGAGTTCATAACCCATCTCAATGCCTTGTTGCACCACATCGGCATCTACATGTGGCAACGTCAACCTGAAAAGCCGAAAGAAGATAATACGGCGCGAAGCAGATGACTTCAATTTTGGGGATACTTCAGGGGATGGAGGAGATGACTTTGATTCTGAAGAGATTCTGGAAGTCGGAGGGGTTGACTCTGATGACATGATTACAGATGACAGAGGAGATGCAGCTTTTGAGAAGACACGAAGGCTTTGCGCATCAGTGTATACAAGAACCCAAGATGGGTTAAACACCAATACAAGGCGTTTTAATGCCGTTGGAGGAGCTGACTCCGATGATGAGATTACAGAGGACGGAACAGATGAATCTGATGATGAGAACACAGAGGACGGAGCAGATGACTCTGGTGAAGAGAATCTGGAGGACGGTGGGGATGATTCTGATGATGGGAATACAGCGGATAGAGATGGCTCAGATGATGATAATACAGAGGACGGAGGACAGACCAATGAGGAAGAAAAGAACTCGGAGTTAGATGACTTCGAAATTTTGAAGAGAGACGACGACGTGGTAACCTCCTGGGATCCTATGCGAGACGAAGCTTCCGTTATCTCCCAGGCATTTGATTAATGCATTTGTTTTTTTTTAAATTTTCGATTAATGCATTTGTTATAATGTAATAATGCTACTATTTCAGTGTTGCCATTCAACAAATGTTGTAGTATGACTAGTTTAGTAGACCTCTACGGTTGTGCTTGTTGACATGTGTTTGTTACTGTATCGTTTGTTTCAGTTCCCACTGATTCTATAAAATTGGTGACTACGTTGAGGGCCATATATATTGTGGTTGATATGCTAGACGTGCGATCTACTTCACTTATGTACGAGGATCTGTATTAATTATAGTAGGTTTTTGCAGCTGTTGGCACTTGGCAGCAAACAGTGGCCTTCAGCTCAGTCGGAATCATGGCGCTTGTGTTCTTTAAAAAAAAAACTGGGCCCTTTTGTCTTGTGTCCATAAGATATCAGATGATACAATACCTTCCAAACATGAGGATTCCAGAATCATCCCTCAAGGCTCTGTACTCAGCAGGACAACGAACGAGTTGGATCTCTGCTACAAAAAAATGGGAGTACAGAATATCATGTCCATGTTGGAAATGTCAGTAAGATAGTATAGAAATGTAGAACGATGATACTGATGGTTTAACTGGCAAAGCAATCGATGAGGAGGATATTGTTGTAATTAAGAAATAGGGGACATTGTCCACTTTTCATTTATGCAAGGTCGTGCAAACAGTGCATCTGATACAATGCACTCCGAAATCAAGTAGAAGAATCATCTTCATAAATACTGTAATTGTCAAACATTAGAAGCTTCATAGACGCTACAGCTCCGCCGCCTGAGCTTCCACGCCCCTTCAACCAAATAGACATCTATGTGCCCTCGCTTTGCTTCACCCCAGCCCTATAACCTCTGACCATTATTACTACAATATGATAGTTGAAACAACACGAAACTTCAGGTCAACCATGCATAAATTGTTCAATATTTGTGTCAACTGAATATCAGCACATGAGGTGGAACATTTTTCAAACCAACACAGGTCTCTTACAACAACAAAAAAATGACAGCAAAAGAAAACTGAAAAGCTGAGCTACAAAGAAACAAACCGAAAACATAACACAAAGCCAGGCCAGTCTCAAAGAATATCAAAACTGTACAGCTATACAACGAAAATGAAGCGAAACATCAGCATACCATATCCTTGGATGGATATGATTTGCCAGTGGCCACAAAAACAGCGAACAAAAAAGGTGAATGACTAGAAGCACGTAACCATATCTAGCCAGTTAGGCCTTCACTAGGCCCAACATCAAGTGAATTCTTTGCAAAGATAAGGAGGCAGTTGGTATTCCACTACCTTCACCCCTGACCTGTATTAGCAAAGCACTGAAGTTGGTATTTCAAAGAGGAGGGCAAGCTTCCTGCCTCTGCATCTAGTGATCCTTCATGCTGATTATATTTAACATATCTTTGACTGGAACATGTCTCAATAGACAAAAGCATTTATCACATAGAAGGATTGACATCGAAAACTTTTTTTTTTGCGAATAGGATGCAACAAAAAATAAACTGACAGAGAACTCATGAATAGGAATCCATATGTCACAGCCAAGAGCATCAACGCGAGTGAAGATATCCCGCAATCCTGCAATACCCAGGCTATGGACAAGCTAAAATGCTACCACACGCTCCAGATTGAAATGACAATACTCAACCGAGAAATTTCAGCAAAATCTCCCGTAAACATGCTTATATGGACACACAATCAAGACACTTGACAATATGCAGATCCTAAACACAATGCTAGAGTAAACATTCCACGTCCACAATTAAATATTAAGTGTTAACACACATACAGCACTCGACCCTGTGATCACTGCCACCCCAACAGTATCCCAGTGATCCGTGGGGTTCCGAGTAATTCCTACTTGTAAAGATTTGAATTGGTGGTCGTCCGTTCACTCCTTATCTAATCCTTCCTGTCTCAATCCATACAAGAGGGATAATGCAAACCTAAACAATAGCATCAATCTATCATCTCCGCTGCCGATAAAAGAAAGTGCCAAAGTTAATTAATTTGAGGTTAATTTGACATATAACTCGAGTAAACTATATTATGTGGCGTAGCACAGGGTCTTACTGGTATAAGAACATCCGAGTAGGGTTTCCTAGTGAGTACTACCTTGAGGCTTCGCCTAAACATAAAATAATCTTCAAGGGCCTAGCTACTAAATATAGCATGGTAATAAGACCTTTAACTACATCACCAAAAGTGCTCTAGCGAATGATCGTGTGAGAGTGGTCTTCTGATTGTTTGCATGGCAAATCCAGATCTTGTGTTATTCCCCCAGTAAATTGCTTACTTAAATAATCACCTAGCCGTTGATGGAAACAATGGCAAGAATATGTGTTCAAATATTACGTAAATACAACCAAACGAAAAGACACCATATGAAAGCACAAGACTATCTCATGGCATTAGTTCATTTGCTATTAAACTACAACAGTTCAATGTTTTCCAAATTTCGACAACCATTCAATGCTCAAATGCATGCATGTCAAAACATAGATCTTAGCAATCTCAAATAAATAACAAATCAGAAAATCATCGATAGCTTATGCCGAGCATAACTATAATGACACTATTTGGAGTCCACCACACCCACATCCACCCCATGGCGTGTGGGGTCTCCAAACTGATGGAGTAACCTCCAACCCGTGGAGGATCAGAACCAAAGGTCTCCAACCTTGGAAACGTATATGCAACAGACGCATTTTATCTCATCATAGCGATAAGTGTGAATTATAACCCATATTCCATAAACATGGGTAATAATTTTCAACATAGTAAGCATGATTCATTAGCCATATCCTGACGACAGAAATGAGCTTCACAAGAATCATGAGCAACATATATGATGAATAGCAAGGAGCAAAACATTAGCAAATATAAAATGGTGTCAATGGTGGTGTGCACTCTGCCAATATGCATGTGCTTGCCGCACCAACGGAGTGCAAGGTGTCATTCCAAAGCATTACAATCAACAGAAAATGAGATTTTGCCTAACACTCTTGTCCAACCCCATATTGTCGACAATCCACCTCAGCCCCTCCAAGGTAAAGTTCAACAAAAGGCATTGAAATCTTAGAAAACATGTATGATGTGGGTGACCAACTTACCATACAACTCTATTTGGGATTTATCATGAAGACCGTGGTTTGAAAGCCTGAGTTTCGGCTAAGCGACTATTTTCGTCAATCATAATGATTAACCAACTTTGGTAACCGATCTAGGGGCCGCGCGCCAGAGGTACCCTGGGGGCGGTGTCCAATCTGGAAGCAGCTGAGAAGTACCTACTTGATGATACTGTCCCAGGACTGTTTGGTAAGCTAGAAGCGCCGTAGGAGGACAAGGGGCTCAAGATGTCGGTTGCATCACCACATCTGGTTCACTCAATGGCACAGCTGTCGGCGTGGCATAGTCTCCAGACTGAGCTGGGGCAGAAGAAGCTGCAACACCCATATGCGGGGGTGCAGGAGCTGCAGGGGCCGGAGATGGAGTGGGCACAGCAGGAGTTGCCTGCCACAAGGACCCCGGGGTGGTGTCCAAGTTGTGCTCAACTGAGAAGCAGGAGCGGCCATGTGGACTAACCCTTGCGAGGATGTAGCTAAAGCGTATTTATGCACTTGCTCCCACTTGATGATGCTATCAGGGTTCTCTCTGCACACACTCTCCATGTGGCCTTGGCCACAACGACGGCAGACACCGATATAAGTGCACTTAGCAGCACGGTGTCCAACAACACCACACTTCAAGCAGAACCTGTGCTGCCCTTGCCTTGGTCGGTAAGCTGGAACTTGCTCCCACTTGATGATTCTATCAGGGTTCTCTTTGCACACTCTCTCCATGTGTCCTTGGCCACAACGACAGCAGACACCAATATATGTGCACTTAGCACTATGGTGTCCAACAACACCGCACTTCAAGCAGATAATGCCCTGACCTTGGCTTGGTCGGTAAGCTGGAACCACCATGGGAGGACAAGGCGTGGACGTGGTCAGTTGCGCCAAGTCTTCTCTACCCACTTCCGCAGCCGTCGGCATGGCGTAGACTCCGGAAGGAGCTGGACCAGAAGAAAACCCATCACCCGTGTGTGGCGGTGCAGGAGCCACAGGAGGAGCTGGAGATGGAGATGGCACACCAGGGGTCGCCTGTTGGACGCAGCCCGAGGGAGATAAGCAAGTTGGGTGCAGCAGAGAAGCAGAACTAGTTATCTCGACAGACCCTGGCAAGGATGTGACTAAGTCTTGTGCGTATACCGATACCCACTTGACAATTCTGTTAGGGTTCTCTTTGCATACTAGGTCCTTGTGGCCAGGTTTCCCACATATGTCGCAGTCACCATTAAAGTTGCACTTGAAAGCGCGGTGTCTATCACCACACTTAAAGCAGATCATGCCCTTCCTCCGCACTGCTTTTCGTTTCCCTTTCTTTGGTTGCTTCAACTTGGACTGTTCTGTGCTATGAAAATCTCCTTTGGACTTCTTGAGAGAAGTTTCCTTAGTAAACTCGCTTCCCCCAGGGTTACTCCTCTTCTTCTGCTTTGTTCTTGCTGGTTTGGACACATTTTCTTTTGCATTTCTCGAGGTTGCTTAACTTCATATTTCTTATCTGCCTTGGGTTAGGATAACTTTGAGGATCGCATAAAATATTCTGCACTTCGGGGTTGGTATCCAGAGTCACGCCTGAAGAACTTGAAACTGTGTTCTTTGACTTATCCAAATCATCCTTCTTGCCACTTGATGTGTTGCTTATGTATGGTGACTGTGCTAATGGTGGTTCTCCAGCCACAAGGCTTTTCCAGAGCCAAACACTCTTTGCTGCAACAGTAAGGGTTTGAGACACATTTGGAGGTTGTGCCAATAAAATATTGTATCGCCTCATTTTAAGTTTATGAATGGCATGAGAGAAGTCCCGATCACCAGAGATAAGCAGATAATTTGCTGGAGGAGGATTGTCAATAGCCCAGAACAGCATGTCAACCAAGATCTTCTTATCACTTGCATCTTTAATCCCTGCATTCGCTAGGAACATTAAAAAATGAGGGTATGTGCTTAAATGTATAGCATGCTAGACATGTAATTCGAAATGTAGTACAATCAGAGCAGAGCTTTTGCCGGCTCCAAGAATAATATTTGAGATACAAGCCTATAGAGATAACTTGGGTCATTCTTCGAACCAGAAGAGATCTGATACAACAATTGGTGTGACGAAGGGAAATGATAACCAATCACAAAATCTCACTAACTACTTGAAGAAATCAGTTATTTATAAGAGCATATGTCACACATGCTTACGATCAACCCTCACTTATTTGAATCATCGAGTCGGACTGTGCCAGTGCAGTTCATGGGCTTGCGTCCTCTACAGTGGATTGTTCATTGAGCTGGTGTCTTATAAAGGAGGAGAAGGAAGGCCTTAATGTTTCATCTTCTGGAGGTTAAGGTGTGTCACTCCCACGGGTGAGCAGCCAGGGGTCTAGGTCACTTAGGTGAGCTTGAGCCGAGTTGTGATGTGCAACATGAGGCAGGTCCAATCGGTGTGTTGAAAGTGCTCATGCGATGCGTGAATGTAAGAACATTATTTCGCATTCGATTAAGCTCACCTATTCACTAAAAAAAGAATCCACAAGCCTGAAATCCATTAGACGAAAGCAGGGAACATCTACAACCTAAAGTTCTCTATTATTGTCCAAAATTCGCCAGATCTACCAATCATACACACAGCCACAGGATGTATATGTTTGAACCAATTAGCGCAGCAATCCCAGCGACAAACGAAACGGCAGGGACTGGCGAGAGGATGGGGTTCCGTACCGGCGGGCACGTGGTGGAGGGAGACGCCGGTGCTGGAGAGGGCGTGCTGGACGTTGTGGGCGATCTGGTGGGTGTCTCCGTACGCGGAGACGGAGATGGCGCCTCTGTAGCCGGCGGTGGCGAGGGCGGAGCTCATGTTCTGGACGATGAGCTGAGGGTCGCAGCTGCGGGGGACGCAGCAGTTCTCGATGTCCCACCACACCGACGTCTTGGCCACCGCGTACTCCCCCATCTCCGGCCGCCGCCTGCCCCCTAGGATTTCGCCGGCAAGGTGCGCGTCTTCGGAGTTGGGGCTTTTGTGAATTGCGAATTGAGTTGCGGCGGCGGCCTTGACGTGGACGTTAGGAGCAGCTGTCGAAAAGCGTATTTATTTTTAAAATATTAAAAAATGTAAAAAAAATCTGGTGTTTGTATGCACATTTTGTCCACGAAGTTTGGTTACAAAATTATTTTTGTGGCTTTCTAAAATCGAAGGCTTGGTTTGGCAGCTCAGTATTTTTGAAATTAGAGTATTGCAAAACTGAAGTATTTCATGGCGGGGCAAACGAATACTTCCGTTTTGGAGAATACTCCAGTCTAGGAAAACACAGGTCAGGACTAAAGTTTCCATTTAAGCAAAACAATGCAGTTTTGAAGGATACTTCAGTTTGTAAAACCACAATATTCATTGCATCCAAACACGTCAAAGTATTCAACTTTAGTATTTTTGTAAAACGAAGTATTCCGAGAATACTTCATACAAACAAAGCTCCCGAACGGGCCCTAAATTTCGATACTTCAAAATGACATTTCATTGGACATTTTTAGGTCATTTTTACACAAGAAATAGCTCACATAAAATATTAATGAATGCCGAATATTTTGGATCTTTTTATTTCCGAACGAATTTTCTTCTACGCTTCTTCTGTGACCCAAAGCATTGTGTCATGCGGAAGCTACTAACAACTGCATAATCAACAAAAACTGCGGCGTAATTCAGTTTAAAAATATGAATATTTTCTATTTTCTAATTTTGTCCTTAGTGAAACATAACCTATCAACATACTTCCCTCTTGTACGGTGATAATAAAAACATTTCCTCTACTAATAACATGCTCACATAGCTGACATACTCGACAAAGGTCTCACATACTCGTACGGTCGTCCACGAGGTAAATTTGTTCCCAGTGTTCCTAGAGGTTTGCCCTAGTTGCTCTCGGTGTCATGTGACATCTAAATTCGTTTTTAGTACATCCAATGGCATATGCAGATACGTAGACTTCTCTACCTACTTCCTCCGTCTCCATTTACATGAAATGCACATTTTAAAATTAATTTTTTATAAAAAATATTTTGTAATAGCAAAAAAAATCTAATGGTATAACCTTTACTACACATATCTATAGTTAGTCAAATTCATTGTCAACGGTACAGCACAAAAAAGATGATGTCGTGTACATAAAAGACATACTGAGTAAACATATATAATTTGACTATCGGTTTTGTATACAAAATCATCGAACAAATAACTTAATTTTGTCTTGTAAGCAAGTATAATTTGCCCTGAGATTATCTATTCCCTTCTATCCTATAGCTCCGCGGCCTGAGCTTCCATGCCCTTCAGCCAAATTGACATCTCCGTGCCCTCGCTTTGCTTCACCCCGCGAAGATGTCGGCACTGGGTGCCTACATGACAAACGATAGCGAGGACAATCAATTGGAAGATATGCACTTCTGTAGTCCTATAACCTCTGACCATTAGCACTACACTATGATAGTGATAGTTGAAACGACATGAAATTGTTCAACCATGCATAAGTCGTTCAGGATTTGCGTCAACTGAATATCTGCAAATGAAGTGGAACATTTTTCGAAACAACACAGGTCTTATACAACAAAAAGCGACAGGAAAAGAAATCTGAAAAGTTGAGCTACAATTTGTTCAAAAAAAAAGTTGAGCTACAAAGAAAGAAACCAAAAACATAACACAAAGTCAGGCCAAAGGCTCAAAGGATACAAAAACTGTACAGCTATCCTACTACAAAAATGAAGTGAAACATGAGCATATCATATCCTTGGATGGATATAATTTGCCAGTGGCCACCAAAATAGCGAGCGAAACGAATAAAAAATGACACAGTAGGGAAGGTGAATGACTAGAAGCACGTAACCATATCTAGCCAGTTACGCCTTCACTAGGCCCATCAACATCAGGTGAATTCTTTGCAAAGATAACAGCAAAATTCTAGGGAGGTAGTTGTATTCCACTACCTTCATCCTGACCTGTATTAGCAAAGCACTGAAGTTGGCATTTCAAGAGGAGGACAAGCTTCCTGCCACAGCCATCATGATCTTTCACGTGGATTATTTAATACTATATTTTTTACCTGAACATGTCTCAATCGACAAAACCTACCCCACTACTATCATAAGAAAGCATTTATCACACAGAAGGATTGACATCGAGAACTTTGACACTGCATCTAATTTTAGTAAGAGTAAGTACATGTTGAGGAACAGGATGCAAACAAGAAAATAAATTGACGGAGAACTCATGAGTCATGAACATGAATCCATATGTCAAAGCCGAGAGCATCAACGCGAGTGAACATACCCCGCAATGCTGCAATACCCAGGCTATGCACAAGATAAAATGCTACCACACACTTCAGATCAAAACGACAATACTCAACGATTCCGCAAAACCTCCCCTAAACATGCTTATATGGACACACAAACAAGACACTGCGATCACTGATACCAAAAACAGTATCCCGGTGACACATGGGGTTCCGTGTAATTCCTACTTATAAATATTTGAGTTGGTGGTCGTCCGTTCACTCCTTTTCAAGTCGTTCCTGTCTCAGTTTAGACAAGAGGGACAAAATACAAACCTAGAGAACAGCATCAAGCTAGTCCCGTCTGCTGCTCCCAACAAAAGAAAGCACAAAAGTAAATTGATTTAAGTTTAATTTGCCATATAACTTGAGTAAACTATGTTATCTCGTGTAGCACAGGTTCTTACTGGCATGAGAACAGAATCCGAGTAGGGTTCCTAGTGAGTACTGCCTTGGGGCTTTGCCTAGACATGCAAGATTCATAAAATAATCTTCAAGGGCCTAGCTACTAAATATATGATGATAATAAGACTTTTTACTACATCGCCAGAAGTGCTCTAGCGAATGATCATGTGAGAGTGGTCTTCTGAGTGTTTGCATGGGCACATCCAGATCATGTGTTATTCCCTCCAGTAAAATTGCTTACCTAAATAATCACCTAGCCATCGATGGAAATAATGGCAAAAACATGTGTTCAACGATTACGTAAATATAACCAAACGAAATGACACCTTATGAAAGGACAAGATTATCTCATAGCATTAGTTCATTTGCAATTAGACTACATCAGTTTAATGTTTTCCAAATTTCGACAACCATTCAATGCTCAAATACATGCATGTAAAAAAACAGCCATGTTTCATGCACTAGCCAATCCACATACACACTTCAACACCCCCTCTCACTTGTGACTCGGGGAGGACAATAAGTGCATAGAATTCTCAGAAGTATGGCTGGACACAGAGGGGGGCAAGAGCAATTTTTGGATAAATTGCGAAAGCCAGGACTCGAACTCGAGACCTACGGCTCTGATACCATGTCATCTTTCGATGTTTCATGCACTAGCCAACGCAACCAAAAGTTCAAACTGTTGGAAAGGGCTAGGCAATCCCCATATACACTTTAACAAAAAGCATACATCTTAGCAATCTCAAATAAATAAAAAGCAAGAAATCTCATCCATAGCTTATGCCGAGCATAGCAATAATAATCCCTTTTGGTGTCCACCCCACCCACATCCACCCCATCGCCTGTGGGGTCTCCAGACTGGTGGAGTAACCTCCAGCCCGTGGAGGTTGATAAAAGATAACCAAGGCCTGAACCTTGGAATGCATATGCACCAAACGCATTTTATCTCATCATAGCCATAAGTGTGAATTATAATCCATATTCCATAAATATGGGTAATAATTTTTCAACAAAATCAGCACGATTCATTAGCCATATCCTATGAACAACATATATGACGACAGAAAAGAGCTTCACAAGAATCATGAGCAATATATATGATGAATAACAAGGAGCAAAACATTAGCAAATACAGACGGTGTCAATGATAGTGTGCACTCTGCCAATAGGAATGTGCTTGCCTCACCCACGGAATGCAAGGTGTCACTCGAAAGCATTACAATAGATAGAAAATGAGATTTTTCCTCTAACACTCTTGTCCAACCTAATATTTCGAAAATCCACCTCAGCCCCCTCCAAGGTGAAGTTCAACAAAAAGCACTGAAATCCTAGAAAACATGTATGATGTGGGTGAGAACTAGGCAGTAGCCTAGTGGCAAGGATCGCGGTGGTGCATCCTGCGTCCAGGGTTCGACTCCCGTGGGGAGCGAATTCCTGGTACCTCACCAAGTGGGCTCTTCTATAAAAATAAGTCCTAGGTGCAAGTGCCCACGGATCT